>CM054113.1:54452993-55652993 GCA_028673005.1 Tanypteryx hageni
ATCTTATACCTTCTACTTTTTTAACTACTACTATTTTACCTCTTATTTCTTACCTTCTATTTTTATTCATACTATTCCCTTGCCTATTCTTTATCCGCTTCAACTCTATGTATTTCTTTATCTGATTCAACTCTATGTATTTCTTTATCTGCTTACTTTTCCTATCGTCTTTCTTTCTATTTATATAATTTTCTTTTAACTCTTTTCCTCTTTTCTCCGGTCTTTTTAATCTTCCCTTTACATCGTCTTCCGTTACATTTCTTTATTCCCCCTTCTCCATCCATCTAATTTTTTGCCTTTCCTTACCCAGTCTTTGATTCTTTCTTCGATTCTTCGCCTTGATTAAGAATCAAATTTTCACGCCATCTTCCCTCGATCGACTTGGAAGAATAAACCCGTCCTAACTCCTTCCAATATCCCCTTAAGTATTAGCAGCGTGTGTTTTTTATTAAAGATTTTAACATCCCGTGGAGGATTGCGTTTACGGTTTTAAAGGAATGTTACGACGCCTGTGACCTCTCCCTTTCTAAGATGTTCAGAAAAAGGGTTTGTGGGCGCCTTTTTAAAGCGAGAAAGTATTGGATGTGCGGTATTTGCGGCGTTTCTTTTGTGTTCGATCTTTATCAACTTTCGGCAGAAAACAATTCCTCGCGCATTGCTTTTATTGTAGCGCGTGGTGATCAAATGTCTATATTGAGAGGGTGATTTCGCATAAGCTGTTATGGTCCATCGTAACCGTACTGCGATGTGCATACAGTCGAACTACAATAACTCTTAACGTCTTTAATTCGAATCTTCGATGAGTGTGGAAATTATTTCTATAACTCGAAGTTTCCATGATTCGAACTTTTCTGTCTTCGCGGCTCGATTGTATTTCGGTGTCAGAAATATTTTATTCCGTGATTTTGAATGACGCCTTATTTGTTAAGTTCCACCGAAACGATTATTCTGTATCCAGCTGAGTTTGCGGCGTTTCCCTTAATCGGATTAACAACGAAGGTTGCGTAATATTTTTTACCGGTTAAAGTTTGTTCTGAAAGTTGTTCTGGTTAAACTTCCAAGGACTTAAATCGATGTTCAAATAACGGGAATTGGTGGGATCGTAGACTCGAGCAATTAGCTCGTTAAACGTTTCGAAATACGCGTCTCTTTTTTGCAACGGGATTTCGCAATTGTTACCTTGCCACGTGGAGCAGGACTGTAGTTTTAGTTGCGTCTTTTCCCCGTGTTGCGTGACAAAAAAAGCTTTCGCACGACGAGTTGATGAGGAAATCTCTCTGTCTTTCTAATCGAGCCAAACGCTTGGTCGTAGTTACCTAACCGATTTGCGATTATTGTGGATTGTTTTTTTAAATATCGACTCGAAAAAATCGGATATCTGGAATTTTGCCGCGTTGGAAACGGAATCCCCTCTAAAATCCTCCCCGTTACTTTCGCTTTCCGTCTCTCCGAAACCAATCGCTAATAAGAAACCCTTTCCCCTTTTATCCCGGACTAACCAACCGATTCTCCGTGAACTTTTCCATCCATGAGAGAGTTTTAAGAAAAAAGTAAAGTGCCTCCAATCCATCTTCCTTCTCTCTATCTCTCTTTCTCCTCTCTCTACCTTCCCTAAGGATGCCCTTTCCCACCTATTTTACTTACTTGCCCCTCTGTTTTTCATTCACGCTTCTCTCATCCGTCCCTCTTCCTCCCTCCCTTCCCTCCCTCGTTCTTTCCCCTTCCCTCCCTCCTTCATTACCCTTCCTTCTATCTCTCTCCTTCGCTCCCTTCCTCTCTTCTTCCTTCTCTCTCGCTCTCTTCTTCCTTCTCTCTCGCTCTCTTCCTCTTTCCTTCCCTCTCTCCATCATCCCTCCCTCCGCTTTCCTTCTCTCTCTCTCTCCTTCCCTCTCTCCCTCCTACTCTCACCTATCTCTATACCTCACTCCTTTCTCTCTCTCCCTCCCTCCATTAAATGCAAGACGGGACTGTCTAGTCTCAATTTCGTCAGAATAAAGTCGTTTGTCTGCCTCTATTTCTCTTTCTCCATCTATCTTTCTCTCTCACCATCTGTCTTTCTCTCTCACACTCCCCCTCATCCCTACTATCTACTTTCTCTCTAACCATCTATCTTTCTCTCTCACACTCCCCCTCATCCCCATTTCCTACTTTCCTCTCTCTCTCCTTCTCTCCCTTCATCCTACTCTTAGGACTGGGTTCAAGCGATCTCTCCCTTACTCTTAGCCCTCCCCGGGGGCACTGCTTATGACCCTCGATTTCCTATACACGACTCGCCCATCTCGGTTTATCCTCCCTCACTCTTGACGGGTTCACGCATCCACTCCCATCGGCCTCTCTCTCTCTCTCTTTTCTTTTCGATTTTATTCACTCGCCCAGCTATCCACCCACGACTCACCTTTCTAAACATCCGTCCGCTCCCTCCTATCAGAGGCTTACCTTGTATTTCTATGTCACTATCTTTTTCTCTTCCGACTCTTTTGTGTTCTCTCCTTTTTCTTGCGCCTCTTGTTTCTCTCCCTCCCTCTGCTGCTTATTATTCTATTCCTTTCTCAAACTCCGTTTCCTCTCTCTTTTACCTTCCTTTTAACATCCAAGAAAGAATTTTCGAGTTCCTCTTGTGGCTGAAGTCAAATTTGCACACTGCGTATTTCCGATAGCCAGTTAAACAAATGTATTATCGGTGAATCGCTACTGATGACGGATGCTTTGTAGCCTTAATGCGCGCATGGTTCCTTCTAAACCTTTAAGGAGATTCGAGAGAAATAGTTTGTTCGTTGATTATGATCATTTCACCGCTTAAAGTTTATTGTTTTTTTCTAGTCTCCTCTTTCCTAATCCTTAATCATTTAGATCCTCTTTAGATGAGGGATGGGCAAGCTACGGCCTGCGGTCCGTATGCGGTTCCCGAGGACATTTTATGTGGCCCACGATGCAATAATGAAAAGCGATATAATACACAAATTCATAATTTTTGGTAAAATTGTGTGAATAAAACCTCGAGTTTTGAAATTTTAAATTGAAATTCAATCCCTATTTACACTGATTTCACCCTGTTACCTCGGAATCTGAGGTTAACTTCTGATTTAAACTCTCGTCCGGCCCGCCGAAGCACTGGCAACTTAAAGTGCGGCCCACCATGTAGAAAAGGTTGCTTTAGACCCACTTCTTCTTTTACGCACTCGTTTTTCTCGTTTGTCGTCATACACGCCATTCTTTCAACTGCCATTCTTATACGTTTTGTGTTTCAGTAATACCCCTTAAATGCAGTGTCGGTTTAGTACAAAATACTCGCTAATACGAGACATACCTCGGTCGAGAGAGATAGCAAAATTGTGTATCGATTTTTATAAATGTCTCGATGTTATGAACCATGAAATTTTAAGCCACGTTAACTTTGCATCAAGTAGAGTATACCGTGTTTAACTCAGTGCGAAGTTCACTTTTTATCTTCTCCCTAGCTTTTGCATTCTTTTTCGTGATTTTTGCCACTTCCTCATTCTCCCTCGCTTTCTCTCTTCTCATGCTGTTCGTACAAGGCAGCTGTGCTTGGTAAAATCCGACGCAAACTTTTTAAACTCTTTCACACATTGCGAGGCGCGCAGGAGTGGATGTCGGAGGTGGTGGAGCGTGGGTGGGTGGAGGCGACTGAGGGCGTTCGCTCCAGGGTCAATTTTAAACCCGTCAGTCTCTCTTCGGATCGATTCGAAGAGAATCCCGCCTCGCCTCTCCCCCTTCTCGCCTTCCACCTCGCCTTCCACCTCGCCTTCCACCTCGCGCTCCACCTCGCCCTCCACCTCGCCCTCCACCTCGCCCTCCACCTCGCCCTCCACCTCGCCCTCCACCTCCCCTGCCTCGTCCTCCCCCCACTCTCTACTCTCTCTTCCCCTCCTCTCCTCTCTCACCTCGAAGCCCATTTGTCAACTGGACCGTAAGAAACCGACATGACGTCGTTTCTTGTAATGGGTATTCCGATCCTTAGGAGTGGCCTGACAATGCACTTTTCCGACGCGAGGGATGTGTAGAGGATGGCCAAGGTCGAGGTTGTGAATTTATTTCGATCTCGTGGTGTACTAGTTCCTTCGTTTGAAAGAAAAAAAGAGTCGACCTTTTTCATTTTTTTTTAATCGCGCGGCGTCCTGCATCATCTACGTGACCGTAAAAGGAAGCGGATTCAGAGTTAACGCGGAGAAAAGATCGACATGCTGCATCGTCGGGTACGAAAATCTGCTTCGACCCTACGAACTGGGATCCGGTATTTTATCTCTCCGTCCATCCCGTACGACAGTTGTCGTAGCGAGGAAGGGACGAGCGGTTAGACCGCTTTAGGCGCCGAAACGAGTATTTTGTTATAGATGTTTCGATAAAGATTTCTACTGAAATTGTGTAATTTTTTGTGTAGAAATGGTTTTAAGTCAGAATCGGTTAAGACGGCATTGTTGATGAAAGACAGGAAAAAGCTGCTGGATATCACGTTTTTAAAAGTCGGGATTGGGTCGGATTCTTACAAATGTTCAATATTTTGTTGCAACTACACGAAATAGAAGCTTTAACGACGTACTTGGCAGCGAATTTAATGGTGCTTCCGTCATTAAGGCATCCGTTGGTCGCATTAGGACTAATAAAAATAACCGGAGAGTGTTTTATTTGTAATGTTTTTCCAATGTTGGCGTTTGAAGTGGCAATTTTATTTTCAAAAGGTAATTGACATTATTTTGGCATATCTTCTATCTGATGGGATAAAAGATTATGGAAACTCACGCACGATCATCGTAATCTCTCTGTGGGAAGATCCGTGTTCATCGGTTATCCACTTTCTTCTTTCTGTCTTCCGCGACCTTCTTAATTTCTTGGTTACTTTCAAATCTCATGTACACACATCCAGAGAAGGCTTGATAGTTTTGGAAGCCCGTATGCAAAACAAAATTGGGACCCATTAGTTGTTGTTAAAGGGTGGTGCTCAAACTTACTTAAAATATTCTGAGGAATGATGCTACTGATCTCTCACTGTTGTTAAATTTTGTCTTAAGTTAGAGCGACAAATTTTATTATTTAAAAGTAAATAGCTACTACAAATGGATTTTCAATTAATATACGTATCGTATCTTATTAAAATAACGATTATTTCACATTATGACCACTCTGAATGAGAGCTAATTCATCAGCAGTTTCATTGAAGTTACACTTTTTAATATTTGTAAGTTATCGAGGATGAGGAAGGGTGAAGCCAGAAGCGGATCAATCTATCGGGTATTTGGGCAGGCTCCGATGGGCCGTTCACATTTACGCTTCAAGTAGCGAAATTTAAAATGTATAAAAAGAATTGTTGAAATAATTACGCCGCGACATGGAAAAACAATAAAATAATGTTAATTCCTATGTGAATAATGTTTTGAATTTTGTTTGTTAGTATATATAAATATTTAAATAAAAATATCATATAAGGGCCGGTTCAGATAAAAACTTCCGGGCCGATTTTCTCCCTCGAACCGCTCCTTTTTTGAGGCCCCTTATTTTCTAGGAACCTTATTCACTGCATATCCTCGCCTGCATCTCGCCGGTTCTCTAAGCACATATATAAGCATGGTAAACAATGCAACATCACTATTATTTGCTGCATTACTGAACTTTTTACCTTTATGAATATGAATATTTGAAGGGTGTGTGTATCGATCTTGCTAAACTTTCTTGCTACCGCGGTATACTATTATTTTTTCTATTTTATTTTCCCAGACTTTTTTATCTCTCGTACTGGTTCTATTACTACTCTTTTGAAAACTTTTCTTGGTGGATTGATCGAGGTTGAAAGTGCTTGTTCTACGCGCTTTCATGATTGCCTCCGCTTTTAAAAGCCGCCAATCTGTTTCCCACCGTGCAATCCTCCCTCCTCCCCCTGTAAGCCTCGGCTTTGGAAAGAAAAATGTCTTCCTAGAGAGCACGAAATCCGTGATTTAGCTCTTTCGATGGATTAACTAAAGGTCATTTCCCTTAAATGCCGCAGGTTTCATTTACCCGAGAAAAAACTTGAAAATCACCTGCTTTTAAAGTGGAGGCGATGCAGAAAGAAGGTTGTTGTTTCATTTGAAAAAGGTCGATGCAATTGGGAATGGACGCGGGAAAATTTCCGGTGATAAAATTAATACTAGTAATCGTCATGGCGTCGAAAGAATAATTAGCGTCTATTCTGCGGATTTATGATACGTTAACAATTTACACCAATACACGCCACTTGGATTTGACAAGTTGAATGCCAGCAGAGCGTCTTGATAAAATACCGCCGCGTTCTAAACCAGCACATTCTCCCTCGCTCCCGCGCATCTTTTTAGAAAGCTTTTACGGTCACGCAGTTTTTTTATATTTTTCATTTACTCTCGCGTTACCCTGCTGGCGTTATTCCAATCCTCCACAGTGTTTCTCTTACCTTTTGATTTTTAAATATATTTTCACTCTCCGCCATTCTTATCATCCCCCTTCCTCGAAATCCTCTCCTTAATCTCCATCCCTCTTTTCAACCCTTTTAAAAATTCAATCTTTCCCTCTTCCGTCTCCCGAAAAAAAGTCATCTCCAGACGAGAGACAACCTGAGGGAAGGTCGGACCGGTTGAGGCGGCTGATGCATTCAGCCTCCTCCCTTCTCTCGCCCCTCTTACCCTCCCTCCCTCTTCTCCGCTACAGGGAAAGAGCGAAAAGGGAGAGAGTTGTAGTGTATAAGTACCAATGTATGAGCAGGTGGCCGGCGCCCAAATATTCATCCTCCTCCAACTCCAACTTTTTTGCCACGTGCCGATCTATTTGCGCCTGTGCTGCCATCTTTTGTCTTCTCCGCTATACACATCCCCTTCCCGCTTTTTTGTCGGGGGGGGGGAGGGGGAGAAGAACTCTCGACTCCATCCAGTTCTTTTTATTTAAAAAAAATGAAACGTGTCTGCGTGTATCTTTAGGGCGCCGACTCGCGGTCTTGGCAGATGGGGACACCTACAACGAAGAGGCCGCCTGCACCGGGTTGTATAAGTGGAAAAAATAAAGGGTGAAAAAAACGCCTTTCACCTGGCGATCTTATACACGGGCCTCCTCCCCCCTCTGTCTCTCTTTCCCCCTTTTCCATTAATTCTCCCCTCCAATCTCCCTCCACCTCTTGGCTCGTGCCGCTGCCTCTTGTCTCCCCGCGCTATATACCCTCAAGGGGGTCCATAATTCGTTTTCTCGAATCGGAGATCAGCTGTGGAAGGCGCGTCCGTTATGAGGAGGGGGAGGAAGGAAGGAAGGAAGAGAAAGGGTTGGGTGGTATGGGAGAGAGAGAGAGAGAGTCCGTTTTTAAAGAGTCTGAGGCGGAGAGTGAGACGGGTTGGGTTGGGCAGGTGGTTACATTAAAGAGGAGCGGGTAACATTTGGTCGTGATGCTGGTTAATGCATGGAGAATTGAGAGATGATGTTTTTCATGACGCATCTTTCTCTCTTTATCCTCTCTATTCCTCTCTCTACATACGATTTGTCCGTGGTATCGAGAATCCGAGACCGGTTGAATGAGAGAGAGAGAGAGAGGTTGGGTGATTGAAATGGCTCCATTAAGTAGATTAAGTACGCCCGCCTTCGGGAAAAAGATACGGCCTTACCTTTACGGCCGGCAACGGGTGCATTAGTCATTGCGTCGGTGGGCCCTCTTCTTTTTTACGGGCATCAATATTACGAGGGGGAATAGAGTCCCCCCCACCTCTCCTCCCCATACTTATACTCGCGCGGGCGGGAACTGGTCTTCTTCGTAAAGTCATTCTCAAAGAGTTATCCGCCAATCAAATCTTTTATAGCATTTTTTTTCTTTAAGATCGAATTTTTCCCCCTTTAACGTTGCCATCGTGATTTGATCTCTTCCCACGACCCATAAGGATTTGCCTCCTTGATGAATGACGTCATCTCTAATCGATTATATTCCTCCGATTCATCAACTGGTGTCATCCCTTTTGTTATTTTGCTCATGATGGTTCGATAATTTTTTTGTTGGCGGTTCGAAGTATCTTATAGGTAATTTTTGGTTCAGCTTTTGGAAACCGGAAACGTCCATCGTTTTAAAGGTGTACGCGACAGTATTTAAGATTGCAGTTTTTCTTCTTATTTCACTTTTCATGCGTGACTTGGGAATCATAAGTTGTGATGTTGTGACTGCGAACGATCTTATAAATCGCGGAAACCTACACAAGAAATCCTTCGATTTATAAAATGATGTAGGAACGTTTTTCAGTGACAAAGGATATTTGGTATAGAAAAATTATATAACATTAATACGTATTCCTTTAAAAGAAAAGCCTTATAGGGCGAGTAAATTATTGAGAGGTCGTGCGGTTTTTTTACGAAAGTGATGGCGTGCACTCATTCTGGCCGTTATGCTAAAAGTTGCTGCAAGTGGGATTTTTGACCAAATATTTCTTTGTCACACATTTGGTTTTTCCCCCACATTAACTTCTCTCTTCCGCTAAAGTGATAATTTGCTTTCCTATGTTCTTGTTTGTCATGTTTTTTCTCACTTCGTGTGACTCTTTGTATATTACTGTACACTTGTACGACTGGATTTAGGTGTAAGAGGGGACTAATTAGTCTCAACTTCGCCCAGGAAAATAAAGCCATTTATCTATCTACAAACAGTTTAACACATTATTTTTAATTACATTTATTAACAAGTAATCTATGTAATACTTGTTTTGTTCATTTCATTATTACTCGGAAATGTACTGGTGGTACGCGACTTTAAAAAAAATAGTCAAGATGATACGTCAACAAAAAAATGCGTTTAAGAGCTCTGTTTTAAAGGATCCGGTTTTTTCCGAATGTGTGAAGTTATCTTGGCTGCTTCTGAAATTCAAAACTCTACTTTTAAATTGTATAAATAAAAACGTATTTGTTTTTGAATTCCTGCTGTAACTTAATTCTTCGCGCGGTATATTTAAGCGCGGGAAAATTTGAAAAATCGAATCTCTTCGACGACGGATGGCCGTGAAAATACCGGACGGCGTTGTCCAGGAGACAAATGAGGGACGGAAAACCTTTTAAATACCCCGCGGGAGGGCGGAGTAGTGGAATGTCCTACGTCGCGCCTACGTGCGAGATCAGTCGCCACGATTCTTTCAATAAGAGAAAGGAATAAAAAAACAAAAGACGTACGATATAAAACTCGGTTTTAAAACTCGTATAAAACGTACGCTTGCCTATCGAGCGTGAATGATTGCAACGTCGTTTCGTTCGGATGTTCGCTTCAAGGGAGACGGAGGGAGTCGTTGCTCAATTCAATCTCTCTCCCTATTTCTATTTCTCTCTTATATCATCTTCTCTCCTTTTTTCTCCCTCTCACCTTGTCTCTATCTTACCTTCACTCTCCCTCATCCCTCTCTCTCTCCCCCACCTATCGTCCTCTTTCTTTCTCTCTGTCCCTCTTATCTCACCCCTTTTCCTCTTTCTCACCCCTTTTCCTCTGTCTTGCTTTCTCCCTCTCACTCTCTTACTCTTTTCCTTTCTCCCTTTTGCTTCATTTCCCTATTTCTCTTTCCCTTCTCTCCTTATCTATCTTTCCCATTCCCCTCCTCTCTCCCTATCTCTCTTCCTCCATCTCCCTATTCCTTTTCCTTCCTCTTTCCTTGCCCCATTCCTTCTCCCCTTCCTCTCCCATTCTCACTCTCCTATATCATTTCTCTCTCTTTCTTGGGTTAACTACTTTATATCCTTCAGCCTTTTTTATTTCCTGACTTATCCTTATAAGAGTCCGTCTCACTCCACTTATTTCTCTCTCCTTTACTCTCTCCTTCACTCTCCTCTCTCCTTCCCTCTCTCTCTCACTCTCGTAGTTTAAATAGAGATAAAGGCACGCACGCGTTAAGTCAGCATCAAGAGAACCTGAAATAGTCGCAAGGGCACTTTCGTGAGTAGCGGGGAGTTTGGATCGGGAGAGTAGGAGGTGGAGGGAGGAGAGGGAAGGAGGGAGGAAGGAGAGGAGAGAGGAGGGAGAGAGAGGAATAGAGTGAGACGGAGTCTGCCACCTGCAGCTCTCCCTGACGCAAGTCGTGTCATCTTTGGAATAATTGATGAGTCTCTCATGTACCACTCTCCTCTCCTCTTCTCTCTACGCCCCCTCAAACTTCAAACTCTTGCGTCTCTTCTCTTCCTCTATCGACTTTTTTACTATTATATGCATAAACTATACTGTGATTCGGTGTTTCTTTATTTCTGTACGTATTCAAGAGCAATATATGACACTTAACCTCCTCACACTTGGTTCTGTATAATTGTTATCGTCTTAAGCGGCTGAGTAACGAAAACCGGTGATTAGACAAAAGCAGCATCTAAAATCCATGGTTGTGGGTGTAATCTTGTGGGACTGTTCCATGATGAACAAATAAAATAACAGCTTTACATTTTCCACTTTAAATATTTCAACGCGAGCCGGGTTTCGATGTGATACAGCATATTCAGTTGCATTAAATGGAAATATTAATATAGTGGAAAATACGAAGTTGTAATATTATTTGTTCAAATCGGCAGTTGTTGTACCTTATTTATAACACGGAACTTTTTCCAGCAATTATAATTAAAGTTAATATCGAGTGATAGAAGAGTCTAAATCTCCCAAAATTCAATTTTTTCATAATTTTTCTCGGAAATGTAGTGGGGTAGGACGATAAGAAAACCAAAGGAACCTATATTAAACGGCGTAAATTGCGATAAAGCGCTGATCCCAGCGACGCTAAAGAGGTGTTTTCTCCCTACATTCGCTATACACACGCTCGCTACTTCAGTAAAAAAATCCTGAGAGAGAGGCGACCTTTTCTCCATCCGCATTTGCTCTCCTCCAACTGCAAGGTCGGCTGTAGATAGCTCGTGGATATGAGGGGTGGGTTTGTAAGGGAGTGTGTGGGTGGATGAAGTGAAGGGGAGCAACGTGGGAATGGAGGGAGCGTGCGAAGGTGAGAGAAAGGGGGAACAGGAATAGCGGGGAGGAGATAAGTGGTAGGAGACCGTGGAGTGTAGGGGAGGAAGGTTTCTTGCGATGCCATTCGGCGTGCAGCTAGCATTATAAACGAGCACCGCGGAAGTGATGCACTCCACGTGCGATTGCTCGATTAATTGTCCCTGGGAAATCCTCGAATGGCTTCTCCTCTACGGGTAAGGGGGAGAGTGAGTGATGTTTGAAGGAGTAGATATTTCGTCCCATGGATATCACTCTACCATATCATTATATATAGACGTTTCTTACAGAGGAGGAGGAGGAGGATATAGGAGGATACTAATGTTTAGGCACTTCCACATGAGCTGGAGATTCGAAATTTTTTTCATAGGTAGGATATTTTGCAAAACCGACTAGAAAAAAGGAAAATTTTGAAAAACTGCAACAATGCGGCCGCTAAAAATTTACAATTGTTTAAACAAATTTTCATGGTTTATGTATTTCCAAATGTGCTACGAAGTTGAAATTTTTTTATAAGTAGAATTCTTAAAAAAAAACGAAATAGGGATTATACAAATTTTGATATTTTAATTTGTTTGTCAGTTAAAAATTCTTAAAGTTTAAACAAATAGATAACTGTTTAGGTACTACGGGATGAGCTAGGAAGCTGAAAATTTCAAATTATTTACAGAGTAGTGAATTTGCACAAATAAACATTTCAATTTCACCATATATGAATTTCGGCGGCCATTAAAAATTATTTAAATTTAAACAATTGGAAAAATATTATTTTACATCTAGAAGTGCTACAACTTTAAAATTTGGCTAAAATGTGTAGCATTAGTACCCCATAATGAAGATAGTGTAAAATTTTTAAAATTGCAACATTTGGGGATTGTTTTAAACTATTATTTTTACATGTGAGAAAAACGAAAATCGCTGCGGAGGTGAAATGTTTAGAATTAAAAGACTATTTTTAATGATGAAATATCTGTCTGAAAAATGAATGTTTTTTCAAGGTGAGATGAAATGCTTGCAGTATGCAAGCACCAACTACTAGTCATTATATATAGACGTTTCTTACAGAGGAGAAGGAGGATATAACATACATATAGGAGGATACTAATGTTTAGGCACTTCCAGGAGAGCTAGAGATTCGAAATTTTTTCTTAGGTAGGGTTTTGTGCAAAACCGTCTAGAAAAAACGAAAATCATAAAAAAGTGCAACAATGCGGCTGCTAAAAATTCGCAATTGTTTAAACAAATTTTCAAGGTTTATGTATTTCCTAATGTGCTACGAAGCTGAAATTTTTTGTAGTGGTAGGATTTGTGAAAAACGAAATAGGGTTATAGAAATTTTGATATTTTATTTTGTTTGGCAGTTAAAAATTCTTAAAGTTTAAACAAATTGGTAGATGCTTAGACACTACGCCGCAAGTTAGGGAGCTGACATTTTAAAATTATTTAGAGGTTCGCCTATGTAAACGAATAAACATTTCAAATTATCCATAAAATCGTTATTTTGACCTTTAAAAATTATTTAAATTTAAACAATTAAATAAATGTTATTTCACTTCTAATTGTATTATAAATTTAAAATTTGGGAAAAGTATAATATTCCTAAAATTGCAAAAATTAGCGATAGTTTTACTCCATTATTGTTCCATAATGAAAAATCGAAAACCTGTCCAGAGGAGAAATCTTTAGAATTAAAGAAATATTTCTCATGATGAAATATCTGTCTGAAAAATGAATGATTTTTCAAGGTGAGATGAAATGCTTGCAGTATGCAAGCACCTTCTACTAGTATATTGTATGTATACCTAGGTACATGTACTTGCATACACACACATGTATGTATTTATGTGTATGTATATATGTATATATACATATATATATATATATATATATATATATATATATATATATACTAGTAAAAGGTGCTTGCATACTGCAAGCATTTCATCTCACCTTGAAAAATCATTAATTTTTCATACAGATATTTCATCATTACAAATATTCTATTAATTCTAAAGATTTCACCTCCGCAGCGATTTTCGTTTTTCCCACATGTAAAAATAATAGTTTAAAACAATCTCCAAATGTTGCAATTTTAAACATTTTACACTTTATCCATTATGGGGTACTAATACTACACATTTCAGCCAAATTTTAAAGTTGTAGCGCTTCTAGAAGTAAAATAATATTTTTCTAATTGTTTAAAATTTAAACATTTTTAACGGTTGCCGCAATATATATGGAGATATTGAAATGTTTATTTGTACAAATGCACTGTTCTGTAAATAATTTGTAAATTGCAGCTTCCTATCTCATCCCATAGTACCTAAAAAATTATTAAACTTTAATGTTCAAATGGGGTTAAAACAACCCCTAAAAATTAACAATTTTAAAATTTTCGATTTTTATACTTGGCTATGAGAAAAGTTCTATAATCTTGCAAAATTTCAGCTTCCTAAACTTATTAGATTGGGCTACACACTGGATTGCGTTTTCCCATGCTAACTTATGGGAGATATTCCGGGGTCTCTGGAGTAGAACCCAAGACACTGTAAGCAAAAGTGACAATAATACCTAATAGATATTGCGGCCATCTAGCAACACTGAAAATATCATCTTTCTAGCTTACCGGCAAGTGCCCATAATTAATTTACAAAAATGGCGCAATGCTTTTCTTATGGGAAAAAACGCAACTTTCGGAATTTCTGGAGTCGATCTCATGTCACTTAGGTAAGAAGTCTCATTTTATCTGAAGGTTTCTCCATCATATCTACAAAAGCTAAAACTTGCAGCTCTCTAGCTCTTGTAGTTTGGGCTGGACATTAGTATCCTCCTATTATATCCTCCTCCTCCTATGTAAGGAACGTCTATATATAATGATATATATACATATATTGTGTACTTGGATGAATTCGTTTTGTATGTATGCCAAGGAAACTGAGTACCGCTCGGCAGTGCTTCCTTCTCGCTTTTATCCCCTTTTAGTCCGCACACGGCGTTGTGTTTTTGTTTTTCACCTTACGCGCGGGGAATTGCTTGTTGCGTGCTCGCGGCGTCATTTTTCTCATTCCGTGAGTCGAGAGAAAGAGGTAGGATTTGGTTTTTTGTTCATAGGGCCTCTTTCATACTCTGCTACGTCTTAAGGTTTACCAAATAGTGTGTGAAACGGAAAAAAGGACAATTAGGCGTATAAAGGACATCGCTTGCATGTTGCTGAAGTACGCGACTCTTATTCGTACCTTCATGCCTGTTTGACGCGTTTGTTTAGGCTTTTAGCTTCATGTTCCAGTAATATTTCATCTCGAGCGTCTTCTGTTTTTGCCCGGAGTCATTTATTTTATCGTCATTTCTGAAGTCATTACAACTTAATTAGCACGTTATCGTCATAAAGTGTCTTCTCCTCAGAGTGTCGCTTAACGGTCATGCAGTTGATTACGACGGGCGGCTCATATTATTAACCAGGAGGATTTTTTTATGAAAATACACTTTTTATTGTTATCAGTCGGTTATTTTAATCAAATACGGAATTCCAAGATTGAATCTAGTTTAGACAAGCATGCCGTTTATAATAATCAGTCGCTTCATGTTATCAGTTAATGTGAAACCCAATGTGATCAAATTAATCGGTACGTACTGAAAAAATCGCAATTTTTATATTTTCTTGGTTTGAAGTTTGGCATCAACATTTCCGCCTGCAATTCGGTGCATTAACGAATTTCATTCCCTTTGGCTTGTATGAAGCATCTATGAATGGGATGCTTATTCAAAGTTTTTGAGGAAACGAGTACGTTCAGCCATCGATGTTCTCTCTCTCTTCCCGATAAATTGTCCAATAACTTATAATTTTGGTGCGTGCGGCTTTCGGGTTCCCGTTCGTTTTAAAAGTACCTTGGTCCTTTTTCGGAAGTTTTTTTCGTCATCAGTCTCTGTCAAAGAAAGGAGTAAATTAGCGGCAGCATAAATATTAATGTAATTCTTATCTCGGATAAATTCATATCCTCTTAAGAATGACGGTTCCCACAGCGTCGATACCTTCATTTAACCCTTAATCCCCGAAATTAACATCTTAATATTCCATATGTTTCACTTGCTAGGTCGCTTATGTAATCAAGGAAGATTAATGTAGTTGAACAATGGAGTCATTTTTTGCATTTATATTTACATATTTATCGATGCAAGCTCTTACGTGTCACGCTATAGTATGTGGTTATGCGCATGACTTGTCATTTATACGTTTTAGTTAATAAACATACGTAGAATAGAAAATTCACCAGACGCTAGCATATTCCTCACAAACATATTCTCCCGTGTCGCAAATATAGGTAAATACAAACTACTGCATCACGCATAAATGGTAAGAGTCCTAAAAATTGGTAAAGCCTTTTTCATCGTTGCCTCAAACAATTGATTTCTAGGAGCTTCTATCTCCTGGTGTCATTGGGGGGGACGTAAAAGCAGCGAGAGATCACGCTATTTTGATAAAAGGCCATATGCTTTTGAAGAAGTGGGACTTTAAAGTCCCGTCAGGACACAAAGGATTAAAAAAAGCTTCGTTTTGCAGCGCCGTATAGTACGGAAAATCGCGCCACCTTTATCCTTTTTTCACCCGTTCGGTGCGAGGTATCACTTCGGATTGTCTCACTTTCTCCGATCGAGATCAGCCTCTACGCGCCTGCGGTCGCCGTCTTTCTCTTTTTTCCTCGCCCGTTGTAAATTCGATTTCGCGCGAGACCAGACGTCACCGCTGACCTATAACTGGCGGCCGTCATTTTTTCCCTCCTTTATTCCCGATCCATCTTTTCGAGGGTGGGCGGTGACTCCGTCGCCCTCTTTTCATTTCCCTCGCTATTGAGAACGGGCGGTATTTCTCTTTCATTACGGAATCTGTATTATTCAACACGGTTTTGTTTCCGTGTCTCCCCTTCCCGCCGCGTGTGCTTCGCCAGAGTCAGGTAACGTGATCGATAGGCAATTTTTTTGTTGCATTTCGAGGTAATTTTTCTTCCTCTCTTCCGCGCTCTCGACAAAATCCTTTATTCTGGAGGGGAGGGATTTATTTTTTTGAATTGTTTATAGGCACTTTTGTGCCCGCAATCCGTTTCTCTCTCGCTTGTAATAAGTCATGCGAGAGAGAAAGACACGGGGAGTTTTGTAAGCACGCTGTCGTTGGCGGAGAATAATTATTCCTGGGTTGACATAATTGACGCGTCGAAAAAAGAGGTTCAGTGTTCAAGTATAATAAAGGTTATTTCATAAAGATTTACGCGTGTTGTTTTTTTCGAATAGGAAACGGGATATCTTTCCTGATGTGGATTAATTTTAAATGCAGATGTTAGAGAATAAGGTGAGATACAGAAGTTTTATTTCCTTTGCGTCACCTCAATTCAGCCAGCATTATTCGTGGTTGTAGGTTGATTATCATTATTTCTATTGTGGCCATATTTGTGTATGTCAGTGTGTGTATATACGCATGTGCTTAATGCCAAAGTAGAAAGTCACTGTCGATACGCTGTATAGATGAGACGAAAAGGTATCCGAACCCATGTCCATCTTCCTTGACGGTAAACTGTCATGTTTTCTCCGCCAGTAATCGTTATAATTTTGTACTAGATGACTTTGTGCTCGTGCATCATTAATTGACGTGGTGATTCGACTAGTGTGGGATTAAAGTTTCACGGAAAGGTCGTTGGTTGTCACTGCTTTATAGCGAGTTGTATTTACTTGGGTGTCAATTCTCTATTTATCTGACGTCAAATGTTTTCTTCTTCATTTTTAGGTAAGTGGTCTCATCTGACGGATTAACAGATATGGAGTTTATCCCGTCGTCGACTATCTAGTAGATGGAGGTGTTGTTTTTACGTTTCAAGGCGGAAATCTAACGTAAGTAGTTACATACCTTATTTCTGCCTGTAATTAAGGCTTAAGGTTAAAAAAAACGACCCTTTTACCCTGGTTGCTGGAAAAATCCGAACCTTCAAGGTGGAAACCCATTTAGCTTAGAGAATTTTATAGGTCATCTTATGGCTAAAACCAAATTCAATATCAAAGAAAGTACTTACCTTAGGTACCTCCAGTAGCCATAACTGGTTTTTCATAACCTTCATACGGTTATCGGAGATACCGAAGATAAGTACTTGTCAGTTTTTTAAATATTGAAGTGCTTGTTCTTGAAATGGTCATATAATTTTCGTAACTGTCGCGAATTCAATCTCTATAATTAATCAGCTGCCATTTTAAGATCGATATTAGTCATAGTTAACCCCATTTCTTTGCGCTAAGAATTTAAATGGCAGGATAAAGCGTGCTTAATCAAGAAAACATGCACATAGTAAGTCATACAAAACATTTATTACCTTAACGGTTTCGCGTGTTCGGTCCTACGTCTTCGAGATTAGCTTTTTATCCAGCTGCCAAACTCGGAAATAAGCGGAGTTATAAAAAACCTTTCATTTAGTCCCCCACATTTGCCCTTTTCGTGCGATGGCCGGCTCATTACCGGACAGATCAAATCCGAGAGGGAAATCGGTCAGAACTTTGGCGTTGATTGATGGAGGGCGCCATTGTCGGCGGTCCAGCTGCCTCTGTGCAAAACGGTTACTTGAAAGGAATCGATGGAAAAACAGCTCTCTCCCCCCATTCGCCACTCGGGCATCTGCTCGCTTAATTTTAAATTTGATGTCCAAAAATTATCTGTTGATGTGCGTGTTACTAATTATTAGTTGAAGAGATCGTAATTATATTGGGGGGTTACCCTTCTTATCGCGAAAGGGGAATATTCATGGCTGTACTCTTCCAAAACTTTCCCGTTTTTTGTTTTTTTTTTAAATGTCCTAGCTGAGATGGAATTATTTGTAGGTTCATGAAAATATTTCCATGCTCCTATCTTTCACGTGAGAAGTGGTAGAGGGTGACTCGAGTGCTGGCTTTCCACTTTAGCGGGCCCTAGTTTGATTCCAAGCGAAGTTATGTTTTTAAACCTAGGCTTTTTTTGTGTGTTACGAGGAGGAAACGCAAGACCAGCACTCCGTCCTTCGGAAGAGACGTAACGCAGCGAGCCCGTTATGCAATGTCTTATGCAAGGTCTTCATAATTTCGTTAAATAATTCGTATTTTTTGGCAAGGAATGCGTCTTTTTTTGCGGCTAGGGAAAATTTATGTCGCTACTAACGTAAACCCAACCGAGATCCATTGCAGGAATAATGTTTTTTATAAAACCACGCAATGTTTTCGTTTCCATCTCGATAAATTATCCCTCCAGGAGACAGCCTTAAGAGAAGTAGTCATTTGTTTTCAGCCGCCTTTCCCCCCTCTCCTTCATCCCCACACACACATACAAACGCCTGCCTTCGCAGATTATCATCCACTCGTCTTCTCCTCCGCCCCCTAGAATCGCAAACAAGGATCCTATTAGTTAGTTAACTCTAGCGCTGTCATCTTTCTCCCTCTAACAATTCCTATCTCCCCACCTCCCTCCATTCTCACTGTCTCTCTCAGAGAACTGTTTGCCTCCGCATAGGGTTCCTCGAAGAGTAATGCGATTATGCAAACTCGGAAACATAGGCTTCTTCCCTATCCCCACCCTCTCTATTCTCCACCCACTCGACCTTTCTCCTCTCTTGACCCACCCTCTCCTAGCCATCTTCCCGCGCTTGTCCACCTCCTCTTTCTCTCCACGACGACCCAAACCACTTCTTCGTCCCGTTGTTCGTCTTTTCGTTTATTCGTCGTTTGAAAAGACAATATACATTTTTAAAATATTGAATCAAAATAGGCAAACCGCTTCATCGTAAAGTAACAGCGCGTTAAATACCGTCCGAAACTCGCGCGTTGAGGGAACTCGACAGGTTGTCTGAAATTAAACCCTTGCTTGTGTAACGTTCGGAAAATCCACGAAAACTTAAAGGCTAAAACAAGGCAAACTTGCATGTAGCACGGCACTCAAATCGTAAAGCATGGTTTACTCGGGATATTTTTCAAGAGAGGTTTGTTTGTGACTTGTGCCTAGCTGTTGAGCGGTATAGTGAGAATAATGCCTTCCCAAAGATGTTGCTCCTCGATTATGGTCGTGGTCACCCAGCCAACCTTGAGTCTTTAACAACAGAAACTAAATATGAAGTCGTGTTTCTTTCTCCAAGCACAAAATTCAGTATGGAATTAATTAATGTATTTTATTGGACAATATTGTAAAGTCAGTGAGTGAAATTATTTCAAATAGTTCACTATAGGAACATTTTCGTCGTCGCAACATACATATATTCCATGTTTTACATATGTATTTGTCAAAGGGTTATTCAGCTGTTGTTCGTCTTGATTTTCAGCAATGCATCCACAACGACCTAATGTTGTGTGTGTGTGTGTTGGTTAGTGGTGGAGAAGGAAAAGTTTAATATGAGATCAGGAGGGGAGGCAGGTGGTAAAAGTTGGTGAAAATCGATGGGGTTTATTGTACTGCTGCGGTGGAGCACTCCACACTGTCTGTGTAGAATCGAATTGATTCGAGTGGAAATCGGGAGGGAGGAGGTATGAACGGTTTTGAAAGGGGGAGGGTGTGGAGCTGAATAAATAAAAGTAAGTTCGGTGTTCAAACGAGACCGCCATAGCGGTGTTTTATTTCTGGGGAAATATGATGCAAATTGAGTCCCTTTATGCGATGCAATTCGAAACGCTTTTGACGAGCTATATGTTTTTTTATGGAACTGTAACGCTAATTGTGCGAGAGGAAATTAAAAATAATATTAAATTTTGGTTCTTTAGTATTTTTTCAAGCCTAATTTTCGTCGCTGTTGATAAAAAGGACGTGAGTTATTGATTTATCAATACATGTTCTCAAAGGTTCCAAAATTACTTAACTGATCGCTTCGTCGAATATGAATACACCTAATGGAAAATAGATTTTTTTTTGCTTTTCAATAACGCTTAATATATGATCTACAAAAGTTGACGCAGCATTACAATTATCGTGCACCATATCACAGATTATTTGTGCTTTTGGAATTTCCACTTTTAATTAGGTTCGCCTCAGTTTGTGCAAAAAAGGTCGATACGAAAGCCGTCGATGCCCTGGTTAAAAAACTTTAAACGTCCGATTATTTACTGTTTTTTTGTTATGGCAAGTCGAATTGTCCCTAAATTGCTCATCGTTCCTCCCTTAAAACGTCGGTTTTCAATTTCGACGTGAATGACCACGTAATGAGATTGTCAAGTTGATGAGGAAAAATTACTTGCGCTCGCTGCAGAACCTATTGGTACGTGGGCGTATTTTAAAATGAAAAAATTAATATCGTGCTGGTAAGCTGTCGTTCCTTGTTTATATCGTTTTGAAAGGTATTGTCAGTACCATCCATATTTTTGAACGAGAATTGAGTTTCAAAGTGATTTTTTTGCCTGTAAAGGGTTTTGGACAAAAAATGCAAGAATTACGGTCTCAATTTTCGTAGGTGTAAAAATGTCATCCAATCTTTACGGATGATAGTTTATATGTAATCAGAGTGTGCTGTATACGAGGGAGTGCGCCAGGTATGTTTTTGAGTTGGTGACAGCGTCTTTCTTCCCTTTTCACTTTGTTTTCTTCATCTCCACCAATGCCTTTTAATGCGCACCATGGAACTGTTTCTATTGCATAAAATGTGACAACATCAACCGATCGCTTTCGGTTTCGGCTTAGCATGAGGTAAAAGATAGGAAATGTTTCGGGTAACTTAAATTTTGATTGCGCAATTGATTTTTCAGTGGAGCATTTGGCGTAAATGAAGTGTATAAAAATTATTTATTTTTATATGAGCTTAAAATTGGTTTACGACAGCGTTGTTTATCCATAGGCTTTATCTTCCATCAGAGCGTCTCATAAATTACTGCAATGTATAATTAAGAGCGTAGATATTCGCGAATTCTTTCCTCTTTTGCGAAGTTTTCTGGCATTTTTTTAGCCTGAGCCTCTTTTACAATTCCGAAATGTCTCCTTATCTTTCCGGTCAGTTTACTGTTGAAATTTAACGCCCTCTCTCGGACTCCTAAGGGAGGCAATTATTATTGTTATACTTCAGAAGCTTCACGTTAATATCTTCCGTCCGAAACCGGAGGAAACTCCTTTCACTTCCCCGCCCAGCTCAAAAACGCCCTCATCTCTCCGTTACTCATTTGTTCCTCTTTCTCCTCCATATTTCGGGTTTATCTTTCCTCCACGAACACCTATCTATCCTTAAAAACGAGAAGATTAAGAAAATATTGCAGTTTTTCTTTCAACCATTTCGCGTGAAGTATTTTTCATTACGCGAAAGGAAATTACAGAAGAAGGAATGTTTCGCAAATTTTTTCAAACTAATATCAACGAATAAGTTAGAATTTATGCTAAAATCAGCAGCGGCAAAAGTGAATGGATGGATGGAAGTATGGTGACTTAAATTTAGGAATGGGAGATTTAAGGGTTAAAAGTATATATCGTGCGTCAGGTTGCGCAGGAAAGGATCTCACGGCGGACAGAAGTTGTTATCGATTATCGATCCACCTTCGTTCGGCCTACAGTTCGCTCAAGTGGCCCAATTCTACTCCGTTGCTCCAATATTTTTACCTTGCTCTTCCACCCTACCCTTTCCCTCCCTTCAGAAATTCTTCCACCGATTCCCCGCAGGGCGGGGTGATCATAGATGACTGATTGCTCGGTCAGTCGGTCGAATCGAACGATCTCGTTTTTTTTTTTCAAGAAATGTATTCTAGCCCATTCGAACCTCCTACCCCCCTTCACTTCTCTTCTGTACATAGGGTTTAATGGATTGACATCAGTGGAATTGCGCTGGAAATTGAGAGGGAAAAGGAGTGACTGGATAGAGGTTAGTTCGAGGGTCAGTGGCGCCATCCTAGCGAAAGCAATTTTTTTGCGTCAATAATGTCACCGCATGATTGGTGGCTTACACCTAGGGTGGTCCAATAAGACCGCGGTCACCGGGATGGCTCGGGATGCTTAATTTCATCTTGATTTAACTGCTCGTGTGTCTGAGGGAATGTTTAATTAGTTCCCCTAATCCACGATTAATTGGTAATTTAATAAATTCCAATAACGTTTTCTCTCTTGGCAGTATAGATCGCCGTTTCCGATCATACGATTATCCAGGGAGCGATTTATGATACTTGTGTTATCGTCATTTGATACCTATGTCACGAACATTTTTGGTTATGTCCGATTGCAAACGAAGTACGCTGTATTATTACGAATTAATTTTGGGTTAAGAATATGTTCTGGAAAAGATAACAAGTAATGGCTATATACAACTTTTTCAGAAATTACTTTCATAAAGTAATAATAAAATTCGAAGTTAATATAAAAGTTACTTAATAAGTGGGAAATTTTCAATCCTTAAACAATGAGAAATTGTTGTTATTAGTTAAAATATAGACCCTCAAAATAATATTTCGATATACAATTTATCCTTAATCTTATGCACCCAAGTCGACGCTTCTTTTAACTCGTGAAAAATAAATAAATGCGAAATAAGTGCGATTAAATTTCGAATGTGCTTCGAAATATGGGTCACTGTTTTATTGGCGCTTACTGAAAATATTACCGCTTTATTTGAAAAGACTTTTCTAATGCTTCCGAATCGGAATGTATTCATTTTCGCTCAACAAAGAGCCATCGAAAAAGCCCTATGACCGGATTAAAATTAAGAAACTGTTCCTCCGATACCGTGAAAGGTTGGGTAAACCAGATGCTCGTTTCGACTACAAAACAGACGTCATTAGCGGTGATTCGCTGATTATGTATTCTAAAATTACTACTACAGCCGAAATGGGTATGGCTATTGGATAAACATAGTTTTTCTATTCCATTTACTGCATACACAGGTCTCTATGTGCATTTGTATTAACTCTACAAAGTGGAAGATTGACTCCAATTTTTAGATAATTATTTCTTCAGACTAATAGCCTTTTCCTTCAGCAATTACTACAGACGAGCAAAGTTTTTTTTCTGCTTTTAGTGTTCGGTATTCACTGCTTTTATTTTAGTTCCGATTTCACTCGCACAAATTCCGACTGTTGTTGTATAAATCAAAGAATTCGTGGTTCTGAGCAACTTTTATTCCATTTTATCCTTCTTGGATTCTTTAGCGTGATTTATTTCGATCACGCGCGCGTTTTAAATCAACACGTCCGCGTCCGTTATAAATGAATACAAACGGTCGCGTGTCTTGCCACGGTTTCTCTAGGCACGTCGTGGTGAGGCAGATGCAAGTAACGTGATGTGGAAAACCCTTATGTTTATACGTAGCGTTCGTTAGGGAAATTGGTCGAGATAGCACGTAAAATTGAAAAGATTAAATCAAACGAATCGTCCAGCTCATTCTTGACTTCAATGTATTATCTGGGTTAGCGTTATTCAACCTTTTTTATTACACGACCCAACTAAGCCACAGGAAATTTTCCGCAGCCCACCTACGGTACATACATGAAATTTTCCGTGGTCCACCTATATATAAATAGATGCAGGAGAAAATTCTATATTATTTACTAAAGGTAACGGGATATTAAAAAACAAAGCAATTTACCAAAAATTTCGTTTATTTTTTATTACTTTTGGTTTTTGAAAAATACTATTAGGTTTTTGCTATACTTTTACGGCCGTTTTTATATACTGTTAACCGGTCTTTATTTTTTTATTTTTCCCGGCCCACCGACTAAGGTGGTTCCTATGGCTCGGTTGAGAAACACGCATTAAATTGGCGAACTATGTACACAGCTCTGGAATTGAACGGTTTCGTTTTGCAGGTTTTTGATTTAGCACCGTTTTCTTTTAGGTAATCTGTAAATTTCTCCGGCATTAATTTCGCTTTTGCGCTATTTAAAAAGATCAAGTTTTTTAAACAAATTGTTCCAAGAAAGAAAGGAATAAGAAGGAATAAAGGAAGCGTTTCCGAATATAGTGTACATACCTAAATTGTGGCATGTTAAGATAGCCATAAAAAGCTGGTGTCTTGTGAGAGTTGATTAAAAAAATGAGATTCGCCAAGAAAAAAAATCCATCTCTTCGGTGACGCGAGTTGCTCTTTCACTCTCTATTTCTCTTTCTCGTTCCGCTGACTTAGAGACTAATGGAAATCTCGTCTCTCCAAATACGGGACGATCCAACAAACACACACATCCCTACTAATAGATCTTCTTTAATAATTTTTTCTCTCGATAAAATAGTCCCTCGTTTTTGTCCCTTAATGGATTCGGAGACAACGTGTCGCGAGGAATCCGGTTTTCCCCAAACGAACGAGAGGACCGCTTTAAATCATTCGACCTTTCTCAAACAAGTGATTTTCGCAGGGAGATGGTTCGTAAAATGGTGGCGTTTTTTTAACCTGAACGATTTCCTTATCTTTTTTAGCCTGATATCTGCGGCGAAACTTTCAATCCAGTATAGATTCTTTTTTCTTGTATAAATTTGTTTTCTCTTAGTCATTCTCTTTATATTTTTTCTTTTTTAAGTTATTACATATTTTATATTAATGGAGGGCTGCTACGGTTGAAAGGTTTTCATTTTTATGGAGTACATTTTATTGGTATGGGGGTTAGAAGTAAATGTTTCAGCGGGCTCTACTGCAATTCGTCGCGTGTCAAATTCGTCACAGGGCAAATTCGTCGCATGGCAATTTCGTCGCATGGCAATTTCTTCGCATGGCAATTTCTTCGCAAATTCAGAAATCGTTGTGGAAATAGGAAATAGTATATCTTTTCTTCATTAATCCTGCGATACACGATATTTAGTGTATGGGAAGGGTTAATAATGCCTCATTATTTCCGAATAAATTATAGAACTTCTGTACAGATTATTCACAATATGCTGATATTTATGCTGATAAAAATTTCGGAAAATCTAAATGATGAAATATTCGTATCTTATATGATCAGGATAATAATAAAAGGCTTTTTCCTCTGGTCACACTGTGTATGACGCTTTCTATACGTGTTTAAACAAACTTCCCGTCTATGTAGAAGATTGAGATTTGGAAGGAATCCAGAGCGTACCTGCATTTTCATGTAATAATAAATATCGTAAAAACTATTGAAGTTATTGGCATGCAACCTTCTTAAAATATAAATAAAAACTATTCTAAACATTTCATTTGCTGCAACTACCCCTCTAAAACAATTCGGAAAAAAGTTTCCCGCAGGTTAACTTTTTTATGTCTCGACTGAAATTTTTAGATTAGATTAGATTACTATTTTTTAAAGGCAGTTCATAACATTTATTTATTTTTGCGTTACTTTGCCGTTATTCAGGATCATTATAGAAGTCATGTAAAAAATTGTCCCTTTTTATTCAATAGAAGCCGAAATATGACGATGCATGTATAAGGAAGGAAGATATACGCAGAATACAGAAAATATACATTATATATTTTTTAAATCTTTAAGGTATTTTCCAATTTTTCAGATTGTTTATAAATCAGATTTAGCATAGAATTAACTATAAGATAACGTTAGATTTTGAATATGTCGCACATAAAGATCTTTTTTACTCGCATTCGCATGAGGCGAATTGAGACTTCGTTGCGAGTGTTATAACAGAATGCGAGTTGAGATTTGGCAGTAATACTTTAGTCACACATTAAAAGTCAATGACGAAAAAAATCCCGAAAAAGTCCCGGGTTCTAACCCAGAAGCGTTCCTTCTGTTTGATTAACAAAGGAAGAGGAATGTAGCGTATCCTGATCAGAAAAGATACGAATATTTCATCAATTAAAATTTCCAAAATTTTTATTAGGATAATTTTTGCGAATAATCTGCATAGGAGTTCTATAATTTATTCGGAAATTATGAGATATCGTCAACCCTTCTCATACACTAAATATCGTGTATCGCAGGATTAATGAAGAAAAGAATATACTATTTCCTCAACGATTCCTGAATTTGCGACGAATTTGTCATACGACGAAATTTCCATGCGACGAAATTGCCATGCGACGAATTTGTCTTGCGACGAATTTTCCACGCGTCGAATTTGCCACGCGACGACTTTGCCTTGCGACGAATTTGCCTTGCAACGAATTTGACACGCGATGAATTGCCCGTGACGAATTGCCGTGGGACGAAATGGCGGTACACCGTTTCATCGCTGTGTTGAGGTTTATAATGTTTTATTTTTAAGAACTCGTACGTAAGCCTCTTCGGGACAAAGGGTTAAGGGTTAAGCTCTTTAAAATGTTTTGAGAGTGCGGAAGCCATCGATTTTCTGTTATCCTAACTATGGGATACAATATCTTCATCTCGTTAATGATACGCTTCCAGCGTATTAGTGTTTGCTAATGGAGAGATTTATAATTTTTAGCCTACTTTCCAAAAAATGGAATAGTCTTACGAGATCGCCTCGGTGTCCGTGTGTGTGTGTGTCCCCCACTAACATCTTCTTCATGAATGGACCGATTTCCATGAAACTTAGTGTAAAGCTAGTGCTCTCCGAGACTACCTCCAGGACATAATTTATATTCCGAATTTACAGGTCCCGAGTTCGATTCCAGGTGAGTTCTTACCCATTTGATTTGCATGGGTAATCTAAAATCCGTCGTGCAGAGACTTTTTCTTTTGCATTTTAAAATATTTTAGAATGATGACATCGGAGTGGGCTTTGTACTGTTCTAAGGGAGAAGAAAATGAATATTCTTATAACACAATTTTGATTTTCGATCGTATTTGTTTGAAAGCCACTTTTTCGATTTGTTGCTATGGTGATGATTATTGCCGAACTCGGCTGGAGCATAGCCGAGTACACATTCCAGCCGTGTTTCGATTCATAGCTATCGAGGTAACAATCGACCCGCGGAATCGCGGCGAAAAATATGAATACTACATATTGTTGTCTTAAACATACAGACTCTGTAAACAAAACTGCGCTTCATATTGTGTATTTCTTACGGCATCTTTGGTGAGAGAATTTTGTTTTAGGAAAGTAGGCGGATTAGTTCTTTCCAGAACTACTTGTTCGACTTCCTTTAATGTTCGATTTTTCGAAATTTAAGCGTAAATTATGACCAATGCCGGAAAATTTGTTGATGTTGGATTAGATTTCAGAAGCCGCAAAGAACGCATTTAGAGTACACCCTTCCAGTTTTGTTTGATTTAACCTTAAGTAAATTATCCAAATGAAAATTATAATGTTAATCCCGCAGTGAATTGATGGCTGCAGGATGTCTATCTGATCCTTCGGATAGCAACTATCTTCATTGCTTTTCAGTGTTAGTATCCGACTGGATTGGTATAAACTGCAACAGATCGTTAGATGTTGTAATTATACGTTTTGGTTATAATGAACTACAGGCTAAACTCGATTTTTTAAGGAATTTAAGATTAAATCGGTACCTATGGAAGTGTGATTGTGGACGTGACTTTAAACCAGGACTCTTGAAATTTTTATTGCTGACGTACCCATTAGAGCCTATTTTAATGGTCGCTTACATCTTACGTTAGAGGAGTGTTCGTCAATATTTTTGATACTGCAGACCTTCAAAGAAGTCCAAATATTTCTGCAGATGAAAAGTTCATAAATTCTTCATACATTGCCTCGATTTTTCACGTTGAAATATTAATCGGGGCTGTGCGAGGGATCAAACAAGTTATAGATAAAAATAAACATCGTGTTTTACTTAACTCGCGGATCCCCGAGAAATAACGCTAGGATACCCGGTTGAAAAACACGGCCTTAGAGCATTTTTTTCGTGGTCGCCTACCTACATTTGAGAGAGTTACTGAAATGTATAACACTTGTAGATATCAAAATAGATAACTCATGTTTATAACGTTTTGGCGTTTTTCTGTTTAATAACGTTATTCGTAGTCGTAACATCGCAGATTTTGATTTCGAAGTCATGTATGAAAGACGAAATAAGAAGAAAAATAACCTTGAACACTTTCGCTTGCTCCTTCAAAACTCTTGACGTACTTCCGGTTGAAATCGCCTGTTTTAGACCGTTATAGCTAAGTGTTCACGCTCGAACCGACGATTGGATAACATTCAGCGTGCGATGCTAAGTTATTTTAGAATAAAAATAAATATACTGGAACTTCCGTAAGTCGAACGTCTATAACTCGAAGCGAATTAATTTTACCGGGCAAAATGCCTTTGAAAAAAACGTAGCCGAATTTTTTAGAACTCGATTATTTTTCTGTTTCCCTTGAAGTTTCACTTGTGGAAGTTACACTGTAAATGGCGTTCACTTTTGAAAAAATGTTTTTTTTGCTTAATCGGAAGATCGATAGAATGAAGCGATCGATTATCTCAAAATTTCCGTTTCGATCATTCTCGCACACGCGTTCATCTGCAATTAACGTCTCGAGTCTTTGGTGAGCAATTTTGGTGGATTGGACCTCTCGGAGGTCGCGTTTTGAAATTCCTGTCGGAAGCTTCCAAGTTTTTTGTATCAGCTCGGCGATCACGTAGCGACCGCGTCTTCTCAGAAAAAAAGAAATATCGTGGGCGCAGTTGAAGAAGTTTTTCCTCTCCGCGTGATACTTTTTTTTAAGCGGCGCGTAGCCTCTTACGAGAGACACGTAGTCGCCATTGAAACGGAAGAAAGACGAGGGATTTTTGCGAATATTTTAAAGGAGAAAAAAGGGCAAAGTTTATGAGGATTAGTTTACCTTCAAGCGAGAAATTCCATTAAAACTTTTTTCCTAGCTCTGTCACAGCTCATTTTCCATTTCTCTCCCGCCACGCGCCACCCTCTCCTCCCTCTCTCCTCCTCCCCTCTCCTCCCCCCTCTCTCCTCCCCTCTCTCCTCCCCTCTCTCCTCCTCCCCTCTCTCCTCCCCTCTCTCCTCCTCCCCTCTCTCCTCCTCCTTTCTTCTCCTCCTCCCCTCTTCTCCTCCTCCTCCCCTCTTCTCCTCCTCCTCCCCTCTTCTCCTCCTCCTCCCCTCTTCTCCTCCTCCTCCCCTCTTCTCCTCCTCCTCCCCTCTTCTCCTCCTCCCCTCTCTCCTCCTCCCCTCTTCTCCTCCTCCCCTCTCTCCTCCTTCCCTCTTTCCTCTCTCTTCCCCCTCTCCCGACGTTTATCCTTGTCCCATAAAGTCTTCTCATCTCATTTGTCCTCTCTCTTTCGCCTCTTAACCCAAATCTCTTGCGTAGTTAGTCTTGGATGGCGGCCACTATAAATTGTAGCCGAACTGTTTTTTCATTATTTGTTCGCCAGATGCGTCTGTATATCCTCAAAGTGGTCGAATCTTATTCCGCTTTCAATGTTTTTACGCGGTCGTTGTTACATAACAGCAAGAGGATTTTTTGCAGGATGAAGTCGCGCGAGTTATTTTTCCTGTCGCATTCGAAATGACGGATACGAAATCTTTAAAAAGAAAGCAATCGAGAGATCGATAAGTCTTGCCGCAGGGAGGCCGATGCCTTTGGAATAATTCCGTGCTTCCGAAAGCGGATTGGCGATTCACCATCTTCTGCTTACAGTCACGAAGGCGATCGTTGCCCCTTTGGCCGTTATCCTAAATGTTTCGAAGTCGAAATTGACGAGGTCGCCAATCGCATAAGAATCTATTGTCTGCCTTCGAGTAGGAGAGGGATTTCTTTACCTACACCGGTAGCGATGGTAGTATTAATGGAGGTATCGCATGACCATAGGTTTATTGTTCAAAGTAGTCTTTCTCTTTGACGGTTTTTTGTTGAGAGGTGCATTCGCTCACTCAGCCTAGGTGATATTTAACGGTGCTTGACTGTTATGGAAGCTTTTTTCATAAGCGGTTGCTAGGAAGCTTTATTTTTTGACCTTTCTGAAATATTCATTATAATTACCTGTCAAAGACCCGACTATTTAGTCGTCATAATATTTTTCGCTTTCTGCAAATTGTGTCGTTCAGAGTTTTCTGCCTCGATCCTTCTTTCCATCACATGTCCAATTCTCTCTCTCTGCAAAACTGCAGTAAAATGTTGTTTATTTATATCACAAGAACGAAATCTTAGAACAACGCTACACTTCAGGCGGTCACTTTCCCACAAATACGGTTCTAAATACTTCAACTACTGTTAAAACCATTTGTTTTACTTTATAAAGCCGTTCGAATTATTTTTTCACTCCAACTATACAATCATATTTTATATTGGGAAACGAAGGTCTGACTTGTTTTCGATAAAAGTAATCGGGTTATAATGTAATTTCCATATTATCTTTTCCCTTGAATTCTCGAAGTGCTGTTCGGCGTCTATGAGCTCTCAAAGATTTCGTGAAGTGGATTTTTTTTATTCAAACCAAATTCATTCTGACATTTTAGAAGGAGAAAAATTCTGTACTTGACCGGGAATCGTACCCGGGTCTCCTCACTTGCCGGATAAGTGCTAACCAACCAACCTAACCAACTAAGCCTGATTTTCCTTTTTTATGTGAACATGCATAATATGTAATTTCAACACCTTTGTAACTTGTTAAAATTCATTCGTTGAACATTATGTGTACGTTACATTTATGTTGTTCTTCCCCATCGATAGAGGCTTATACTCGTGCAACTTATGAGCGGCAACAATGTAAAAAGGTCACGTGACAAAGTGAAACTGGACTTTCTTTTAATTCTCATTAGAAAATAAAAGTTATTGTGTAAGTCTCCGAGGCGCACAAACGCATTTCGATTTAATTAGAAGAGGGGAATGTAAGCGGCTCGTATGTTTGGTCGTCGTTAAGGAGCGCGTATATGAAGTGGAACCGCTCGAGCGCGCATATACCACCCTGGCGATGTTCTTTTTTTGCACACCCCTGCCGATCCCCGCAAGAAGCGCGCTCTTACTTACAAATATGTACGTATAAGGGTTGAGCGAGCGCTTCAGTGGGTTAGATAGATGGATGTGGCGTGGTAGGGACATTTGGACCGGGTTTGGCTCGGCTGCGCGTGCGTGTGTGAGGGCGAACGGTTTTTGTCCCTCTGCACGTCGGTCGTGTGAGAAGAGTTTTTCGACTGACAGCGTTTGGGGTTAAGTGGGTCACTCGGTCGACAGTGGCAACTTTCCCTATTCTCTCCCTCCCCTCACACCTCTCACTACTCCATCCTCCCCTCCATTACGTATGAAAAGAGGTTCCACCGATAATATACCCGCCCTCTCCTCTCGCCTCGTCCAGAAGCCTGGAAGCTTCGCCCTTCTCTAATTGAATAACGAGGCGTAAAAGCGCCACATGTATATGCCCGTTACAGTGTGTCATCTGCCCTTGTTTCATGTTGTCTGTACTGAGTAAAAAAAAGAGGGCGAAACGAGGGATTGGAATCTTTTTGCGCGTACGATGGTGTTTGAAGGGCCGTCAAATTGGTTCACTATGCCGATTTTTATATTCGAGAATTATAAAGAGTTCTGAGCGAATTTCGTGATTTTGTTTGTTATCCAAACGCGATAATATGTTATCCATTTGTTTATGACAGTCATGGTAGGATCGCCAATCACGTTTGGACAGAAAATATTTAGTCTAAAAATTATCGCTACTATCAAAAATAAGAAATGTCATTTTAAATAGTGAGGTGATATTATGTTCACATTATACTTAAGGTGCGGTCTCCCAAACCACTATTGTTATTGTTATTTTTTATTCACTATGTACAGTTAGACTCCGATTTTGCGCCCTCCGTACAATAGTTCCACCCCCGCATGCCGCCCATGAATCGTTGTGAAAAGAACTCCATCTTGTGATTACATAGAGCAAGCACGTACCTCGATTTACCGTCATCCCCTCTTAGCGCCAGTGATGGACAAACGGTTGCGCTAAAAATGGGTCTGACTGTATACAATTAGATTTTCCGCGTTTATTAATCTGTACTGGAGGTTAAGAGGTAATTAAAAGAAAAATGGATATACACATGATTTCTTTGTGAAAGGCAAACTAGCGGAAAGTAGTGGGATAATTTGACCCTATAACTTAGGTCAGTGGTTCCCAACCTCGTGTTCCCAAATCAGGGTCGCGAAGGGTCATCAGAAAAAAATTTTACTTTTGCAAAATTATTCGGGAAGACACTACTGCTTGCTGTGGTGATGTAAGCGTTTTGAGGCAATTTCACGAATTGAATATATATTATATACACATTTAAATTTTATCACAAGCCTGAGAATCGGGGTGATCTATCGGTGTGCAATTTAGGGTCGCAGAAAAATAGAAAGGTTTGGAACCACTGACTTTGTTGGTGTCTCACAGACCGCATCTCAGAGGTAAAGATTAAGTTACCGATGGTGAAGTTTTTACGCGAACGCATTAAATGCATTAACTAGCACAGTGTTGAATCCGGAGCATCGAATGATTATGTGTTTATCTAATTTGATCGATAACACATTTTTACATTTTTCACCCTAAGAATCCACCTAAATCGCCAATTTCAGTTTATGGATGTTAGATTTGTACTCAAAACCATTGGATTTTTATTCGTGCCTAAAATGCGAGGTAAAAATGTTATAAATAGCCCCGCGAAAGAATCTTATTGTGAAAAAATAACTTTTTTCCTTTTTTCAATCCCGATCGGGAATAATGGGGCAGTAACTCGTCTAAGCACTTGTCAAATGCAGGAGTCGAACTCGATTCGAAGCGCATCAAAGAGACTCCCATATGACCTCGAGTATCTTCGCTATCTCTTTACCTCTTCCATTCCCGTTTCCCCGTTTATCACCATATTCCACTTCTCTCCCTCATACCCATCTTCGAATTAGCCGGGTGAAGATAAAATTAGAAAAAAATAAACTTCTGGTTGATTTGTCGCCAATTGTAGCGAACCCTCTCGCCATTTAAGCCCCCCCTTGTATGAGTGCGTGGGAGTGCGAGCGCGCCCGCCCCGTGAGCGTGATGGGCAATCTGTTGGTGTGCTGTCAACGTCAGAGAACTGAGAGAGTGGGTGATAGAGGCGAGGGGAGGTCCATCAGGGCTGGAATGATGTGCGGAAAATTCCCCGCCCCGAATGAAACTCCCGACCGCTCCCAAAAAAAGGGACTAGGATGCTTCGGTCTCTCTTTCCCCGTAAATCCTCTCTCAGTCCCACTCTTTCCATCTCTTCACCCAGCTCCCGAGCCTTATAAGTAGGGTATGGATTTTTCTGGTTTTACACGATTTTTACCTTTCGATTGACTTTTTTAAATTTCGGGTAAAACCCGAAATTATAAGTTTTCTTTAAACAATTTTTTTTTATATTTGGTTGCAGAATTTCTATTCTGGCGCTTGTAGACACCTCAACACTTGAGTTTCGTCCGAGGTGTTCGTGATCAATCTGTTTATTCTCTTTTTAAACAATTTATTCGTAAGCTTCCTTTGTAGCACAATCTTAATCTCCTTGGTTTGCTCGCGCCACGAATAGTCAAGGACGCGCCTTAGCTAGTCGCTGTTAGATCTTTGATAAGATAAGGAAAAAAGAGCCCAAGTGTCTGTTTGTTGAAAACAATATGAAAGAATAATTATTTCACTAATATCTGGTGTGTTTTCAAAGGAAGTTGAATGGGAAGCCTTCAAGGTGTTCCTCACCACCTGGAGGCGTTTAACACAAAATATCACACTCTTAACCATACTTCAGTTATAGTAAAAAGTTTTGATTGTTGATAAAACTTTTAAATTTTTAAACAAGATTTTTATTTAAAAATCATTTTATCCGAATTACAAAATAATAAAACCCGAAAATTACCCGAGATTGAAATTTTTTTAAAACATCGAAAAATCTGTTTTATTAATTAATTTACCCTCCGAATGGAATTTTTTTTAACCCAAAAAACCATCCCCTACTTATAAGTAATCCTTTTTTTCATGTGTAGCTCACGGTTACACCAGCGGCACATCCGCTGGTTGTGAGTGCGCTACTCCCTTTCTGCAGTAGATAGGCAATTGTTTCCACCATTCTTGTGCCCCCTATGCATAGCTATGGAGATGCCATTCAGAGGCTCTTCCCCACTTTCTCCCTTCATCTTCCTCATCCTTACACTTCTTATCTACCTGAAACTGTTTGCCTTTGGTAACTTTTATGGATTATGGTGATCTTTTAAGTGGGAATGAATCGATCGTTAGTTATAAAAAAAGAGGTGACCATCTGGTTTCTGTAACCTTTTTATGGATACAGGAGTCTGCTACTTATACCATATATTGCGTCGGATAGATAATTTTGAAATGTATGTCGGCCGAATGTCTCAACGAATAGCCTCAGGGTATTTGCCATTGCACCCAACCCCGCGCTTCTCATAAACAGCTCAAATTATGCAATATTTATTCATATTTAATGGAATTTTATTTGGTATTTATAAAAATCCTATCTGATTCATAATTATAATAACTACTGTACTGCAAATGATACAAGGCCCCGCGAAGTGCAGTTGCTCTCGGTCCCGAAAATATTTAAACCACTCCTCATGAGTCTAAATATAACTTTGAACCTGAGACACATATTTTACCAAAAAAAATAAACTCATAAGATACCTGAATATTTAAATTTTTATATTTATCGTATCCCGATAACCATCCTTCACGCTGTGTATTTCACCCCCATAAAGCACAAGCAAAGTTTCCAGAGAGCCGCATATTTTTATCCGGCTACCCGCATGTTTGAGACCCTAATCTGTTGGATATAAGCCATGAGGTGAGATCGATAATTTAATTTTCTTTGTTTCTGCTTCGATTCCAGTAGAGAGAGAAGTAAGTCACGGAATCGTAAATATTGGCTTCAACCCGTTGTTTTTGTCCATGGAACCGAATGTTACCATAGCATTTGATAAATAATCTGAAAGAATTCGGCGTAGAGACAATCCGGAGTGATTTTTAAAAAAGGGTCTTATCGATCATTTTGGAGTTTTTTTTGTTCTGACATACGATCTGTTACTCCAACCCTCATCGAATGTCTCCTGGTCCGAATGTTTTGCGAATTGTATTTTAAATCCGTTGACCTGTAGGTTTGACTTATTACACTTCTTTTCACTGGGTAAATATATATTAATATATAATAATTCCCACTAATGTGGTCGCGATCCAGACGCGGAAATTCTTAACGAGCGTTCCTGATCGCAAGGGTGAGTTTAATTTTATTATGTGCCCTGATACTGATAACGTCTCCGAAAATAATTCCTTCCTTTCCCTTGGCATAAAATCCCATTAATCTGTTATTAATCACGTTCTATTATCCTCTCAAAAAAGGTCGTTTTTCCCTTTTTATCGTTCGAAAAAATAAAACGACCCAATCTACTATATTCAAAGTCAGCTAACTTGTATTTCGGTTACCCTCGTTCCGTATTCTCTTATCGGCGGGTAATTTGTGAACATTACTCTTTTTTTTCTCCCTCCCTCTTGTGTTCCTTCCTCCCTCCCTCCTTCCTTCCACTTCCTCCTCCCATTCCAACCTCGTTTTCATCGCTCGCTTAGATCCTCGCTGACCAGAAAGGTGTGGTCGTTTGTGTTCCGCCCTCTATCGACCGCCGCCTCAACTCTCTTGTCTCCCATAATTCCTCGCCATCACTCTCACACATCTCTCTTATATCTCTCCCCGTTACACGCCAACCCCTTTTCGCCCTCCGACCCCGCTCCGCCTCCGACCCCGCTCCGCATCCAACCCCTTCCCCAGTAATACGTTTCTCCACCGCCCTCGCTCCTACCTTCGAAGCATTCCTCATTCTACCCACTCTCTTAAAGAGAGCTGCCCGACTGCCACCTTTAGCCTCTCCACTCCTCCCCTCCTCTCTCGCCTACGCTCTCCACCCTCTCATCGCACCCTCCCCTCGCCTCCTCCTTCCTCTGCATTTCCACCCATTGACCCATTTCCCATCTCCGTATGGAACGTAGTTTTCTCCCACCCCTCGTCACATCCCTCCTCCCATTCCCTATCTTGCTCTCCGCCATTCACCTCTAGTTTCCTCGCGTTGCACCCTCCTCTCACCCTCTCTTCTCTCCCTCAGCCTCCCTTTTCTCGCCGTAGAGGTCCCAGCAGCTATTAGAGAGGAATGGGCGCCCCGAGCGTGGCGCCTACTCGGCTGAGCGTGGTGGACAGATGAACTACTAGGCGCGAAAATTTCGCGAGTGTAGTTAACGTTTTTTTTTCGAGGAAAACGTGATAATATTTGCATTTCGTGTGAAAGGTTAACGTGTTAGTTAAAGAAGTTACTGACGAAGTTAATAGATAGCTTCATGTCAGGAATAAGGGTAGTTTGGTTTCGTATTGTTTTCATTTATGACTGGCAAAAGCTTTAAATTTTTAACACGCATCTGACCATCTATTTCATATATTATAGAGAATTCTTTCTTTCTGTGTGTTTGCACAGTTGCAGCACATGTGTAAAACTGCCAATTGCTTGACTTTTCGTTTTCATTTTATTTTATTTCGTTTTATTCCTAGTTCTATGCGACAAAAAAAGTGGACTTCCTTTTCTAACATATTTTATTTATTCCTAAGTGCTGTTACATAAATTTTGCACCAGAATTAATATTTAACTATATATGTATACATTGTAAGACTATTTTAAGAATGAAATTGTAATTGGTGTTTTGTAAAGGCATTTTAAGACTATAATATTCTATGTACATAATAGTTATTCTCCTTTTATAGTTATCTCTACCAGTCTCCTGTTTTCTGTATCACGTAGTAATAATGTGTTACACTTTTGTTGTTCCCAACCTAGTTAAAGTATGTTATTATTTCAACTATAATCGGTGATTTGTAATGTTTTGTAGACACTACGATGTTTATGCGTCTTGCCTTCAGTTGAGTTGTTCCGTTTAACTCTATGTTGAATTCATTTTTTAATATTTTCTTAAATGTTTTGTACGTTTCATAATATATTGGCAGTCGATTTACGTTTTTTCAGTAATAAATATCATTTCTCAATGGAAAATTTGTGTGTTAAATATTTAAAAATTTAAATCAGTCCTATTCCCGGATTATTTGACAATGTGATTCCCGTTTCCCGGGAAAAAAATATCGCCGGGAACCAATGTTCCCTCTATGCTGCGCGTCCGCACACAACTTTCTAAACACCCGCGCACAGAGTAAAAACAGTGACATAGGGGTCAGGCCCGATATTAAAGTCCCTATTTTGTTCTATTTCTAATACATACTTCCTTATCACGACTGCCTTATACAGTCTCCGTTGACACAAGGTAACCAGTGAGGCCGCTAAAAGCGACAACCCCTTTGCACTATTTTATTACAATTTTCATTAAATGGCTAATACAAAGTAAAAAAAGTAATTTTATAGTAAATTTTATAAATGAAATTAGATCTTAGATTTCTTATTTCTACCTCATTTTCATATGAAAATCTAAAAAGTTCTTGCATAAAAGGCCGCTCAGTTCATGGTGTGAATTTACAAAGGCCGCGCCGACTCCTCCACTTCCGCTCAGATAGTCAGCCACATTAGAGGGAACATTGCCCGGAACCAAAAACCCTAATATGAATACGGGACTTGCACCAAAGAACGGATATTCATTTCCCGGCCATCGGTTTTCGAATACGCGTTGAATCGTCCCACAAATTCGTTATTAACACGAAAATTTGGCTAAATTTTAGACGACAAAATTTCGTAGTCAAGGGCGACGGAATAGTTGTTGATATAGCAAAATTAGAGAAAAGGAGCAAGAATGGGAAGTGCCTTAAATTTAATATTTAACCCACGCATACCCTCATATTGACGGGCTCTCGTACTAGTTTTTTATAAAAAAAGACGGAAATCGCCGTCGTTTTTCGACACCTTGCCATATTGTTTTTAGGAATCTGGATCGTTTAAACAATATATTTCGTACGGTTTTCTTCATTATGTCTTCATGGCCTCATGACGTTTGATGTACAAATGTAGATGTAATTTTCGTAGCTTAGATTTTTTCTCGTAATAGTGTTTAAACGACTTACTGATGTCTTTCCTAATCATATATCTACGCAACTAATCAAGAATGAATGTGACGCTTTCTCCCTTTTTAACCCTTTACATCGAATTGCGTCAAACGTTTTACTTTTCTCAAAATATTCACGCCTTAGTAATCATATGTACTCGATGACACGCTTTGCATATTTTCTCGTTTCGCTTACCAAGCACACATGCATCGCTTACGATCTTGTGAAATTGCAACCTCTGCGGTCCGTGTATGGAATCGCGTGGTCGTGCATTGAAAAATAATAACAGCGATCGTTTCTTAGGAATTGAATTCTGTCTGTAATAAAGCTTTCTTTATAAAATGTTTCGCAGTGAATCGAGTAATCTTTAATGTTGGTCGACCTGAGAAATGAATTTACAAAGCGAATGTGGTCGGTTTTGCGGCTGTTTGGAGCGATTTACCAAACGTACAAAAATGGGTCGTGTCCGTCTGTCTATTCACACGTTTCATCTCCGAAACTAATGGATGGAATTTTATGATGTTTGGTTCTAAGGACTTTTTGGGCGAAGGGCGATAAGAAAACGATAGAAATGGTTCATGTTATCCGACCAGGGGTGCCAACTTTCTATGGACAATAATGAACTCTCCGATATTTTTCTCGCAGAAAAATGTTTAGTTATATCAAAAAAGCCTACTACAACAACAAATACATGGTACGCGTGCTCAAAGTGGCACGCGTGCGATTTTACTTGGCACGCGTGCGATTTTACTTGGCACGCGTAAGCTTGTATTTTCTGTATAAAGTATGAATTTTCTTAGAGAAGGGGTAAACTAGCGGCAGGCGAAATTAAATTCTAATGATCCATTTTACTTTCTTGGCACGCGACACAAAAATCATTTGCCATGCCTGGCCTACTAAGTAAAGTTGCAGAATTAGTTGTTTAACATGGCATTATTTATAAAGAACGCCTCTTTTCTCCTTCCGTGGATGAAGTGTTCATCTTGTATTATTTTATCTCTTAAAATAATCCCGTGGTTTGTTATCCTCACGACGACGCGAGCGCATTTTTCATCGTCGTAGTTTTCGAGACGCGTCGATCGATGAGGAATCGAAGGGAAAACGTCGGTCGCAAGAACCTCGAGTAGTCCATTTCGCCGTTTCCGGATCGCCAAATGCCAAAAAGAAATCATCATCCTCTCCTTTTCCGATTTTGGTGATACAGGAAAGGAAGCGACTGTGTCATCCCGGCCGTTCCCTTCGTCCCTAGACATCCTTCCATAACCATCCTTGCGACCCTTTACCCCTCCCGCCTAAAACCCTCTCCGACGTCCGAAATGTTTTCGTTTCCAGTCGAAACGAATTTTCGACCCGGTTCCCTGTTTATTCAGCGTCCAGTGTTTTTGTTTCCTTTTCGTAAAAGGCACCCACTGCCCTAAGGTAAGGGTTTATTTTTTCCGTCGGTCTTTTTCAGGACAACCTTGTACGTGAGGGAGGTAAAAAGGTTCGTGGGCAAGGAAATATGGAAGGAATGAGGCAAGTTTAAAAAGGGGGTGAAGGACGAGCTAAGCGCTAAGGGAAGAAATGAAGGTTAAAGAGGCGGAAGGATAGTTTCTAAGGGCAGAAATCACGAGAAATATCGTAAGGAGTTATTGCTATGGTCATTTTATATCGCCAAGTTCGACGAATTTCTAGTTGTTGTTAATACCCGTGTATAGGACGCATTGTATTCCGAAGTTTTTGGGCTCAAAACGGGTACAAAATTCTTCCAGTATTAAAAAAAACTCGAGGTATAAATTGCAAGAAATGTATCACGAAAATCAATAAAATTACGCATAACTTCTATTTAAATAAAAAACGAGATGATCCAAACAGAACTTATGATGCCTACGTTCCATTTACTTAGTCATTTATTTAATACTTATATTGGCTTTAATATCTTTAAGGTCATCGCGGATATGTAGCTCTTTGTGTTCCCAAATTTCATAATTTAGCGTGTAAAATACTACAAATACATTGGAACGGAATATTGAATTGATCACGCGTATTTTTGTGGCAAAAATAACGCGTGTACGTATCTACCGAATCTGAGTCCAACAATAGTTGTTGCTATGGCAACACTCCCGTAATGAGTGGTAAAAACTGTAAAATCGCCAGTATTTACGCGAAAGTCTAAGAAATACAATCGATAAGCAAAATTCTACGATAAAAATGAAAATCTTCATTCCTTTCCTCAGAGAAGAGTGCAAAACTCGCTCCGGTGTTACAATTCTAAGATATTTTAATGTGCAAGAGAGAATTACCCTGCACGATGGATTTCAGATTTCCCATGTAAATCAAATGGGAAGGATAGTTCCTGGAATTGAAACCGGGACTTCAATAATTGCAACAAAAACTATTCTCGGGAGCTCGGCCCATGTAGCGAGAGATTTCCACCAAATTTCATGAAAATCGGTCTATTGGTTCAAAAGTTAATGGGGGGCGGACAGACAGACAGACGGACAGACAAGTACAACGACATTTCCATTCTGAAAAGTAGGCTAAAAACAAAATTATACGCGAAACGACCTTTTGAGAGTTAATGAAAGAAGTTAGGAAAATTGTACGCCAGTTGTCTGAGCGGATATAACGGAAGCACATTTAAAAATCACAAATAAAAATTTGTGTAATTCTTTGTTTGGAGCCTTTTGCGCATAATGAGTGACAAATCTGCCCCTGCCTGCTGCTTACGTATGTTTGTGAAATAAATATGCGTCTTATATACGCGTACGTTGAATTTTCCTATAATTTTAAACCAAAAACCTATATGCGTCCTACACACGGTTTTTTACAATAGTCTGTTTAGATTAACGCATCTTACGAAGACGGTATTTTAGACGATTCTCGAACTCTGACTTCCATTAACGCCTGTCGTTCCGTTCCGTAGTTTCTTTCCTCTTAAGAGTCGGTATTATATTTCGCGGCATGCCTTGTACATATTATTAGACACTGCAAGGTTTATTTTCGTGAGTGTGTAGGTCGAAGCGTTAAAAGGACGCCCGACCTTTCCCGCATTTTGACCGGGCTCGAATCCAAATCGTGGAGGTTTTTCTCCCAGAATGCGGGAAATTCGACGTTTTACGACGATGACAACGTGGGGGTGGTAAGGATTTTTCGTCCGTATACATAATTTGATTTTCTTTTGAGCTTCTTATTTTGATATTTGACAGGTCAATAATCCATATGTTTTTCTCGTATTGAGAGACAAACATTAGCAAGAACAAGTAGAGTTAGCATTATAATTATTTATCGATTGTCGTCGCCTACGTCAAGGTTTGATTTAAGAAGAAACTCTTGTTTTAAGTGAAATATTTTATTTTTTGAAATTTTTTTCTCTTTACGTTATACCGAAAAGGAATTAAATTTTCCGTTAAAAATATGCTAGCCGTTATATTATGGATTGGTTTCAAAGGCAGATTCAGTATTTCAGCAAGCAAGTTATGACCTTTCGAATTGATTGATTTCTTCCATCAAAGTCAGTGGAAAAATTTGGTGCGAGAGCGGATAATAATCGAAATCGTTAAACTTTTAATGTCGGCACGATGTTGAAGGATTTCTTCGGCATTTGTTTTCGGCAATCCATTCGTTTCGAACGTCCGCAGTTTCTCGAGCGAAATTTAAAAAAAAAAACAATTTTTTTCAGAACCCTGAGAGTTCAAAAGAATCCTTTTTGGAAGAAAAAGAAATCCCAATCCCTCCTAAACGCTCCGCAAATGCCTCTTATAATGGGCACCTGCATGTCAGCCGGAAGGACCCGGCTCATTTGTAACAGATAATAACCCCCGGAAAACTCTCTTAGGACTCCTCTATTCACCACTTTTTCCTCTCAACAAATAATCTTCTTTTCCGCTACCCCCTTTCCTACATCGCCTGTACTTCCATTGCAAATAAAAATTCCGGCTACTCTCCCGCCGTCTTCAGGAAAACTTTTATTGCCGACTGATTTTGTTCTCTCTAAAGAGAATTTCCGCCGCCGGTGCCCAAATCCACTGTTGCCTACCGAGTTTTGCGCCATCTTTCGGCACTTTTGCTAATAAAGACGATTACGTGTAGATGCTGTCTATAGATGCGTGGTAAAGTTCCGGGATGGACCATTAAGGAGGAGCTAATAAATCTGCAGTTCATACGGCGTGTCGTTTGGAATATATTGCGGGGAATAACGTAGAACCTCTTTCTTTCTTTTCCTTCGTACCAAAACAAAGTTTTCAACTCGAGATATTCTTCTGCTTTGTTTCCCCGGCAACATATTGTTCGCGCGACATTATTTCCTCCTGCATCATATAAGAGCAAATATTAGTGGCCCATTTAACTGGTTTTTTATTCAACAAGGAATTATCGAGTTCTTTTAGAATCTATTTTCTGTGAATTACCACTGAAGACGGCCTATTTGTAGCCGAAATGCGCATGTGGTTTTTTATAGCCTTGTTGTGGCTATTGGAGAAATCTGAGAGACGTACATATTTTTTTACTGCTTGTTCTAGAATGTTTTTCTTGTGTCAATGTAATACCATCCCTCGCTTTGCACGGTTTCGGTTTAGCAAGATCTTCGCTTTAGAGAACTACCTCGAATAGCGCGACCGTAAATTTCACTTTAGCATGGTTTCAGAACGGTCTTCAATAATTTAAAAATTATGAAATATTTTAGTTCGACTCGGAGTTTACCAGAACAAATTCTGATTACAGGATAACTAAATCGTTTCATGCTGAACTCAAGACAGCACTCAAATGCAACCTCTCGTGTTCCTTTGGGAATTTGTCCGGTTTCGCTTTACACGGACTTTCCAGGAACGCACGCACCGTGCTAAACGAAGGATGGGTGTATAAATAATGGAGGCTTTGGCACCAGTTTTGCGTGGAGTCTGATAAATTTTATTTTCAAGACCCAAAAATTTTATTCTACCCGATTCTGTGACGATGCTCTCTGCTTATCGACCGGTGATTTTACGTTGTAATAGAATTACATGGCCCCTTCGGGGGCGTATGAGCAAAATTTCTCCATGGGTCGGACTTGTTGGGTCAAGGGTTTTCTAATTCGCCCGACGTAATGTCGTTTTCGTGCCGTTCTCGAATCTCCTAATCGCAAATGCGTGTGTGGGTGGGCGAGTGCGAGCACGCGATTCGCGTTGCCGTAATGCCGACGGCGAATCGTATACCCCTTCTCCCAAAACGATATACTTCACTGTCGGGCGTAAAATAATTTCGTTTCTCCGAAGCGATAATTGTCGCGTTTATATAGCCTGGTCGATGCGCGTCATTTTAGCCGCCTTTCTTAAAAACAAAAGGCATATGCTGAAATCGTATTTGTCCGTCTGTCGCAAGTTTGTGGTGCTACACCGATTGACGTATTTCGCCAAAATTTGGTGTTTATAAGAAAGTAGAAGACGATAATTACAGGCTCGGGTCAAATCGTTCAATAATAGCTACCCTTTTTACTGATAGCAGCAATATTACCATTTAAATTTAAACGTATAGAAAGTGAAACATTCTGAACTTGACCGGGAATCGAATCCAGGTCTCCCACTTTCCGGGCATATATTCCATCCTGAACGAACTACGTATTTACTTTAACTCGTGAAACGCCCCAGAAATTGATTTTTTTTCAGATGTTGTAGAGCGAGACATAATAAGCATTTCTTAAGTATTTTCCTGATAAGATGAGCGATCAAGTTTTGTATTAATTCAACAGAATAATCGGGCTCGTCTTATGGCTGAAAAGTTTCAAGAATAAGCACTTATAAAACAAAAGGTCAAAAAAGTTCTTATTTCATCTACAAGAATATACTTTCGGTGAATTACCATTGAAGACGGCTGCTTTGTAGCCGAAATGCTCATCTGGCTTTTCATATCCTTGTTGTGGTTATTGGAGTTATCTGAGATAAGATCGTTTTTAATCTTTTGATTTTTAAGTGCTTGTTCTTGAAGTTTTCTATTGCCTATCTGTGTAGTGTTGATGCATCCATTTTAGGGTTTTATATTTAAGGGATTATTTTAATTGCGAGACAAATAGGTGTATCTGGATCGTATCGCCTTATTAGAACTGTCAGTATTTACTTTTATTAAAATACGGCATGAAAATGATAAAGTCGGGTCATTAGGGCTCAATGCCGGAAATAATAAAAATGAAATTTCTTCTCAGTAATCTTATCACGAAACTTAATTTAGTTCGGTATTTAAGAAAAGATAAAAAATCATGTTCGATTAAAAAAGCTCTAACGGAGCTGCTTCCTTGCTTGAAAGAAAAAAGAAAAGAATATTTTAACCTCTTGATCTCCTGGGAGAAAGCTCCTAATTTATCCTTTACTAGCTGAAGTTCCCAGCGTTGCGCCGGGACTGAATATTAATAAGTTGTATGGGCAAGTGTGTTAAAGATTCGATTTAAAAAATTTAGATTGCAGTTGTTATTTAGCATATTCTTGGATTTACATTTTTATATAGTTTTAGAGCTAACTATAGAAGATGCATATTTTTGAAAATTACAGTTGCCCGTCATTTTGAATCAAGATATCATATCTGAAACATTAACATTCCCATGAAAATTCCCTCGCTATCCCCTACAATGACAAATTCGATCCAAATACATTTCGTAATTGCGTCGCTTTCATTTATGTCAAAGAGATGGAGAAAATATTATATATATTTATGTTAAAGGAATCTTTTGAACTTCGTTCTTAAGAAAACAAAAACTCATCCACCCTTTGTTCCAAGTCAAAAAATATATGATTTAAGAGATTTAGGAAAGCATACCTACCTAAAAGAGAGTGGAATAACAAAAAAGTATTTAATTTGAATCAATCTAAAAAAACAATCGATTCGGCCAAAAAATAAAAAAGTTGGATCTCAAATTCTTACGTAAAATATTACGCGGAGCACAGCTGAGTGCGTTGCGGGTTTGCGAACCTGGCAGGGGCAATTGCCGCCGACCGCAAGTTACACCCTCCCAACCCTCTCCAGAATATTCCGCCGCTGTTTTTGTGAGTTTTCGTATCATTTTGTTCCCTTTACCCCTACCTTTAGTTTGTTTTTGTTGTCACTTTCAATGTTATTTTTATATTTTTACTCGTGAACAAATGAGTTTATTATTGATTTTAAGAGTGTCATAAATGTTTTTGCAACTCCCTTTCGAGTTGTATCCTCCTCTTGCTTCGCCGTACACACCTACTAAGTACACGGTAAAGACATACTAACCCTGACACAAGACACTAAGTTCGCAACACATGAAGGTTGCAAAAGTGGCAATTGTCAACCTGGCACGACCGACTGTTTTAGCGCGAAAGAAACTCGCGCAGTCATATGGAGATAGGGTTACCACATTTTTAACCTCACTTCCCGGACAACAGAACACAAAAACCCGGACAAAATCCGGACTTTTAAAATTTAACTTTTTAAGCACAAAAAAGTGTACTGTGGTGTTATATCAACAAAGGAAATATAATTAAATATTATTCAAGTAAATTGTCGAACGTAAATGTTTTTGTTACTTAAACATATACGCGTAAAAACATCATAAAATGCAATAATACTTAAAATTTCATGCGTTATTATGACTTGTTATCCGAAACATAATAATTCTGACGATGAAGACTAAATATGTAAATTATATATATGAATATACAACTTTTTATACATCCTGAATAATACCTATATACAAAAATATAAACTCTAAACCAAAGTTTACCAATTAATTTTGAAATAAAAGTTAAACTGATTATTAAAGAATAATAATATGACACATATATTATTATCGCAGTTTGCGGAACGACTTATTTACAATTTTAAAGAAAAATGATCGAGTAAAGCGTCAAAAATGATATTTAACATCTCACGATATAATTAGGGATAAAACGTTAAAATCATAAACTGCAATACCGACCCAAATTGTGTAGACGAATTCTTGAATGTTACTACTAATTCTAAAAATATTTCCAAAAAATTAACGCAAATAACATGTAAAACGTACAATAGAAGGAAATAATCAAACTCCGGACAGATATTAAAATCCCGCCCGGACGTCCCCGGACACCCTAAAAAAGAGGACATATCCGGAAAAAACAGGACGTCTGGTAACCCTATATGGAGATCAGGGTTTGCGTCGTTCCGTTGTTAGGCCGAAGGTGGGGCCAGTGGGGGGGGGGATGGTGTGGGAGAAAGGTAGATAGTGGTGAAAGATGGAGATGTGTGTGGGTATGGAACGCTTTATTATTTATGTGCCTCTCGTTTCGTTTTCCCGCAGCCAAATGGAAATTTTAACGAGAGGGGTGGTTGGGTGGTAGTCTCGTAAAGGAGGCGCGAACGAGGTTTAGATATTTAAGCACTTGCTCCTTCTCTAGCACCCCACGTGTGTGTTTGTGCGGCGGTGCGCAATCGTCTTCTTTTTGGGGATCAACGCTATTGTTTTCATACTGAAAACCGGGTTTCAGTCGACGTAATAAATGATGCGGCCATAAAACGTCTTAAGTAAACCATGAAGTAATTTCGTGTATGGAATATTCGTCCGCGGTGGCAATTCACCGATGGTGGACTGTTAATGCCGCCGAGTACTGCTGCTATGCGTTAATGTCTATATGAGGTACATACCTGTGCTCGAGTTCGCAAATTTTAATTTTACTCCATTCGGGACGTAGTAGTTCGAATATTTGCACGTTCGAGTGTAGTGTTTATTGTGAGATGACTTAAGGATATTGGTAATAGGGTATTAACGTTTCTGTACAATTCCGTATTTCTTAGATTACGGGCTTGTTTAAAAATCATTATTCATTAGTACACATCCTCCGAATTGCACGATTTCGCTGAAACCTTTCCATTTTAGAGAACTACCTCGAATTGCCGAGCCATCATTTTCTTTATAGCATGATTTTGAAGCGACGTTCCGTCATTGAGAATCATAATATGTTTCAGTCCTACATAAGAGGTTATCAGGAAGAGTTTTAGGTGGCAATACTGAATACAGTGTGATTGAATTGTTGCATGGTAACCCCCTAGACGGCACCACAATGTAACCTCACGAATTCCTATGGGAAAACTACCTCACTGTGCACGATTTAGCTTTACACGGTATTATCCAGGAATACATGTACAGTGGAAAGAGAGGGATGGGTTTGACAAGTTATCTAGACCAGTGGTTCTCAAACTTTCAATTGTCGCGGCCCCCTTGAATATCATGCGCCCCCTTTGAATTGTAAATAGTAAGAATAGGAAACTTGATTGCAAGTTTCTTCATTTAAATAACTATTAATAACTTTTATCACATCGTATTTCCTAAAATTCCCTGAAAAAATGTGGTATTCGTGAAAACTTTATTTTTCGACACTTCACCTTGCGTCCAAAATAATTTTGCGGCTCCCTTGGGGGCCGCGTTTTAAAGTTTGAGAAACACTGATCTAGACTTCCATAACACGACCACATTTTTTCCGCGTCTTTCTACCTCCTCGCATTAATCTGCAATTTATCAGTCTGGCGGGTGGAGGGGGTACTATTAATACAAATATTCCCAATAATTTCAGCATCATTTATGATTATTGGTTGCGACAGGAACAAATGAACCTCGCTCCCCGCTGCTATCAAATCTCACGTTATTATAACCGTGGTAGTTTCTTCTGAAATATACGTAGGTAGGGGTTTTAGTTATTCCTATGAAAAACTCCTCAGCTAAGCTTACCTATGTTAGAAGCTTCAGATTGGGGTTCAGCCGGTATTCCTGTAAGCTATTCCCAATCTAAATTGCCTAAAATTGAAGTAATGCTGTGAATCATATCTTAGTATCGCGAATCTATCTCCTCTGCGTTGAAAATTTCTAATTCAAGTTGGGAGCTTTTCTCAAGTGGATATAACGTATTACTTGAAGCATGTTCCGCCTACGATCTGTTCAAACATAAGTAAAATGTTTCTCGAGCTTCTTCGGTTATATCATCCGTGCAGTTCTACTTACGGAGTTCATTCGCACCAACTCCTCTCTAAAACGATTTATTTTAGTCGGTTGAGCGAGCAATGAAGGTGTGGCTGGAAAAAGGAGATATTTCTTGCGCCGCCTTGCTTAAAATATGGATATGTTTTACCTGAATCATTCTTTACCACCCACGTCGTCGCCGAAAATCCCCTCACCTTGGTACGTATCCGCCGTGGGATTCTCTCACCCCACGCCCCGTCCCCGTCATTTTTTTCGGAAACCGCGCATTAAAGAGACGCGGGTGGGTCGTCGTCCACCTACGCGCTGGTTTTTAATTATTTTGGGACTTCCAAAAGATCCTCGCGTCTTTCTTTCGCCGCCGCCCAGAAAATAAAAAAGTAATAAAATTGGAGAATACGAGCGCGATTAGGATCGTGCATTTCCTTTCATTCCCCTCCTCCCCAACAATCTACCCATTTTATTGTTGGAGTATTTTTTTATTCCTGAGTGCTGGTAATCAAAACGAGAGGGTGTCTTCTCAAACCCTAGATCGCGTAGCTTTCTCAGGATGTCGAATGTCTCCCGAGTGTTTGCGGTTTAATTTCAAGACGAGGTCAGCCCCTTTGTTATACTGCCTCTCCTCTCTCTTCCTCCCCCACTATCTTCCTCCCCCACTCTCTCTTTCTCCCACTCTCTCTTCCTCTCCCACTCTCTCTTCCTCTCCCACTCTCTCTTCCTCTACCACGCTCTCTTCCTCTACCACGCTCTCTTCCTCTCTCCCTATATCTCTCTTCCTCCCTCTCTCACTCCCACTTTCCCTCCCTCTCTCTCTCTCCCTCCCTCCTTCCTTTCCCTCCTTCCTCTCCCTCCCTCCTTCCTCTCCCTCCCTCCTTCCTCTCCCTCCTTCCTCTCCCTCCTTCCTCTCCCTCCTTCCTCTCCCTCCTTCCTCTCCCTCCTTCCTCTCCCTCCTTCCTCTCCCTCCTTCCTCTCCCTCCTTCCTATCCCTCCTCCCTATCCCTCCTTCCTATCCCTCCTTCCTCTCCCTCCTTCCTCTCCCTCCTTCCTCTCCCTCCTTCCTCTCCCTCCTTCCTCTCCCTCCTTCCTCTCCCTCCTTCCTCTCCCTCCTTCCTCTACCTCCTTCCTCTACCTCCTTCCACTCCCTCCTTCCACTCCCTCCTTCCTCTCCCTCCTTCCTCTCCCTCTCCCCCCCTTCCTCTCTCTCCCCCCTTCCTCTCTCTCCCCCCTCCTTCCTCTCCCTCCCTCTCTCCCTCCCTCTCTCCCTCCCTCTCTCCCTCAACCTCCTTCATCTCCCTCCTTCCTCTCCCTCTCTCTCTCTCTCCCTCCTTCCTCTCCCTCTCTCTCTCCTTCCTTCCTGTCCCTCTCTTCCTCCCTCCTCTCCCTTTCTTTCCCTCTCCCTCCTTCCTGTCACTTCCTCTTTCCTCTTCCTCCCTCTCACTCCCTCTTTCTCTCCTTCCCTTTTTCTCTCCCTCCCTCTCTTGCTCCCCCACCATTCCTCTCGGCCTCGCCTCCCTTTTCTCCTCTATCTTTCTCCCTCTTTCTTCCATCCCTCCCTTCTCTGCATCTCTCCCTTCGCTTCCTCACGCCTTCAATTTCCTCTTTCCCTTCACTCCCTCTCCCTCACCATCTCTCCCTCTCCATCTCTCCCTCTCTTTCATTCCCTCTCCTCTCCATCCCGCCCTTCATCTCCCTCCTCTACCACTATCTCTCTCCTCTGCCTCCATCTCTCTCCTCTGCCTCCATCTCTCTCCTCTGCCTCCATCTCTCTCCTCTGCCTCCATCTCTCTCTTCTGCCTCCATCTCTCTCTTCTGCCTCCCTCTCCCTTCAATGCCTCCCTCTCCCTTCTCTACCTCCCTCTCTATCTTCTAACTCTCTCTCTCCCACTTCTACCTCCCTCTCCCACTTCTACCTCCCTCTCCCACTTCTACCTCCCTCTCCCTCAATTACCTGCCTACATCCATTCATCCTCCTCCCTCACTCTCTCTCTCACTCTCTCCCCGTCCCGCCCTTCATGTCCCTCCCTCTCCCACTCTCCTCTCTTTCTCTATGTATGTCTAAAGCTGCCTCTCCAACCGCCCCCGCCCAACCCTTTGATCCCTCCGCGCGTGGTGGGAGAGAAATATAGAAAAGGAACGTAATCGCTCCTTATCTCTCCTCCTACGGCCGAAAAGCGAAATATAACGCCCAACCGTATCAAATCGCGCAAATAAAAGGAGATAGCTGATGGAGGGTAGGAAAGAGGAGTGGCGTTGATTTTTATCTTCCTATTTTTATTTAAGACGATCCTTTTTCTCCCACTCCCTTCCCTGCCCCACGCCATTTCTTTTGTACGGATCGTCTCATTATCCTTTAACCCTCCGTTGGTCGCAATACAAGACGCAACGTGATCGGTCACAATGTATCTGACAGATACAACATATTTTTAGCGTTTTTTAGTCCAGTTTTTCTCAATCACTATGCTTTGTATGTCATTTTGTTTTGTTTCCACAACTTTTTGTGTAAAATTAGGCCTATAATAGGGGGAAATGGCTACTCAAATTGAAATTAATGTATCTAGTCAAACATTTTCGTACAGAAGAAATGACTACTCAAATAGAAATGAATGTATCTAGTCAAACATTTTTGTACAGAGGTATACATGTAAACAACAAAAAACATCAACACAAAGCAAATTTTCACTCACCTTACAAGATTAATCTGGCTCTACATTAACATTTGTAAAAACCATTATTGCTTGTTTTAAGGAGAAATAAATCATCCAATTTTTATCGTGGATATTTGGTAAGAAGGTTCCTCTTTACATAAATATATTCCTTACCTATTAAATAGTTTTGTCTAATATTCTATTCACTATTGTCACCACTGTATTGTATGTATATCTTCGCCAGCATCCTCCTGCATTGTGTCAGAACCCTCTAGTTGGGTCTTCATCAGTACTAGTTTTATCACCATAGTCTTCGTTGCAGTCTTCAATATTATCTTTATATTATTATATATGCTACAAGGGGCTCACTACCATAGCGATTTTCAGGACAATAACAAGTTGTTTTTTCATCAATAGTCGAAAAAACTGTAACCAAGTAGTTACACCAACGGTCGTAATGTATCTGTTGGATACAAAGCAAAATGTAAACACCTCTAATGACTGCTTACATTATATCAATCCGACGCCTATCTTTCTGTACTATTGTAAGGAGTAGGGAGAGAAACATGTAATAGGACCCCCAACGTGGTCAGCCTCACCACTGAAGAGGTCGTAACTTTTTGGAACTCCATAATAATAGGTAATACCAGTGGCGTAGCGGACACCGCCGCAACCCCGCGCGGCGTGGGAAGGGGGGTGGGGAAGGCATGCCCAAAGCGGTCCCATATTTTTTTCGTGAGGCACTTAAATTGTTTTCCGGGACTTCAATTTTGTTTTGGCGAGGGGGCCTCACATTTTCCGGTACGACACTGTATGTTAAATAATCATAAAATCTTGTGATTACATTCAGTCGTCAGAACCGGTATTCGTTTTTCTATAGGTGGAATTTGTAATAATTTGTAAATTCTATATTTGTTTTTTATTATTGAACAAATTATTGCTTATAAAAAGAAAATGTTTGGCATCGTGCATCCACATTGCGACCAACGAAGGGTTAAGAAAAACTTAATTCTCTTTCTTCCACCCTCTCCTGTCTCTCTCCGTCTCCTGCCTTCCTACTTCTCTCTCCCCTGCTTCTCTCTCCCGCACCTCTTTCCCCCTTCCTCTCTCTCCCCTACCTCTCTCACCCCTTCCTCTCTCTCCCCTACCTCTCTCACCCCTTCCTCTCTCTCCCCCTTCCTCTCTCTCCCCTTCCTCTCTCTTCCCTTCCTCTCTCTCCCCTTCCTCTCTCTCCCCTTCCTCTCTCTCCCCTTCCTCTCTCTCCCCTTCCTCCCTCTCTCCTTCCTCTCTCTCTCCCTTCCTCTCTCTCCCCTTCCTCTCTCTCCCCTTCCTCTCTCTCCCCTACCTCTCTCTCCCCTACCTCTCTCCCCTACCTCTCTCCCCTACCTCTCTCCCCTACCTCTCTCCCCTACCTCTCTTTCCCTCTTTCTTCGCCTCCTCTCTCTCCCTTGCTCTTCTTCTCTTTCTCTCCCCCATTTTCTCTAAATTTCCTCCCCTTTTTCACGCAGACCCCTTTTTTTCGTCTCCTCTTGGTCCCGCCCTGCAATTTGGAAGGCATTTCCTTTCTGGAGAACGTTGTGCGCGAGCACCACAACACGGGAGGTTTTGCCCCCCTCTTTATTTTCGGCATCGGACAAATGACTGCTGCCGCCCGTCATCTTCCTTTCTTCGCGAGCCAAGGGGGTGAAGGACTTCTCCGAGGGCGGAGGCGAGATGGCGTCGGCGCAATTTCGGATACTTTTTTTTCTTCCCGCGCCGATAATTGGTGCTTTTGCCCGCGTCCCTCCGTAATGTTTCCTTGTCCTCTTTACGCTCTTCCCACGCACTTTCTGCCGCCCTTGTTTTTCTCTCTCCACCCCTTCTTTCATCGTCGTCACGCACGCACTGTTCGGAATACTCCGTGATTGAATTGTGCGTTCCAATTTTTTTATTTTTTCCCCCTCTCCGGTGGGGCTTTTTCGCTTTCTATCTCTCTCTCTCGTAGGCAACGCCCATTCTAAGAGAGGGGATTGGACGGAGGGTGATTGTCGTCTCCTTCTCTCTCTCTCTCCCCCCACTCCACCCTGCTGGAGACCGTGGGTAGGTTAGGCAGTCATTCGTTCTTTTTTACACTATCAGACTTCGGAAAATCGAGGGGAAAATATGTTCTTCAAACGCAATCCATCTTTCTTTGTCCGTCTCGAAGCACGTGTGTTCGTATCCTTTACGCTCCCTTTTTAACGCGTGCATTTGCGATCGTTTATTTTAACATCTTCTCTTAGCATGCCGGGAATTATCTTCCATTAGCTTCTGCCTACCAGGCGGTTGGTCTCCTTTGCTTATTCGAGAGTTGAGAAGATAATATACAGGATGTAACAAAAGTCCGTTCTCATAGGAAAATAAGATCATCATCATAGGTAGTCTGTCCGTAGACAAGTACGTGATTATTCCTGGTTAAACCTGGTTCTCCGTATACTCCTATTTTCCGCTGTCCTCTTCATATCTTGATAACTTTCTTTCCCCTTCAAATCGTCTATTAGCTGAAACCTTTTCCTACCTCTTTCCCTTTTTCCATCTAGTTTTCCTTCTAACACATCTTTAATCATACTCTCTCTCCTCAGGTAATGTCCAATCCAGTTTATCTAATTTAATAATCTAATCTAATAATCTGTATAATAATTCGCTTCTCTTCTACTCTTCGTAGCACTTCATCGTTTTTCATCCTATCTGTCCATTTTATCTTCAGCATTCTCCTCCATGTCCACATTTCAAAGCTTTCCAAGTATTTGATGTCATTTTTTCCAACTTGATTCACATATAGATTCCTGACCAGTCTCCTGTCTTTCCAGTTTACACCTATATCCTTTAATATCTTCATTGACATTACCAAATTGACTCTATCATAGGCCTTCTGCCAGTCTACAAAACATACGCCGATATCTTGACCGTACTCTATTGCCCTTTCTGATATGATTCTAACTACCCCTACAGGATCTCTAGTTCCTCGTCCTTTTCTGAAACCGAATTGATCTTCCCCTAGCATTTCTTCTGCCTTTTTCTCCAGCCTTTTATTAAGAATCCTTGTGATGATCTTAGAAGTGTGTGACAGAAGGCTTATCGTTCTGTAGTCTTTACACTGCATTCATTGCCTTTGGCTTCTTCTTTAGAGGGATCATTGTTACTTCTAGGAAATCTCGAGGCCACTCTCCCGTGTCGTAAATTATATTAATTAATTTCCTGATCGCTTTTAGTCCTTCTGATCCCATGACTCTAAGTACCTCAGCCGGTATTATAACAGCAATATAGGAGAAAAAATTTGTTTTTCTATTTCCTCATTGTTATGAGTTTTTTATGCATTAATTAAAGATCGTTGTTTTTTAGTCAAAACCTCAAAAGATCCAGCGGTCAAGAGAAAAAATTACAGATCAGTAAAAAACCTAAGCGTGGAAACATTACAAAGTGTAACCGCCTCCTTAGAACGGCGAGTCTCATTCTTGGGCTGCCTGTGGACCCTAACCAAAAACGTTATTTATTTGAAAGTATTAGCTAACAGTAATTTTCATACTTTCCAGCGATTTGTTTCATGTTTATCCGTAATTTAATCAATTTAACTATCCGAGTCTTTTTTAGTTTTGCTTCTATATAATTTCTGATAGGATCGGAGTAACAAAAAAGGTCTTGAAATTTATTTTAAAGTCTTTAAGGGCTGCTAATTACTTTGTATGATGTTGTTTTATTTTATCCAGCTTGAAATATGTCCCTGTTTACAGTTATCATACTCTAAGCTATATTGCAGTATGCTAACATTATCATAAATTCACATGCTTCCTCGGCAGAGTTCGAACCTGCGACCTTAATTTTGTTAGGAAGAAAATGTTTCGAAATTTCAATAACTGCATCCGGCTATCGTGGGGTGATCAATTCAATGGCTAATTATTCCGCACAAATTTGTTCATATTTTTATTACTTCCTTGGACTTTTTATTTTATTTTTTCCTTTATTGCGAAAAAGGAAATCTTCAAAAAATTTCTAAACCTTTCAGCAGCCATTTCTTCTTCCTTACTGAAGGTTTTCTGAGTAAATTTTACTATTTTATAATCGGCAAACAGTAAATGTTTCGTCAATTAATCGTGGTTCCGAAGGACAAATGCGATTACACTCCTATAGGTTGGCCATTAGTTCCTTTTCTAACGATTACTTAAACGTTGTTATAAGAATTCTCGGGTCGCAGTCAAAGAAGGTGTGGTGAGTAATGTTGCGCACAGAAAAAGTTCGGGAAGTGAACCGCTCGCCGCGGAATCCGACTCGCAAGAACAGGTGTCAACGCAGGCTATCATTACAGTCCTCGTCACACTTGGTTCTAGTAAGGGATGTTTCCAGAGAGAGGGTTGAAGTTTCTCTCTCTCCTTTTTTAACATTATTTTTTAAGTGTCTGCAGTGTATTGCTTCACGCCGCTTTCGAATTCCTCTCCTTTTTCTTCTTTGCTGTCTTTTTATCTACCCGATCCTACTCGGGCGATGGCGGGGGAGTAGGGTTGACGTCGGAGCATAGTTTAATGGGAGAGGGGGAGGGGTAGGGGGAACTCCCTCGCGAAGCCTCTCTCCCACCCTTCTTCTCTGTCTCTCTTTCACTCCTCTTTCCTTCCCATTTTCTTTTTTTCTTTCGCTTCTCCCTCTCAAACATTCTGTATCTCCCGCAAATCCCTGTGTATTCTGCGAAGAAGAAAAAATTGCTGAAGCCATCCAAAGGAGAAGAGAGGAATCGGAATTGAAGGTATTCTGAAAGGAGTTGAGTCTCTGCACAGATATGTTTGCCGCCGCTTGTATTTGTGCGTTTGTGTATTTAGGTATACATAGATATATCTATGCTTATATATTTGTGCTTATTCGATATTATAATGCATAAAGGACGTGGATGCTTGCAAAAAAATTATGTTTAAAGAAAACACATGCGAAAATTTCAGACTTTGTACCTGTAAACCTGGTAGTCCAACAGCTAGCTTGACAAGTAACGCATTTAGCCGTTCTAACATGGGAAGGAAGTTACGCATGGCTATCTACCCGGCACGGTTCTAATCTTGTTGACCTTTCTCACGTGTTTGGAACGACTCTCTCCTCCCTCTCTCTCTTTCTCCCCCTCCCTCACTTTCCCCTTCCATCCCACTCGCTCCCTTTCCCCAACTCTCACTCCCACGGGGATCCCTGTAATGCTGCTCAATAATTCAACAACCGAAGTTTTATATGGGGTGAAGATATAAGGAAAGAAAAAAACTTATATTTTAACTTGGCATCGCGTTTATGTGAAAGTATATTTTTTATTTTATTTTTTTTATTCTTTTTATCCTTGATCTTGCTATATAATGCTAATACCAACAGCTACTGGAATACTTGAATACGTACTTCTAGTTCTTCCCCCCGGTGATAGCGTTGCGGGTGATGTTTAAAGTGTTGTGGATGGGAATCCGCGTAACTAGAGCTACTAATTGAAATAAAACGTCGATGAAATAATGCACAGAGTGCATCTCAATAGGTGTTACTCATGGATGTGTATATAAATTACTATTTGAGAATATTATAAATGGACACGAGATGCGAATCCGGAAAAAACCTAATCATCGGTTGGGTTTAGAAGATGGATATCTCATTTGAAGAGCTATTCATTGCATAAGAAAGGGCAGAGACGTAGCTGGAAAATTTTTAGGAAACACCTTAATTGCGTAGAATAATTGTTTTTCCTTCGTTTTAATAGAGAATAGTAGCGTTTCGTTAAAAAATAACTTTAACATTTGGGTATTAAATTGGTACTTATTCATGGGGAAATAAACATTCGGTGGGAACGTTTAGCGCCTTTTGCAGGCGGCGCATTTGCCATTCTCTAGCTACGGCACTGAGAAAGGGAATTAGAGGTTTGGGCGAGTTTTCTCTGCGGGGAGTAAGTGGAGGCCGCTGGAGGACGTGCTGTGTAAAGACCAATGTTAGATAAAAGGAGAAGTGAAAGAACGAGCGGAAAAAAATGTTCGATTGTATAACAGGGAATAATGGACATCCGGAATCGAGAATTAAAACTTAACCGTTCAATGGCAAAGGGGTTATAAATGCTACTAATGTTTAACGTTTTCTATATCAGTTGTACGATGATGGACATCATGACAACCTCAATATGCTCATCGATGACAAGTGGTGGGAAATCCCTCGTGCAGCATGGTGGAACGGCAATCGCATTACGTTAAGAACCAAACCGAGAACAGTTTGCCAGATTCGGGTTTCGCAATCGGGAGTAAATTTCTCGTCACGCCTGTGATATATTCATACGTCATCCTAACGGAGGAATGGAGTCGAATCCGTTATGAAAGTTGAAGTGAGTTATTTTCTCGTCGGAGATTTTAATGCGTGAAGGGGAAGGGAAAGACAGTCGTAGATTCTAACTTCGCTGATTTCGACAATAGCATCTCGAGAAAAGTTCATTTCGCCCTCATATTGTTTGGCAATAAAGGGATCTTCGCTGAGAAAGAAATATTATCTTTTTTTGGTCGTAGGCAACGTTTCAGTCTCCTGTTTTTAACGAAGCGCATTTTGCCGCGCGCATTATGCGGTCGTAACACGGCTCGTTTCTTTTGACATGCATCTAATCTGAGTCAATTCTATCTGCGACACATTTTTTATTCCCTCGTTCTTGTTTTCTTTACGCCACCCATTTTTAATCTGCCGTTTTTTCATCAAGTTTCAGAACCCCTCTCCTCTCCACCAGTTCATCCACTTCATCCCTTTAACTATAATTTAATGAGGGGCGGCCAGCCTCAGTATTATGTGATGAAAATTGATTCACTTTCATGCTTAACTCCCCTACTCACTCGGTAATGAAATTTAGAGCTCACTTCATGGTTGTATTCAATTGATGATGAAGATAATTCGGATTTTCCCGAAACGGTTCGCTAGTTATTTGTTCTAGGGTCAGCTATCGATGGTTATTGGTTTTCCTACCATTTTGTGGCTATGGGATATACATTCATTATCAGTACCTTTTTAGTGCGTTTCATTTTATAAACGCGCCTAGTCTGTCTGTCCGCCCTTGCAGTCGATTAAATTAAAATAGCAGGAAAACGTTAAGAGATAGAAGACTAATTTGTCAAGTGTGTGTGATATATGTTGCCATTTATTACGCTACCGAAGAATTATTTTGGAGAAATCGGTAGGCGGTAGGTGGTGCTTTTAAAATTATCAAATTAAGATTCTGAGCGAATTGTGACAGATAGAAAGTTAAAACCTCTTAGCTAATTATTGAATAAATTACTTTATATCATATAATTATATTACTAAGTTTATAAAGAATTTTTAATTGACAATTCTATGTAAACCTCAATAAATAAAACGCGCTTTTTAATATTGCGTCAGCAAATGAAGCTCCCATTTTTATCGCAAGCATATCCGTCGGCACTTTAGTCTTTCGCCGAACCCCACCCTCACCATCTCTCTTTGTCCATCCGTCTGTCTCTCAATCTCTTTCATTATAAACTCGCAAAAAAGCGCAAGCGGCGTGTCTTCAGTTCTCTTCCATCTGCAGCCGCCTTCGATTCCCCGTATTTTTTTTCGACGGGAATACCCCGCTTAGGGGATCTCTCGAACGCTCGCGCAGGAGTCGTGCATTTCCATCTGGTTCGGTCGGAAGGGGGTGGTCGAGGCCTCGGAGAGAGAGAGGGAGGAGAGAGAGAGAAATGTGCCTTCGGAGGGACGTGGACGGATTGGGCGGAGACCCTCTTAAGTACGCGCCTTTCAGAAAGCGGGGTCTGCATTCCTTTCCCTCTCTTGCGCTTCCGGCGGACGCTCATAATCATAAGAGGAAATAAAAGCGCTCTTCTCTTTTGTCTCTTCGGTCCGTCTCATTATTCCTCTCCGCCCCCTTCAATCCCTCTTGTCAAAACTAGAGCGCCACGCTCCTCAAACATTACTCTCCCACTCCTCTTTCTATTCTCTTATCTATTCCCACTCGTCCCTCTTTTCTTCCTTTCTCTATTCTCTCTCTATTTCTCTTTCTCCCTCTATTTCTCTTTCTCCCTCTTTTTACCCCCCCCTCTCTCTCTCACACACCATATCCTCTCATTTTCATTCTCTTCGCAGTTTCACTCTCCTTTTCACTTGCTCTCTTTCATTTTTACTTTCCGTCATTTTTATTCTCTTCTCATTTTCATTCTCTCTCCCTCTCATTTTTATTCTCTCTTCGCAGTTCCACTCTCTCCTTCTCATTTTCACTTTCTCCCTCTCATTTTCACTTTCTCGCTCTCATCTTTACTCATTTTTATTCTCTTCTCATTTTCATTCTCTTTGCAGTTTTTCTCTCATTTTCACTTTCTCCCTCATTTTTACTCTCTCCCTCTCATTTTCATTGTCTTCTCATTTACACACTCTCTCCCTCTCAATCTCCCTCCCTCTCATTCTCTCTCCCTCTCATTCTCACTTTCATTCTCTCTCTCAGTCTCTCTCATTCTCTCTCTCAGTCTCTCTCATTCTCTCTCCCTCTCATTCTCTCTCCCTCTCTCTCATTCTCTCTCCTTTATTTCTCTTCTCTCTTTCTCCTTTCTCTCTCTATAGGCGGTCTGTTTGTGTTTCTTTCGCCGACAAAGGAGTCTGCCATCTTCAGAGGCAACACCTGTTCCTTTTTTCAGTTTCGTTTTCTCCCTCAGTCTTCTCTGCCCCGCGCACACTCCCGCTCGCTCTTCCGCTCTCTCTCCTTTCCCTCTCAATCTGCCTCTCTAAGGGGGTCGAGGGTTTTGCCATAGCAGTTGGGCCTTCGCATAATGGGTTTATTTAAAAAAATAAATTGCTTTGGACCAGAGGGAGAGAGAGGAAATGGGGATAATGCAAGGTCGTGGAGGAATTCTAAGAGACAGGGTCAGCTTAAATGTTTGCGTTTCGATTGCAAAAGTAGCTCACGAAATTTTGTTGCTTGCAAATTTAAGGAAGCCAGTTTTAAGCTAATTATTGAAAAGACGTACTTCTTATAAAATTAAAGTCTTTCGGCTCATCTTAGAAAAATAAGTAATTTGAGTCGGTTAGGAAAGAGATCCAGTGGACTTGTGACCATCTCGTTTGACAGTAAGTTTCAGCTGGATCTCCTTCATATCCTACTCCAGGGATTTTCAACCGAGGGGGCAATTGCAATTTTTCTCTTGCGTCATCCTTCATGCATGACTTTGGATTCAAAAGTTACGCCGTTGCGACTAATAATAACGTTTAAAACGAAAGTACGCCGAAAACTTTGAATTATAGCGTTATGAACGTGAGTTATCTATTTTGATACAGGAGTTATTCATTTGTTATCACATTAAAATGTACTTTTGGGCACGCTATCATTTTTTAAAAAATTATCTAAGGCAGCGGTTCTGAAACTTTAAGCATCTACGACCCCCTCTTATGGCAACCAATCTTGTCGCGACCTCCTATTAGGGCAGCCGGCTGTATCGTGACCCCTTCAACTCTATCCATATACCAATATACAGGGGTAAATCAAAAAGTTAAGGCAATTTATTTTTTATTTAATCTGGAAAGGTAAAATGTACAAACCTTTAGTATAATTTTTCAAGGTCCCCTTACTATTCCAAACACTTGCTAAATCGGTCCACAAGCTTCTTAATGCCGTCTAAGAAGAACGTTTTATATTGTTCCTGCAGTCATGTATGCACCATTTCTTTGACTTTGTCATTATGTGAAAATTGACGTCCACACAATGCTTTTTCAGAGGACCAAAAAGGTGATAATCACTTGGGGATAGTTTTAGACTGTAGGGTGGGTGAGGAAGAATGCCAAACTTAAGCTCTTGAATTGTTTCAATGGTTGCAGCTGCTGAATGAGGTTGAGAATTGTCATGATGCAAATGAACACCTTCTGGCAGCAATCCTCGGCGTTAACTGTGAATAGCACAAACTTGGCGATATTTCAGGTCGTCATGCATGATTGAATATGCAGATCCATAGCTGATGTCTAACATTTCGGCAACAGCAATAACGGTAACCCGTCTGTTTTCTCACATGAGAGCATTAACTCGATCAACATTGTTTACTGTTCTTGAACTTGTCGGATGGCCTGAATGGGCTATGTCAACCAAACTTGTTCTGTCACTTTTGAACCTTTCCACAAATTCGTATACTTTTGACTTATACACTTTTCACCATACTGTGCTAACATTCTCCTGTAATTCTCCGAGGGTTTGAAATCTTCTGACTACAAAAATCTGCTGGCAGCACGTTGCTCACTAATGGTGCATTCGGAAAGCGGAGCTGATATGTTTACCCCTCAACTGTACGTGACACAATGAGCATCGGCAACTGGGAAGATATGTTTAGACTTCTTTGACTACATAGTAAGTATGATGACCTTCAGAGTGTGTCCTGACCTTGTGTATTATTTTCACATGCAAATTGCCTTTACGTTTTGATTTCCCCTCGTATATAAAATTTTGTTGAAACATTTAGAAGAAAGCAAGTTTTTTTGTAAAAATTAAATATGAAACGAAATTACGCAATTAAAATTAACGAAAAATATTGAAAATTTTACATATTCGCGACCCCCCTGAAAATATTTTAAAACTACTACTTCGATCTATGTTTTTTTAACTTTCCCTTTTCGTTAAGTATATAAGTACGACATATATTATTCAAAGTGAACGGTTTAATTTTTCGGCGCGAATTTGGGCTCAGCCGTGCTTGTAGAACACTCTTAAATTCGGTCATGCTTAGAGGCGTGTGTTTTAAAGAGAGGAACGCGCCGAAGGATAAACTGAGGAAAAGCGCGAAACGCTCACATCCATCAGCGAATATGAAAATGACGAATAACGAGATGACGTGTGCCTTTCTTAAAACAGCGCGCCGTGTCTTATGATCGGCCTTCTTAACCGTCGAGAGCCGGTGTCCCGGTTCCATAAAGGGTAAAATGACCCGTTTTCATTTCGGCGGCCCCCTCCGTGTGATGTAGCAGGTTTTTACCCACTTACAACCATCAACCTAATTCGTCGCCCACGTGTAGCGAACCTGTAAGAGGACGGATCTACCGCGAGTGAAGAGGTCAATGTCGCCGTCTTTCTCCACCAAATCATAAGGTGTGGAATATCTTCATTTGGGTAGAGAAAGGAGGGAATCAGAGAGAGAGGGAGGGAGGGAGCTTTCGAAATCGCTGTCGTTGTTTCTCGATCGCCTAGTTAGCAGTCCAGCTTACGTAAGGCGTGAGCCGTATCTGTGAATCCGCTCTTGTTCCGTAACACGTGTATTAACGAAGATACTTCGTTGATAATTAAGTCCGGGAATAAGGAAGGGTGTAATTGAGTGGTTTCGGAGAATTCAGTAATTTGAGAGATTCATTCGGGTTTCTCTCGGTTATAATTGCCCACTTCTTTTGAGTTACGTTCGTTACGTAAATTAGTCAAGTATTTTCGTTACAGCGCTGCTTTTGCGTTTGGGGAATTTCTTTCTTTTTCTGAGATTTTCATTAAGCATGCGGACGATTGAGTTGTCCGATCTAAGAGTTAACCGAAGTTATTGTTCAGCGTTGTATCGTATTATTCTTCAGTAAAATAACAATTTAAAGAATTTTGTCGGAGAATTTTGGTATAATTGCGAGTTTGTTCAATTTTTTGCGTCTCTAGGTCCGTCCAAATTCGGGCGATTTATTGCTACCAAAATTAACGTATTCAGCCTGCAGTTAAAAACTCGTGTGTAATTTCTTGCGATTTTAGACAACGAATAAGGTTTCTCGATGTACTTGATCTCCTATATGTATATGAGATATAGACCGCACAAAAAACGACAACAATTCATCTAATGGATTTCGACTGACGCAAACCACACGTAATAGAAATCCTCGCTATAGTATCTTACGGTTAAATGGAAAATATATCCAGTCCATTCTGCGTACGCAGGTAGTTCGCTCGCGCTAAACGTCCTACTAGCGAAACAGCTTTTTAAGGCAGTAGGCCACTTCCCGCATGGTTATAATAAAAACCGAGTATCTCATGATACGGTCCTAAGAATTTAATTGATGGAGATTTTAAGATCTCGCAGACGAAGACGTGAATCATCGTCCTTTGAGTCACAAACGGGGAAAAAAGACCCTCTTCACCATTCCGAAGAACTCGACTGTTACGTCCCATGTTTATCTTCTTCGAGAAGAATTTTTGGCGTCGCGTGTGACATAGTTGCTGCCCGCACCTAATGCGGCTCGGAACGATTGGATTTTCGCCTTATATCGCCGCGGAGTGAAATCCGAAGACGGACAGGAATACGGAGGGCTTTCGCCAAATCGAGAAGTATTTCCTTTGCCGGTCTCAGTGTGCGCGTGTGTTTTTGCCAGGTTTTGTCTTTGGATTAATTGGCTAAGTGTTGGGCCCACGGATGCATTCCGAAAAAAGGCAAAACAGTTTCATTTCTTAACTTGGCAAAGATTTTTGACGTTATGAGTAACTTTCCGAGTTTCTCGTAGTTTACGCTCTTCTCTTAGTTTTCTGGATTAATTTCTATTAATATGCGACATGTTTATCGTTGCCCAATTTACTATGATACAAGTTGTCATTTTTTATGGCGCAATCATAAGTTTTTAAGTGCCTTTATTACGATTTATGACAGGGCTTGCTCGAGGTATTTTGGACGCCCTAAAGCAAGAGGTCTAAATGATCCCCTTCGAAATAAACACTTTTGAAAAATTCACAGAAAATATTTATTTAGATTCTGATAGTAACGATAAATTAAATTTAGAATTTTTGTGTTATCAAATTATAAAGAAGATTAAAAACACTTCACAATCTAAAAGAGGTGTCCCTAACCATATGGTGCCCTAGACAATTACCTATCTTGCCTATACGGATGAGTCGGCCCTGATTCATGATCATAATATGCCTTCACCAGAGAATTATTGAGCTCGTCGTATAGCTGAAAACAAATTCTAGAATAAGCACTTAGATATAAAAATATCGAAGAATTAAGTACTTGTCTTAGCCATAACGAGGTAATAAAAAATCAGATGCGCATTTCGGCTACAAATCAGCCGTCTTCTGTGGTTATTCAACGAAAGTGGATATTAAAAAAATAATAATATGCCTGTAAACTTTCTCATTCAAACTATAATCGATAATAAATTTTTTGGTGATTGTTTTCATACATAAATTATAAAAGCAAGAGTTGATGGCAACTCGATGAAGATCCTCAGTACCGCAAGGAGATCCAAGTCAATTAATAATGGGTCCTATGGACTGCTGAGTTGTACCGTTGTGCCTTACTTAAAACACGGGTGTATGAAGTTCAGGTTTACATGACGTAAAATGCCTTTTTTATTTCTATTTACGTACGAGGTTTGCCGTGTTTTTAGACAAACTTTACTACGCTCGCACGGTTATTTTTGGAGGAAACCGCTTCGTTACAGGATGTCGTGTTTGTCCCCATAGTATTTTTTCTCCTCGCCTTCCATCCATACGCCTGTAGGAAGACTGCGGTTATGTAAATGGCCGAGAGAGAGAAATTGGTTAGTGAAGGAGGGAGAGAGATAGTCAGCTGAAAAGGAGGGGGTGGATTAGATAGGGGAGGGACAGAGGAGCGTATGACAGAAGGTAGGCGGCGAAGAGTTGTGGGGAATACGGATGGAAAGGGGCCATTTTTCCCACAGCCGATGGGTAGAGGGGAAGATCGACAGCAACGCCCCTCGCGGCGTCGTTACTAATGTCGCGGCAGACAATCAAAATCGGGTCGGAGCGAGTTTGCTCCCAACATATGGGGGTGCGCTGATGTGTGTGTGTTTCGCGGTGACGTCATGTCGGGCACCCGGCGAAGATTCCGTATCCATTGGAAACCCCTTCTATGCGTCACAAGGTTTATATTGTTGTCTTCAGATTCGAGTTTCACTTTTTTCATTATGTATCTGCATTTATTACGCCGACGGCCTCCAAAGTATCTGCGCCGTCGGTGACGATTCGTAATCGAACTCTCAGGAACGCTAATCATTTGTTTCTTTTGAGAGGGAATTTTCTTCTAATTTCTCATTAAACTTAAACTAAGCGATTGTTTATTTATTCCGTATCTTTATATTAGTCTTCTTTATCTGCATTGGCCGAGACTTCTCCTCTGTGGTCAGTAGATTCCGTTAAATTTGATCGCATTGGATTCACTTTAACTGACAACATTAAGCAGCTGATATCAATAAACCGCAGAATCACGCTAAAACATATTTGGTTTTAGAATCTCGCGGTCGATTGCAATAGCCATTTATAGCAAAAAGCATCATCTACCGTATTTCATTTCTGAATAAGTTAACTGCTTATGATATAAATTCAAAATTAAGCACTTGAAAAAATTACTACTTATTTTAGGTATCTCCATTAGGTATAACAAGTTAAAAAATCATAAGTGCGTTTATTTTCGAGATTCTACTGGCCACTGAAGACGGCTGTATTGTAGCCGAAATTCGCACGTTTTTAAAACCTTTTTAATGCTGTTGGGGATACCTAAGTACTTAATTTTCAAGCCTTATTTCTTGAATTTATTTTCAGCCATAAGACGAGCTCGATAATCTTCTAATGCTTAGGCAAGGCCGGATTAAGGGACTCGTGGGTCCTGGCGCAAATTTTTTCTCAGGCACTCTTCTCCCCTACAAGCACACCTCTGGCTGATAGGGTCCGCGGCCCCCGAGGCCACCCCTGAACTCGGGCCCTGGTGTAACTGCGCCCCGGTTAGTTAGTTAGTATTGTGCTTAGAATATGTTTGGCATTTTAAATGTGGTTTTAATTATCCTGGTAAAACCGAGAGTAATTCTTTAATCGTCTCATGTCTCCGTTTTGTAACTAACCAAATTTTTCGTCTCGATTATCCAGTGCTGCGCCATCGAAAGCGAAACTGGCGGGACCTGGCACGCGAGACAACTTTGGTTAGCAAGCAAAAGAAAAAAAGGTTTATTGACTATCTCCTTAATATTTTTCCGTTTCTGAAAAATTTGAAAGACTATTTCTAGCGAGATTGCAATTATTTTGATAAAACAACTAGATAACAGTGACTTTTTTCCGAGAACGAGATCTTTTTTCCATAATTGTCGTTCGGCCCTAAATTATCTGGCGCAATGAGTCTTTTCAAACGATAAATTGAATTTTATACATATTTCCAATTTATTTGTTTTCTGAGTTCTAAGTCTGAGAATAAATGACCGTAGTTAAACCGTCAAACTATTTCTTTTTGGATGTGTCTTAAATAGACTCGCGAGTTAAAAAAGGAAATCCAATTTTTATAATTTTGGCTCGGAGACAAAAAAAGGTTTGCCATCTCAGTCCCAGGCCATAGAATAAATATCCACGGAAAAAGCTCTTTCCGCTGAACTTGCCTCAAGTCTCGCACTTCGCCGTAAAATTACGACCGAGAGAAGGAGGCGATGATTCCGAAAAAAAACCGTCGAAGGTCGAATAATGATAAAATGAGTCGGTGGCCTTTAAGGGTGGGCGCCCCCTCGAATAAAATCGTGGACTTGTTCCTGCGGTCGTTCTCAGTGGGCGAGGAGAACAAAAAGAGAATACGTACACACACGTATACATGGTGTGTTCCCCGGCGGTTCGTGCAAGTGCCGCCATTGAAATGCTCCTACTTAGCGTAATAATACACGCTGCGGCGCGGTGTGATTGCACGGGTGTCGAGAGGATTGGGGGGAGAAGGGGTTGGTTATGCCGTGCCATCTTGGCGCCTGAGTTAGCAGCTGAAGAGGGAAATGGAGGGGAGAGGAAAAAAGAAACAAAAGCGAGGCGAAAAACAAAAGGCGATGCACTCGGTGAAAACCGGTTGTGCACCCCCTAGATTGAGGGGTTGAGGTGGAGTGGGTTTATTTATGTGCGTGTATAATAGATTGGTTAAAGCGTTGTAGTTATAAACTAGGGAGGTTTTTTTAACAGATCAGAGTGGAGTCCGCGATTTTTTTTTGCTGTTATAGGTTTTTTGGACAATTATAATTATACGGATTACGTAACCGTCGTATCAATCCAGACTTTGAAAAGTCGACGATGCATGGGATTCCAAATGACATGGTAGTCGTCATCCGTGGGCCGCAACAGAAATGAAACACGATTTAGAATTTAGTTGATGATCCGGGTGTCCACAATGATACGGTTGTGTGTACCAACTGTTTGTTTTAACTAGAAATCAGGCGCATTCAGTAATGATTCGCAGCTCCTTCATTCTCATAAGAACTGCCATTTTCAACGAAATAGATTCCAATCATAAGGTGATCAGTCGTCGGAGTTATTAATTTTTGAGTCGAACGATTATTTTTCGATTAAAAAGGAAACAATTGAGGACAGGTGTTGTTCTGCGGGTTGATGGATGGGGAAATGCTGGCCTCGTTTTCGGGGAAGAGAAGTTCTCGTTAAATATTAGATAATTTGTTTAGGCGTTCAGAATGGGGGCCGTAGCTAGTCGTAGGTGGGAACGCGTGTGGCCAGGGAGCAGCCACCGTAACATGCGTGCATGAATGCAAAAATGCATCACCATTGTATGAAATGAATACCTTCCATTATCAACTAATGGTTGTTTTTGCAATCGCAAAAATTGATTTAAAAAGCGCTTATTTTTTGTAGATTTCCGAACAAAAGCGGCTTGAATTTGATGTGTAATAATTTCCGACTTTCCAGCGTGTTATGTACGAAACTAGAGCGTTAATTGAACGACATTTAACACTTTCAGTCCAGCGACGGAATCGAGCGAAAAACGACTGAAGGGCGGATCTAAGGAAACATTTGAAAACGTTTCAGGTTTTCAGTTTTTTCAGATGACGCATCTTACCATTCCGCCAATTCGGGTTGCATTGGATATATGGAAAATTCTCGGAGCAAAAAGAAAGGTGTAGAAAGACTAATGGAGAGGCACAGAAAAAAATCTCTACAACCGGTCCAGGAGAAGGTGGACGGAAGGAAGGAAAAAAAGACGATCGCCACATCCCCTTGCCCTTGCGGAGGCGTTGGCCCTCTTATATGGTCGGTGCAATTAGTCTCCTCGAGGAGGGGGCAACATTCGTTACTAAGAAGGGCAGAACTTTGCAACCCTCAATTCCGCTCATTTCGCCAGTCTCTTTGATTTTTGGCCGGCGGTGGACCTTCTCCTTTCCCCCCACTGTCTCCCATCCACCCACCCACCAACCAATCCCTCGTCTTCCCCACCCTAACATCCCCGGCACCCTCCTCACGTATCCTGCAGCTTCGGGAGAGCAGACCTGCCCCCCCTCCCCTTTCTCCCGAAACTTTTCTCTCTCCTTTAGGACACCACCGATATTGGGTTTCCCTTGGGAGTCGGACGAGTGAACCTGTTGGGCCCTTCTCCGCATCCCTCCCCCACCCATTCTCCAGGCAGACTGTGTACGGGTCCTCCGACGGAGTCTGCCCCGCTGTCAAGGGGTCTCGTTTCTTAGAGGGGGATGAAGGCAAAGGGGGAGGTGGGAAAGTAAAGGGGAGAAGTGGTGTCGGTGTGTGGTGGGTGGGTGGTTTTTTGGGGAGAGGAGGGTGGGGTGAGGGAGGGATTGTCTGGGTTGTTCCAGGGTCGTCTGCTGAGGGAGTTTGGATCCCCCCGCCCCCTCCTTCATGCCGGACGAAATGGAAGATACTTCTTGGACTTAAAAAATAAATAAATAAAAGCGGAGCGCGAGCTGTCGAATTGATTCGATTCCCGCCGATAGATAGCGCGTAGCTCGAGGGGGCTCGTTTCTATTTACTTCTTTTTCTGACATTTCGTCCATTTCGTGTTCTGTAATAGTTTTCTTTTGGGTGATTTCTGAGCGATGTGAATTTATTATGGATAAAGGAGCGTCGAAGTCGTCCTTTACCAGTTGGGTGGTTGTCTGAGATTTTGTACGATACACTCGACTTAATTAGGTAGTGGATGCCGTTGGCATGGTATTGTCTTTTTTCGGATGTTTCCGATGGCCGATATGGAGAGGATAGTCGTTTTGGTAATTTTCGGTTGCCAATCCCAAATTTCCTGTTCCTGTTTATATGTATACGAAAATGTCCGTAATTTTCCCACTTGTGAAGGTTCTACTTTGTGGAACGATTTCATAATAAAATTTTATTACTTACGCTGGAAAGGATTCTTTACTCGATCTATTTCGCCTTTTACAGCATTGTCAGGTGATCAAAAGATGAAAGCTGTAAAAGGCTAATAATACTATTTCCATTCCATTATTTTTGACTTGTTTTCGGTGTGGGATACTAAAATGGCGTCCTTTGTTATACATATTCATGTTATATTATAGTTGAAACGGAAGAAAAACAATTGTACAAGGATAATAGATAGGAAATCCAATACGCATATGCTTAACCTGGAACCGGTGTCGAAAGATGGCGGAAAGATGAATTGAAGCTTTCGGACTAGATCCTTCATCAGCAGAGGAGGAATATGGATATATATTACAAATATGTATGTGTAAATAAAAATAATATATAAAGATAATAAGCTCGCACATATGTTTAGATTCAGATATGGGCAGCGAAATCGTAACTGCCTTATAAGTAGTATCTCGTCTTCTCGTCTCCAGGAGATGCACGGACGTAATCACAAACTTTTTTTACTTCGCGGACGTTGCATCAATTCAGCAGGAATCGAAGCTCCGTATTTACTCCTGATCGATCAGTTCCCCCCCTCTCCCCTCCGATGCGTAACATTTAGCGCCCATTCGAATGTCTTTTGTTTCTTCTGCAGTCGTTTATTTCGTCTTATGGATTTTTTTATTCCCTTCTTCCGAAAGGAGACAACGGCCATCCTCTACGCAGCGCGGACACCCATTTTCCCTCATCAGTCCTTATTTTGAAGAAAAAAACAGCTTACACGTTTTCTCCTTTTATTATCAACCCTCCTTCGACCTCTCTCTTTCCTCTTAACATCCCGTTCTCATATTCAACGCCTCACCCAAAAAATACTAGTCCCCGATGAAGTGTGGAAGGAGGCCCATATGTAATGAATGGGTCCGGCTCAGCCAGTCTGCTGGCGGGTGATTCCTATCTTCACCCCATACCACGGGTAGTTGGTGAGACAGGCAGAGTCCACCCGTAATGTCCATCAACCGGATTTCGTCGTTTTCTCTCTTTTTTGCCGGAGTTTGATTCCACGTTAAGAGAAGGCGATCCGGTGAGGGAGATGGGGAAGGGGGATCCATGGTCTGCTCAAATAACTCTCCCCCTCACACCATATTCCTCCCCCTCTCCTCGTTTTTCTCTATCTGCCCGTAATCTACCGTTCTCCGTTCGGGTTAATTGGAAGAGAGTGGGAGGGGAGAAAAGTATGGAGTTTGTAGAGATGGACTGGGAGAGAGCGAGTTCTTTTTCTTCCCGCTCGATTTTACTCCATCGCGGACCTCTGGCGTCGTTTATCGGAAGTGCTGCACTCGTCGAAAGATACGTCGGGCCGAGTTGTTTCGCCCTTTGCGGACTGGGTGTTTTTTTGTCAGTACCTTGGGAGAATTTATTTTAATTTGCGCGTAATGCTCCCAATACGAAATGGAATCGCCGATTTTATTCTTTTAGACTCACGGGTTCCTCTCCTACTTTTCCCCAGGTTCATTTCAGCTTTTGAAGGTTGGTTACATCTTCGGACGGGAAAAATAAACAAATTTTAAGTCCCCAATTTTTGTTGGCGTTAAAATCATTGGCTTTAAAAATTCCGTCGTTTGAGGGATCGTTGGATGTCAAAGAGACATGGGTCCGTCGAACAAGGCTTCTTTAGAATTTTGGTGCGAGGACATCTAGCGTGTTATCGATGAAAAAGACAACATAAGAAGTTCGTGTCATAAATCATCATTATCATCATAGGTAATCTGTTCGTAGACAGACCCGTAATTATTACTGGTTAAACCTCCTTCTCAACATGATCATGCTTTCCGCAATCTTCTGCAATCCTTGGTAGCTTGCTTTCCCTTTCGAAGCGTCTAAAGGGTGATATCAGAAATTTAAAACCTCAACAATGTACGCAAAACGGTATCTCGCAAAATCACGCTTTATCATGTTATCACTTCGCGTCAGAGGTATAACATTATCTCGCCACTACTTTAAATGGATGAATAGATTACTGTTGAATCTCTAGTGCTTGAATCTTAAATGTTGACAAAGTATTTCTTGGCACCATAATAACGAATAAATCATTCTTATTAGCATATATGCAAAAATGAATACACCAATCCCTCGAATTGCACGGTTTCGCTTTACACGGACTTTTTCGGGAGCGAATGCACAATGCGAAGCGAGGGATGGGTGCATTTGAAAGTACTTAAAGATTTTGAGTGATGGAAGTTTTGCTCGGCTTACCTACAAAACATAATTAACAAACTGCAGTCTACTATTTTCCATTCTCAACCAAATTTTCTTTTGCTTTTTATATGTGCCTTGCTAAAGAGATTTTATTTCTAACATTTTTTCTCTCTCTCTCTCTCTCTACTTTTTAGGTAAGTTTCAACAGGAGATGTAAGCCACTTCGTAAGGGCGGTAGAGGTTTCCGTTCCTTTCTGATGACTTGGCTCTCCCTCCCGGTCGGCAAGCCGCATGTTCACAGTCAAGAGAATTTGTTGTTCCAGATGAAGAGAGAATTAATTCTTAATTTGTGGATAAGTTACCATTGGAATGTTGGTCGTTTGTTCGAAAACTATGTGAGTAAATGTATCCAAAATTATTTTCACCGGATAGTCTCCAACGGATAGTAACGCAAGATATTTCAGACGGGAAAATTTTTAATTTGGTACCTTAGGTGAAGGATGTCAATTCTTACATTTAAGTCGATAAAAGTATCTTTCGCAAGAAGCCATAAAAAGGTTGGGCAACCAGATGTGCATTTCGGCTACAAAACGGACGTCATCAGTGGTGATTCGCCTACAGTAGTTACTAAAAAAATTAGAACAACCGAAAAGAGCATCTGATTTTTCCGAACTTGTAGAAACTTGTTTTTTTAGTTTGAATTCTGTCATAAGGCGAGCTCGATAGTTCTGTCTTGAACTTAAGTGAGTTAATAATGATTACGGATTACTTCTTTGCGACCAAAATTCCCAACGGATTCAGTTCTCTTGTCTTTGGCTCCAGATTTTTAATAAGCATCTTTTCTCCCGAGCGCTTATGTGAGTTTTCCGCGTTGATTACGTCATCATCGAGAAACATTTTTTTAAAGGGTTCATAGCGTTCTTTTCACGTCCGCACGGCTGCTTATCCACTTTATTTATATATTTCTTTGTAACGTTGTTGTAGCTGTTTTGGAGGTACCTTCCCAATGCCGGAAAAAGTTGAAATTTTCGAAAAGTTTGCGCAATGCACCATAAAATATTCCGAAACCGGAACATTCCATCTCTTGTTTCGTGACCAAAATTAGTATTTTTTGTCAACACACGCGAGACGTTGTGTTAATCGTCGCTTGTATGTTACGTATAGAGATTTTTTCCAGGCAGGACGCTTAATAAAGCGTGTTTTGCAAGCTGCCTTGAGAATCGTTTATTTGTAATTCACGACACATCGTGGCACCAAGTAAGTAATTAATTAGTGGCGCGTTATGCACTTTTAGAAACTTCAGGGTTTTCTTTTTAAAAATGTTTATTTAATAACTTACGATCGTTACCGTGGACATAGCACAAGGGCGGTATAAAGGTGTATTTTTCGTCCTCGGTTTTTTCATTATTTATTTAAGTTAAACGTTTACTCACACCGTAATCACCCATATTTTTCGAAGAATGTCTTTATTTAGAAATATATCCTTAAACCTTCTCGTAACGTTGTCGAGTTTGAAGAATTTTTATCTCCTAGGTTCATAGAGGTAGCGACTTTATTTACTGCTGCAAAATTTCCGGTGTGAGCACCTTTTCAAGGGTACTAGTGAAATATTTCTTGCTCCGCAAATGCTAGAAACACTTGATCCAACCATAAATTTTTGGGTGAAGGGAGAGTGGAAGTATTTTATTGTGTGTTTTCTATAATCTTCCGGCCGAAATTTCTCGCGCCGCCGTCTCTCATGTATTTACCATCCCTCACCTTTCGCTTCGAGCGTAAGCAGGAATACTTAGTACATCCGGAATGAAGAGGTTGAATCCTAGATAGTGACACGGCCAACCTTCGGGCTTAAATTACGTTTTTTTTTAGAGTTTGAACGTTGTTGTCTCCCATTTTCTTGCGTTGTGCTACGAAGCAGTTGAAGTGTTAAATGGGAAAAAAGCTCCGTACTTTAAAAAAGAGTACTAAATAAAGAGGTAGTTTCAAAGAGAGGATGAATTTTATCCTTTCTCTCTTTTTCTCAAATTCTCTTTGACCGTTCGGTAGTGGAGGAGGTTGGAGGTTATGTGCGAGGGTGGACTTGCTTGGAGGGGGAGAGAGTATTGGTGGTAGGGGAGGATGGAGTGGGCGGAGGTGGCGTTGGGATGGTCTGCAAGCAAGGCCAACGGAAATTCCTCTCTTTGGCCGTAGTTTCTTTTTCTCGCTCTCCCACCACTCCCCGCTTTTGGTCGTACAGCATCCTCCTTCCCTTACTCATCCCCGCTCCACTCGAACCGATCCATTCTCCCTCCTTTCTCCTCTCTCCCTCCATCCCCTCCACTCTCTCCGTTAACCATACGCTCCCTCTCTTGCTTTCCCACTTCTTTTTTCTTTCAACGTTCCAGTATCCCCTCCTCTTCCTCTCTCCCTATATCTTTTTCCAGCCTCCTTCCTTCACTCTCTGCCTCTCAATACCTCTCACACGCATCCTCTCGCCCCTCCTCTTTACACACTTCAATCTATCTACCCTATGTGTCTCCTTTTTATTCCCTCCCTGCTTTATCCCTTTCTCCGCTCTTTATCCTTTTCACCGCTCTCCTCAGCTTTCCCCTTTCTCCTCTTTTCCTTCTCGAGACCGAACCAAACAACCTCCTTCTTTGGAATCTTTCTCATGAGGATCCGCGGATTTCTTTCGATTTATTTTCCTCCTCGTTTTTCTGGTATTCTCGTTGTTACCGCGTCTCTGCGAGTGCTGGGAAGGAAAAATTGAAAGGGTTCCTAGATTGCGGATGTCACATGGTCCTCGTGTTAATCTTTTCGTTTAGTTTTCCGTTACTTAAGGGATGCGATGGTGTTTATTTTTTTAAAATCCCATGACTGTTTTGCCCGAGATAAATCGGGCGCCCTCCATGTTTCAAAAATTATTCGCCCAAGTTAACTCGGGCTGTCCCGTTTTGCAGTTTTATAAAATTATTTTGCCGAATATTTTTTAATTTAATATGTAGCACATAAAACTGGTATTTTGATAATCATATATGTATAACGGTTTTGGTAAATTACGAAGCATACGAAAAGTAAACTTCCGTCCTTGTGCATCTTTCATGTCGTAATTGGCTAATTGTTTTAGGAGAGATCTACTCTACAAAGTTGTCGGGAGAACTTAATTTGATAAAATGAATGTTAATCGATAAGAACAGCAATTTTGTTAGGTCTTAATGGTATATCTCGTTAGAGATATACGTACAGGTTGTTAAGTAATTGCTGAGGAGACGTTTCTGATCGTTGGCCTCCCTTGAAAGTGATCATTTTCCAGTTTTTTTACTGGAGGTAACAAAAGTTATTAGAAAACTAGTATAGTATTTGTCCGTCGGAGAAGACGACTAGAATTAATGGTGAGATATCCATCCTTTTTAATGCATTCTTCGCCAAATCGCAAATAAAGATTTTTAAAATTCTATATATTCCGACGTGGAGTACGCTTTCCTGCGTAATCTTAAATTTAGGAAATTTTGACTCATTTAACTCGCCATTTGTCGCGTCTGCGTTGCATTTCCTTCTCTTCCGCAATTTTCCGTTTAATCATCTGAAACAGTTGGAATTTAGATGATCACAACTTTTTATCTTTTTCCTAGTAGGATCCTGTTTTATAGTGCTTAAACGTATCTCTCTTGCTTAAGTTCCCTTTTTCCCGTGCTATTTGTAATTAAAAGAGCTTGCGCATACTTTCCGTTTTAATGCATGGCTTCTTCTTAGCATGTTACTTTTAATCAGACACCGGCCATTTAATTTCCGAATAAAAAAATCCGGATATATTTCCCGCGCGTGTTTGTGTATTAGATACTTTTAGTTGTTTTTTTTCGGAGTGTTTGGCGCCAACACTTGAGTCGCTTGGTTGATTTTTCGCTTTCAGCTGAAGCAGCGAGGATATTTACGATATTTCACGGCGAAATCTCCTCGGCATCCTCATTCAGTTCGTGACCTTCTGATTGCGATTCTTCTCGGAATATTTCCTTGCTTTTTATTCCTCTCATCCGAAGGAATTTATTTTCATTCTGAAGATATCCAATTCCACGGGCGATTAAAAATAAAAGATAAGGTCTAGATCGTTGTGTCCGGGTCGCGTCGTGCCTTATTTAAAATGGAATTTCCGCTTTATGAAACTACTTTTAGTTTAACTTAGCTTTGTGTATGCTTATTTTTATATTAGTATTCAACCCATCTTTGTGGAGGGGAGGGAGGTCGATGACCTTTACGTTCCTTCCCCTTGGGTATTGCAAGGATTTTCCAATTCCGTTAAGCTTTGACACATTCTGCTTAGTACATTGAGACCTTTCTATACCTCATGCTATTATTGCAGCCATGAAAAGTCATTTAAAAAGTAAAGATACTTGAATCTTAATGCTTAAGAATATAAAATAATAATTATAAAATTGTTAGGAAAACTATTTTAATAAAAGATTTTGAATCAAAATTAATTGCTATTTGTAATTGCAAGTACTCTGCAATGTTATGACGCACTGGGGATGTCAAATGCGAGTCCCGCGTGGAGTCTTTATGTCGCCCGCAAAGTAAGATGCTTGACACAATAACACGGCCCAAACTCAAAAGTGTTTCTCAATAAATATCTCATGTAACGCTTTGTAAATAAGCTAAGAAAATCATTGAGTCAACATTTCCGAAGTATCCGCAGTTCATCGTTCATTCCCATTCAAAACACCACAGTTGAGGTACAGAAGATTCCGGATTCGGTACGTTGTCTTTATAATGCGGTCCACGGATTTGGTGCAGTTATTTCATGCTCGTTTTGAGTTTGAGACCCCTGAATTGAACGGACGCATACCCCAATCGGATAGGAAACATGTTATAAAGCATTGCGGTTAACGTGATTCTTCCACCGTTGGCATTGACACTACTATATCTTCTGACGAAACTCCATGCTTCTTGCCATAAATGTTAACGACGGGTTGGTCGCCTTGCGGTATTCCTACGAGTATTGAAGAGAACAAACGTCGGCGACGACCTCTATAGGTGAGCCGGCGATTTTTAAAAGAGCCAATGATTTCACGAAAAGCGACAGATCTTGGCCGAGATTCAAAACGTGAAATCATCGGATAGATATACTCGACGAAAAGATAAAGAAAATTCAGCCACGCGCCTCGTTGTGCGTTCGTGCGTGTGTGTGAGGAAATGCCCTTTTCAGAGACGTCAGGATGAGTGGCGTTCAGAATAAACGAAAGGCTTAGGAGGTTGTTGGTTCGGACCGTGCATTCCAAACGTAGAGCTGTCAAAGAGCTTCTTTCGTACCGTTTTCTCTCGCGGCGGAGCTAAATCGATTGTGATTGCGATAAAAAAGTCCATTGTTATTGGAAACCATTGTCATCGGGAAACTTAAAAAGTGCGTTACGGAACTAGAGAGGAGGATAAAAAGGACAGACATTTGCTTTCTTTTTTTGAATGTTGAAGGGTGAAAGAAACGTGTCAGAAACGTACCGTCTTAAAATGCTTTTTATTAGTTTTTTATCGCTTATGTATTCGGTTTGTCTGCCCGTTATGCCGTCTGACTGTACGGGCAATATCTGTGTAATCCTCCAACTTCGAGGAGCCAAATTTCAGGGTAGGTTGGCCTATATGAGAGTTAGACATGATATGAATTTGATGGATCTAAGATCAGCTGCTGGGGAGTAATCGAAAACAAATCGCTAAAAAGTACATTCTGCTACAATTGTAGCCAACCAGCAATGCGTCGCATCTGCGATTCTTTACTCTGATGAAAAGATAGCAGTCGGTGAAAAAAGAGCCTTGTGTAATTTTTTCTGCAATTCTGCCCTCACTTGTTTTATTTTTCTTTTTTAATATTTCCCCTGTTCTACCACGAAGCCTTTAAAAAAAGAAAACTTTTAAGCCTCGAAATAACGAATCTCGTTTTAACGCCCGTCAATCCGATAACCAAGTGTCTGTTGCTGCCAAACGATTTGCCGAGTCCTTATTTTGACTTGCGTCTCATCCCCCACACGTCCAGTAGAGGATCGGAAAAAATCAGGATGAAACAAAACAACGTCGAAAGCGCACATTTATTCAACCGTCCTGATCTCTGGAGACGGCGAAAATATTTTCGCCACCGATTCTAATAGCAGCACTCGTCGAGAAATGGGTATGGAGTCGACCTTCCTATAGTCGCTATGCGCCTTGAAATGCAAGGAAGAGAGAAGGATGTGTTTTTCCCTCTCTTTTTGTTTTCGCGCTCGGAGTGTCGGCGCGAGATGCGTTCACTTTTGTAGCCCTCGCCGCTGCAAAAGGAAGCCGAAGGATGGAAAAGCGATCGTTTTCCTCTCTTTATTTCCTTTCAGAGAGGTAAAGAGGGAGAGAATTTATTTATCGCGGCGGTCATTTTATATTCTCTCGGCCTTTTTTTCTATTTTTGATCACCTTTGCGACGGGTGAGGAGTAGGTGAGACACCTGGCGGACTCACCTCGCATGTTTCCTTTTCTGCGATGCACTCGTTTTAATTTTTTAGGTCGTTTTATTTTCTCGCGGAGACGGAGGGTGGAATTTGGCGCAGAAAAATTACGGGATCGCTCTTATTGCGACTCTTCTCTCGCGTTTTTATTTCTGGGATTCAAAAATTGCTGATCGTTCAAAAACGACGAAAACCAAGATCGCATCGAGATATATTTTAAAAGAAAATCTCGAGTCTTTTAGGAGTGGGAGAAAAATTGTTTTCATCGTTTTTTTCGTATTGATGTAACCGAATGAACGTAGATCAAGATCTTAAGCAGCCTTTGCGGTTTCGGTAATGTTTTTGTGACCGTTAAAATTTCCGTATCGCGCGGAGAATTTTTAATTGCATTGCTTTTCGATTGAATTACGTATGTGACGTGGTTCCCGTTGTCTGTTGTAATTTGTTTTTCCGCGCTATAATTTTCGAGAGAATGGTATCATGTTTCGAAAATCATCGGCTTGGTGTTAAAAATCCTTATGTTACGTCTGAGTGAAAATAGCAGTTTTTTTGCAGTTCGGTGTTATTTATTTCTTTAGCGTCGAACCTGTCGTAGCCTCCGTAGTCTTTTCCACAAGCGGACGCCTTTACGACTAACAGGTGTTGATTTCTCAATAATTTTTTCCCACTGTTTACTATCGGAGAGTTTATTAGGGCTCTTTCACTATTACAAACGCGAACACTTCCCCATTTCTCTGAGGTCGGCTGCGGAATTAATAACCCTCATATGGGAATCAATATCGATAATTGCTTTAACATTTGTCCTTCTCCTCCTCACATTACCGTCGCATCGTAAACTCTTCCTCTACACCAGTGTTTCTCAACTAATGGAACGCGAAGTTTTGAAAATAATTATTATAAAACCTTTTCTCAACAAAATTATTGCAGTATTAAATATCCTTAAAAATTTCCATTAATAACTAATATAATACTAAAATGCATTCGACTTAAAAATCCACTTATTGGAAAAGGTGAGATTTTGTATTTATCATTGCGGTATCCGGTTTTTTTAACAAAATGGTTGGTGAGAAGTAAGGTGCAATAGGTTGAGAACTGCTTCTCTACACCCTGTTCATTCTATCTTCTCCTTCGCCCTCTCCCTCTTCTTCCCAAAACGTATTAGAAGGTTACCAATGGCAATGGCATCCAATCGGTGGTACGCTGACGTCTGGGAGAAGGTGAAGACAAATGGCTAGGGGAACATATTAAAATCGCATCGTTTAAAATTAGGTTCCACTTCGAGGAATTTGCTCATCATAATAACAGAAAAACTAGCTTTGCAACTTTCTCGAAAAAGTTTAAGAACACGACTTGTTTCCCTACGTGATGTTATATATGTATTATTATGATTATCTATATCATAAAATGTTAAAAGATGGCAGTATTTTTCTCTTCTCGTCACCGCCTTGGAATTAAAGATTATGGAGTTACAACTTCGTAAGATTTAATCAAATGATGCTGGGACGTATTTAACGACAAATGGGGTGTAAGAACACATAAATTATTAGAACGTTTTCGCCTCTCTTTCAAAAGCGGAGTGCTTAACAGTCATTAAAACGCATAGAGAGATCACGTGGTCTTTTCTTGGCTCGCAAGAGTTCGTGCACGTTCGCTTTGTACTCGTGGGATAAATATTTGAATAATACGTCGTTATTTTAATATTCACGTTTTTAAACGAATTATCTATTAATGAAAATTGTTTTCTTTTCAGTAACTATTTAAAATATACTGGGAGTTGCACGATTGTACATATTTATTTTTAAACGCTGGAAGCGGTGCGTCGGCAAAAAAGTGCTCCAAGGCCACACATCTATGGAAGCTGACTTTTTTTTAGTGTTCCGAATATACAATTCTTGGTAAATATTACGTCATTCGATTGTATTTTCTTTACGATTTGATAAAATTTTTTTTTACTATCGGGAATTTTTAAGAGAACCATCAACATTTAAAAAATATAAATAATATCCTATCGAATCGCGACGGCGATAAGAGAATCCGATGAAATAAAGGAATTTGGATTGAAAAGAAACAGGGTTCGGCGAGAGAATGGGTTTTAAAAAATCGCTAGTGTGGAGCGAGACATTAGAGGTATGGAAACAAATGAAGATTTTATGCCAACGCACGAAAGCACTGTGATTTGGAATTAATCTCGCGATTTTGATGGAGGAGAGAGGGAGGGAGAGAGATAGAGAGAGGGGGGGGGGAGAAGGAGGGGGGGAGAGAAGGAGGGGGGAGGGGAAGAGGGAGGGAGGGAGTGAATCATCGGGAAAATTATATTCGAAGAAGAAGAGAAAGAGAAACGTGGTCGTTGGTTTGGAACCAAGTAGAGTTTTAATTTATTTTATATTCATTGGCTTGTTCTATTTGGATCGAGATAATGGTCAGAAACCCTATCATTTCGTTCCCGTTTTTCTGATGTCCGAAGAAACTTCATTATTTTCTATTTAAGCCTCGTCGATTGTGCTTTGAATATTCGATTTTTTCATAGACGTCATTTGTAAACGTCATATAAACCCACATTTTAGACCGACATAGGGTTAATTTAGAGAGGTTGGTAGAAAATCTGAAAGCCCGTTGATGCTTCTGAATATAGCTCGTGTAGCTATTATTCCAACTCATCCAATGAATTTATCTTTATAAGTTCCTCCGCTTGGATTTCAACGATTAGGGATGATTTGCTCTTGTAATTTTGTTTACCGATGATTTCAAATGCTTCATTCGTTTTTTCTAATTTATTAGTAGACTGAATTAGCTTCACAGTCTTCGCGAGTTGAAGATATAGAATCCAAATAAGGCAGGAGCTGACAAACTTTTTACGAGGCATTGGTAGTATGGGTGTTTTTGGTAGCCGCATCAGGAGTTCACATTGGAAGTTACTAGAGAGATTGTAAAGAGGTTCTATTGACCAAACTCATTAATAAATAAAAAATAATTTTAGCGGCCTAACTTCTTCAAAAAATGTTTTCCGGTCATAACTTGAAGTAACAAGTATTAAAACTCGCGGTTCGCTTTCTTGCTGGCTTTGTGACCTCTGAACTTAGGTCATATCTGGCAAATCGTCTTTGAAATAAAGATATAGTTTAAAACAATCGTTTCTCGATATCCTTCCTCGCGAGTAACATATGATGCGTTTGACGTTACCCGGGCTATTTTAACTGCCTGGTCCGTTCATTCGAGCGTTAGAACACGCTAAGACACCGACCTCGTCCGTTCGATGTGGACGACCTTCCTTCAGAAATCTAGAAGAATCTCACTATGATTCCGTGCAGTTTTTTATATCTCGGCTGTAAAAACGCGAATCAATTTCCCCAAGAGAAAAATTCTTCGCTCAGGGACACGTGTGCGTCCGCGTGTATATGTATAAATACACTCTCTATCGCTGGCATTTCCTTTCCAAGATGATCGGAGGGCACCTGGGAGAAGACCCATCGGCGCAGCCTCCTTTTCCTCCCTCTCTCCACCTCCCTCTCTCCACCCGTTCTCTCTGCCTCCTTCTCTCTCCCTCCCTCTCTCTCCCTCCACATTTCTCCCTTTTCATCTATCTCTCTCCCGGTGATACGAAAGGAAAGAGACTATCTCTCGTAAGAAAAGGTCACGGAGACAATTTAACGTGAGTTGAGGAGAAATGGAGCGAGAGAGGTGAATGAGAGAAAGAAGGGACTACTTTTATTCCATCGTATGAAGGAGACAAGGAGAATTTTTCTTTTTTTTCAACTTCATTTTTTTCTCTTCTCCTCAGCGCCGCCCACCTTCCATGCCTCCTTGCCTACCTGCTCCTGCTCCCACAACCTCACCTGTCTCGACTTGCTTGCTCCTCCCCCTCTCTCTTCCTCCATTTCTCTCCTCCTTCTAGCCTCATCCGCCCACAAGGGCTCACCCGTCCCAAGCCACCGCCCTCCCACCCTTCTTCTTCTCTCATCCTCGGCCTCTACCCCACCCACATCGCCCCCATCTCTCCCTCCCTAAATCTCTCGGCCTCCGCCCTCTCCCTCCCTCAATCTATCTCTCTCTCTCCTCCATCCACCCACCTAACTCTCCTCCGACCATCCCTGGCCTTCCTCCTTTATACCCTCTGCGTTCGATTTCCTGCCGCGGGTTATACTCCTGGAGAGTGAGAGAGAGGGAGAAAGAGAGAGTTAGGCCTTATAACACGAGGGCGTGGGAAAGGACGTCTTGATACCTGAAAAATCACACACCGTGCGCCAACGTGCCCATCCTATCTCCTCGTCTCTCCTCCCTCCTTCCCTCCCTTCCTCCCCCACTAGACTGCTTCTTACGCTTCCTCCGGACTCATCCTTCACCTCTCTCACCCTACGCTCTTATTATTCTCCTCTCTCTATCTCCTCGTTTTCCCCATTCTTTCCCTCCTTCAATCGTTATTGGTCTGGTATAAAACTGGTATAAAACCTCATTTCTCGACGTCTCTCCCATTAAACCCTATCTCTTTACCTTTCTTTTTCCCTCTGATTATCCTTGCGTGTTCTCAGGCTTTCTTTACCACTGTCTTCGTCAACTCTCCCTTTCGATTTTTCTTTTTCTTAGTAATCATTTTCTTCGTGCGTTTTTTTTGCTCTCGATGTTTTATTATCTATCCCTTTTAACGCACTATGTCTACCCAATAGCCATGAAGAAATGAGAAAAAAGCAAGTTAGCGTTTCGTCTACGAAGTAGTTGCCATCAGTTGTGATTTACCGATAGTATGTTATAATAAGGAAGTATAAATAATAGGTATATGAAGTATAATATTAATTAGAAGTGTAATAATAAGAAATATAATAATAATTATTCTTATTATACATACATACATAAATTTCTTTATTAGAATGGACTAAAGGCGAGTCACCGCTGATGTCTCCTTCTTTAAAACCAAATCCGCATCTAGTTTCCCTGACATTTTTCTAACTAACGTAGAGACATTCTGTCAATTGACTTGAGCCGTAAGGCGTGCTCGATAATTCTTTGTTGAATATATTCCTCTTGTTTATTGCTTTTTTCGTTACGTCCTTAATTACTTCCATCATTTTGTTTATTTGGTTGTTATTTATCGTTGACCTTTTTGATAATTTTACTCGTTTCGCTAATTGCGCTACCTTGCGTCATTTTAGATGTGAGCGTATCAATCGTATTAATTTATCAATAAATACATTGGAACACACAACCCGAGCTCTGAAATAACAAAAAAAATCGATTCGTAAAATTTCGATTCATGTATCGCGGAAAAGCTTTTCTTCGAATTCTCGAACTTTCGAGTCTCATTTATCTGGTTCTGTTGCTGTATTCGTGCTCTCCATCTCATTCGTGTTTTGTTTGTTTACTTTTTCTTATATTTTCGCTCGAGTTACCTCATCTCTCAGCCATCTTCTCATTACGCTCGCTCACACTTCAATTTCCTCACGTCGTCTCTAGCGCCGACTTTAATGGGGACGGACTTCATTCGTGTTTTTTTTCATACACGTGCCTCGCGGGGTGATGCGCTGGAAATTTCTAGAACAATTGCGCCGTCGCGGTATTCGTCCGACCGTACATAAATTACCCTTCTAATGGCTAATCGATGAGCGCGGATCCGATTATGTTAAACGCCTCCATTCCCTTCTTAATTTCGCATGATTTATCGTTGGCGGAGTCGGTTGCATGCAATACCCGCCTCGTAACTGCATTTCCCCTTTCCACGCATAATCTATCCGAAACGGTCTCACATGCTCCGCTAGTTCGTCCGATCGGAGGGTAGATGTCGTTGTGAGTGACGTAAATGAGGGATCGTAAAAACTACGGCTCCGAGGGCCGCACGCGGCCCGCAAAGCTATGATGCAAAAAAGCGACCCGTAAAATTGGACGTTTTCATGTTTGCTAATTGAAGTTAATTGAACCTTGTAATTATATCGCTAAAAGTTATTTAGATGATTTTTCTTTGTGTGAATCGACAGAATCTTAAGGTGATTTACAATTTATGCGAACCGCCAAATCATTCGCAGCTTCCAATGTGGCCCTCCTGGTCGTTAGCAATCTTCAATGCGACCCACCATCTCCTGACGTAAATGACGCAATCGTTTCGTGCTCCAGGTAAACCAATGAAAGGGATGTGGGGAGAAGGGAAGGGATGAAATAGTGCGTGTGTGTTTGTGTGTGTGGGAGAGAGAGAGAGAGAAAGTGACACCGCATTCGTCGCGAAACCAGGACGTGTTTTGCATATAATCGAAAAGTATATTTTACCAAACCACCAGAGAGAGAGAGAGAGAGAGTTATATAATAAAATAAACTTTTTGCTGTGTTGATTTTCTCCTTTACGTACCCGATCCCTTTTACGTATTTCTTCATTCTTGAAGTATGACGCAATAAAAAAAGAATGGAAATGAATATGGTCCATTCTTTTTTCTCGTGCGTACTTTTTTCTAAGTCAGAATTAGGGAAAAAGAAATTAAGGTTACGAGTATATCTTCCTAATGAACCGGCTTATATTTGTGCCGTCATGGCGATTGCGAAAAAATACAATTGTTGATTGACGTTACCCGCTGCCCGTAAAGCTGGAAATAAAAAGGACTTTTACGATGAAAAAAACCTCTCATTAGTCTCGGATAGGGAATAGCGTTCCGCCTCTAGCAGGTTGACATGGCTGTTGGATGTGAGCTTTGGAGTGAAGCTTTTAGGGAATTATTTGATTACACCTTAGATGCATTGGTGGTTTGAAAAATAGATACTATATATCTTTTCTTCGAAAAATAGACACTAAATATCTATTCTTCGATTCGCTAGAGAATTATGGAGCTTGTCCTAATGGATGAGAACAAATTCAAGAATAAACACTTTAAAAACAACAAGTACTTATTTTAAGTATCTGTTTTCATAACCTTGTTATGGCTATTGGAGTTATCTAAGATGTCATTTTTTTCAAGAGCTTGATCATGAATCCTTTCTTTGAATTCATTTCTGAGGTGTTTTGGTAATCTTGTTATTTTATTAGAGTCGATGGTTCACTGAGAATCTCGATCTATAACTAAGAAGTTAATGTTATATCCGTTTGAGTGAAATTTACGCTAACAGGTTTGTTAAATTTTTTTCTTTATTTATAGGATTTCCATTTCGAAATGAACGTTAACTGTGATTTCCTCCTGCTTTTTCAGAAATCTTCAGGTGATTACTTTATTATCACTCATCACTTGCCACAGTTTGCATTTAAATAACACTCGCTAAAGGTTAATTTAAATGAATACATATTCCGTGATGTTAATAACAATAATATAATATCAGGAATGTTAATGCATTACGGAGTATTACTTCAGTAGCACTCGAAGTGTATAAATAGCCTCCAACTCTCAATAAAGATATCTCTTCACTCGATCGTTGAAGTAATATGGATTTCCGGATGTTAGGACTGCGTTATCTACGTATTCGTATTCAGCGTTACGGTCTGTTTTGCAACAAGTTGAATCTCAACTGATATCCTCCTACCACAAACATGTTAACTTACGTTATTTCTCTCGTTTAGGCGAAGTTGATAAAATACGAATTTTAAATAATTCAGTTTTATTTCGAGTTTCTAATAAAAATACGATTCCATTTTTTGCCATCCATAATAGTGAAAACGTTATGGTGGAAGTCAATGTTTAATCGGTTATTGAGACCGTACGCGGCGGAAAACATTTGAGTTGACAGCCGTGATCCTCGTAAAATCGAATACGGTCGGTAGAATGATCGACAATGCAGACAGGGCGGATCGCCGCTCTAGACGAAACGAGTTTTTTAGTAAATTTCCTGTGCGGAGAAAAAAAATAATGCAATACGGATATTTCGATATTAACTTAACAAGGTGTTGGGATGAGTTCTCTCTCTGTAGCTGAAGGAGTAGTTCCGAAAGCTTTACGTTTGTGATGTTTCTGTGTTTTTGTGTTATTTTACGTGTGTCGCTTCGACATCCCCGGGGCCTCGCCAACCTGAAGTCGTCTGATTGGTGAGTGCTCACTGGGTTTCCTCATCCCAACACCTTGTTGACATCCATATATTCATTTTACCTTTCCTTTTCCGTAAGTTGTTATATATATATATATATATATATATATATATATATATATATATATATATATATATACTAGCGTAATTGCCCGTCAAATATGGCGGGATTATTATAAAAGTATTCCAAATATATATGATTGCGATATGAAAAATCAGTAAGATATGCTATGATCTGGTTTGGCTTTCATGCACAATCAAATCAGTGTTTTTGAAAGTTATCTTTCTTTTAATTATACTGTTTAAATAATTATTAGTAGAGAGGCCAAATGATTATCCAAATATTTGCTGCAAATAAGAGGAAAATCGAAATAATAAGATATAATGCATGAAGAAGTAGCTGAAATTTATTTGAAATATTTTAGCAAATTATAAGTTATTTAAAACGTATAGAATTTAACTTAATAAATGAATTATTTTAATCTTATTAACTCGTAAACAAGTAGGGATGTACATGGGTTTCCCCTGGTACAGAAGTGATTTTCGTCAAATTTGCCGTATACTAATATATTTGCTTTGAAATCAGAAAATTAAATTTCCTTATATTGTGGCAACCCTGCTTCGTAGATCCTTTTTAAACGTTCATTTCCTTTGGCCATTCTATACTCGCCTTGCAAACGAAATTTCTTTGAAATCCGTTCAACCAATACCTTCGAAATTAATAGTTACTGACAAATTCTAACTTTGATATTGTGGTAGTCCTGTTTAGTCAACCCGGTTGAAATATAATAATGTTGTTATTTATTTATGTTAAGATTATGTACACCATATTTGGTTAAAATCCATTCCGTCAGTTCTCTATAATTACGTGTAAAATAAATATTATTTTACTTTATACTGTGGTAGCCCTGCTCTTTAGCTCCGCTTTAAACATCTTGATTTCATTATGGTATGTTGTACAAATTGTATATACAAAATTAAATTGAAATCCGTTCAGCCAATTCCTTCTAACTCCATAATAAGTGAAAGAATTTAATTTGTAATTGTGGCACCGCTGTTTGGCTGAGTCAGTTTAAATATGCTATTATGGTTTTCTATATATGTGTACATTATAACTATTAAATTTGGTTAAAATTGATGCAAACATTTCAACACAAATGTGTAAAAAATGTTTTTTATTTATTGTATTGTGGCAGCCCTGATTTCTATATGTATACTAAACATCTTGATTTAGTTTCTTTATATTATACGCCTCCTTCATACAAAATTTCATTGAAATCGGTGAATCCAATTCCTTCCAAATTCATAATTATTGAAAAGATTAACTTTGAAATTGTGGCACTCCTGCTGAGTCGATCATGTCCAAATATGTCATTTTGGCCATTAATTTATGTGAATATTCTATGTACCAAATTTGGTTGAAGTCGGTGCAACCAATTCTGCCCTGATATATGCGTACGGATTGACGGACGGACATCACGAAGATAATAGCGCTTTTCAGCAATGACGAAAAGCACTAAAAACAAGATAAAATGTGAACGAACTGTCAATTTACCATCAAAGGAAAAATGTGTAGTAACTTACTTACTATTAACTAAATACATGAACTGCAATGAGTTTCACTATATTTTAAGATCGCACTTTTCTTTTATCTATATTGGTTTTGAAACTTTTCCAGAAAAATCGCTTTAGTTAAAGAAATTAAAAAAAAAAGTCATAAAACGTTATTTTTTCACTCCTATTTGAAATTCGGTTCGAAATATTTGCTGTATTATCTGTTAAATAAATCCATTGAAAATTACGTGACCTATATTTAGTTTTATGAATTCCCACCATTTGGCAATGGCGCATGGTTCAATAGTATAATTATAATCAATTATAATTTGTTATTGTTATTTTTATACTGCAGCTCCTTCTCTTCCTCTTAATTTCTGCTCGTTCCCATTCACTTTTCCTCCCTCCCTCTAATTACTTAATAGATTCAGTAAATAAGTTATACCCATGTATAAAAGTCTGACCCGTCTTAAAGCACCAAATTGGTGCATTTATTATAAGGTCAAGAATAGAATTCAACAATTTGGACAGAAGTGGTCCAATATAAACAAAATGCGTGAAAACGTGAAAAATCGTATTAAAACGTAATTTTTGGAGATTTACAAATGAGATTTAAATTATTCTCTTCGCATAACTAATGTATGTTAAATACCTCATCCTTGAAATATTTTAAAATGTAAACGAAAAAGGTCTGCATGTTAAGGAATGGCTTTGGTCTGCATGTTAAGGAATGGCTTTTTGCGTGATTCATCATGCTATATGCAATGCGAATTTATGACTCCGGTTAATAATAAGATGCACTGCAAAAATCTATGAAAATAACTATAAAAATACTTAATTACAAAAAATTTCAATAGGAAGTTAACTTAAAAGAAATTAATGAAAAACACGATTTTAACTATAAATAATTCGGGCGCCTTCTCTTTCTCGTACTAAAGCATTCAAAACACACTTTCCGTACGCATATAGTATAAGGACGACAATAAAATCTCGAGGTTTAACAATGACACGGTCGGAAAGACAACATATCTTTAAAAAAGCTTAAAATTTTCCAATAAATGTGATTTAAACGTACTCGTATAACTTGAGCGATTTCGAACCGAAGGCAAAAGTCGACAATAAGAATAAGGATCTGTTTATTTTTCTTTAAAATGGCCCAGGTCCGAATCAGTTACTTCTAATTTAATTTTGCAAAAGAAAAAAAGCCTGCAAGTGAAAAAAGATATTTTTAAGTGTTCTCTTATGGGGATTTCTATAGAGCGTTCCGGCGGACCAACGTACAGAATAAAGATATTATGTGTGTATATATATATTAACTTAAGGAAAAGAAAAGGTAGTGATGAGGGTGGCAACAAGGTGTTATATATTTTTATTCAAGCCCTTCGACATCATTATGTTAAGTAAGCTGCGCGCTGATGAAAGAGTCGCTTGTGGGCTGGAATTGGGGTGGAGATGATTCGCCTGGAATATTATATATAATTGGAAATCGAATCTTCTCGAGCGCTGAGTGGCGGAAGACGGTGTTTATTTCGCTTTAAAATTTTATCAAATTTATTTCCAACGAAAGATTTCTATTTATAAGGAAAAACGTTTGTGTTTCTCGAGAAATGATTGCTTTGTTACTGAACTTTTTTATTGGATTGAAAAATAGAGAATTATTTAAATCGAAGTAGGTAATTGTTACGATAGCTTACACATGATTTGAAAAAGCCGAGTTTAAACCTTTGAATCGACCTAAAACATTAGTACACTTTTATATCGCCATATTTTATATTTATAACTTAAGTGAAGAGATTTTTCTTTTTATAAAAAGAGGTTTATTTTTATGCATCTAAATCTCTATCCTGTAATTCGCCATATTGTTGGATGACAGGTGGTGTAATGATACATTTTGTCTTGCATGCTCGTCGAAATTGCCTCGTGTCGAGAAAGATGATTTCCGAGTAATGAAGCTAATTTACGGTGATAAGGGGATCCTTCCGCGGATATCTTTTGCTTCGGTTGCTTTGTTTTAATCTACAATTTCATTTCCTCATGCCGATCCATTTCCTATTCTGCCGACACGATCGAGGGCGCTAGCGCGTGTCGTGATTTTTCCCCACCCTATCCTTAAAATAAAAACAAATGGGGTAATAATTGCAGAGCAAATTACATCAGGCACTTTTTCACCGACCGCTAACTTTCCAGCGGAGTGCGATGCGATGTATTACTGGTTGTCTACATTTGTAGAGCCTGTAATTTTTAGCTGTTTTTCTATTACTTCCTAACAGCTGATCCTGGATCCACCCAATTTTTACCACGTCTATCTCTCGTATAGAGAGACCAATCCTGGAAATTTGGCTTCTCCGGGATGCAGAATTTCAGAGAAATGGCTCATACAGACAGACAGGGAAATCGAATACATAAGAGCTTTTTTCAAAGAAAAAAAACGCTAAGAAAGGGAAATCGAAAGGTACGCGAAGCCTTTTCTTTTATTTACCGCTACACCCGGGAAATGATGAAGGAACTAATAATCTCACGCGCGCTCCATTTTCTTTCCGTTCCCGCCTTTGATTTCCGTGGCATTCCTCCGGCACTTCTTCCCCATCCCTCCCCGGAGTGGTGACAGGTGAGCGGTTCGGTTCACTACGGTTTCCCGGAGAATATTTCCTCCTCCCTTATCGCGTTCGAAATCGCCTTGACTTACATACCTGCCGTCTGGAACCATCAGCGGCCTTTTCACTTTCGTAATCTCTCGCCATCTGGAAGTTGTCGGTAGTCGGTTCTCTTGCCTCCGTAGACCCTCCGTATTTTCTCACTCCGTCTCCTTCCTCGCGTCTATCTCCCTCATATTTTTCCTATTCCTCATTTCACCCTTTCCCCTCTTAACTCGGCCTCCGATCTGTTACACGGGCCCAGAACGGAGGGAGCTTTTTTTCCTAAGATAAATTTTCTCGATGGAAAGTATTCGGAATGATATCTGTTTTTCCCTCGAGTTGTCGCTTTTGGTTGCGGAGGTTTAGTATAAGTGACGTTACATTCGCTATAGAGTCGTCAATCGAGTTTTCGTGAATTTAATGGCTGCGTCATTAGTTAATACGAACCGAGATATGTTAATGTTCTTGTATGATTAAGTGCGGCCGAAGTGTTATTTTTTTAGAAGGATGGCCGTGCATGGAAGAGAATTTAATCATCATCTAAAAATTATAGAGTTATGCAATCGCGTGAGAAAGTATTTTCATGCTCGGTAACCGCAAAGGTATGCGATCTGGGTGTTGCCGGTTGAACCATTCCACTTGTACAATCCTTGCTGATGGTGATTACTTTGTAACCATAAAGCGAATCGGTCTCTTTACATTCATGGAGCTCTTGCATTAAAAATTTAATCAAATTTTCGCTGCCAGTAACCGACTTTCTGGAATTATTGACATTCTGTGGATTGAGTACCGCGGAAATGGTGAGCAATTAAAATTCTATAAACCAAATAAATTTGGGTAATTTTTCTCTGCTCAACTGTCGAAATTTTCAGTTGTCAATATTGTGACCTTTCGTATTAGTATGCTAATTTAGAATTTATTTCACACTTGATTTGAATACTAAATTCTTCAATGCGTCGTTACGTAGCTGGGCATTTATTGAAATACACGCAAAACTTCTCCTTGGCAACTACTTACTTTTGCTTGCGATCCAGTTAAGAATTAAGCAGGTCTCAAGGATCGGTTTTATCTTTTGAGAGTGGGTCGGTCGGTGTAACATTTATAAGTGTCATTAGCACCCCATTTTGAGTGTAACTTCGAGCAGTCTTTCTCTTTTAGTCGAGTCGTATTGGTCGCATGTTATTCCGGCTGGATACACATCCACGCGTCCTTCCCAGACGTCCATCGAGATGCTTAAAAAAATGATAAAAAATCAAAGGACCTTAACTAGCGGCGGGACGTTTACGTGCAACCGTCAACGGGAGCGTCCAATCCGCCCGTCTCTATGCCTCCCTCCATCCTCTCGACCGTGTACAATGAACGGCGACACAGTGAGCCCTCCTTTCCAAAGGAACCGGCTTCAATGCCTCTATAAAAAAAGATACATATGGGCGAACGTACCCGGGTCTTTGTTGAGTGAGTCAGTCCGAGAAGCTCGAGTCGTATGTGGAACGTGAATAATAAGGCGGGAAGGAGGAGAGCTTTACGGTTCGTAGTTGGTGTGCGTGCGTGTGAGAGAGTCTTCGACAATGCGTAACGCCTTTAGTGTCTCCCCCTCCCGAAAAGTGGAGTGGGTCACATAATAATGTGCCGCGTGAAAGATTCGGCCATTCATTTCAGATTCCCTCTCTCAACCCACTCCACCTACCCCTCCTCCCTCCCGTCTCACCCGCTGCTCTTCTCTCCCTCTCCCCCTCTTTTCTCCTCCCCGCGGGGAGAATGAGACATTCCTCGAGGGCGCACCTTCATTTCTGCGGATGGAGAATGGCCGAAAAAGGGAGTCTGTCTAGACGGGCCAAGGAAAGGGATGGGAGAGAGAGGAGAAGAAGACGGGGAGGAGGAGTGGAGAGGGGGGAGGAGGGGAGTGAGAGAGTGGCAACGGGCAGACGGGAGGGAGGGTGACAGACTCGCTAGACACGGACGGTTTGGGAACTGGATGTGTTTTTGCATGCGTGTGTGCGTGTGGAAGGAGGTGGAGGTGAGGAGAGGTGAGAGACACCCTTAAGAGTTGTGGGAAATACGAGGGGGGAGAGTTTTCGGAGGGGTGGGATAGGTAGAGATATAGGTGAAGGCGTTATGGATGGGATAATATTCTTTTGGCCTCGTCCCCTTGAAAAAACAAATTGATTGTTTCGCGTCGTTCCGAAACACGGGAGGAGAAATAAAAAAAATGAGATACAACGGGAGGATAAAAACCCTCAACCCTTAAAAAAAAAATGGGTTACAAATCATAAAAAAAAGGTGAAGTGGTTTTATAGGGGGAAGTTTTTTTCTTTCGACATCTTGATTTTAAAAATGCTTCTTCCGTCCGTTAAAAGAGTGGCCATTCAGATCGCAAATGATAATTCACGTCGTATCGCGTGATTAAGCAACCGGAGGATCCGCACTCGTCGGGAATCGAGACGTCAAGAAATTCTTTCTCAAACGCTCCGTGTTCTAACGTTCTCGTTTGTTTCGTTTTCGGTCGGGGATAGAATTCGCGTTTGGCGATCGCATCTGAGGAATTCTCTCGCATGCTTGCGATGTTTTATTTTTTGGGATGGTTGAAACCCTCCTATCTGTGGGAAAGAACGACGACCGAGATAACATACTCGAGATCGATTGTACGAAAAAGCCGTACAAAGATTAAAGTTACTCTCTCATGTAAAAAGTATGCAGAGAAAGTATCGCGAAAAATTCCATTTGGATAAGCACGTTTCAGCTGCCCCTAAGACCAGCGCCGTAACTAGGGCGGGGCATCTTCCCCGGGCGTAACTAAAGAAGGGGCGCAAACATTTTTAAAGGCAAGTTGTGCATGTCACAAGGACGGGAGATTTCACTGCTATACTTGTTCCAGACATACGCATAGCAGAAACTACAAATTTCGATGATGCTATTGATGAGTTTGCTGCATTTGAATCACATAGAATAATTCTTTAATATTAAAATATTTATACTTTCTGTATTTAAATTATGCAATTATATTCATAATTACGTATTTAAATTATGTACATTTATAGTAAGAAATTTTAACATTCATAATTTATTTTCATTTATTATTATTTATAGGTATTAGAGAATTTTTTATGGAGGATGCGCATATTTGGTAGTTTGCCCCGGGTGCTAAAATAGCTAGTTACAGCGCTCCCTAAGACCCATAGTGTTTCAGCACTGTTTTTGAAAAGAAAAAATCGTTTATGCATTCGGTTTGTCTGTCCGTCTGTCTGTTTGGGCAATGGCTCTGGAAACCTGTAACTTGGAGAAGTCAAAATTTTCAGGGTACATTGATCATATGAGGGCTACACGTGGCATAAAATTTGTGGGTCAAGGATTAGCTGCTGGGGAGTAATCGGTGTCATTTTCCAAACCCTTAAGTTTCATTTCTACACCCATCATAGAATGCGTGAAATCGGCGCACGGCATTATATATTTGCATTTTTAAAAAATAGTTCAAATTAAGCTAGGAGCTCGGAATATGAAAATTTCTATAGTCGAAAGACAGGTTTATATATTAAAAAATAAAATTCAAATCTGTTGCGAGTCAGAGCGAATTATTGCTTTTAATCCAAATTAGAGTGGAAATTTTCCGGTGTTTAACAATGGGAAATATCAACTGCCATGTCAACGAGTCTACTGACTTTAAATGGGAAACATATTATTACAAAGAATTGATATAATGCTTTTAAAGAGAATTTATAGACTATACTAGATGAAATAACCCGTTTAAAATGAGCTTTGTAATCAAAGAAACGGCTGAGATATTGATTGTCTTATGGGAGATTGAAATCGCCCTTTGGAGTCGAACCCGGGACCTTTTTTGAAACATTTTTGTCATTCGCTATTGATACGTGATCGTAGCAATCCTACCAAATTTGGTGGTGTGGATTAAGTATTAAAATTTAAGACACTTTCCATTTTTCGTCCTTTTCTCTCTTCCTCTCTCCAATCATATCATTTAAAAGTTTAAAAATTTCCAATAAATATGATTTAAACGTAGAAATTGAGCGATTTTGTATCGTAGGCAAAATATGACGATAAGAATAAGAAACGTAATTTATTTTTCTTTAGAACGGTCCAGGTCCGAAGATTGTAGGTCAAGTATTTCTAATTTTAATTTGCAAAAGAGTAAAAGCCTTTACGTCAAAAAATCGATTTTACGTGTTATCTTATGAGAAATTGAAATCACCCTTTGGTGTCGAACCTAGGACTCTTTTGGAAATTGTTTTGTCATTCGTGACTGGTACGTGATCAATCCAATCCTACCTAATTTGGTTGAACTGTCTGAAGAAACAGCTGAGATATTGAGCGTTATGGGCATAATGACCAACTGACCGAGAGAATTAGCATTTTATAGTTACTAGATTATGAAGCTGTCGATCTCAACCAAAGGTGTAATCTTATGATGATGTCATAATCCTAAAAAAAAAAGTTTTATGTTTTGCTCTGCATTTCTTCCCTCACTTGTTTCCAATTCCGTCTGTCTGTAGTTTGTCGTATGTGCCCGTCCCTGCGGGATAAACGGTTTAACAGAATATTAAGAAGTATCTAAATCTAATCTAGATCGAGTCAATTAATAAAAGTATTGTAGGAATTTACTGTTATTTTTATTTCTGAATTATGGATTTCTACGAAGTAACGGCCGAAACAGTTGACTATATACGAAATATCTTGTTTTATTGCAATTTTATTTGTTTTAATTTTACGCCACATTGTGCTCTTCAGTTGTTAAACTCTCGGCGGGCCGCATGTGGCCCGCGGGCCGTAGTTTGGGCACCCCCAATGTAGGGTATCACCCGGGATAGTAGTATCGCTGAAAATAATCACGTCGCGAAACGATGATATGTAGCATATTCTTGGGGATTTGCGCAAAATGTCGATTTAGTCAAAAATGGCTCCTAGAATTTTTATTAAAACTCAATAGATATGGGAGAACTGAGACATTCATACAACGGTTTTACGAATTTCACATTAAAATATAGGTAACTGGTCTTTTAGGAGCAACTTTCAGCGTCATTTCGCTCCTTTCTCTCCCTGATAAATTCCCATTTCTAGAATTTATAATATTCGATATCATTCCGCGCGGAGAGAGGGAAAGTCACGGCGAGATCAAACTTAATCTTTTCACCTTTTGTTCTCATTTTTCCTATTACGCCACTGCGATTGCCGTGGCTATTAAATACTACGTCACTAATCCACTCGTTTGAAATAAAGAAAGAAGGATAAAAATGGGGGAAATTTCGTAAGCGAAAGGTACGAAATAACACAACGAACTCGATTTTGAACAAGTTTCGCGTCGACTAGAATTGGCGGATGAACGAACAAAGTGATGGGGCATTTTTTTCTCCTGGCGATTACGGTGATTTCCACTTCGAATATTTTCGAGAATACGGGTAAATTTCTGCGCATCCGAGTTGTACGGTGGGTACGTCGCGGTCATTATTTAAATGTATTGATTTTATGATAAAAACTTGTATGTTCAATAAAGGGAAATTTTCATGTATGTATTGATTATTATGCCTGTGGGGCCTCTGTAGGTTTTATTAGCTTATATTGTTGCTAACATGCTTAATTTAACATTGTACGTCACTCAACAATTGCGCAGTTTATATACATCTAAACAATAGAAGCATTCATATTTGACGCATGTCATTATCAGTATACGCGAAATACTTCTAAAATCTTTGACTGTGGGAACGTCCTTCAATAACACTCTTTAGGAAGAAAAAATAATAATTTTCGATTAATAATTTCGCTCGCGTTTTTACGGAACGCCCCTATCACTTTATGCGAGGCATTTATGCATGCTGTTTCTCACTTCCTCTCCAATGGTCGAAGGCTAGCTTATTTCCGTCTGACTTGTCACGGATGATGTGGATACCGTTTGTTTTGCATTAATTTAATTAAATTTCCATTTTATTCCCGCATTTGTGCAACTGTCGCCTGTCACCATTTCGTCTCTCCATCTATCGAATAGCGCTGAACTTCCTATTCTATCTCTCTTCCTATTTGGGTCCACGGTTATTTCGCAAAGCCCTGCCCGTCCTTGCGCGCTTCGCGTTCCTCGGAGGTTCGTCGAACCTCTTTCCATTGTTGTGCATCGACCTTTATTTGCACCTCGGTGGTGGTGATTAGTTGCGGGCTGTCAATGGGCTCCGCGTCATTGCCATGGGAATGAAAGACGGGGAGTGACAGGAGGGCATTGAGGGAGTTCTTTAGCGCAATTAGTAGGGCGGTTTCTCGTGGCTTGAGGTCTTGGCGGGTCGTAAAACGATCGTCACTCAGTCAGCCAAGCGGCCGAAAAATCCTACATGTTGTGGGAGACGTCATTGCTTACAGAATTTCTGTGTCGTGTCCGCAGAAAAAGGCGGAGCTCGGCCGTGAGTGAACGATTATGCGGTTGACGATTTAATTTTTGCATTCGTAATACTTCCCCGCTCGTTTTGAAAAAAGAAGCGTCTTCGCTCTTCTCCTGAAGGAACTTTGCTTTCGTATGAACTGTAATGCAAGTAACATTTGAAGTAGCTTGAATTTGGAAAATGCGCGAAATAATTGCTCGCCCTAGGCTATGGAGATGAACCTTTTATCGCGGGTTTATCGCTTCTTTTTTCATTTCAATTTTACTTCTGTAAGATTTGGCGGAATGCGTTGAATAAAATCAGAGGTCACCAAACATTTTACAACAAGGGGTCACATGAGGCATCATATACCACCATGCGGATCACATACGATCTTTAAAATGTCTGATGGCCGTATGTAAATTCCCCAAGTTTTGGGAATATTTTTCATTGTGTAACGTCGTACGTTTATATTAAGGAGTATTTGCATCCACGTACTCGAAAAATATCGTTCAGATTTCATAAATGATATCTAATGACACTTCCTGCTGGCAATTATTCATGTATTAAAAGAAATTGATGACGTATCGATGACATCACTGCCCGAGCCGGATATGGCCCGCGGGCCGTAGTTTGGCTACTCCATGTTACATTTAAGATTCACGTTGTCGATCAAGGCCGCCATCGCTGAATTTTTCGTCAATTTCTTTGGATGTTTTGGAAGAACACGTAAAAATGCCTTAGTCCTATTTCTTATTACTTTTTAATCGCGCACATTTGGATTTGTGCGTCATTATCGCCCATCCTCTTTAATTACATTGGATTCGCCCTATATCTCGGAAAAATACGTTTTTGTTAATATTTTCTTTATATTTTGAATTTGCCTCGAATTTACATCGAACATTTAAAACAAATGAGTGTAGCGACAGCTGCTTTGATCGGGTAATGCAGATGGTTTGTGGCGATAACTTTTTTAATAAACTCTTTCAAGGAGACGAGCAGGGGAATTGAAACAAATTTTTTTTGGGTCTATCTCCCAGAATTAAAAAAGAATCCGTTCTCCCGTCGGTATTCGCGAAAAGACCACTCCTCGTTCTCGTTCGTTCGCTCGGCTAAAAAAAAAAGAATACCGGAAAGACTGAAATCCTTGGCTGTAACCTTTAAAATACGCCGAGGTCCTTCACCCACCCACTCATCAGCTCCCTCTCCTTTCTCTCTCTCTCATCACCACCCACTCCTCCCACGACCCCCTTCCACGCCCCCCTTCCACGCCTCTCCACCTCCTCTTCTTTCTCCCCGTCCTCCTCCCGTGACCCCGTGGTCGCCTCTTCCTCCCCAACCTTCCAATCGAGGTCCCTTGCAATTTGTCCATCGCACAGAAATCTTGTTTTTTATTTTATTTCTTGTCGGAGTGTCAATATCTAGGAGTAATCATTCCAGCCTCTTGTCCGTTTCCAGGGAACGTGTTTTCCTCGAGTACCTTATTACGGGTGATTGCAATCCATTCCTCAGTTTTGATCTAATCGCTATACCTGGACGATTGGCATTGCCTTCATATTTTTTCGCGTCGATCATAGGAATTTTTCAAATGGCCTTCTACCGTTAATATTAATAAATAAAACGGTATATTGATTATTTTCTGAATTTATTATCGACTTTTGTGCCAGCTCAAGCCAATAACACTGTATTACGCTTATGAAGAATTAAAAACTTAAGCACCAAACCAATCAATTCAAGGAATAACAACACAAAATCAACCATTCCAACCGTTCTAAATCATGATCATTTCTCACAATGTTAAACCGAAAAATTGGACGTGATTGCATTTGATTAGGTGGTAAAGGTGGAAAAATGGATGTACAGCTGTATCCCTTAGTATTAGAAGTAGAAGCATATCCCCTGCGCGAAAATGCGGAGGCACTGCCAAATCGAATTTCAGAAAATTTTCAATAAAATTAATTTTGCATTATCGTCTTTCGTTAAATTAGTAGAAACCGATGGTACGCCTCCATGACCGAAAATTGCGAGAAAGGGATTATAATCTTTATCAATGAGTGTCTGATGAGGGGCTAATGGGAGAGAATACGGACTCAAAGAAACTACGGTCCCTTGAAATGGACAAGAGTCTCATTCAATTTAAAAGAACGACGATGGTTTAACCTTAAGAAGTTTTCAATTCCTCAATGCGAAGATGTCTGTCTCTCCGCTCTTTAGACTAATTTCTTTCCTCTCTTTTTATTTTCTCTTTTCCCTCTTCGCCATCAACCTAACTCCTTCCTCGTCTCTTCTTTTACATTAGATTTTCTTACCGTCCGAAGTGCCTTTGAACTGGAATTTCTCCCACTGTCTTTCTCTTTTCGTACTCTCCACCTACGCTGCCTCCCACGCTTCCTTTTGGCTCTTGCGTGAGCCGAAGCAGTCTCGCCAAAGATAGCATAAGGTGGTGGCTTTTAGGTTCGGTACGTGGTAAATCGGATTCAGGGGGCTTAAATTAACGGACGTCAATTCTTCCTCTTCGAGCCCACCAATAGAATTACGTCCAGTTTTGGCACGTTTTTTTTTCCACCGAAACATTTGTTCGCAAAAAATTATTTTTTTTTTACTTTTCCCGGATTTTTGCAGGTTTTTCCCTACCGTTGGAGGATCTGCGTAGGCAAGTCTCTTTTTTCATCGTCATTCTCGGTTTTTCGTCGAATTTCGATCGGAATCCCGGGGAAATCCGATTACGACTCGAATTACGTCGCTCCGTTCGGTAGTTGGGTCGAACAGGTGGATCGTTTGGGGTACGTGCGATGTGTAGAAGTATGGCGGAAAAGCTTCCCGCAGATGACGCCATAGTTCTGACGGATTCCGGTTCCTAATTCTCTTATCGCCTTTCGCTGTTTGATGCGTAGAATGTTTTAATAAAGCGATACATCGAATGACGTCATCCAGTGGTATTCCTGACCCGCACACCTCGTGTAGTGACCCGCAGCTTATCAAGTTTTAATTTTTCTTCGAGTCATTCGTATGCTTTATTTTTTCGTTCGCGATGATTTACGTCACTTGTCGCCCATTAAAGTAGTTCGCGAACTCGTTCAATGTCGTAACTGTCGCTTCATTGTAAACCCAGTAAACCACAGCTGTTATGCATGCGTTCAACATTGTTTCGCCCAATAAAGATGTGTTAAAAATGTCATACGACGGAATTTCTCTTTCTCGGGCAATAATTAATGCTTAGAATGTCTATTTTTTGTTCCCAATATACTTTTGTGCCGCACCTACAAGTACAGAGAAAACTGCATCGTAATAAGTCTCATTTAATTTATTGTGATTATTACGTCATAAGGCTGCCAAACCGTAAGAAAATGGAAAACATGAACTATCGAGCCCTTTCAGTTGATAATTAGGGTCGAACAAGCCAGATACGAAGCAGAACTACCAAGCAGATATCCTCTGTGGGATTTCAACTATCGTTTTCTATAACGAGAGGAAAGATGCGCACTTGATGCGGGCATACATGCAAGGCAAAGGTGTTCTTTACAGATTAAGTAATTATGTTAAATAACTAATTCTGCATCTTTTTAAAGACTTTTTAGTATGATTAATATCTTTTCTACGAGGTATGACGGCAAGTTTATTTATTGTTCATAGAAAGGTGGCACCCCTGCTTAGATAAAGTTGGTATCTCTGCTTGGGTTATGTGAACTATTTATACCCTTTTCTCATTGCCCTTTGGCCAAAAAGTGCCAATTCCAAATTTCATGAAACTCCCAATAGTTAGAGTTGAAACATGGGGACAGACAGACGGACACAACCGCTTAGTAGCCAAAATTTCTCCTTATTCGTGCCATAGCTAAAATAGTTATTTTTATTACTTATGATAATAGTCCTAGAGGCTGGTTCGCCATCCATCACACATGCATACGAAAAATGGCGTCCTGATCGACTATCAAGAGTAGACAACGAAGACCATTTTCGGAATCGCGGTCGCCAAAGCGTTAGCGAGCACATACTAAAACAAGATGATCCAAACAGAACTTATGATGCCTACTTCCCATTTAATCATTTATTTAATACTTATATTGACTTTAATAGATTTAAAGTCATCGCGGATATGTTCTCAAGTTTCATAATTTAGCGTTATAAAATACTACAAATACATTCGAACGGAATATTAAATTGATCAAGCGTATTTGTGCGGCAAAAATAACGCGTGTACGTATATACCGAATCTGAGTCCAACAACAGTTGTTGCTATGGCAACACTTTCGTAATGAGTGATAAAAACTGCAAAATCGCCAGTATTTACGCGAAATTCTAAGAAATACAATCGATAAGCAAAATTCTACGATAAAAATTAGAATCTTCATTTATTTCCTCAGAGAGCAGTACACAACTCACCCCGATATTACAATTCTAAGATATTTTAATGTACAAAAGAAAACTACCTTGCACGATGGATTCCAGGTTTCCCATGTAAATCAAATGGGAAGGACAGTTCCTGGAATCGAACCCGGGACTTCAGTCTTCGCAACAAAAACTATCCTCGGGAGCTCGGACCATGTAGCAAGAGATTTCCGCCAAATTTCATGAAAGTCGGTCTATTGGTTCAAAAGTTAAAAGGGGGGACGGACAGACAGACAGACGAACAGACAGACACAACGACAAAACTAGAAGCCTATTTCCATTCTGGAAAGTAGGCTAAAAAAAACAAGAAGTGGGTTTCGATAAGGTAAGCTCATTGTTGGCAGCGCGTCGAGAGGCATTTTGACGCGTTGAGGCCGTCCGTCACTTTACCTCTGTCGAAAGTGACGTGAGCTTGTTTTGCCCCTCCCCCCACCCGTCAAAACTTTCCATTCCCGCTTTTCTCATCTCATACGCTCGCCCGTGTAATCGCATCGAAGAAAGAGCGCCGCGAAAGGCGAATTTTTAATTATTTCCCCGTCATTTTGTCGCGCGCATAAATCTTGCGCCGTAATGGGGTCGGTCTTCAAACTGCCTGAGACAATCACACCCTAAATAATTCGCTTATTGGCCTCTATGCTGGGCCAAGGATTTCTTCGCAATTTCTTTGTATACACTCCGATGTGCGATCCGACCAGGATATTTCGTAGGCTGTGGATCGATGATCAAGATTTCATTTATATTCTTTAAAAAAAAACTAACGTTACGCCTCAGAAAAACGATCGATCGATACGCATTGATTCTAGCTCTCAAATAGATGTTTTTTCCCATCATGGAGAGATGTTGCAAATTGGAGGACGAGAAGATGAATCAGAACCATAAATCTTCAACTCGGCTTGAACATACGATTAAAACGGGTTTTTGTTGGCAAAAATTTGCTCAATATTATACTCGAATGCCAATAGAATTACAAGTTAAAGATAGAGAAAAGAAATCTCTTTTTTCAATTTAAATTTAATTAAAAATACTCGGAAGCGGTCCGTAAAATTCTGAAAACAAATTTTGAATCCGTAAATATAGAAAAACTACCCGAAATGCAATTAATTTGTATATATTAATTTGCGTTGATTGCGAATAATTAGCTCAATAATTCACTCCTTTGGCATACGTTTAATATCGAAGAAAAGAAATGGCCTCGAAATTGCATCTGGTGACTATACTTATTTACCCAAAGTTGAAATGTGGGATTGTTCGTGGATGTGATCCTATTGTATGTTCAAAGCGACATTTACATAGAATGGATTTTTCCCGCTTTCTCTTCTTACTTAAAATCGTATCGCTCATTGTTTGATTTTAGGAGTGCCGCTCTTTGACTAAAGGAGCTTACTCGTCGGTAGCATATTATTATAATATTTTCCTTTGAGCGAAGGTATAACGACTGAATCCTTTGTTCCTTGTTACCCTAAAAATTTTCCGTTTTCCGCAATAAATCTAGCATCTCCCTTCGTAAACTTCGGAAAACAAATAACCCGCTTCAAAGAGATTTTTGTTGGAGGCCCTCGTGGAAAAAAAAAACAAAAAAAACTTTTGATGTGCCTGCGTTATCAGTGAATTCGGAGTTTTCGCGAGGCTCGAACGCAGTCGCGAGATTTTTGTCTATCCGTCGTTCTAAAAGTAAACGAAACGTCGGAATTGTTTCTTGTTTTTTTATATTCCTTCGGTAGAATTTGTGTGCTTTTTTTATATTTCGAGCTCCCAAAAAAAACAAAAGAAGTTCTTCTGGAAGATTAATCCCAGAATATCTTTATTCGAAACCTCGTCGTGTTTTTGCGTAACCTTTGCCGCGGTTTATTATGTTTTATATATACGCGGTGATACAGAATCCTTCTTTCGCTTAAATATTGAAGGTTAACGTAGGAAGCATTATTCCTATTAGTAAATTCGGGGAGTATTTTGTTATCGTGGCTGACTTTTATGTCCCTCGCTCCATGGCTTAAACCCTCAAGCCGGTAATTTTTTTAATTCCTGCTCGACCATCAAAGCTGCAATTTTATTGTATTTCGCTATCCTTTTTGTTTATTTTAGAGTTGAGTAAAAAGGTAAATAGATTTTTCATTTACTTAGGCTTGAGTAAAAAGTACGTGTACACGTCTCTTTCGCTAGTTTTTAGGACGTATTACCTTTGTTACTATAAACTTCTTTGAACCTCCTAAATACCTAATTCGATTTATTAACGAAATTAATCAATTTCCTTTAGCATCGAACGATTTTTGTTACCATACGCGGCTGTTTTTATGTCCATAAGACGCGATCCTAGCGGGTTAGGAAAGGTGAGCCAAGTTTTCTTTAAATAAAAGAATATTTTATCAAGGTTGACCCGATAAACATATTTGTGACGACAGAAAAGTGTTTAATTTTTATTATTACGAAAATGTACGGGCGTGCTCGCGAAAGGGTTGAACAAAAAATACGCATTGAGTTCATTTGGAATGCGAGAAATGTCACGAGCGATAGAGAAGCAATGGCATCGGTGGGTAATCGAACTCGGGTACGCAGCAATGAAATCCGAAACGTTAAACCCATCGCTCGATTCTTGTCCTCTCCGCGCACTTCGCATCATCCTCTCTTCCATCGCTCTCTCTCTCTTTATTACCTCGGCGGTGACCACGCTTATGTGGTTCCCCTCCCCCTAATCTTATCCACATCCCCCTATTCCCCTCCCCCATCCTCCATCTCATAGTAGTATTCACATCCCCACGCCGTGGATAGTGACGTCACCGGAATGCTAGGTATCTCGTCCGTCCGGCAAGCCCCTCGCGAAGGTGATTTCTCACTTCGTGATCTCCCCTCCCCCTCTCTCCTCCCATTTTTCTCCCATCCCCATAACCCCTTTTAATACCCTCCTTTGCCCTCCCTCTTGCATCAAATTCACTCCCTCTCTCCCACCCAAGTGCCTCCGAGGCCGAGCATCTCGAGAATGCGATCCGGTGGTCACGGGGTGCAGTTGGGGGAATGTTCCGTGTCGCGTCCATCATCTTCGGGGGTCGAGGGTTCGATCCCCCTTCATTTGTTTTATTATTTTCATTCGAAGAGGTGTGTGGAGCTCTCGGAACGAATTCATTTATATCAACCTCTCTCCATCTCTTTCTGCCATTGCGACCAATTCGTCTGCTCTCGGAGGGGGGAGAGGGAGGGAGGGGGAGAGAGGGAGGGAGGGGGAGAGAGGGAGGGGGAGAGAGGGAGGGGGAGAGAGGGAGGGGAGAGAGGGAGGGGGGAGAGGGAGGGGGAGAGGGAGGGGAGAGAGGGAGGGGAGAGAGGGAGGGGAGAGAGAGGGAGGGGAGGAATGGGAGAGAGAAGGAGGGGAGGAAGGGGGGAGGGGGGGGAAAGGGAAAGAGACGGAGAAGAGGAGAGACGTCTTCGGCTAGGAATGCTATGGACTTCGTTTTTTTTGGTCATGCATTTCGCCCGTATTAAAAATGTCACCGGAGACTGATTGGGTGTCGTAAAATGAGTAGCCAAGAAGTGTTTACGCGTGACATTTATGAATTCGAAATGCGCTCGTAACCGTAAATCTTTCTTATTTGGGTCATCTTTTACGGGGACGTGGGAGTTCATTCATTCTTTGCGCGTCGAGATACTCGAAATCCAAGCTCGTTATATTTCCGTTTCATTTGTACCTTTTAAGACGTGCCCTACGCACGTGCACGTGACTAATATGTCTTTGAGATCGAATTTAAGCGTACTCGCTTCGATTTGTGTTTCATAATAAAAAAGTTTGGACGATAATCTTTCGAGATGGGGGATGGAGAGAAAGAGGCGGAGATAAGAACGAAGTTGGACGTTGGAGAAGTTTAATAATCGCGACGAAAAGAGGACGTGAAAAAGGATTGCGACAGGTGTTGAAACGTTGCATTGATGATAGGACTAACAAGAGATGGTTCGATAGAAGCCATTTTGAAATTAGTGAAGTTAGTGAACAGTAGTTCATACGGGGTTGAGTTGGATCTGAGCTGGAGTCTCCAACTCAAATTGCTAGAGAGCCCAGTAGATACATAATTCTGAAATCGATGCCAGGTCCGAATTTTATTCGCCGAACGTCACAATATTTTTTTAAAAATTAAGAGTACACAACTGAAATGGCATATTATGTATTTAATTAGAAATAAATGATCATAGAATTCGTAAATACTGAACATTTAAATAATTTTTCCTTCATCTTTGTTACTCCGTGAGAAAGCACATTCCTTTGCAAAGAGAGGAAAAGGTCTATTTAGATAAAGGGGACATTTACCTAGAGATTAAAATGTAGCTTTGTTAAAGCTGATTTCGGTTGTAGCAGCTAAGGTAGCATTTTGTTATTCGTTTAAATTTCAAATCGGTGTAGGTAATGATTAAACAACAATGCCTATAGCTTCCCCTTTCCTGTGATAGAGATATCCTCCTGTATCTATTTCCATATCTATCGTTATCACATACACTTATGTAAATGTAGAATAGTTTTATCGGTTTATAAATATAATATAAATGTTAAGGTTGTTATGATGATACGTTTTAGATATGAAAATAAGCTTTAATGTTACTGTATGTATTATCCGTCTTCATCTTTGCTGATTAACTATAATATTAAAAAGCACTTGTTCATCATTCGCAAAGATTTACATTGCTCGTGATTTATTCCTTATAAACCGCACAAAGACACCAAATAATCAATAAAGCGATATCGTAATTTTTCGCAAATCTTGATTAGTGTCAGATTGGCGTCATACCCACCTACCTTTTTTTCGCTCGTAAAATTGTATTAAGAGTTGCCGAAAATTATTTATCATCCACTTCATAAAAGTTCATGTTTGCTCTGAATCTCGCGCTTTAAATCTCCATGATCAGTTTGTTTTGCGTTTACGATTGGCGACCCTTGGATGTAACATGAAATGGTCGCTCTTAAAAAGCCCCGCGACCGGAAGAGTTCGCTTAAATGGCTTAAATCATCCAAATCGCCCGAGTCTCCGATGCCTTTTAACGATAGCCTTGTTGCTATAGCCCAGCGTCACCTGTCGTTTAGTCTGACCTATCGCCTAATTGGCGCCGTCGAAGTGTTCTATTATCTTCCTTATCTCCTTTTCCATCCATTAATTCCTCATTGTTTTTTCTTTTCCCCAGGGCGGTGACAGACCCTCGCGACGGGCGAAGGGTGGCCTTGAAAAAGCTGCCCAATGTCTTCCAATCTCTTGTCTCGTCCAAGCGGGTGTTCCGGGAACTAAAGATGCTGTGCTTCTTCAAACATGACAACGTGAGTCACCCCCGTCCTTCTCGATTCCCGATAATTTCTCGCGACGACTGGTTTACGATCGTTTGAGCCATTACTTTAGCTCTCCCGTATGAAGAGCGGAGGTGAAGCGACTTCATGCGGAAGGAGATGGCGCTAATGTCGCAAATGACTGTCTCGGTGCACTTCTCGGGCTTGTTTAAACTTTTTTAGCGATTACATTTTATTTTTGGATTTTTTTCAATCCAGTAACCTTTCTCCATTTATATCAGTTTTGCTATCAATGGCGTTGAAAACGAGACGCTGAATTAAATTAAATTTCTTTCGCCCGAATCTAATTCCTCGGATTCAATTTAAAGGTAATATTTTTTGTGTACGTGTATATGTAATTATATGAATCCATTTTTTATTTTTTCGGATCTCAACAGTCCTCGAAATCGTTTCATTGTTTGCTCGCAAACGGCTCTCTATAATTTATATCGCAACTAGCAATAGAGCTTGTATTTGCTTTGAAATACATAATTGATTTTTTTCCGAACCAATGATTTCTTTATCTTATGTAATATAAATTTCGTTCATTCTTTTTTTTTCCGAAAAAAAACATTGGTGCATAACTTAAATATAGTTGTAATTGTGGTCCCATACAATATTTTATGGAAATATATCCACCTTTCTCCTAGGGAATAATAAAGCAACTTACCTACCAGAAGTTGATACATTAAATTCACCGAATGGAACTCCTTCCCTATTTGGAGATATATGGTCGATTCCTTCCATCAAATAAAAATTATTTAATATATACGTGACATCGTTCTATTTGTCGACAGGATGGAGGCATTAATTCTAGGAGGGACTAGAACCGAATAGAATTTGTTGACACATTAAATTTATATAGTTGCAGTACAAGTCGGTCAGTAAATATGTCTAGTCAAAAACTGTCTCTAATTGTTACAGATGCCACACATACATTATTATACAAGTTTTACTTTGAATAATTCTTCATATAAAGTTACATGGACTTTTTGCCGATGATACCGTTCTATATAATAAATAAAAAACCAGGAGGACCATCAGTCGCTGCGTGAAGACTAAGAGCCATTTCAGCGTGGTGCAAAGGATGGCAAATTGAAATTAATTACACTAAATGTGCCGCAGTTACGTTCTGGAAAAGAAAGAACATAGAAGTAGGTTTCGAGTATAAAATAGATGGAATAAATATTCAAGCAGCCGAGTATGTAAAATATTTAGGAGTAATCATTTGTCGAGATCTTTCGTGGGGCATGCACATTCGTCGAGTTACAGGCGCGGCCAACAAATATGGCTTTCATAGGTAGGATAGTACGGAACACTACAGAAAAAGTACGCGAAACATGTTACTTATCACTAGTTAGACCACAAGTGGAATACGCTTCATGCATATGGGATCCGTACGAGAAGGGACATATATTATTCAATTAGAAAGAGTTCAGCGCAGAGCAGCCAGATTCGCAGAACAAAAGTACGAACATAAGGAAAACGTCACCTCATTATTGAGAGATTTGAACTGGGTACCACTGGAGGATCGTAGATTGAACTTAAGGTTGCGGCTTCTGGAGAAATATAGATCGGAATGTCTAAAAGACGAGATTTTAGGAATAATTTAAGCACCAACGTATATAGGTAGGAACGACGGTGACTATAAAATACGTGAGATCGATTGTAGGACGGATATCCTCTACATTAAAGCCACATCATTGGCCTCCGTATATTCTCTTTCCGATTAATAACATTTTTTAACTAAAAGGTTTTCACTTTCTGATGGTAATGTTTCACATTATTACAACATTTTCCCTAAATTTTATAGATAGTTTATTATATACTTTAGTGCCAATATAATACCAATGTAATTCGTCTTTCGTTCCATGCACAGGATTCTTCAAAAACCTTTCTCTCTATCGATTCGTTGCAGGTCCTCTCTGCATTGGACATCCTTCAGCCGCCTCATCTCGACTTCTTCCAGGAAATGTATCCTTTTAAAGCTCAACGAAGCGTCGAAGCACGCACTGCTTTGTGGGTGGCGCTGGTATGGGGTTGATGGCAGGCCCACGTGTCTCTCTTCGAGAGAGGACCGCATTCATTTGTTCTAAGAAGTCGGCGAAGATAATACGTACGCCGTCCTTGAGCGCGAAGAGGATTTTTTTATCGTTTGATTGCTACTCGATCTTATATAAAAGAAGTCTAGAAGTCTCTATGCACGCGGATTTTAACACACTTTAGCCATGAGTGGAATTTCCGTGATATTCAGACGAAAGTCTTGTGTTTCAAATCTTGAAGGAAGAAGAAAAATCATTCTATGTACGACAAAGTCTAACTAGAACTCTGACATGAATCAGGAGAGGGAGCGAAGTTGACAAATCACACCCAAGAAGAGACCTAAGGGATAGATAGGCACGTGCGACTGTATCGTCCAGTGATTGGCTCGAGTCCTTTTTTGAGAGATCCCCTACTCTTATTTTTCTTGGTCGCCATAGCTCAAGATAAAATTCGCCGACTACATGTTTTTAAAAGTCGAGTTGTAGAGCCTTGGAATACTAACAGGAGGTACAGAAGTACAAGTGCTCTATGACGACGGGCTCAATTCCTGTAAGGGATTAAAAAAAAAGATTTGTGAATTTTATTCGCAAGAATCCAAATAATTGCGAAAATATTGCCACTTATATCTTGGTGAATTGCAGGGTAACTTGTAGATGTAGATGTAGATATCTTTGGGTATTAAAAATAGTTTTTAAATGGATTTAACGGTCGTAATTCAAACCGCGTTCGCGGTAGCTCCGTTTAAACCAATTCGATCTTCATTTGTCTCGGTGCAGCACCGCTCGTAATCGGCCGATACAGTAAATTGACGTGGCGAAGTATTAATTTTTTGTTCTCCTCGCGCGAGATTTATAGCGGATCGTATGAGATCCGCTTCGAAATTTCCTTTTTCTATGCCGGTTCCAGGCGATCTCCGGAAAAAATGGCTGCCTCTTTAAGGTTATGAAGAATGCCGATCCCCCGAGGTCGTTCCTATTGTGGATTGCTGACCCGTTTGAAGAGAATGTTTTTACTTAACCTCTTTGTCTTCCTCTAACCTTGAAGCCGCAAACTTCCTTCTCTTATCCTTAAAAAAAACCACGCGTCCCGTATCTAACCTCCGGCATCACTAGTTAGATTCAAAACCTTAGCGTGGATTTCCTTTTACAAGCATCCTTGATGACATGCTGCGCGCCCTGCATAAACGGGAGTACACTTGAATCTCTTTATTCCGGATTGCTTGGGACTGGAGGCATTCCGGATTAGAATTTTCCGAAAGTGTGCGTGAGTATATGATGACTCCACTTTTACTACAACACTACCAAAGCCAAAAGTTTATGTCTTAAACACAAACATATGCGTAAATAATGCAACATGGGAAGGCGTAGAATACTATAAAAAATGGATGTCTGTATATGAAGTTTATCATACATCCAAACAATTTGGTTTACACGATCCGGATGAGTTTATTTATGAAACGGTCAGCTTTTTTTTACGTCTTACGGTGGTTTTTGATATTTTATATGTGTGTGGGATCTCAAAGGATGGGAAAATCGAAGCTTAATCCACGCCAAATTTCCGAGCCAAGAGTGTTTAGTCAAAATTCCGGACCACAGAATTCTGGATCGGTGAGATTTAACTGTGAATAAGTGGCATGCATACGCTCCTCTTTATTTGGGTTAATGGTGTATTTCATACGTGTTTATCACTCCATTTTTTACGGACTGATTTACTGCTTTTATTCGTGTCATTTGTTTCAATATTTACTTTCACAGTGGAGAGAACAATTAGTTAATTATTATTAAATGTATTTAGTACTATTTTTGCTTTCACTATGTTGATCCCTAGGAACACAAACTTGATGTATACGCTTTAAAGAATATTTGCCCGCAGCCACCTTATTTTTATGTTAAAAGTGTAAAGGGCCTCGAGATGCGTAAAAGCCGGTTAATCGTTACCGGCTCCAAGCGTACGTTTGCCAAATTCAAAACGCGCGCCGTTTTTGCTGGAGGTACGCTAAAATCTGATCTTCCCAGCTTTTTTCCTCGCCATTGTTATCCATATCGGTCTTCTCCTGCACGTAAAGTTTTGTATTTATTTTAATTGAAACCATTCTTCACAAATAAATTATTATTTTTTTGTTGTTTGCCACCCAAAAGAGGAGTAAAATTCCACCTAGCTTTCTAGGCAAGCCGCTAGAGGCGCTCGCCTTCATTCCTCTCTTTATCTAAGCGCTTTTTCAACCGTCTTGGTTTTATTCGTTCAAGTGATGCGCGTTTAAAGTTTGAATTTCTTTGATTTATTATTTAATAAATTTGGCTGATGATATTTGATGCGGTATTTTGCGATTATATCCACCTGTTCCGTATTCTACGAGAAATTTCGCGCTTAACTCTTTGAAAACTTCTTCTCCCTCCCCTTCACCCTTCTCTTCCTCTCATTTCATTTCTCTCACATAAAGCCCTTGATCAACGGCGGATGCCATTCCTTGTACTCGCATGAATATCATGCCGTTCGCCCCCCTCCCCCTCTTCCTCTCCTGTACTTATCAAAACGGCTTCCGTGAGGTTGCGTTGCACTTTCCGTAAGCGTTTGCGTAGTAGTCAAGTCGACGGAAGGCGGAGAAATCGGCTTTGGTTTGCCGAGCATTTGTTTCGCCACTGCGCAGCCAACGCCATCCGGTTCGAAATAATCTCGCGCTCATTTCTGTGACACCGCTTTTTTCCCACGGATTTGTGGACATTTTCGCTTATCGACGGCCGAAGCGGAACAACCACCCGCGATATTCCGATGACTGGAATTTTCGGCTTACGCATCAAGACGCACGGAGCGGAATTTTTCGTTTTTCGAATTCATATTGATGAAATGCCTGCTCACCGTGCCTAAATGATGACGGATTGAGCTAGTAATAAGGACTTGTAACGCTGTATTTTTCCGTACAGGTGTTTGTCATCATTCATTAGCCGTTGTTGTGCGCTCCTAGTCGAAAAGCGCCGCATATGGAACGAGTTCGAAAAAATCGCGCGATCGTTTTTCTAGTATAATTTTTAAACCGGTTAGATCGTTTCATAGCTTTCTATTAATTGGCGTTTTAACGCCGTTGGCCTTGGTCGGAGTTCTAGGAAAAAAAGACCGTTTATATTCATACGATTTTGTGCGACCATTGTTTTTCGCATGCTATGTACACATTTACCCTTCTTATTTCAAAGGACGATTTCCGTCATCTCGTTTGAATTTACGACTAGTTAAAACGACGACCTTCGACGAGTTTATCGCGAGAGTTCGTCCTTGCAATTCCTTACTGATTCACGCGTGTCGAGTCCCGATAGCGTCTTTTTCCTTTCGATGGATAATGAATAATAAACGACTCGGTGAGGGGTGAGTATGGAAACTTGTGCGGCGGGGGAGAGACTTTTTTTGCCTTGCAGCTGGTGTCCGCGCTTGTCGGTTTGGAAGATGAGGAGGGAGAGGTATGGGGCACAGCTGGCGAACAGCTGACTTTGTGAGTCGGCTCTCGCTTTCAACCGTGATGCCCTCTCGCGTCGCCAGATAGAAACTTAAACGTCACGCAATTTCCGGAATTTCCCGCACGTGGCGCTACGTTACGGCCGCTCTAACGCGCCCGCGTTGATTCGAGATCGCTCAAACGAACGATCAGTTGATCTATGTAAGAGAACATTCATCATCGTGGAGAATTAAGGAGCTCCAATGGTTAAGCTGATGGAATAGTTACAATTGGAGGATTAAAGATCGTCGGATATTATGATCGAAGGATAAAAAAAAGACCGCTGGAAATTATGTGTGCGTCTTGTCAATGAGTTCTTAAGGATGAAGTATTTTAGTAGAATATTTGTCGAAATCATGGATAATTGATAGAAAAATATTCGTTAATTCAATTTAAAATTTTAGGATTTACCGATGGAAAGTTTGCGATTATTTGCTTTTGTAAAAATATTTTAATGCATCAGGATTGTAATTTTACATTTTTAATGCTTTATTTTCGTCCATTTCTCATAGACGCTCTTCATGTTTGTCGTAAGTCATTTATCACTCAACGGCTAACTTTTTCATTTACATCGGTTTTTACGTGTCTTTGGTGCATTCTTATGAAATGAAAAAGTTGACGAATGTTATTGTTATGGCTTAAGAATCGTTACGGTTACACCATAATTGCTCGCGTATGCTTTTCGTATCATCACATACATCCTTTTTTCGGAATTCTAGAGGAAAATTTTTATTATTATATTTTTTATTGCATTTTGGAGTTCGTCGACTTCTATTAATGGAGTGCCATCATCGTATTTTGTCTTTTCGACGTTGTTTTGCGTAATGAAACCAACTTAAGTTGAAATTTCTCAGAAAAAATCCTTCCTCGACGATGGCCTACCTTTTTCCTGCGTCATGGAGATAATGTTTTAGCCTCTCTCTCTCTCTCTCTCCTCTCTCTATCCCTCTCCGTAATTGCGGGATGACTCGGGAAGAGATCTGTCATGCGTGACGTCAGATGCCATGTGATCCTACAGAAGCCCTTCTTGCTTGCGGAACATTCCATACCAACGGATGCTGTACTTGAACCAATTCGAGGATAATATAAAAAGGACGAAAAGCGAAACCTATATTCGGCTTCTCACGAAAAAATTTATGAATGGAGGTGTCATTTCTAATAAAAACAAGTAGTGTTATCCATGAAAATGGATAAAATTAGCGGTTTTTTCTTCTTTTATTAAATTCGGTAATACTTTGTGTTTTAAAGATTTCTCCCATTAACCTTATTGACGAACTGAGGAGAATTTGGAACTTGATCACCTGTTACATGCGTAAATTCAGCTTAACTTAATTTATTTTAAAGTGGTATCAATGTGGAAATGTACTCTCAAACTTTCAGCTTACCATCTTTTATACCTTCGGGGATATTAAAAAAAATTAAATGGTCCCCTATTCAATCCTGTAGGTTTTTCAAAATTCAAATCTAAAGTCAAGCAAATGGTGGCAGTACAGTAATCCAAGTTTCCGCTCTTTATCATTTACAGTTTTGACACAGTTTCAATTTAAGCAAGTGTGCAGGTGAATAGACAGACTCCAAAGAGAAACCATTAACGCATTTTTTAAACGCTGTAAAAAAGTGTCTTGAACTCTTTTTGTCTGGTTTGAAATGATCCTCTATTAATTCTGAGTATAATCTTTTCCTTTTGCACCTGTAGGCTCGCTCTACTAATTTTAATTAAATGGTAGACAAGAAATTCATTCATCAACTCACAGCACTAAGATTGAATGTGTTGATCTATAATGTGCAACTTTCTCTGGTATTTTTTTTGTCAATTTTTATGAGCCATGGAGGATATCCTTAACTCTTTCATAGATATGTAATCACGGAATTACTCCAGAGCGACCTCCACAAGATAATTGTATCACCTCAGCACCTCTCTGCGGACCACATCAAAGTCTTCCTCTACCAAATTCTGAGAGGTATGTTTTGTTTTGTGAGTTATTCCACCGGATTGTTTATATTTTAATGGAAAAAAATCATAATTTTCTCAGTAATATTGGTTTATTCATTCATTCCTTAATTTATTTTCTGCAAAGTTGTTATTACTAAAACAAATGTTAGCTAAATTTTTCCAAGTACATAATATAAAATTTTTCATTTTGGCAAAACATTGCTTCTTTTGGGTATTTTTTTGCAAAGATTTTTATATGTAAGAGTGATATTTTTTGGTACATATGTATGTTGTAAATGTCATCACTTCCTGCATTTTTATCTTTTTCCGATAATGATATTTTTGCATTAATTTTATTACTTTAATAAATCACTTAATCACCAGTAATCCTTGTTTGATATTCTTGTTAAACTTTTTATGCTTGAAAGCATTAATTTTCTATAATATGTGATAGCCAACCATTATTAACTGCTTGAATTTGTTCTCTTTAATTCTTAAAACATTCGTTTATTTATACAGGCTTAAAATATCTCCATTCAGCAAGAATACTTCATCGTGATATTAAGCCAGGAAATCTTCTGGTTAACAGCAACTGTGATTTAAAGGTATGGCTCAAGTTAAAATTAGTTTTTACTTATCAAAACTTATGTGCTTACATTTTTAAGGTTGGTGCAAATATCTGACATTAAAATAATAAACAAAAGTATATTTTACTTAACACTTAAATAAATGACATTTAATATTTTTTTAGTCACATTGATGGTTTTTGGCTTCATGTGGGGAAATTGCATCTTTTGATTTTTTAAGGAAATTGTTTGATTTTAAACGGTATCCGTTCAACTTGGTCCCTATACTTTAGTCTCATCACATATCACTTCCGTTGATTTTTGGTGCCATAGATTTGTGACTTTGGGCTTGCACGAGTGGAGGAACCAGACCAATCAAAACATATGACACAAGAAGTGGTAACACAGTATTACCGAGCTCCTGAGATCCTAATGGGTGCAAGACACTACACAGCAGCAGTGGATGTTTGGAGTGTCGGATGCATCTTCGGAGAGCTTCTTGGCCGTAGGATCCTTTTCCAGGCACAGAGTCCAATCCAGCAGGTACGTCAGTTGAATTACTCCAGGATGCCGAAGAAAAAAGTTTCTTATGGAAAATACAATTTGCAAAAATTTTCCCAGTAACAGTAGTACTGCTGTGTATGGAAACATTTTTTGCATGCATGAAATCTGCTTAATATACCCATTATGTTAATATCAGTATCAATTGATTAAAAAATTTTGGTATTTTTTTATTTTTGTTTAGCAAAAATATTCTTTAAGCATTAAAATTTTTAAGTATGAATATTAGTTGGCATTATTGTATTTCCTTTGATTTATATATCTTACTTTCTATTCATATAGTTTTCATAATACTGAGATAAATTAAATAAGTCAGTTCTCCTCTCATAGTGTCACGGTAGATTTATATAATTTTAAGAAATTTGTGAGGCATGCTGCTTTTATCTATCATTCCTGTTTCTTTATATATAAACTTTAATTTAAAAATTAAATGCAAATTTCATTCATAGTTAAATCACTGTAACTTGCATGCTTTTTTATTTTATTTATTTTTACTTCTCGTAAAGTCATTAATGGCCTTTTACTATAAGCCTAATAATGAAAGCAAAGGTGACACTAATATAACCATGCTGCAGGCAGAATTTGAACCTGCAATCCTAGCATGTTAACCACCCCTATACCAAGGCCTCTATATGTCGATTAATAACAGTATTATTTTTGTTTTGGTTTATGAACGACTGACATTTTCCTAAGGCAAACTGCTACTATTAATAAAGATTCTATCACCATTAAGTAAATGGAAAATTATTTAATTATGGAATGCAAAGGTTACACTAGTTGTAATTGTAATGTAAAGTATAAAACCTTATATCTTGATTTCACTTATCTGGAAATCCAAACTAATGCATTTTTCCAAAATTAGGAGAAAGAATTTTAAATTTGGCACCTCGCTATTAACTACCCAGTTCACCACCATACGTTGGATGCACTCCAGTGCTCCGAGCTTTCGTTTTTTCAGTGCCTTGTTTGTCTGTTTGTTTACTAGTGTTAAATATCTCCTTTCCTATTTTGCCCCATAAAATGTCTAAAAATCAGAAGCCCAGGTGCTTTAATTGAATCAAGGTTTTCCCTGTGCACTATAAGGCCAATAATAGAATATTAATTACGTTTTCAATATTTATTGAGTGGTTAGAAAAATCATTTATTTATATTGGTAAGTACCCGATTACTGTAATATTTTTATTATTGTACAATACAGGTATAGTTTATAGAAGTGCTCAAAATAGAAAATATTACAAAATGGAATGCTTGTTCTGGTAGTGTAACTGAAAGCAGTGGGCATGAAATAAATAATAGAACATTTACGATCGAGCTAAATTTGGATTTATTTCTTATTTACTACGATGAAGAAAGATGAAAAAAAATAATTTTATATTATTTTTATTAAATTACGTTAACACACTGGAATTACTAAATGTTTGACCCGACAGAACAATTTTACCGATGTGTGTGATGAACCAGTATGTAGTTCCTGTGCATTCAAACCTGTTCTAGCTCATTCCAAGCACTGTTTATGAGTATATTCCAAATAACTGGAATTTCCAGATAACTGGCTATCCCTATATCACAACATTGTTGGATAAAAGGTTCTATACTGTATTAATGATGTACTGTAGCTTGCGTGCTCTAAGGTGGCAGCCTGAGATGTGTGAGAGGGGAAGGGGAAGGAGAAACTTAATGAGGGAGCTGACGTCAGAGCATATGCGCAGTAACTTAATATTGGGTTGCAGGAGTCCAAGTTCGCACATCAAATGCCCATACCTAAACACCACCTACCCTATAGGCAGTCCCGCCTCGAGGATGGACATGCCCTACTGTAAATGTGCCTACTGTTCACTGCCAAGTTAAAGTGTTTTAGCTATACAAATGCTGTTTTCTGTATGAGTGCAACACTTTTATGTTTATGGTATACATAAAGTATCACCACTTGAAAACACCTCAACAATTTTGTTCAGTTTTTTTGCTTACAAGTCAACTACTCGTTATGATTTCATAGATCTATAAAAACCACCCACCTCATTATTGATAACTTTTGACAAATCAAAGAAAAATGAAGTATATACTACCTAATTTTGAAGATGAACTGTGTGTTACATATTTTCTTCTGATGCTCTTATAAGCTAACTTGATGTTTTGTTATAGAAGGTGTTTTCTAAATGTATTTTCTCTTTTTAATTTTGTAGTTGGAGTTGATCACAGAGCTGCTTGGTACACCTTCTTTAGAGGACATGAGGCGTGCCTGTGAGGGAGCGAGAGTCCACATGATGAGGCGCCCTCCCAAGCCGCCTTCCCTCACTGCCCTCTACACCCTCTCATCGCAAGCTACTCACGAAGCTGTTCACCTCCTCTGTCAGATGCTCGTTTTTGATCCTGTGAGTCAAACATTCTGTACTAAGTAAACTTTTTGGTATCTTATGTGTTGATGTATATTTTTTCATGTGAGATCAAGTCAAACATCAATTTTGATATTTGTTTTTTTTTTAGTTTCTGTTCCCAAAGATTAATGTAGGTGCAGGTACAGTGACAATATAGTTTTAGGACCTGTGACATATCTGATAGTGATTACATTTTAATTTTTTTCACTCATCAAAACTATGTTATGGATTGTCCAAGTAGCTAACATTTGACGATTGAATATATGTGATTTACACTTTGAACAAATGCACTATTATCACATTTGGTATAATTTCATTTTTCCAGAATTTGTGTCATCCAAATTTCTTAGGCATTTTTAGTTGATTTAAGTTCAATATTTTATGATTATGTAAGGTATATACATATATATATATATACACATATATACAGTGAAACCCATATTTAACGTTTCTCTGGGGGAATAATTTTTTGCACACTAAATCGGGGTAAACACTAAATATGTGTTACATATATACTATTATGGCACGTAACTGTTAATTTTATTACAGCAAAATTGCTTTATATAATTTTCTGTGTCTATGAATTGATTACAAATTTTTAACATAGTACATTAGTAAAGGTAAAGTACTCCTTTAGCCAAACAATTAGAGGGTTACAACACCCAATGCTTTTCGCCCACAAGGTGGGCATCGTCAGGGGCAAAACCTGTTTCAACAGTGACTGGGAGTTAACCGGAAGTGGGTGTTGTTTACTCTTGTCACTTATCCGTTATTTTGAAATATCTGATTTAATATTTGATAAATATAAAAATCTATTGGAATAAAAGTTGTAGGAAATTTAATTTACTGAAACCTTTGTTTGAAACATTTTTCCATATAATGCATTATTTAAGAGATAACATATTTTTAGCTGCCACCACCATGCCAACTACCAACGACTATTGTTATCAATTGATGCTTAGTTACATCTTAGAAATGCTCCTTTTTATTTTCTTAATTGTTGGAGCTTTGTTGCTATATCCAATATCAGAATGCAATGGTTTGAGTTTATTTCTGCTCTTTGTAAAGTCTAAAATTTTCTCCATTTCTTAAAATATTTATTATTATATATATTTTTAGAAATATTACAGATATGGAGAAAGTCATGTGATGGTCACATCAGATTTTTAATATATCTCTTAAACGATGCTCTATATGGGTAAATGTTTCAAACAGAGGTTGTAGAAAATTAAATTTCTGACAACTTTTATTCCAATACTTTTTTACATTAATCAAATATTAAAGCAAATATTTCAAAAAAAAGCCTAGTGAAAAAGGCAGAAGAAATGCTAGGGGAAGATCAATTCAGTTTCAGAAAAGGATGAGGAATCCTATAGGGATTGTTAGAATCATATCAGAAAGGGCAATAGAGTACAGTCAAGATATCTGCATGTTTCGTAAACTGGCAGAAGGCTTTTGATAGAGTAAATTGGGTAATGTTGATGAAGATATTAAAGGATATAGGTGTAGACTGGAAAGACAGGAGACTGATCAGGAATCTATATGTGAATCAAGTTGTAAAGGTCAGGGTGGAGAATGCGGACACCTGCGGAATAAATATCGGTAGAGGAGTAAGACAGGGCTGCTGCCTATCTCCAACCCTATTCAATATATATGGAGAAAGTGTAATGCAAGAAGGGTTAGAAGGCACAGGAGATTTCAAAATTGGAGGAAGGATTATAAGAACAGTAAAATACATGGATGACCAAGTACTTTTTTGCTAGAAAGGAAGAGGAACTCCAGAAAATGATAAATAGACTAGTGATAACAGGTAGAAAATTTGGTATGGAAATAAATACAGAAAAATCCAAGGTCATTTGAATATCGGGCAAAGAAGAGGATCTGAACATAAGTATTGGGGGAAAGCCTTTAGAACAAGTTTCAGACCCTAAATACCTTGGAAGCATCATAACACGAGAGGCAAAATGTACGGATGAGATCAGAACTAGAATAGGAAAAGCAAAAGCGGCTTTCAGAAAAAGAAACACCTACTTATGAGGAAGATATCCGCAAGAAGTTCATAAAGTATGGAGTATAGCTTTGTATGGGGCAGAAACATGGATGCTAAGGAAAAATGACAAAATACTTGGAAAGCTTTGAAATGTGGACTTGGAGGAGAATGCTGAAGATAAAATGGACAGATAGGATAAAATACAATCAAGTGCTACGAAGGGTAGGAGAGAAGTGAATAATTATACAGACTATTAGAAAGAGGAAGGCAATCTCATTTTCAAGGCTTTCTTGAAGATCTCGACAGACATTCACGCACTGGTTTTCTTGGTCTTGTGTCAGCAGCCGAGGGATGGATTTTGCCGCATTGCACCTCATGTGCAAAACATCAGTGAGAATGCTTTGAACAGACCCATAGGAGATACCAAGACTATTAGAAATGTTGAGAATGCTTTGCTGGTGATCATGGTGGATGGCTTTGTGCACTTTTTCGATGTTTTCCTCATTTTTGCTTGTTGAAGGATGACCAGAATCCTCTCAACTGATGTTTGTTCATTTTTGAAACGTGAATACCACTCTTATGTTTGGGTTCTACCCATGGCTCCCTCACCAAATGCTTGATTAAGCATTGTAAGGGTCTCAGATGCTGATTTTCCAAGTTCGTAACAAAATTTCACACAAACACGTTGTTCTTTCAAATAAGTCATTTTTACGTGCTGAGAAAATTGCCGAAACACTATGACACTAACGCAAATAAAAACACGTAAAAATAAAACGCAGCTTGAAAGCACCTTCAAACTTGGGAGACAACTTCACAGTGAAGTATACTACACATCCTAAGTTCCACAGCTATGTGGCACAAACCAGTGGTGCACCATGCGGCCAGTCCGGGAACTTTTTTATTGCACCTCGTATTAAAAGGCAGGAATGGTGAAACCATAATCCAAACGCACAGAATATCCTAATTTTAATGTAACATATAAGCTATTGTCTTAATGATGATTACAGTTATTGGGCAATAAGGGCAATCTGAGTCATGAAACTTGAAATTGGAAAATTTGGATGTGCAGCCGATTGCCAGAGAATTTAGAATTTCTGGATAGATGCCTTAATTTAGCAGAAAATGAAAACTATTATCTTATATAAATGGGCTCTGTGTAGTAAAAATTCTGTTGTGTTGGTTTAATTACGAGTTTATATCTTGGTGTATGGTGATTTTTTGAACGCTTGCAGTATGCAATCACCAACAACTCATTACACTAAAATTATGTAAATACGTTCATTAATGCACCAACTTTGGGTAGGGAAAAAATTTTAGTAGAGAGAGACATAATCAGGTCATAGTGTTTTGCTGTTTTATGATATGCATTCATTCAAGCTCTTTCTTTAGCTTAAAATATTCCATTACATGAAACACCTATTTATGATACACTGTACACTTTCCTAACTTATTAAACCTATCGAAGTATTTATATAACTACCTGGTATCATTACTTGGTAACAAATTTGATTGTTACTTTGTCTTATGGCAATGACAATAAAATGTTTTCATTTCTGTGATTTTTATGCCCTATCTGACCATAGAGTCACACTACAACAGAACAGCTTAAGAACATCAATAAAATCCATCACTTTGGGTTAAACTGAGGGATCACTGAGAATAGTGGTCACTTGATGAATACTAACTTGTTGTCAGGCATGGTGTGACTCAGCAGTTGGCTTGGATACGAATAAATCGCACTAAAAACAAAACAATGCACACGCAAAGGAGAATCGCCTCATATAGCTACTCGGCTACATCCAAAATTCAGATTAAAAATGTGAGTGTTGCAATCTACTGTGGGTGACCCAGAGAGCATTTGTTTACTCGGACAGAAAATGTGTGCGGCCTCCTGGCACTGTTTACATTGGATCCATTGCCTGTGTTTTTTTCCCATCAGAACTCTGATGTTAAAGAATGCTCTTATGGTCAAAGCCTAAGGATTACGGTAGTAACCGCCAAGTTCCATTAAATCGAGGTAGGTTTTTAATGAAGTGATGAAAAATTTATTATATTAAATCTGGGTAAAACACTAAATCGAGGAAAATTAATTCAAAGAATATAATACTTTGCTTAAATGAGGTGTTTGACGGGATTGCAAAAAATAAATGCTAAATGCAGGACTCTTAAATAGGGGTTTCACTGTATGAAGCTATGAAGTTTCCAGTTGTGACCTATATTCTCATAAGATTTAGCTGAATATAACCTGCATGTTATTTCAAACTCTGTTATTTATTAAAATTTTTTAGTACTTGTTCACAGAATCCAAAAAATTTAAAGTTCTTTTTTTGCATGCATGTAGTTTTAATGTTTATTTTTCAATTTCGATTGCAGGACAAGAGGATAACAGTTGTTGATGCTCTTGCGCACCCTTATTTGGATGAAGGGCGCCTACGATATCATTCCTGCATGTGCAAATGTTGTTACACGGTTGCTGGGAACATGAGACAATACACTGCCGACTTTGAACCAGTTGCACCACATGGCTTCGATGATCATTGGGAGCGGAAACTTACCTCAGTGCAGCAAGTCAAAGGTTGCTATGATCAAGTCACTCTTAGTTTCTATTACTTGGTCTATTTTGTTTTGCTGAAGAGCTTAACATTTTTACATTGAATATGAAATGATTTGCTGACTGTTATTTGATGTGAAAATTTCAGAAAAAGTTCACGAGGTATTTGAATAAATACAGTATAATCGTGAAGAAACATGGGCATATCAAATTAGAGATGGCAAGTGCAGCAGTGTCTCTATGTGAAAAGGGCAGATCAGAAAAGGGGTTAATGAGTTAAAATGTCACCACATTTCAGCTTTAATAAAATGTTAAGAAAGTAAATGAGTATCACTTTGACAAAAATGTCATGCAATGGACATATACAGTGGAACTTTCATAACTTGAACATCTATAACTTGAATTTTCCATAACTCGGAGTGAATTAATTTTACCAGGCAAAATCTCTATGGGAAAAAATGTATTTCCATAAGTCGAATTTTCTATAACTCGAATATATTTTTGTTTTCCTTGAAGTTCGGCTTATGGAAGTTCCACTGTATTTGTAAAAAAATTTTATCCTAATTATTATGCAGATGCACTCCCTTAAATCCGAGACTCAGAAAACTGGCTTCACCAGAAAATGAGCTATTTATACATTTGGGATCATTGTGCTAATAATCAGAGAAGATTACCAGAAAACTGTATAGTTTTCAGTCTTTGTTACCTCCCTACCTCATATTTTCTGCAAAAAATTAAGTACAGTAGAATCCTCTTATAACCCGCCTTGCTGTATCATGGGTCAGGTTATGTCCTCCAAAAAAAAAAATTAAAAAGATGCTGAGTATTTGAACACATGCGCACTGCAAGCTTTTCTCTCCCTCACCTACCCTCTCCCGCGCTTGAGTATATCAACTGTTGGGGCCAAGTTCAGTTTGGCTTGTACAGCCTTCAAGTAAGCAGGTTGGTTTAGTGTGAATGTTTCAATTCCCCGCAATGAATACGATAAGTACTTTATTAAAACAGCCATTTTCATCGTTGTCTAACGATGATAAACTAGAAATAATATGAATGGGAAGACCCCTCCCTAATTTGAATTTAGCTAAAAAGCAACAGTGTGCCAACAAACAGGAAAGGTGTTGTAAATTTAATGCCGATATTTATTTGAAGAACAATTGGCTGTGCGGGTGTGATGAAAAAAATGAGTTTTTTTGTTTTCCTTGTGTTATTTTCCAAGGAGATGTCAACTGGTCGAGGAATGGGATTTCGGACTTGGTACACATTTGGGAAAAAATGAGGGCTCACGAAAAATCTAAACATATGAACAATGTTTTGAGCTTATCATTGCTGGGTAAAACAAATATTAAAAGTCAGCTTAACTCACAGTATCGGCTAGCTATATCAAACCATAACGAACAAGTAGATAAAAATAGGTACGTATAATTTGATTATAAATTGTGTACGATTTTGTGGGGCATTAGAATTAGCATTGAGAGGGCATGATGAATCAGATGAGTCACAAAATAAGGGAGTTTTTCGTGAGTTAATCCAGTTCACCTTAGTCAATCAGCTGTGTTTAAAGGTACATCTATAACTGTACAGAATGAGTTGCTGGAATGCATGTTAGAAGTATACCACGAATAAGTTCGCAAAAAAATTCAAAAAGCAGATTATGTAGCATTGATTGCCGATGAAACTACTGACATGTCATGTCAATTTCAGTTAGCCATTGTATTACATTACATTGTAGGTGGAAACCCAGTAGAAAGGTTCTGGAATTTTGTTAATCCTGACGGACATGATGCTCATGCAATCGCAGATTATATTTTAAAACAACTCGACCCCCTAATTGGTGACAATCCGAATAAACTTATAGCACAAAGTTTTGCTTCTGTTATGAGTGGTTGTTTAAATGGCGTTCAGAAACAGATAAAAGACAAGACTTGCTAATTTCATCCACTGTTACGCCCACCAGCTGAATCTCATTATGTCTAATGCAGCGTCCATCAACCACCAAACCTGGATCTTTTTTGCACATTTGTCTGGAATCTGTTCATTTTTTCTAATTCATCCCAAAGAACAAAAGTGTTGGATGACGTTGTACAGAGAAGATTGCCCCAGGTATCACAGACCAGATGGAATTTCCATTCTCGTGGAATCAGCACTGTTTATGAATATAGAAAAGAACTCATAACGGTTATGGAAATTATTGAAAACAATGATGACATAAAGTTGCAGTCTACTATAACACAAGCAGGTGAATATAAACTTAGGCTGAAAGAAAATAACTTTGTCTTTTGGTTAATGCTTTTTCACCAGATAATGCCTCACATGGAGATAATTTTTAGTCAGGTTCAAAAATGAATCACCGATCCAGTTGAAGTATAGCAAGCGATGCAGCATTTCGAGAATAGCATACAGACAGAAACCAAGTTGATGTGATTACTGAACAGGTTGAAATCGAGTTAGAAAATGAAGAGGAAGATGTTCGACCAAAAAGACTGACAGCGAGTCTGCTTGCAGGAAGAGAGAAGGTAACGAAGTTTGTGACACCATAATCACAGAAATAAAAGATAGATTTCAATTTACTGGACACCTCATGGCTACGAATCTATTTGTGATCAAAGAATTTGATAATTACAGAAAAAAATTCCCTGACACATATCTCAGTGAAATAATTGAAAAGTATTCTTTTTTGGAAAAAAAGATACTGAAGAATGAACTTCAAGTTTTTTTACGTAACAGACGAATTGGGAGCAGTTTCTGGTGTGGTACCATTTCTGTCGCTAATTTTGGGTGATGATTTGTATGAAACATTTCAAGAGACGATAATGCCTTTAAAAGTGTTGATCACGATACCAATGTCGACATCAGAAGCAGAATGGTGTTTTTCAATGATGAAAAGAATAATGACTTTTCTTAGGAATAGTATGAAAGAAGAAAGACTAAGTGCTTTAGGCATGCTATCATGTGAAAAGCTTTTGTAAATAACAGATAGCTTCAACAGAAAAGTTATTAATTTATTTTCTAACAAGATAGATCGCCGAATGGACTTTGTTTACCACACATTTTAGCTGCAAGACACTTTTTCATCTACTAACTACTGTACATTTTTCGGTAATTAAAAAATTAAATAATTTTTCTTGTATTATAATTTTAGCTTTTTTTGACATATGTTGGTCCTACCAGTTGAAACAACCACCGGCCGCTACTGGCGCATGTAATTGGGGAAAACCTGTTTGGGCTTAATAAATTATTATTATTATTAAAAAATATTTTCTCAATCTTTCAAAATGTAATTTCCGATATACCACAGGTTGCCTATAACACAGGTGTTCTTATGTCTCCTGATACCTGCATTATAATGCGATTCTACTGTATGAAGTTTGTGTCAGTAAATTCACGATAGCTTTTATTTCTTGCAAGCCAGAAAATGAGCTATTTTTACATTTGGAATCACCGTGCTAATAACAAAGAAAGATTACCAGAAAACTGGAAACTTTTCAGTCTTTGTTGCCTTCCTGCCTCATTTTCTGCAAAAAATGAAATATTAAGCTATTATACATTAGTATTTGTCAGTAAATTCACAACAGCTTTCATTTTTTGCAAAAATTGATAAAACTTTTATGTAAACTAATTTGAATACATTAACAAAAATGATTGTACTTCTAAGATGCCAGTTTCCATAGGCATTGCATTTAATGCAGGGGTGGGCAAACTTCCTACGAGCAGTTGCAGGTGCTTATGTGTCATATTAACAGATGCAAGTGCTTTAGTGGGGTGTATAAGTGTTCACATTGAAGCTATTTGAAAGAAATAAAGAGTCCTATTTTTGAAAATCAATCATTAACACTAGTTTAGCATTGAAAGTTCACTAAAAAAGGGTTTCTGGGGAGTTTTAACACACACAAGAAATTATCTGTATTACATTTCATCGCTCACTTTCATAATGGCATTATGGACCACATAAAATGCTCTCACTGGCCAGATGTAGCCTACAGGCCATAGATTGCCCATCCCTGGTCTAATGTGAAATCCAACACTGTATGTAAGGGCTAAGTTTGAGAAAAAATGTTTAATTGAAAAAAATCTGAAAATCCCACAATTTCTAAGTCCTGAGTATCCCGAGATTTGTACAGAAAATAAATGCCATTTGTTTAACAACTTTAATTTTTTATATTTTATTCATCCAGTTTTATTATTGAAGAGCAATGAGAAATTATTGTTAATTACAGAAAAAGGCAAGAATTTCTCTATGTATGAATTTTAAACTATTTTTTTCAAATTCTCTTTTACTTATTTAGTTATCACTCACAACTAGAGGATGTAATTGCTTCAGTGTCCTAATCTTGAATCCTTTTTTACTTTTTCAGAGGAAATGCACAAGTTTATAGCAGAGCAACTGAACACTAATAGAGTCCCTTTGTGCATAAACCCTCAATCAGCAGCGTTCAAGAGTTTTGCCAGGTAAGGGCCAACATTGAGGGACATCTGCCCAGTGATGGTGGGGCGCTGTTTAGAGCGATGGAGATCTTCTTTTCCACTTTCATCTCCTTCTGCACCCAACTTGGACGACTACTTTCTACAGTCCCAAAAAAGATACCAATTACTTGATTACCAAAATATAAACTATATGTATAACTGGGCATTGAGCCCAGAATGAAGTTGCATCTGGATTTTTTAAATTATGGTACAGTCCATGCCTTCCTCTTCTGTACAGTCTCTCCAATTGTGTTTGCATCAGAATTATATGTATATACATATGCATAATTACATGGTTAATTTGAACGTTTTTAATAGAGTAACTGTCTGTTTTTTTTGGTGACTTCAAAGATAGAAAGAAAAATATTTGCTCTTTTGTGTGTAAAACTTGTAATTTTTTGTGTTTATTCTTAATGTTGGATTTTATTCAATGACCAGTGTAAAGTTTTGTAATATCGACTTTATGCATTGTTCAAGAGGAATGCATCATTTGAATTGTTTTTACCACGAAAAAAGATATGGCATTTGTTATGTAACTGTCTTGGGAGTATGACTCTATTATGTGGGCTAGTTGTAAAACATATGAATGTGTACTGTTAATCTGTTAGAATTTGCATTCTTTATATTCTTTTTTGTCTTCTTTTTTTATCATTGTAGAGCATGGAAATCATGGACTGTACAAGTGCACTCTTGGTAGTTAAATTATTCCCAGTTAAAAGTAGTGGGGTATTAAACTTGGATGAGCATGCAATTAAGTAATTAAGTATGGTTATTTAGTTGAAGTGGTCGAAAAAGTTTAGTTGAGTGGAATTTTTGAAACTTTTAAGCAATTCATGTCAATTCTTAGATCAATAGTTTATACCAAAAGCATTAATAACAAACCACTCACTGTTGAATGCATTCAAAACTTTCCAAGCTTTACAATGATGATGGCCAAAAAAAAAGGAAATGGAAATTTTTTCTTTAATCATGAACTGTAATTGTTTTTCATATTATTTTTGGATTGTTCTTCATTGTAATGTTGGTGAGAATGGCCTTGTAGAGAGAGTTATTATTTGGAAGCTTACACCCCTGCAGAGGGAGAGGCATGTGCTAAAAAATGACAAACAAAAGGCCTGTTCCTATTTTGTTTTTTTGCACAACCAAGGAGTGATCAAGTGTGACTGATTGCCTGTGTTTTCTGTTCGTTTCTCCTTTTTTAGCTCGACAGTTGCCCATCCATCCGAATTACCTCCCTCACCCCATCAGTGGGAGTGAAAAAAAATGACTTGAGGCAGGTCTCTTTGCTTAGACCTTTAAAACCTCTTTTATTCCTACTCTCGTCTCTTCCCTCCACATTCCCTCACCCATAAAAAGGGGAAACCTCTTCTCGTCCAGCCCTCAAAAATGTGTGTGTATATATATATATATATATATATATATATATATATATATATATATATATATATGAATATATATGTATATACCTTTTGCATGGACAATATGTCTCTATGGGTGCATATTCCACTGAGAAAAAGAAAAAATTGACATGGAATGCCTCCCAGGTGATAGGAGTATGACAGTGCACTGAGGTAGCAAGAAAGAAATTTGTCTAGGAGCGATGCATGTCATCTTTTTTCTGGATTACTGGAGAGGGAGTTGTGTGGTGCATTGCCAGAGAGGGAGAACCAGAAGTTTTTGGCAGGATAATATGATGGACTACTCGGTAGAAAATGATAATTCCTGTTCTTCTAGTAGAGAAATTGAGGAAGAAGATGATACTAGTAATAGTGATTACCAAGTTTGAGTGGATGCTTTATTGATGGTAGGAGCATATGGAGCTTCAAGTGTTTGAACAGGACTCCGTCAAGAATGCCATCGTCAGGGATTGAAACATTCTCAAAAGTATGAGCTCGTTGTGTGTAATGTTGCCTATGTAGCACATAAGTTGCTAGAAAACAGGATTTAGTTGGATGTTACATGCAATTGTGGGGGATTAAAAAAATTAAATCGTGTATTTCCAAGTGGAATGTAATTCTTTTAGCCCATGCTTGTGATAAAAGTCTTAGGATGTCCTCTTGAAATTATTCTGCTACATTGGGGGGAACATTTTAGGAACAAGCTTGAGAAAGAGAAAGTCCACCTATGTAGTTTTTTTTGACTGATAGTGTGCTGTGATCAGTCAGCAATTTCTTAATTGAAGAGCTGGCGGTACATGTTTGGGTTCTTAAAAAAATCCCAAGACAAAAAAATGAAAACTTTCCTTGTCAGAAAGCACCTCATTTGAGATTTTACTGCTCACTTGGGGTAATATTTGCTCAGAGTTGTGGAGCATTCAATGGGTAACTCCTGTGTTGGTATAAACAAATAAATGCTGCAGTTTTTAAGTCCTTAAGAGTAAAAAAACTATGCAGCTTGACAAAAGAATTAAGAGGATGTTTGGACCACCTTTCACCATTCAATGTATCCGGCGACAGTCGGATTTGTAAATATAGATATTTTGTGTGTTGAAATGTCTTAGCTAATTCAAAAAGTATTTTTGTACATCAATGTGATATCCTAAAAACACTCAATCTTCTTTGTAAATAAACTTTCATTAATAAAAAAATTCAATTAGGTATTGGGAGCCCTATCGTGCTAGATAATGGCAAAAGGTTGACATATTTTTGGGAAAGAATGATGACAAAGTGAAAAATATGCCTTTAGTTGAAAATTGTTGATGTAAGTGGTGTTCATTTTAACGTGTGCCTCATTGTGATAGTATATAAAAATGCTACGTGATCACCTAACTATATTAAAAAGAAATTCTATACCTTATAATCACTTAATCTTTGGGCATTATATGATCATTTTTCCCAGGGATATGCCACGTGGATATTTGCCAGAGTTATTGTCTTAGAAGGGCCACGTCTCCCAGCTGCTTGGGAAATGGTTGGTGTACCTCTTTATGTGTGAGTTTGCCTTATGATGTCGACATTAATCATATGTGTTGTTCTTGTATAAACACAAAATGCATTATAATGATCTCAGTTCCATTGCTGGCTGAGTGTATTACCAGTAGCTCCAAATTGTATAATTGAATTTCAACTCTTATAAGAAAGGAGTTTTCTCAACTATTTTATTCTTCAAAATCATAAACACAAAAAAATGTATAGGTGAGTTATTTTTTTCTTTTGTAGAATGGTTTTGAGAATATTTTAAATAATATTTTTTGTTGATAGATTAATGTCTTTGAGGAATAGTGAAAAGTTTTCTCTTTTTTAAGCGTGGGTGACCCGATTGGCACTAATAAGACATGGTTGTTCTTGATTGGCGACTGTGGTATTTGAGTCAATTGAATTGGGTTAATTACATTTATATTTTGTAAATATTGAAAATAGGCATTTTTTTCATTGGTTTGCTTTTTTTCATCGTGACAAATCATGTGTACATAGGTTGTCGAAAAATAGCCAGACAGCCTTAAAAAAAGAAAGAATGGTATACACTAATGAAGCATTAAAACAGTAATTTTTCAAGGATCTCATGTTCTGCTGTCTCTTAGTCAAAACTTTTAAATATTTTATTCCATGTGATTGCTTCTTTGAAAGGTATTCATTTTTGAGATATGGCATTGGTATTCGGTAGTGACGAGAAATGGGCATCGTTTTCATCCAGTCTTCAATTTAAAAAAAAATTAAAAGTGTTGTCCGCTTAAATAAAAAAATTATAGGTGGAAGTGAATGTCTCAATAAAAAAGTTTTGAACTGTGGGTGTAAAAGTGAGTAATAAAAGCAGATTAAATTATTCAACGCAAGAGTAATGGGAGAGTGAGTGGCGAATGTGTATAAAATGTCCCAGTTAATCGGTGTTTAGTTGGGTTTTTTTAAGTGCATCACTTAACCTTCCCAGCAAGAGCAAGAATGGTGTAGAGTGTATCGTTTTCGGCACCCTCAAGCCCTCCCCTTTTACCATTTCTCTCCCCCCACCCCCCTTTCCCCATCATTTTGTACCATGAGGCCTTATAGACACAGACTTAATCGCTAGTGTGGTTAATTGGTAAAAAATATTGAAAAACAAATGGGGTTTGATCGGTAGAGATCAGACTTGTCATATATATATATATAAATATATGTGTGGTAACCAAAATGTGTAAGTGTAAAACAGATCTGTATATGATCAGAGCCGAGTGTGAATGTGTGTTTGTTGTGTACTTTTAGGGAGAGAGTTAATTTTTTTTATTGGGCATTCTAGAATGATTTGTTGGAGTGGTCTGTGTCACTAATTACATAATTGCCTCTGGCAATGGAGGAAAAACCAATGCCGTGCATTTGATGTGTCAAGGTCGGCGGCTCTCTGTTGGCAGTTTGATTCGACCTCTCGAATGCATGTTCATATCCCACCTCTCATTATTAACTTGTTCGACAAACCATGATGTTTGATTTGTTTGTAGTTTTTATTGGAAAGATGTATCAAATCACTGCCAATTTGTCTGGTTGTTTGATCAAATATTTGGTGGAACACTTGAGTAAAATGCATTCCTTCATTGTGTGAAATTGTTCTTTTTGTCTTTTCCTTATTAATTATCCTTGTAACCAGGGTGGGTGGAACAAGGCAGCCTATGAGGCAACAGTCTGGGCCAGTTTGGGCGTGGGCTGATTTTTGGGCAGCTAAAGATTCAATTTGAGTCCCTCTACAAGAATACATACCAAGAACTTTTGTAGAAACCAATCACATTAAGATGTCTGAAGTATAGATATTTCAAAATTGGAATTATAAGTGGTAAATTAGTCATCAGCTATTAACAAAACGTAATTGTAATGGAACATAGCAATTGCATGCTTAATATTTTACAAGATGAAATTCTGGCTAGCTGCAAAACATTGTTTTCATAATTCTTGGGCTTCGGAGAAACACGGAAAAACCATGGCCTAGAACACTGAGATAACAAAGACTGCCACTGAAAGAGCCATCTTTCTTTTTCTCATCTATTATAGTTACTATTAACAACAGGAAATATGTTTTCTTCTCTATTTTTTAATTATTGCAGTCCAAGAAGTTAATCTAAAGTTTTATGTAATGCATACATTTTAAAAATCCTGTTGCCTATTATGTAGATTGTAGAATACTATGCCTTTTTGTGTGAAAGAGATTTCAATTGCATTTGTAGCACTGATATTTTGTGGTTCTGTAGTGCTTGGGAACATCAATTCTATTATTTTTATGTGGATTTTGATTAAATATGCTATTTTGGATTTTTACTTCATTCAAATGCAAGACATATTTTGACAGTCCTACATTACAAGTTGAGAAATTTTGAAATGAATTTGTTGTTTGTGAGAAATGCTAGAAATGTTGTGCCCTTAGTGTAACTGATCAATTTTTGATTAGGAATTTTAATAATTTTTCATTAACCGCTTCCCTGATTCACCCGAGCATACTCTGATCAAGGTGAGGGTCAAATTCTAACAAGCCTTGGACTACTCTATTCTCTCCTTTCAAAACACAATCAAGTTTTTTCAGTCCTTCCTAGAAGTTTATATTCCGACCATCATATGTCATAAGGAGAAACAATTTAGATTTCTCGGACAGTTTCTGGGAGCGGGTTTTTTGAAATATCAGGCTATTGAACTCGCACGGTCATTTGCATTGCTGATGCCAAATTTTACACTATACAACCCAGTTACTTTGATTGCTACTCCAGATGTTTTATATAGTATATACATATTATACGTAATTTTTTCTCAATGTAAGAATTGAGGTAAAATCCTTCGTATTTTTCAATAATATTCAAATTTTTTAAATCCTATAAATTGTTAATAAAACATTTTAAAATGTATGCATTTCTTTAATTGTCTCCCTGTGATATTTCCAAAACTGAAATAAAAAATTGATCTTTTTTGACCCTACATCGTAAAAAAATTCGTCGGGGAAGCGGTTAATATAAAAACTGAAAAAAATTGCCTTCTGCACAATTTAAAACAAAATGGATGTCTAATCTATACTTACAATGAAAAATGTTTAATTTATAAAATTTGTGGCATAATATATACCGTATTTGTCTGTATATAAGATGTGCTTTTTCCCAGAAAAATGACACGCCAAAGGTAGGATTATTACTGTTCTCAATGCTGACACTAACGAGCACACTCATCTCCAAAATGTAATAATTGGAACTCATTCGTCGCAAAAATAATAAAATATTATTAATAGTGAAAAATTTGTTATTATATACATTAATACCTTATGCAACGTGAATTCAGAGGACGTATTTTCATTCATTCATTTTCATTCACCGGCCTCGGTGGTGGCAGGGTAACGTCCTCGCCTGCCAATCCGAAGGTCGCGGGTTCGAATCCCGCCTAGGTGGGTTTTTCTTCACCTAGGGCATGGATGTTTGTGATAGTCCTTGTTATTATGTTAATGAGCCCCTTGTAAAAGGCCGATTACGGCTGTTTAGGGGCCGCATGGAAATAAATAAATAAATATTATGCTTTAATACCTGCATGTCTGCTCATAGTGACTACAATTTTGGCGCATTTGCTGTTTTAATTTCTAATGAGCCCGTTGAGTAGCGAGATTAATGCCACAGGACAGTAGAATTCATGTAGATGTCATAAATATTTTATACATATCTAGGTTATAAATAACGTTACGTGTATTGAGATGTCAATGGTCACAAAAGTGAAAAGATATACCTATGCTAGTAGTTATAAGTAGGGTATGGATTTTTCGGGTTTTACCGGATTTTTACCCTCCGATTGCCTTTTAAAATTTCGGGTAAAACCAGAAATTATTAGTTTTCTTTTAAAACAACTTTTTTTAGGTATGGTCACAGAGTTTCTATTCTTGCATTTGTAAACACCTCAGCACTTGAGTGCTGTTCGTGATCAGTCTGTTTATTCTCTTATTTTATTATTTATTCGTATGCTTGCTTTGTAACACAATCTCAATCTTCTTGGTTCGCTCGCACCGCGAATAGTCAAGGATGCACATTAGCTAGTCGCTGTTAGATCTTTGATAGGATAAGGAAAAAAGCTCAAGTGTCGGTTAGTTGAAAACACTATGAAAGAAAAATTATTTCACTAATATCTGGTGCGTTTTCAATAGAGGTTGAGCGTAAAGCAAGATATTTGTGCAATTGGTGAGGTGTTCCTCTCCACCAAGAGACGTTTAACACAAGATATCACGCTCTCAACCTACTTAAGGTATAGTCAAAAATTTTGATTGTGATAAAACTTTTAAAATTTTAAACAAGATTTTAATTTAAAAATCATTTTATCCGAATTACAAAATAATAAAACCCGAAAATTACCCGAGATTGAACTTTTTTAAAACCTCGAAAAATCTGTAAATTATTTATAACTGATTTTAACCCAAATGAAAAGGAAAATAATAAAAACCGATATTTACCCTCCGAATGAAATTTCTTTTAACCCGAAAACTCCATACCCTTGTTATAAGCTTCAGGCAATTCAATACGCAAAAATGCAAGGAAACCAAGCAGCACGTCATTCCGATCCACCTCCGACAGAAAAAATGATCTATGAATGGAGAAAACAGGAGGAAAGACAAAGTGATGGTATAAGGGAAACAGTCTTCGTAAGGATGGTCTTAAATGGCCACAACTAGAGGAGGAAGTGATGGATAGTAGAACAGAGGAAGTTTGGTATTGCTGTAACGATCAAAATCGTTATGCACGAGGCAAAAACAAATTGATCAATTACCAAATGTCTATTTTTACATTAGAATTACGATTGTTTGAAGAGTTAGGAAAGCGGTAGATGGGATGTTGACGTCTTCGTAGCCATAGCAACTTTGTAGTGTAATTGTTGCTATGGTAACGGAGTCCCCTAGTACAAACTAATGATTGGATTCTACCTGACAAAAATATTTTTTGAATTTCTTCCTGATGTCATATGCAGCAGAGCTACTTCTGTTTTCCCTTAATGTACGGTATCTTCCACCTTTTGAGTAATTAATTTGCTGGGAGTTGACAGATTGACACGATATTTCTTGAACTTCTTCTTGGTCAATTACTATAATAATAATAATTTTATTTCATCCAGGTGATTTGCTATAACAAATATAGGACAAGTCAGAAATACAAAGTAAAGTACAACACAACTGGAAAGCATGAAAAATACATAGTCCATTTTATTCAACATCGATCATATAGACATGAATTCATCAATAGAATAAAAGCATTTTTTAATAAGGTAATCTCTTAAACTTTTGTTAAATACATGGAAGTTGACAACATTTTTCAACCATGCTGGCAATTTGTTAAAAAATACAGTTCCTGCATATATTGTGCTCTTACTATACAAATGGAGGTTGTGAGACAAGATACAAAAATCTTGCTTTTTCCTTGTGTTGTACTTGTGTACATCATTATTACATTTTAAGCTAAGTAGACTAGAGTTTTCTATAATAAATAAAATAGAATACAAGATGTAAATGCAGGAGAGAGTTAGCAGATTCAGTTGGATAAATAATTCCCTACAGCTATCCCATTTTTTAGCTTTAGATAAAATTCTAACTGCCCATTTTTGCAGTCTGAATAGACGTAAAGAATGGCAAGAGTGACCACAAACAATGACTCCATATTTTAAATGCGTGTATATGTAGGCATAATAGACTGACTGAGCTGAGCAGTAGATTGAGTAGTAACTTGCATAAACCTTATTAAGAGGAAGCAGCCTGTACTGACTTTTTTAGAAATCATTTCTATGTGGGCCTCCCACTTTAGAGATTCATGTATATGTATACCAAGGAATTTAACAGCAGAGGAGTCAATCACTGATTTACCAGAAATTTTTAGCAGTGGGGTCTCCAGTATTTTTCTCTAACATGAATGAAACTGGGTAAAGGTAGATTTCACATAGTTTAGAAAAACATTATTGGCTTCACACAATCTTTCCATCTTTGAAACAGAATCCTGAAGACTAGCAGGATGGCTAGGGTTCAGAAGCAAATGGATGGTGTCATCAGCAAACATAAAAAGGTTTCCCTCACTTAAATAGGAAGGCAAATCATTAATATATAGAAGAAACAGCAAAGGGCAGACAGTGGATCCTTGAGGAATGCCTCTAGTCACAGTTTGCTGGTTGGAGGTGAATTTCCTACCATAAGCTGTTGAGTACATAGTAACAGCTTGTTTCCTGTCGGTGAGGAAGGATTTGAGCCATTGATTGGCAACACCTGAAATACCATAGGCATTTAGTTGGTTTAAGAGGATAGCATGATCCACTAAATCAAAAGCCTTTGACAGATCATAAAAGACACCAACTAAATTACAATGATTATCAAATCCCTATAGTACTTTATTCACAAATTTGGCAACTTGTTTCAGTTGATCTGCCTTTCCAGAAGCCAAATTGACAATTGGAAAGAATATTATATTTCAATGGGAGAATTATTTCTGGAAATGGCTGTATAATTTTTAATAATTTGCCATGCTGACTTAGTACGATTGCTAGAGCTATTAATTAGATTAATATTATAATTTCTTTTTGTTTCAGTCACTAATTTTTGGAATTTTTTCTTATGCTCAAGATAAAGTTGTTTGTCAAAACTGTCATTACTGTCTTTGGCTTTATGGAATAGCACTTTAAGGTTCATAGATTCATGTTTAATATTATCATTGCTTTTTCTGGATACCATAGTATTTTTCACTTTTCTGAGGGGAAAGCACTCATTGAAGTGATGGAGAAATAATGATAAAATACAGTCAAACTTATCATCAACTGTGTCACACAAGTATACATTAGCCCAGTCTTCAGATTCTAAATGAGAGAGAAACTTAGTGTGGGCAGTGCTAGTATAGAAGCGTTTTTTGTTATATTGCATCCTTATGGGGCAGCAAGTGGAGCTGACAGGTGGAGTTTTAAGATTGGTTAGTAGGATTTCATGGTCCGAAATATCAGAACTAATGACTGAGCAGCTAATTACTTCTAGATTAGAGAATATGTTATCAATACAAGATGATGAATTACAGGTTACTCTAGTTGGCTCCAATGTGGATGGAGATTAACTGTAAGAATTTAAAAAGTCTATTAGTTGGGACTGCATGCTATTATGTACATTAATATCAATGTTGAAGTCACCACATACAATGAAAAAATCACACTTTCTCTGACAAGAATCAAGAACCTTTGACAACCCTCCTATGAACTCGGAGAAATCACCACTGGGTGATCTATATACAGTTAAAATATAAATATGAGTTTTACGAACTTTAAGATCAGTAACACTACATTCAAAGTTCTTTTCTGTGCAGAAGGAGTTAGCAAGATTCAAACTATTGGCCACAAGAATATCTTTGACAAAAGTGATAACACCACCGCACTTAAAAAAACTTTCTACAGAAGCTGCCAGCTAAATAATAGCCATTAATCTTTATACAACACAATTCATTACTCTGTAACCAGTGCTCAGTGATACAAATGGCATCATGGTGATGCTGATTTATAAATAGTTCAAACTCATCAACCTTGTTTCTAAAGCACTGAATATTAAAATTCATAACCTTAAGCACATCATGCTTTCTCGGTCTTGCTGGACTAATGAATGCTTCAACCTCATGTATTTTATTACACAGACACTGCACATTTAAACTAGAGATTATTAGATCACATGCTTTAGAGTAACATTGTTATGCAGCAAACAAATACATTTAACAATGTTATCAGCACGATCAGGAGTTACTTCACTTGCTTTAAAAAATATTCTCCACTTACTACTCATGATACCAAATGCACATTCAACCACTTGTCATGCTCGGGACAAACGGTCATTGAAAATTGTTTCTTCATGTCCAAGTTTCTTCTGTAGATAAGGCTGCATTAGATATAATTTTAATGGGCCTCATCTCCTAAAAGAACTTGAGGGAGAGCAATGTGTGTTCCAGGTAGTGATTGCTCTACTGTTTCGCTTATAGTGCCATTTTCTAATTGTCTGGACAGATTAGAATTTAAAAAAATGCCTCCATCACTCTCTTTGCTGTATGCTCCCATGTCTATGATGATATATTTGTAGTATGGTCCCACGACAGCTTACAAAACTATGGGAAAAAACATTTTATAGTTGCGATACATGCTTCCTGATTGATTAGGACACACTGCGTATATGTTTGCCATTGATACATCCTATGCAATTGGGAAATTTTCATTTCTTCCAAAATTCATCTGCAATGTGTGATACATATTCACTGTATGGAAATGGCATGTGGGACTCCTTTAGACCCTCCCAAATTGCTTTGCATGTGTCGTGAACAATTCTACACACAGTCACGTCTGAAATTCGGAATGAATAGACCAGGGTTTTAAAAGTCAAACCGGTTGTTAGGTATCTGAAATAAACCAAAATGTTGTTAGTGTTGGAGACGATGCCTATTCTTTATTTAATTCATTTTTTTTAATATTAATTCCAAAACGTTTTCCTTCATTAGTTATTACAGAATTTTTTCCAGCTGACAATGTAAAGAGAAAGTGGAGAGGAATACGAGATACAATCAGGAATGAATTCAAGAAAGCCAGCGGCCAGAGATCTGGAGATGAAGTCGACTCCCATAAAGTTCCGACTTGGCCTTTCTTTAAGCTTCTCCTATTTCTAACAAACACAGTCTCATTGAGAAAACTGGAGGGGAATGTTCCAAATATAGAGAAACCTAGAGCGATTGACTGATCAGAAGATGACAGCATTGATGATGCCAATGAAAGTGTTAGCAATACTTCTTTACTGGAATCAATTTCACAATCAAGTGAAAATGTTAACGATACTTCAGCGCAGCAACAATCCAACGCTAGCATCAAAGAAATCTTTAAGATTCCTTAAAAAAACTAAATCGAGTGGCAAATTTGGACCCAGTGACTTCATTTTTATCAATATTTCACTCGTCCACGCTGTTCTCCTTTGGCCATTACCCTCCATTTAAGGAGAAAAGAGTTTCCTAATAAATACAACTCACCCTACTCTTTATAAAGCGGCATCTTAATAACACAATTTGTGCGAAACCGGAGGCACTGGACGTTACTTATCATGTGAACATATTTTCGCCCGTATTCGAACGAATCACAGTTCGGATGGTTTGGACAAACACGCAGCCTTCATCATCATCATAGGTAGTCTGTCTGTAGACAGGTCGGTGATTATTCATGGTTAAAACTGGTTCTTCGTATACTTCTATTTTCTGCTGTCCTCTTCATATTTTGATAACTCTCTTCCCCTTTCAAATCGTCTATCAGCTGAAACCTTTTCCTAAGTTTCCCTTTTTTCATCTAGTTTTCCTTCTAACACGTCTTTAATCATACTATCTCTCCTCAGGTAATGTCCAACCCATTTTGCCTTCCTCTTTCTAATAGTCTGTATAATTCGCTTCTCTCCTAAAAGCCATTGGCCCAAAATTACGAAAAGATATTCTTATGATGACCTCTAGTTTACCTCTTTTGACTGGTATAAATGAAATGTCAGTCTCATTCACTTACTTCTAAAAGATGTATAATTCGTTATTTTATTTTTGATAAAAAATAATTTTTAAGCATATTGTTGAAAATTTATTATTGATAATCGAGTATAACATTATTAATTAAAGCTACTGCTCAATTTGACATTTTAATTTTATAGAAATAAAAAAATCTGATGTGGCCACCACATGACTTTCCCCATATCTTTAATATTTCTAAAAATTCCAAATAGGTTAGATAATAATAAATATTTTAAGAAACTGCGAGAAAATTTTAGGCTTTTCAAAGAACAGAAATAAACTCGAACCATAGCTTTCTGATATGGATATAGCCACAAAGCTCCAACAATTAAGAAAATAAAAAGGAGCGTCACTAAGATGTAACTAAGCGTCAATTGTTAACAGTCAACTGTAGGTGGCGTGGTGGTGGCAGCTAAAAATATAAGATATCTCTTAAAAAAGGCATTATATAAAAAAACGTTTCAAACAAAGGTTGTAGAAAATTAAATTTCCTACAACGTTTATTCCAGTATGTTTTTACATATAGCAAATATTAAAGCAAATATTTCAAAATAACGATTAAGTGACAAGATAAAACACCCACTTCCGGTTGAACGATTTTTACCAAAAACTAATCAGTTCTTGTGACTTTCATAAAATTGTTAAATATAAATTTAACACGCCTTTGCATGATACAAAATTTTTTCCAAATAAACAATAACATATATCAGCAAAACCAGGGTACAACAATGGGAAATTCTCGGTCAAGAATTTTTACCAATGAATGTTAAGAAAATCATTTCAGAATTAGAAGAAAAACAAAACAACGGTGGTGTAGAATTATTTAAGGGATCAGTTCAATCATTTTACCAAACCTTCATTGACTATTTGAATCAATGGGACTGCGCTTTCCTAGAAATGGAAGTATTTGAATGGATCCTTTTGAGAGAAATTCCATTGTGGACGAAGGTTGAGGAGAGCGTTTCTTTTATTTCCAATACAAGAAAACTGAATATTGGCGATGGCGAGTTATTCGAAGAAGTTAAAAATTATCTTACTGAGGAAAAACTCGAAGAGTGGCCACAAAATGAGGAAATGACTTGCCATCATAAATGGGTTGAAATATTTATATATTTTATTGATAAATAAATCTTTTAAAAATCATAGAATTTTGCCTGTCTCCCGGGATCAAATGCTCCTACTGAGAGAATATTTTCAGTAATAAACAATATGTGGACCAGCGAAAAAACACAACTAAAAGTTGAAATAGTGGAAGCATGCATTTTTACTAAATGTGATTTTGATATGAGTTGTATGCAGTTTTAGGACTTTTTAAAAAATGAGCGTGATGTTAAAAAAAGTACATTCATGCGAAAAATATGAAATTGAGTTGCCTTTTTTAAATAAATTTACATATATTAAGTATTTGATGTTAGATATTTTTATTAGAATATGCGTTTTGTTATATATTTTTGTCAACTTTTTCTTAGTTTTGCTCTTGAACTTTCCTTTGCAAAACAAAGTAATAAAACTATTTCTTTAATTTTTTATCCTCATGAACCTATTTCAGATTTGCACTTAATTTTTTCAGGTTTGTCCTTTATTTTCTAAGGGTTGTCCTTCATTTTCTCGGGTTTGTCCTTTATTTTCTCCAAGAAAATATGGTCACCGTACCTATACGCCTATACTACGTATGGAGAGAGTAAAAAAAAACAAGATTGCGCATCTGAACAGTGCATTATTACGCTCTGTTCACTGCATAGAGGCATAGAGGTTCACTGTGATACGTCGTGAAGCCCTTGGTGGAGCCACATGTAGAAAGATGTGATTAAAGAGGTTAGATGTAATTTACTTTTCAGCTGAAGTGAACAAGAATAGGTAATTAAATCTTTTTATCATTTGTAATTAATGTCGAACTCATGCAATCGGTATGTTTAGAATTGTCTTACTGTGAGCGATAATCATTGCGGGATCAGCTACCAGTTTTTACTTTTCGCTATGCTAGTAAAATCTAGATTTTATTCCCAGATTGGTTGTATATGATCGCATTAATGTTGCCGGAATAACATCTTTGACGTTCCTATAAACCTATGTACGTTACTGATGAAGGGTTTTAACTTTTTTGAAATCGAATGACAATTGAATTCAACATGCATTAAGTGTGAATCACACTACGTAACGTCTCCGTTTAGACCCTCTAAGAAACGTCAAAAAATGTATTGTGTTTTTAGATGGAGTTGTTTACAATCATTTACGATTTACGTTCCGTCAACGTCTTCGTTTCGTTACGGTTTCTCTAGAGCAATATTTTGACGGGACGGTGCCGGTCGGAACCTGTCGAATCCTTTTTCTGATAGTTAGGTCACACTGCAAACCGGTTGATACGAAGATTTCTTTCGAAAATTCAAGTTAATTTCAAATATTGAAATAGACAAAACATTAAAACCTTTTAAAGTACGTCAATTTATTGGATTGTAGTGTTAAATAAATTACCGAATTTAATATTTAATATAGGTAATTAATTTCATTCTTACATCAGTAACGCATCATTGTCAAATTTTCCAATCATAACCCTCGCTACGTGCCTCTCATTTACGTTTAATAATCGTACATTCGGTTCTCTAGTTAAATCATGTTCTTTTTCAGATTCTATGAACTTGATTGTATTGTAACTTTAATTGGAATAAAGTCGAAATTTAATATTATTGTACTTACTGATAATCAAATGAAACTTCAATGTATACAGAATATATATTAATTTAATTTAATATTATGACGTAAGAATATTGTTTAAATACTACCAGAAATTAATACACCTCCAAATGTAGGGGATCATACTTCAAATTTTACACCTATCCCATCTACATCTCTTGGTTCAAATTCATCCACTACTTCCACGAACAGCTTCTACCGACAGTTTTCGTTAATGGAACTAAATTGTCATTTTGTGCCTATTTGAAACTTAATTTAGCGTTTTAGCTATATTTACTTTTTGCCTTTTTGTGTCTTAATTTCGTATTTTTTGGCACATTAATTACAAGTTTCTGATATGATAACTGTGCATAATGATTTTATCAATGTACTTATAATGATAATTAATCTTATTGTTACCTACCTTAGACGTACAGCCAATTTTTCCTTTGATGAAATTGCTTTTCTAAATGTAGTATTTTTTCAATAAATCCATTTGTATCTTCTTAAACAAATTAATGAATTGATACCTACACATTTTGAAATATTGATAAAATTTCAACTCATCATCTGTCAACTCGTTATATAATATCCAAAATTCTCTTACTGATTTTCTGTTCCACAAGCATTTATGTACCCAATTTCTTTTTTCAGTACGGATAAGTTTACCTTGATACTCCGCTTCTTCATGTAAGATGTAAATGATATTGCAAATTATACCGAACATCTTCGTTTGCTGAAAGCTGATATGGGAAAGAGATTTTCTGATTTGTTTCTTTTTGAAATCAATCCCTGGATGTTAGATTCATTTACCGTATTAACCCGAAAGGAAGACAAGGTTTTTTCACAAATATCCCATTAAAACTATTAGGTATCATCTTAGAATGGAGTATGATGATTTATGGTGAGAATTTTAAATGCACCATGAAACACCCAGATGTCAAGTATATGTCCGTTAAAATATTTATTATTGCATAAAGCAGTGTTTCTCAACCAGGGTGACATCACACCCCAGGGTGATGCGAGGATTATTGAGGGGTGACACAAATATTTGATAAATTCAGTGCATAATATTCTGCCTTATAAAAATAAGTAAAACCAGAAGAATACCTTCCTCTGCTTCTTTAAATGCATAATTATTTATCTTTATGTGTTAGATAAAGACCAATTTATCTATAAAGGTGACTTGAAGGAAATGGAACTGTAAACAGGATGACGAAGAACTGAAATGGGTTGACGCAAGCAAAAAAAGGTTGAGAACCACTGGCATAAAGTAATACATCGTATTTAATTAATTACTACAATACTTTAAAAATTTAAGGTCAAATTTCTTAAAATTGCTCACACAGACCAATGGTTCCACTTTGGCGGTAGGGAAGTGTTAGAGCTGGGTAGGTAATCGCGTGACAAGTTGAAAAAAAATTACTACAGCTGGGCAGTTCCATGCATAATATGAAACGCAAAGTTGTGTAGGCACCAATTAAGGGGTCTAGTAATACAATGTAAACAAGACTGATACAATTTAAACGTATCTACTACAATTTAAACATGATGCTTTGCGTTTGGTATGCCAACAGCAGACGTAAAGTGGATGTGAGTTTCCGAGTGTAGAAAATTTACGAGAGCACTTGAGAAGTACAAGCTTTGCTGAGTTTTAAAGTGAAATAATGACAAGTTATTATTTATAACTTTTAAATAAGATACCCCAAACAAATGGAAGATCGCAGAGAGAAAAAAGGAACTGTGGTAAGAGGGAATGCATCGAAAGGAATTAGAAGAAGTTATGACAAATTTTAAGTTGATGGTGGTGCACTATGCTGAAAAAACAAATAATTATGCGGCAGGGAGGAAATACAATGTGACTGAAGCAAATGTGCGAAGGTGGAAGCAAGCAAAAGAGAAACTTGAAGGTGCTAACTCAACACAGAGATCATTTAGTGGACCAAAATGTGGCCAATTTCATGCATTAGAAGAAATTGCAAACTTTGTGTGTAGTCAAAGAATGGACGGTAAACCGGTGATGCTGGATATCATTGAATTAAAAGCTCAATAATTAGCACGATCACAAAACATTCCACACCAAGAATTTAAGGCTAGTAATTGATGGTGTGTGCATATGATGCGTCATAATGGTTTTAGCCTGTGATGAAGAACTTCACTTTGTCAGCGTCTACTTTCCGACTGCATGGGCAAACTAATAACTTTCCAGAGGCATGTAATTTGGTTGTGGAAAAGTCACAATTACCTTCTGAGCCAAATGGGTAATGCAGATGAGACACCCATTTACTTCGACATGCCATCCAATTACACAGTCAACGAAAAAGGTGCAAAAAATGTCATCATAAAAACTTCCGGGAATGAAAAATTGCACATTACTGTAATGCTGGCTGTATTAGCAGACGGAACAAAGTTGCCGCTGTATGTTATTTTAAAATGCAAAACAGTGCCTAAGGAAGTACTACCAAATGGAATAATTGTTAAATGTCAAGGCCAAGGATGGATGTCAGCTGATTTAATGAAGGACTGGCTAAGCATTGTGTGGAATAGACAACCTGGGGCACTTTTAAGGCAGAGAGCAATGCTCGTCTTAGATGCGTTCCAAGGCCACCTTACAGAGGAAGTTCAAAATACCCTTCATGGTATATACTGACCTTGTAGTTATACCAGGAGGTATGACATCACAAATTCAAGTGCTAGATGTTGTAGTGATGAAGCCCTTGAACCTTTTCGCTGCGATGCATATATGCGTGGAGGTAGTGCATAGCCGCTGCTGCTACCGACGCATATATGTGGGCGGGCAGAGCGATGCCCTGACTGCTAATGACGCTTATACTAAATAATATTGCATACTGTGGGGTTTCAACTGATAGAAGCAATCGTGGTTCTGAAAAGATATTTCCAGTAATCATTCAGTAATTTGATATGAAGGCAGGAGGGTTACAAACCAAATTAATTGAATTACAGAAAATGCCTAATGAGACAGCAGATACCATTTCTACTTATGTCAAAGAAACTTGAAAAAAAATGGTTTGTATGAAAAATGCATTGCATTCACAGGGGACAGTTGCAATACAATGTTTGGAGGACTCAGATGAAATGATGAAGGAAATAATGTCTTTGCAAAATTGAAGAAATTGTTGCAGAATAAGACCTTAATTGGAGTGGGCTGCCCTACACATATTTTGAACAATTGTCTTCACAGTGCCGCAGAACTTTTGGATGTTGATATAGAGAACATTATTTTTAAAATTTACCAGTATTTTCACATTTATACAGTCCGGACTGAGGAGCTTAAGGAATACTGTGAGTTGGTTGAGATTGAATATAGACAGCTTCTTTCCCACAGCAAGATGAGGTGACTGTCATTATTTCCAGACCTTACTAAACTTATGCATGTTTCCAGCTTTAAAGGCACTTTTTCTGTCCCAAGAAAAATCTCCCATTCTGATCAAAAGGTTCTTTGAAAATGAATTTAGTGAAATTTATCTTTGCCTCATGCATTCACTTATGAGTATGTTCCATACACACACACAACAAATTGAAAGGGAAAGTAACTCAGTTGCAGAAGTATTAAACATCCTAGTCTCTGAACGAATGGATCACAACTTCATGACTTTGAAAGTGAAGGAACTCCTATCCAAAAAATGTTATGAAGGACTTGATCATGAATGTGAAAAATTTTGTAGTGATACAAAATATCTTTATGGTAATTGCATAGAATATTTGGATAAGTGGCTTAAACCTATGGAATCCATTTAGTGTTTTATGTGGATGACACTTAGTACAAAACCAAATTGGAATGATGTGGAATATTCTGTTCACTACTTGATCAACAAAGGGGTACCAATTGATGACGTTAAGTGTTTTGACCAATTGAACAATCTCAAGAAATTTGTTGAAGGTCAAATTAATAATGAAGACTTTAAAAACATGCTTGCATATCAAAAGTGGGCAAATATTTGAGTAATTCAAAGAATATTGAATGTCATTCAGAAATGTTGAAAATTACCCAGTTTTTCTTCGCAATTCCACCTCACAATGCAAATGTAGAAAGAGCATTTTCACTAATGCAGTCAGTGGACAAAAGAAAGGAATAGGTTTAATGTTAAGTCTGAAAGGTATTCTGTTTTTGCAGTGCAATTTCAAACATATGTCATGCACTGATACATACTTGAGAGGCAATCCAGAGATAATGAAAGAAATTATTTCACAAGACAAATATGAATGGGCTAATCCAAAACATTAGTAAAAATTGTTTACATTGTTTTTATTGTTTGCATTAATAAATTTGTCCTCTTTTAAATTCCGGACGACCTTTTTGTCCTCTTTTTTCACCCAAAAACATGGAAATGTCCTCCTTTTCTGTGTACAGAAGATGGTAACCCTAAATTAACACCACGCTGCATCAGATGTGTGTTATTGTTTTAATCCTGCAGTAAGAATATATATGATACAGTTTTATCTCTCAAGTTCTTATTACTTTTCTGATGTAAGGTACTTACATTTTTTTGAAATTGAAATACACGAAGTCGACTTGTTAATGGGGTAATAATCTTAGCTTGTAATTAATTAGAGGATATGGTTATTTAATAGTGATGCAGTTGTATTTTCGTATTGAAATCTATTTAAATAGACTATGTGTAAGTTGGTGTTGATTAGAACCTAAAATATCCACAGCAAAGAGACAACAAAAGCGATTACAATGAAAAATCTCAGGAAGTGGAAACCTAAGCCTGATTTTTCTATAAATAAAGTCATTGTAAGATTATAATCACTTACCTATGTCTTTAGCTCTGTTGGTATCAATATTTTCAACCAATAAATATTCAGCGCGTTTGGAAAGAAAACTTGTTATAAAAAGATAATTTTACTCATTTTATGAAAATTAAAATGTTGCTTTGAGTTTTAATTGTGAATGATAGAATTATTTAACGATGTCATGTGAATCAAGATTTCTGATTTTTTTGTTATTGTTTCAGAAATGTGGTTCCAAGAGATTATCAAGAGGTGATTAAGAACATGAAGTCTACCACACAGCTGACATCATGGTTCCCTGGACCTCATCTCATTTGTGATACCTAGAAAGAATTGGGGTGAGAGGAAAAGTTTTTTGTTACAAAGTAAAACGAATGAGCTTCCCACTCTGCGTTGTGTTTATCAGGTTGATTGTTATTGTTTATTCATGCATGGGGTTAAAAAGAAAGCCGTTTTTGGATTTTTAAAGCAGTTGAGCATTTTTTTCCAAAATAGATATTTTTGCATGTACAAACAAGTTGGAGATGTTTAAACGTTGCAATTTTACCTAGCGAAAGTAATAATAGAAAATGTAATTTTGATGACCTATTACATAAATATCATTAATTTATGCTACAACGAAGTTGAGCGAAGTATTGACAAATGAAGCTACTAATACTTTCAGCACATAGAGATGCAATGCATTATTCATTATTGAACAAATATTTGTTAGTCAGTAATAAGTTGCGGTATAATTTTGCGATTGTGAATATGGAAGCATGTATATAAGTTGAGATGTTACTTTTGTTAGATACTAATTGAAAATGTTGGAACAAAATAAGGAGTGTTTTATGAGAAAACAGCATTTATACTTCGATATCATATAAATTTATTCTGTATACACCACCTTTTTGAACTTCGCATGCTTGCGGTTCACGAATTTGAACATGGCGACAAAATTGTTTATTACTCAATCTACTTTTTTGTTTCTAAATTCATTTTAAAGTTTAACACCCTAGAAAAGTATATTATTATTATATTTATAATGCTCGTTATTAGCAGTTTTCAAAGTAAACAAATGTGATAACCATCGAATTAATTCTTTTGTAGCCTAGGTTAAACTTCACTGCCAGCGGCGCCATTTTCGATAAGAGTCGAAGTTGCTGGCATCTAGCGGCCAAATTAGAAATCATGGGCTAATGGAAGAACGTCCTGCACCTTTAGTTTTTCACAACTTTTACGAGTATGACATTGAAAATATTCGTTCTTCGCATATGAAGTTGATGGTTTTAGACCGAAATATTTAATGATGTATGCTATTATCTTTGTATTTTCAATATTATTTAATGAACTTGTTAGGGTTTAATTTTTTACTACGAATTTTAAATGTAAATCTAAGAATTGCTATCATCTTGTAACATAAGATTTTCTGCCACGTATTTTTAATGCGATTATTAAAAAATGTTTAACTTTCTTACGCTAGGTTTTGATTTTCTGTTATGCATTTCTAATGTAATTAGTAAAACAAATGTAACCACTTTTTAATGCTAGTGATCTTTTTGCGGTTTGGAAATGTTTGTTGCAGAATCCAGGAAAACATTCATACATGACGTACTCAACATTCCATTTCAGTCCAATTTAAATTAAACCATTTCTTTAGAATGAACAAAAGAAGATCGAAAATCGCATGCAAAATTGTGTTAGAGGTAAACTGTACAAATGCGGAAAGAAGTGTAATCGCTTTTTTATGCTGGGTTTTCATTTTCTATTATGCGTTTTGAAGGTAATTACAGGTATTTTTTTGTAGTTTATAATGCTAGGTTTTTCATTTGCGGTTACGTTTTCTTTTATTTTCTGTTAAACTTCACTCTTTATGATAAAAAAGTGAATTTTTAGGTTGTCTGGGAACCACTCGTAATAACATGGTGGCTTATGGGAAAATAGGACTTGCACTTCGCGAATTTGTATTTCGCGTCAGTTTTCCGGAACCAATTATTCGCGAAGTTCAAAAAGGTGGTGTAATTAGTAGTTGGGCCATGTAAAAATGCAAAACATGGTGGTGCTATGATTTATGTTTCAAATGGACTAAAATTTGTCTCAATTGACATTAGAATGTTAAGTGTTGACTTTCATTTTAAAGCTTGTGTGGCACTCTTCTGACATATCCTTGACTGTTGTATCTATCTACCACTCACCAAGTGGTGATTTTGATGTTTCTTGATCTTTTTGAAAAACTAGTTAATATCCTGGATGAACTAAATTCCAAAATTATTATTTGTTCAGATTTGAATTTAGACGTGAGACTAAATTCTAAGGAAGCTGTCATGTTCAAAAACTTGTTGAGCTCTTTTAACCTGTACCATGCGATCTACGAACCGACTAGGCTTGCTGCATGCCTTGACAACATAATTACCAATTTTGACAAATGGCAATATGTAGTTAATATCTTTGATCCCTCTCTTTCTGATCATTCAGCTGTCCTAAAATTATGTCTAGTGAATCCTCCCCCTTCTAGCAGTCAGAACAACAAACTCATAACTTTCAGATCCTTTAATAATCAGGCAATTAAATTATTTAGGAGCTTGTTAAATGATACCGGTTGGGTATCACTCATGTTATGCCATCATGTGGCCTCTCCATTTGATACATTCTTTAATGTTTACCCAATTATTTGAGTTTTGTTTTCCTGTAAAAATACGTAAATCACACTTCAACAAAAACTTCTCTTTGAACTGGTTTACTCCAGAACTTCTGTCAATGAGGAATAAACTGATTGATTTACACAGTCTCCAAAAGTTCTAATGATGTCCTAGATAAAAAACTATATACTGATTATAAAAAATCTACCGAGTAATTTTAATGCAAAACAAAATGCTACTGAACTTTATATTAATAACTCGACTAATAAATGCAGAGCAGCATGGAAAATCATAAAGAATGAAGCTGTCATGAGCAACCCTACTATTGGCATTCCTATTTCACCCAATGAAGTTAACTTTTACTTTGTTGACTGTTAGAATGATTAAAAAACTTATACCTAAAACTAATTGACAGTTTCTGCTGGTCTCTCTCTGCAAGGATGTGTATGGCATATCTAATAACAACAACAACACACCTTGACGCTTTCCCTTGCGGGATAAGCCATGCCATATGTCTGCCAATTACCAACCCATCACCACATGCTTCCTCCACACACTTCTATCCTTGCACACTTCTTTTGCTTCACTTACACTCATACACTGTGTCACACATTTCCTCTTATTTCTCATACTTTTCACATCCCTTTATCTCAGAGTCTCACTAACCACATCCAACCAAGTCTTGCGTGGTCTGCCTCTCCCTCTCTCGCCATTCACTCTTCCTTCATATATTTGCTTGGTGATTCTACTCTCCTCCATTCTTTCTATATGTCCGAACCACCTCAGCAGACCTCTCTCATACAAATCTGTCACACTAGCTTTTATACCACATTCGTTCATCACCCAATTATTCCTTACTTTGTCCCTCCTAGATTCCCCACAAACTCTTCTCATGTATCCCATACTGAACATTCTACCAAGGTATACAAATTCATCCACTACCTCAATCGTTCCACCATTTATGCTAAATTGACAGTCGTTCACCTCATTCTCCCGATCGAACACAACTACCTTGGTTTTGGCCACATTTATCCTTAAGTCCATTCTCCCTGTCATATCATGCAGGCTATCTAACATTCTCTGCAATTCTCCTGGGTTCTCAGCCATTAACACAGCATCATCAGCATACAAAAGTACACAAACATTCTCTCCACCAACCTTAACACCCACCATATCCATACATGCCTGTCTCACACATTTATCCATGAACACATTAAATAACCAAGGGGACATGACACATCCTTGTCATACACCTTGCTCAACTCTAAACCAATCACTCATGCCATTCATCCTTACACATGCCCTACTTCCAGTATACACTACCTTTATAGCATTCAGCAACCAACCATTCACTCCATACTCGCTCAAAACATTCCACAATTCATTACGATTCACTCTGTCATATGTTTTCTCTAGATCAACAAATGCACAGTACACTTTCTTTCTTACATCCATGCACTTCTCAACCACTTGCTGTAGGGCAAATATTTGGTCGGTGCAACCCCTTCCAGGCATGAAGCCACATTTTATCCATAGTTACCTTTTGTACTCTTTCAATCAAAACTTTCCCATACACCTTTCCAGGTATACTCAGCAAACTAATCGCTCTATAATTCTTACATTCAGTCCTATCTCCCTTACCCTTGTAGAACAGTACAATTACACCATCCTGCCATTCAGCAGGCACTCTCGAACTCCTTGCACACAGATTGCACAGATCCCACATCCAACACATAAGCAAATCACCTCCATACTTCAACATTTCTCCCGTTATGCCGTCCACACCTGCAGCTTTTCCATTTTTCAACATATTCACTGCTTTAACTACCTCGTTCTTACTAATCCCCTCATATTCATTAATATTCACTCCAACAGATTCACTTGAATTTTTAGACCCATTCACAACATTTCCACTCACATCACTCTCATTCCACACCATATCACCATTCTTTCCTTGAATTCCGCTCACACCCTTACTCACTCCTTGCCTTGCTCTCTTCACCCATTTCCAGAACAACTTCTTATTCCCATCAAAATCATTCTGCATTTTCTCAGCTTCATTCATCCGCAATTGTTCTTTACTCTCTTTCACAATATTTTTTGCAGATCTCCTTTTCTCTTTATACATTTCATACAATGCCTTTCATTCATTTTCAGTCTTAACAGCAATCATTCTCACATATGCCTCCTTTTTCTCATTCACAGCCACTTTAACTCTCTCATTCCACCATGCATCACCTCTCATTCTTCCAACAACTGCAGTTCCACACACCTTAGTAGCACACTGCAAGATAATACCTTTCAATATCTAATAACCTTCTTAAATAATTGATTTAATTGCTGAATCTCTTACAGTGCTCTTGAATGATTCTTTACAAACTGGTATTTTCCCTGATTGCTTTAAACTCAAAAATATTTCCAATTTTTAAAAAGGGTAGCTGTAATGATCCCAGCAGCTATCGCACAATATCAATTATTCCAACTCTATGCAAAATTTTTGAAATGGCTATGTACAATCATTTTGAATCCCTCAATCTCTTCTCTCCCATGCAACATAGTTTCAGAACTGGAATGTCTAATGTTTCTGCAGTTGAGTCCCTATTAAACACAGTTATTTCTGCCTTTGAAAATAAGGAATTTACTAGTTACCCTTTGTGATCTTACCAAGGCGTTTGACTGTGTATCACATGATGTTCTACTATTCAAACTGGAACACTATGGTATCAGAGGTGATGCTCTAAAGGTTCTTCAGTCATATCTCTTAGATATCAATTTGTTTCTATTGACTATTGTGATTCTGAGATTTTGAAAATTCATTCTGGGATACCACAAGGCTCTGTTCTTGGTCCTCTAGTCCTAGTTGCTATAAATGATCTTGATCACAATGTTAGTGCAAATACTCTCTTGTTTGCTGATGACACTACCTTTGTTGACCATGGTAAAAATATCAATACTTTAGCAGCTAACTCAGCTCTCACTTTAGAATCTGCCAAGAGTTGGTTCTCTGCTAATGAACTTTTGCTGAATGTAATAAAACTCAGAGTATTATCTTCTGATTGCATGATATACCTCATAATTATGACTCAGGAAAGTCTGTCAAACTGATGGGTTTTTGGCTTGACCCTAAACTATCATGGAATGACCACATAATCATGATCTGGAATAGATTTTCTTGTGTGCTGTACATGTTGAGAAATCTTAAGCCACATATATCTGATCACTACATTAGGTCAGTATACTTCGCATTTTTCATTCCCAAATCATTTATGGAATTTGTCTCTGGGGCCGCTATAGATTAAAGAAAATATAGATGGAGCTATACGGTGGTAGAGTATGCGAGTAAGTGAAGCTATCGCGGAAAAGAAAGAGTGTGCAATCGGCCATCTTGGTATGACAGGGTTTTGCTGATTGGGTGTCTTTTGCTATGCTAACTTTAGAACATTTTACATCAATATTTTTTAATGATATCGTTCATAGAGAAAATTCTTGTTACTTACTTTATACATGAAATGCTTCAGTATGTTTTCCAAGTGGCTACTGATTGAAATTCTAAATGCCTGATGTTTTTACTGTACTCTCCAAGTAGCTACGTACTCAGGTACCTAGACGATTGAGATATGGTAGGATTGCTTGATTCATTTAGTAAACGCAATAAACGAAAAGTTCCCAAGGAATATGCGATTTATATCCCAGAGAGGGATTAATACTTTCCCTAAGAATGCATACAACTATTTTTTTACTGCACTGGCTGCTATTCTTATGCTCAATGAAAGGATCGACTATTATTCAAAATGTTTAGAAATTTGCCTATCTCTAAAACCCGAAAGCATTTTTCCTGTTCACCGATTTCACCATAAAACCCAAATGTTCAAAAATTACATTTTCATGGAGCAATTTTCGTATGTTGAAAATGCAAGGCATTTATTTCAATGCTTGGATTAAGTTGATTATAGGACTCATATTCACTATATGAGAGAAATTATTTCTTTCTTCTTCTTCTCACACAAACTCCTGTCAGCAGCCATCCTTGTACAACCCAGCAGTCGCTAATATACAGCCTGTGAAATTACTAAAATTAGCTTGAAGAGCTGCTCTAGCAAAAGTCAACCCAACTATACTTATGTTACATATTTACTCAATTTATCAGAAATGTGTATATGCTTCTTCTGGGAGAAATCAGGATTATTGTTCAGAAAGCTACCATTAAGATTTGGTGTAAAACAAGAAGGCCATATTATGCATTGTGCTTTGATTTTGTACTTTACCTCCTCGTTGTGAATCCATCCGAAGCAAACATTGATTAGACACCTACTCAAGAACAGAGGCGATTCTATATGTGGTCCAAAATGTTGTCTGCCGCAAATATCTTGTAGGTTTCATTTAGAAGTAATGAAATTTATATACATACCTGTGTATTAAAGGACCTGAAATATGACTAGGATGAAGGTGGAAGAAAGGCTAGTCCACAGATATTTTATAGATTTTATTGGGCATTATTACAAAGCATGTAAAAATCACACTGATTACAGAAAACAATATATATATATTAAAGATTAATTTCCCTCAAACAAAACTAATTTATTAAACAACTGCCTTTTACTTTCAGAAGTATCAATTGATTTCTTGCATACATAATGCAGTCTGATACTAATGTACTTTTCTGCAATTGCACGCAGGAGATGATCTTTATGTCCAAACATTAACTCTTGGTCACAGTTATGACTTTCCAAATCTTTAAATATACATGTCCCCACAAAATGATACATAACAGATGTACAGAGCCTTCTTACAGTAAATTTCTTTTGCATGAAAATACCACCACTTTCTGCTTGTGCCATTCTAACAATTTTTTCACATACCTTGCATATATTAATAACATCAACAGATGGAAAAATTAACCCTCCTGAATTTCTGTTCCTTATTAACTCGCAACAATTCTGCATATCATTGCCAACCAATGCATTTAAACACTCTTCGCATTTTAAAATTTTGTGCAAGTGCCTCACAACAAAACCTGAGATATAAGCAATGACTTTATGTGAAAACTCACTTAGCTCAATGATTCTCATTGGAACCAACTCATCAATTGATAGATTGTCTTCATGCTCTTCATCTGCCATTCTACTTCCAGCAGTGGTAGAATTGATGACTGATTCAGAGCTATAACAATTCGGTATTTTTATTTCCTCTAGAGCAGGGGTCCTTAACCTTTTTTGTGCCATGGACCCCTTTGATTGTCTGGTGAAGGCTATGGATCCCTTCTTTAAAAAAATGTACAGAAACGCATACCGTAAATACCCACGTGTAATGCACACTATTTTTGCAAAATATTTGACTTAAAAATTAGGATGCGTGTTATACGAGGGTACATAATCTTCCTATTTCCATTTGACCCCATGTTTCCACAATTTCGGCACATTAATTACTGCCCGGGTATCCTCATTTTTATTGGCGATTTTTACGAAAAGTAAGATAGATAATAGTAAAAATTTATTAACTAATTCTATAAACATACATTAATTAGATATGAAAAGAATCAATTCAGTATTTATTCATTTTAAAAGCCAAGAAATTCTTCGTCATTTGACCATTTTTCTTCAATGTTGTTATTGGAATCATCAACTTCGGTATCTTTTGTATCCTCCGTTGCCGTGGCGCTGTCATCGTCGTCCTCCCACACCATATCATCTTCACCACTATCTAAACTATTACTGATGCAACATTTCTTAAAACCTTTTATAATAACATCCGTTGATAATTTATTCCTTATAAAATTCTATGTTGTGAACATTCCACACGATTCATCATTGATTTAGGATAATTTATCATTGACAAGTTATTCACGAAATTTTTATTTTAATAAATAAGGGAATAGTTAATTTAACGGCTAAGAGACTTCCCTCATAAACTTCTGAGAAATGCATTTGTTTATATTTCTCTAATTAATAGTTAATTAAGCACACACTTAGGAAATATCATGTTTATGTGTATTGAATAAATAAGCTACATGCCTTTTTTGTCGAAGCAGGTGAAAAATTTTTAAGTGATGCAAATTTCAAAATATAATATTATTCCAAGTATTCATTTTTTAAATGCTGGACTTCTTATTACAAAGACTAGTATATTTTTAAGCTCTCCTATTCGTTTTACATAAAACAATTAATGTGTTCGAAGTTCTAATCAGATAACATCAATGCAACATTGAAATATTGTCATTTTACTGTATTTGCACAATTTTAGGAACATTGGAATAGTTATTCAATACTAAACATTAATTTTGATCTTCATAACGAACACTTTCATCAGGTTTGACAATATATAACGAGGATTTGAAGATAAGTGTTAAGTTAAAAAATTATTTTTGTCAAAATTTGTTGACTTGGGTAAAATACGCCTTAAGATTTAGCTTCCGTAAACATTCTTCTGTGAAATGTTTCATTAAGTAACTTTGTCCATTAAATCTTGGACGAATTATTGGAACTATTTTACGTTATGTGAACAGCTGTGTATGTAGTTTTCTGAAGCTTAATTGGTTAAATTTGAATTAAGGCGAGATATTCTGAAGTTAAGAATCTAGGCGAAGATAATTCAGAGAAGTAATTAAATGGTATTGCAAACTTCTTTATTGGAAGAAGCTCATTCTTTTCTACTTGGTGTCATTGGTAGTTATTCTTTTTCCTATTTGAGAGGTGTTTTTCAATGAAAAAAATGAAAAGAGACATAAGACTCTTTTCATAGTGTTAATGCCTCCTGTTGGTCAAGCGATTTGAGATGAATTAACCTTTTCACGGCTAGTGTGTGATATTTATTCTACTAAATTATTTGCATCATGTAATGTGATTATTATTCCTGCGTCTTATATGCTGCTTTATGCTTGGGACTTTCAAGGACTTGGAAAAATTCAGTCAAGTGTTACCCAAATTCTTATTTCAAGTGAACGATAATTTTGTTATGATTTTTAGTTTTTCTAGTTTTTTCTGAGAATGGATTCTTTTAAATTTATCATTAATTACATCCAAATGTTTTATGGAATACTATTAAATTCTTGTATATTTTCTCATTCAATTAATTACAATTTATAGATCTTCCAAATATCAATTTTTTGTAATTGCCAGTTTATTAGTGCATGTAATAAGCACATTTTCAAAGAGCAGCTATGAAACATTTTTGTGAATATTAAAATTCAGAGAGATTTATAGTTGTCGATCAACTTTAACAATAAGAATTTGTTTTCTGAATTTTATCAAAATTAATAATTTGGCTGTGAAAAGGTTGAACCATCTGAGGGGCAATGTACTGTGCGAATGGTGAGCCAATAATGCCAGCAGCATTGAGTCCAGAAATGTAATTATTACTTCTGAAATAGATGAATTAACATCAAATTTTTAATCGTTTACCCGTATTGACCTGGATACAATGGAACTTCCTTAGAGAAAAAATATTCAAACTAAAGTTTCTTTCAAGTTTTGCAGTTACTTCCCTCATGTCGTGTATTTGCTTTGATAATATCAGAATTTGAGCCTAAATTTCATGTCAGAACAGATATTTGTGATGCTGTATATAACCTTATTTTAATATCTTTTTTGCTTGATTATTAATTGGGCAAAAACTTTTTAAATTTATTGAATTTTTTACTGTAATACTTGACATTTTAAAAATTTTCATAGCCCCCAGAAGTGTCATTTAATGTTGTGCAAATTTTAATGCAATTTATAATACAAAAAATGTATTATCCAGATAAATACAGTGGGATGTCATGAATTATTTACTGAACAATTTTTGGCTTTAAAATATTTGAAGTTGAATTAATATTTTCTGTAGGTTTTCAACATTATTGTTGAGGAAATTGTAATGTTCCAGTAAAGTAAATGTTGGTCTAGTTTCTGTAATGCACATCTGGTTCAATACTGCTGGCATTTATTTTCCTGCTATTCATGCAGTACATTGCTTAATTTGTTGTATTGTAATAATTTCTCTTGACCAATGGGAGGCATTTATTTGAGAGGGGATGCTGTTATTGTAGTCAAGTGTTTGTTTTTGAAAAATGCAAGTGAATAAGTTGTGTGGTGAAGACTGCTGATAGTCAAGTGACATGAAAGTGTTATTTATTGTGGTGAAAAGTTGTGGACAGTATGATGCAGCAGCGATTCTGCAGCACAAGTGATCAGAGACAGGAGTGAAGAGGAGGATTCTGTAGCCGGGCCTGCATATAGAACTCTTCTTAAGTCCAACATTCCTAAAAGAGTGGCTGGGAAAAAGCTGCTTGACTTTTTGCCATGGAAGTGTGAAAAAACATCTTTTGTTATATCCTTTATTGATTACTGTGAAAAAATTGTACACTGATACAAATTGTACTTGCAACAAAAATTACAATAAATGACAAGGTTCATATTGCAAGAACATGGTTATTATTTTCATGTGTTGTTTCTGCTTTCTTCAAAAAAGGGATGAGGGAAAAAATCCCTCACCCCTTCATCCCCTCCAAACGTGGGTGCGAGAGAAAATAGGAGTCTGTTTGCAGGCCTAGATTAAATAATATGGAATGAAGGAAAGTTATACCCAGGCGATGAAAGATCTGATCTGTTCACTAAAGAAAAACAATTACAGTAAATGGAATGGAAAGAACTCTCATTTGGATTAAAAAGACTTGCAAAAATTTAAGATTGCTCTGAAAAACTTAAGGCTTCAAAAAAGAACTGGCTTTTAATGTTTTTAAAAATAACCATTGAATATTTTTTAGGGAATCTACTGGATGATGGAAAATTGGGTGGATGGAATTATAACAGTTACAAAATAATAATTTCTTTAAATAACCGTTGAAAAACTTGAAGTATTTTTTGAGAAATTTTATGGTTTGTGGATCTCCACTGAACTTTTTAAGAACTTAATTTTTGAAGTTGAAACACTTGGAATATTCTTTTTCAAATTAACTTTTTGAGAATCAAAATCTTCACAAGGAATAACTTAATTAAAATTTTATCGATGATATGAATTCAGACTGACAGAATTTCCTTTATATCTGGACTTTAATATAGAAAAATCCATTGCATCTTTCTTAACTTACTTTAAATTTTGTAATCATTAAGCATGACAAACATTTCAATAAATCTTTTAATATGGAATATTGAAAATATCGTAGTTATTCAATCTTTTAATGACTACACAGTAGGATTAAAATGAAATATTTTTCCACCATCCAATTTGCCAAATATTATACACAATTATATTATACAATGCCATCTCAAATGATAATCTAATAAAAAAATTTGGCATATTCACCACCAGAAAAGTTTTCAGAATTTTGAATTCCAAGTATATTACTTTTGGAGAATCAACTAGGCTTGCACGAACAAATAATATATAATTAATTCTGTAGTCCTAAGAAAATCATTGCAATAATAATATTCCCCTTAACAGCAATGAAGTTCATGTTTGATAAGTTAAATTTATAGGAGGACACTATTAAAATTTTGTACACAGCATTAAATAGAATGTATTACAAGTTCAGATTAATCGAAAAGTTGCTCAGGTTCTGACAGAAAATTAACAACGATCAAATTAATATCCAATAAAGAAGTTGCCACAAAATTAATGCCTTACGAGGTGTCTGCCCATTGCAGCTCCGATTGCAAAGACAAAAAATATAAAAAAGAAAAACATGGCATTCTTACGCGAATGATTTGAGAGCACTGCTATTTTGTTTAAATCAGTTGCAAAGATTGTTTTGGTGAACAATAATTTAAAAACTTGACTTTTATCAGCTCTTATATGATGAGATATCATTTAAAAAACATCTGGAGGATGACATTTGGTACAAAATAGTGATAGTGACAGAAAATTAATGCCTTATATTCTGAGAAATAAAATACTCCTACATCGAGAACAACAGTCGGCAATGTTCAGGTACAAAACATGTTTTCAAGGTAGCACTGTACTTCCATTTATTCAACAAGATAAACGAATCAAATAATCAAGAGCAATCGTAAATTATGAAAGGTCGTTTAATCCAGATAAAACAGTTCTTAATGAATTCCCATTCCACTCACCACCATTGTCTGCTTTTGAGAACAAACCAAACCAAAATTTGCAACGTCTGAGCATAAAACCCTCCCCCATTCCATATCCTCCAGCCAAGACTCTGATTCTCTCTCACACCCAGGTGACTATATTCCAGGTGCAGCTCAGCAGGACTCTTCACATCACAGATTCATTCTTCTCTGCTCAGCATCCAGTGCATAGGCCTTGAAGAAAGATGAAAAATTCAAAATGTTAGCAAATTCATTAAGGAAATATGGCATAAGGATTATTCAACTAAATTTTCCAAAGATTTTGTATAATAATATCATTACGCGCTAGCAATCTTTCTGTGACACTGAAATTTTTACGCTCAATTCTCTTTCAAGCATGCGATCTAATAAAATGATTGAAGTTTTAAATGGCCACCATCGATAGATTTGCCATAATTTTCAAAAAGTGCTGGTTTTACAATAAAAATAAGTTTAATATATTAGTAATTTTGTTTGCACATCAACTTGAATAATGCCTACTCATAATTCATTTTCTTTTACAACTACCACTTTTTAAAATTCCAATTTAATTTATGCTCTTTGGCTGTTAATGTTTAAAATTAATACTAGCCGACTTAACAAATAAATAAATTTCAGCTACTGGTATGTATAAATAGTAGTGAATCTATATAAATTATTCAAGTCACCTAGAATCTCTAGTTGCGACAATTAAATTTGTTCTTTTCATTGAACTTGACAAAAATCAAAGAAATTTATCAAGTAATTTTCTTGCATTATTCCAAAATCTGAGTAAATGACAGCATTATGGAAAAATCCAGCATTTATATCACCGTTTAAACATGACGCGTCTACACCATGTTCCATATTGGATAAAAGTGATAAATTTTAAATTTATCAAGAAATTTTGCCTTAAGCAATCAAATAGGATATCATCGCAAAACTAAGCAAAATGAGAGTAAGAAAAGATTTCCAATTTGCAGAAAGTAAAGCCCTCAATACGACAAGAACCAGATATCCCACTTTATGCTGTCAAAGCTAACACTATCGCTTCAGATTCGTCATCACTTCTATTATATCCTGTCCCTAAATGTGCAATAAATAGTAGGCTGACCAGATTCCAATGAGATAAACCAGGAAAAATTAATGTGAAAAACCAATCACAAATACATACTTTTCCATAGTGTATTTTCACATTTTTTGTAAGTTTCGTGCCTGCATCGTCCAAGCCATCTTCGGCATCAGAGGTCTTACAGGCTTGAGGGGTTAAAAACATCTTACATATTAATCACACTACATCTTAAATACTACTTAAACAATTTTAAATTTCCAAACATCACATTTAAATACCGTATCTGCTCGAATAGAAGTCAACCCCCCAAAAATTTTCACAATTTTTTGGAAAAGAGTGAATTTCATAGATTTTATGTTGAAGTGTGCCTGGCATGCATGCATGGCCTAGAATACCATATTCAAGATCTAAGCAAAGATTTGGAAATGGTTTAGTTGTTGAGATTTTGAAATATTATTCCAATTACTAATTTTGCGTTGTTGAATAATGTTCTACATTCAGTGACGATAATTTTATTCATCTTCATTTTCACGAAAGGTCAAATAAAGCAATAGCAACCTCACCAAGATAATTTTTAATCCAAGTCAATTTCCAATAAAATTAGCATTTACATTGCCTTAAGAAATTGCATTTTTATAATTATACACATACATTCCATGTAAAATTTTAGTGTTCATTATCAGCTGAGTTTTGCAGTTCATGCAATTGTTCATACCTTTGGAGCAGATGTCTCTTTATTTACCAAAATTCGAACAGTTGAGCATCGGAAGCCATAATCACCTTTGCGTAATCATCTGTGTAGTCAATGTATGCAATTTTAATAGATTCTATGAATGGGGTTTTAACACGCATACAAACATTACAATGGCTATAGCTACAACTACAAGCCAAGTCAAACTAATAGGAACTTCTGTTAATGGCTAATGAAAAATAATACAAATTGATAACTATTCTTAATGATACATATGCATAGCCCCGAGAAAGAAAGAAAATATCCAATAGCATTTAGAAACGAAAGAACAAGTAAAAAACTAACAAAACACAGGTAATGCTAAATTCAATATTCCAGTTTTAGTATGTATTCAATAATATTCATCATAGGACAAATATTTACTTTATGAAAAATATAGTACTATTATTGGAATGTGATAGCAATGACAGACCTGCTGCCATCTATTGGTAACTACGAGACAACCCTAACCTCAAATTTTTTCTCAGAATCACATTTAAGCCAAAGTGTAATTATTTCATGATAGATTTTTACAAAAAACATCGGCTTGTATTTGGACAGATACGGTACATGTAAGTTATTTGAAAAGGAGATATGCTACAGAAATCAACTTCAATTTTACAAACGCAGATACAAGGTCTTAATAAGCCTGCTAGTCTTCCATAACCCTCAAGCATCAGGGATTCGTTTGCCATTAAGATACATCCGAGACTAAATGTAAAAAATGGTATATTTAAATTGAAAAACAGAAGAAATGGAGACCTGCTGAAGTGACAACAGTACTTCTCTGCTGTTATAAGATTAAGATCACATGTGGCTGTATTTCACAAACTTTCTAGCAGTCAAAATGCAAATGGAAAACTGGTGCTAGCAAACAAATACAATTTTATGATGCTTAACTGGTAATAGGGATTGCAATCCTGTGATCCTGTCCACAATTTCATTCCCGAAATCCCGGGATTAGGTAGACGCAAATCTCGGGATTTCGGGATTGACATTTTTGCTTTTGCTAACAGGTGGCGCTAACGATTAAATTGTATTTGATGCATAATAAAATATATAATTCGTTATAATTCACTGAGTAATACTGCTTTCTATCTGAGTTAATAATATATCATCATATTGAATGAATATTATCTAGAAGAAATGGAATCCGCAAAATCGGATGGACATTAATCAAGTGATGAGGCCTTTTCCTCGAGTGATGAAACAGACTAAGATGATTCCTTTGAAGGGGGAGGTGCGTACAAACTATCAGAAACAAACATTAAGTTATTGATTAAAAAAATAAGGAAAACTGTTCTTCTCTTCAGAAAATCACCCGCAAAAAACGAGATTCTTTCAGAAATATGTAATCGAACAATATGGCGAGGAAAAATCACTTATTATGGATATAAAAACTTGCTGGAACAGTTTAGTAGAAATGATCGAACATTTTATATTGCTTAAAACCTGCATAATGAAGGCCTTGATTGATCTGAATTCCAATATATCATTCAGTGAGAGTGAACTTGAACTTCCTTCTATTTTTGCAACACTGCAGCCAGTGAAAATTACTATGGAAGCCCTTTGCCGAAGAGATGCAAATATTTTGACGTGTGAGGCAGCGTTGGAATTCATGATGAAGAAACTGAATGATGTGAATACAGAGTTAGGACATAATATGAGAAATGCCTTGCAGAATCTAATAATAAAGAGACGAACTAAGTTATCAGGGGTATTGAGGTATCTTCAGTACGGGTCACAGGCTCGTGATAATGATTTGGGGAATATATTTTCTGTGCCATCACTAGCGAACAAAAATGTTTGTTACAGAAAACCTGAGTACATTTTATTGTAATATTAGTAAAACATGTGAAGCACTAGACAAGAAAGAAGAGAAAGTTTCATCAGCATCAAGAAGCCGATCTATAAATGATGACTTACACACTGAGCGAACGGCAGCATCTGAATGTTTTGAGACTGGTACATCATAATCAGAGAAGTTCAAGAAAGAAGTCGATTCAGTCATTACCCAATGTTTAGTTCCTCCCAAGAAATGTTCCTCCTGCTGTAATTCAAATGACCTAGCATTATCAATAGCACGAGAGCTAAAGGATTTCCGTGAAAGTGGACGTAAAAGGAGAAAAGCTGCAGTTTCTTTACGAGCAGTTGCTAGCTATTCCTCCTACTAGTGTAGAATCAGAAAGGGCTTTTTCATCATCAGGGATGCTGTGCAATAAATACAGATCAAGAATGAATGACGCGACATTAGATGCACTTTGTTTTTTAAGGGCATATTTCAGAAATTTGCAAATAGCTTTTAAGTGAGAAGAACCTTAATCTAAAAGACCCATTTATTATCATAAATGCAACCAATTTAATTTAATTTAAGATACTGCAACAATTGCTACTTTTGTTACTAAAATTTCCTTTACATTTTCTCCAAAAATGCGTGTTTTATTTTAGTTTTACCTGCTGATAAAAAGTTATTTTCATTGACGTTACTTAAATTTTGTGTAAACCTGATATTACTTCCATAACTGCATATGATGATTTCATGTCTGTGTATGATATAAAATTATTGTTTACAAATATTGAATGTTTCTTATTTCCCACCACTTTTCCTTGATCCCGGGATTGAAAAAATCACAATCCCGTAATCCTGGGATTAGAAAATCCCTCCGGGATTGCAATCCCTAACTGCTAAGTAGCCAAACATTAGAGGGCTTAGGCAATTTCAATGAAAACTACCTATTCCAAGCAAAATATTATAATAAATTATTCTACTGACAAACCACAGAATGAATTTTGAAGTTATTTCCAAAATTATCTCAAAATATCGACCAATTTCATGCTTGCCTTACAACTGAGAACAAATTAAAACTTGATTAATTCCTAAACTGCAGCTTTTCTGCATATTTCAAAACATTAAACTTGAAAACAGCTGGGTAACTTTCTTGTTTGCCAATACTTAAAAAGGTTTCAAGCAACCCCAAAAAATATTTCATGTCAAATTGTCACTACAATAATGCAATCACTGTGTCTATAAAATTCTCACCTATTTACAGAAAAATTTAGATGAGTTAGGTTGATAAAAAGATTAGGTTAGATAAAAAAATTGTTTCCAGTAGCCAATATCAAATACAGTACAAATGCCCAGATAATATTTATGTAAATAGTAATTACAAATTATATTGTTTTCAAAAACAGAAATACCTCGCTATACGTTGGAGGTGCATTCCTGAAAATTGCTACTTATAATGAAACATTTTCCCATAAGAACAATAATAAAAGTATGGGCTATGTTCCTGGCAGACATTTCACATTTATGAAAGTATAATATTAGTATTTTTATAAAAAACCCTGGAAAAATGCATATGATAACACTACTTTGGCTTTTCTGATAATTAATACAATTCCTAAACTTTTAATATTCATAGTAGGCTAAACTGACACAAAGTGATACACAAATATTTTTTATGCTATGTCATGTGTAAAATTCACCGCACAAAATCCATGGCATATTTGGGAAAAAAATCACAAGTATTACACAAGCAATGTTGGTTTTTCGATGTAATATATTTATACAAGTCAATAGTTTCAATACTTTTCACAAATAAAACTTGGTAAAATCCCTGCATATAAAGATGAATTTTTCTATTGATACGGCCTAGTTTGGAAAAATAAATCAAATTCCAGAAACTAATGCAGGGTGTTGCGAATATATTAATCTTGGATATTCACTAAATGTAGCAATAATGCTCAAATTGAAACTTCTGAGATAACAGCAGACGATAGTATTACATAAAACAAACAATCTGTTAATGTCACACAAAGAAAGAAAGAAATTACTTTTTAACACACACTGATAATACTCGCCATCAAAATTTCTTGAAGAACACAGTTCCTGGTAGTCATCTGGGTTGCAGACTGCAAGTTGAGAATCTCAGGACAAGTACGCTTTCAATGCATGCCTCTGAAACAATAAGAAAATCAAATCAGTAATCTTGCAACATGCAATTTCATGTTGTATACTATTTACGATTCATCTAGTACATTACGTAATGTTACCAATACCTTCATGCTAAATTATTCTACAAATATTCGAAACTGAAGTTCTATTGTAACTCAACTTATTCTTCAATTAAAAGTTTTGTAAAGAAATAGAGGAAGTTTTCACGAGGGCTTAATATTTCTTTCAAATACCGTCTGACTAGTACTTATTTACAACTTAACATCAACTTGACCGCAATTAAATACATCATTGCTTTTAGAGAATTTGTCCATAGAAAATTATGCTGCATTTCATGAAAGGCTATACGACTAGGAAAATATCCCTTATGTTGCATCGTTCTAGCATTTCTTAGAATTAAATTTCCATAAAAATTCAAGTCACTGTAATTTGAACAAATTTGGTACAATTGTCGTATTGGATTGGATTTACTTTCACTGTACTTTCATAATTCTTTTTGTCGTGCTGGCAACAACAAATTGAAACCCATTTCGAATTACGTCACCATTTCCGTAAAATATTTAGACCAAGAATACAACTGATTGTTGTACGTTAAATGTTTAATCGTTATAATTGTAAATTTTTTTCTCAACCCCTGCCTTTCGGGCTGGCAAGGTTTTAGACTTTGATACCTATCTAAAATTTTTGTCTCGTGGTCGATCGCTACGTTAGCACCCCTTCCTATATCGTCAGGGGTGTTGGTGTCTATTTCAGCCGGAGGGAATTAAAGTAAATTCCATTATTTTAAAAATGTTTTAATGAACTCAACCTGATAATCAATTATAAAAATTATCAAAAACGTTGTTTCTGAGTCAAACCCAAGTTTTCGGTACAAAAGAACAATATTTAATGGCTACATATCAACAACTAAATACATCGTTTTTAACGAATTTGTCCATGAAATATTATACGCTAAAATTTATGAATTCTCTATGGTTAATAAAATGTCACCGGAGCTCAGGGCAACGAAATCTGTAGGGTTAAAAATGACTTTTAGTAGAGATTTGATAGAACGTCTCCGAGTTTGAATAACCATGGCGAACTGTACCGCGATCAATGTATCATGCGTCCGAAACATGATTGAACTAGAAAGAGTCAATCAAAGAAACTTGATCAAACTTTAGCAATGCAGTCAAACTATGCGTACAGATCCATTCGACAACCACATCTCATTCCCAACTTAGTACACCCTATTGCACGAGATGTTTAAAACAGATTTCAACACGGAAATACAATAGCATCGAAATTAAATAACCGTGTCTCCAAATGAATGCTAAAACTAGGGTTATGATCCCATTAACATCAAGTGTAGCGTTCGACATCTTAGCATAATGAAGTCTTACGATTTACAAAATTTTGAAGAGCTTCGAAAAGTCGATTAGAATTTGAGTCGCAAAATTGCACGAACCTATTCAAGGCGTTCTTACAGCGACATAAATTCAACGGTATACATCTGACACGGCGTTCTAAGGATAATCAAGTTTTCGCTAATATCTTACGGCACAGAAACCGAAGTCATATTCATCATTGACAAGGAGATAATGCTGAACAACACGATTACATGAATTTGACGAAAATGTCAATGTCCAAAGAATGCATTACCTGTTAACAAGGACTTCTCCAATACGACTGTCCTGAACGCCACAACGAAGTGAAATGACTTTAATTAACAATTCGAAGCCCCGAGGTGCGGACTTTCGGCATTCTTTTGTTACCCTTTTAAATGAAACTCGCCAGAATCAACTCAAGAAGTTATTTTATTTATTAATGTTAGAATGTATCATCTATATTTTATCAATAACTCCTTAATTATCATTTTTACTGAAAATAACACGATAAACTCTGAATCTCCAGAGTATACAATGAATCGATGAAAAATTCTCAATGATCATGGAAAGGATTTATAAATATGAAAAATTAAACAATACTTATATTTCAGTCGTTAATGATATATGATATTTCCACATCGTTATTTTCAATAACATTTATAAAAGGTGTGCATTAGTAATGTTTAATAAGTGGTAAAGAAAAAGTGTTAAAATATTAATTTGATTTTGTATGTCTGACGATGAGATCCATTCCTCTGTACTTATGGGATAAATTGTACCTATGTAAATACTTTTCCCCCATATGAAAGTAGTATATTTCACAATATATTACAGGAAAGCATATTAGTTGCTAAGACAATCGGCTGAATACCAAACCCTCTATTTAAGTTAACCAGATTTCCAAAAAATGAAAAAGTTTAATATAGTATATAATCAGAAAATTCCTCGGAAAACGACCTAATATTTTCAACTTTGGATTAAAAAAGTGATTTTTAAAAAGCATATTTTTTGTAAACCATCCTCCATAGGTAAGTCGGGGAAATTGAGGATAATTGAAAAATTTTCCCTTTAAAAAATAAACTTTTGAAAACCTTTTAAATTTACAAACATGATCTTATTTATAGAATCGCCAATTTTAACGATTTATTTTTTTCATAACATCTCTAGATTAGAAAAACATTAATCTTTTATGAACAACGGCAATGAGCATGTTTTTAAACAACCTCTTTTATCTGTTAATATTATAAAAGCCATTGACAAAAATATGTATCAACATCATATATAACAATAAATCAATATTATTGGAGACGTATTTATGGTCTAATAAACCCTGTTATAATTCCTTTTCTCAGGGCCAGTGCAAGGGTATTTTGCATCCTAGGTGAAACTTCTGCACTGCACCCCCTAGCTCACAATTAACTTTAAAAAATTAATATTGTTCCTTAGTATTATACAAATTCTGCATTTATAATTTCAGATTTATTCTACATGATAAAAGAGAATAATCTGATAATGAATGTACATTTTCATTGTTTTATACTTTGCACTATATACTTACGTTCTAAAAGAAATTAATATATTATTGACATAATTTAGAATTTTATTTCTATGATGGCCATATACCAAGTCAAAGCACAACACTTTCTTTCTTATTCATTCATTTTTGCAGCAAGGGCGACAAAAAATATTTCAGGAGTGGCTTTCGCCACTCCACAAATTGTGCCGCCCTAGGCTGCTGCCTATCTTGCCCATTGGTTGAACTGGCCCTGCCTTTTCAACATTAAATAACACAGGTTGAACATCTAAAAGAACTTAAAAAGCCACTATATTTAATTGCGAGGTTTTTCTTTAAAAAAATTGTAATGTTAAAAGAAAATCAGATATTAATGTAACACCTAATTATAAATATTACTATAAAACTTGCAAACATGTATGCAATATAATGGACTTATCACATGAGACTTGGAAATTTAAAAAATCCTGTAGAAATAGATGAAACTCATTCATTGACAAGGAAATGAAATGGAGAAATGGCTTGGCATCTAAACAAATGCGGTTTTTTGGAATAATTGGAAAAAATAGTAGAAAAGTTTATCTTGAGCAAGTGCCTAATAAACATTACAATACTCGGTTAACCCTTGAGCATGGTCGCCTGGGTGTTTCACACCCAGAGAATTTTTAAATGTCAATATTTTTCTTTTTTTAAATGTGGATAACTTAATTCGATTAGTAGTTGGGTTTTGAAATGTTTTGATGGATATGTGACAGATTTTAGTGTGATTGCGACTTTGGAACAATAAAAAAAAAATTTGTCCGAGATCTGGATGCATTACACCCACCAACCATGTTTGTGTAATGTTTTTTAATATTAAAAAAGTAAATAAATTGGCAGTTTTTATTCATTATTCTTTGGATCATTACATGGTTGGTTGATATTTGTTATATAATGTTAATTGTTTTGTTTTCAGCAGAGGACCCACCTACAAAGTATAAATAAAGCTATTTTTGAAAGATTTAGTTATAGGTCTTATCCAGTCAGAAATTAATATTTGTGCTAACCTTCAGAACCTATCCGCACATCTTTTATACACCTATCATAAGTTTGTAACATCAAGTGCTGCAGAAACAAATGATGATGAAATTGCAACTCAAAAGAAGAAAAAGATATCTGACAAATACTTCCAATGCCAACTATGTAAAAGGAAGGATCGTAAAACTAAATCAGTATGCTCACAATGCAGAGTACACGTTTGCCCAGAACGTTGCAATTTCTTTCGTGATAACTGCTAGAAGAAGATATGTGTATGGACATCTCAGAGACCTAAGATGATTAAAATTTTTTACTACTTCATATCTTTGTATATTTTTCAATAAAGACATGAAAATACATCGCTTTTTCATTATTTTTAAGTTTTTCACATGCTTATATTAATTTTTCAATGACAGGTACAGTTAAATTCATCCCAAAGAACCTAAGAAAGGACAGGGCATATGACACCCAGCAACCTGGATCTCGTTTGTAAAATAGATGACCTCACTTGAGGTTTAACTATATATTTAACAACACTTTAATCATTTTTATTTATAGAGGGAAGGTTACCATATTTTTCATGACAATGAATTTTTTTGCAAGATTTTCATTCCCAGATAATAAATTAAAAATTCTTCACAAGTCTATCAATCTAGATTTACTTCAACTTTTGCAAGAGTTTTTATTGTATCCACACCTAATATTTATCAATGTTTCAGAAGACATCAATTAGAAAAAACTCATTCAACACTTGGTAAACACAAGGCAGCTTCAATTATAATTCTTAAATTTTTGAAGCAGATTGGTCTTCTCTTGAAAATTTCAAATAATTCTACCCACCATGTATCCTGTTCCACTTTATCAACTGAGCATTGTAAAAATCAGTGGCAGCTTGTGACCTGAGATGTAGGTGAAGTGTTATAATTATAATAATAATACTTTATTGGTCCAAAATATCGTAGCCATGATATAGAACAAGTCAAGGCAAATACATAATATGTAACATAGGTACACAATATGACATATTTATTTATATCTACCTTGCTCATAAACAGCACTTTATTGCCTTTTTACAATGAGCGCAATAACACTAACAAAGACAAACACATACGTCCATGCCCTTGGCAGGATTTGAACCTGCGACCCTAGCATCTAGCATTGGGAGCTAGACATGCTAACCTCCCTTCTACCAAGGCCGGCAGTTATAATAATGGCAAAGTACAAAATATTTAATTTTAGTGAAATCATCCTTCATAAAATCCTCAAGGCAATAGTATGTTTTTCCCAGTAATTAATTTTTTATCTTGGTTTTGAATAAATTTCAAGATAGGCATTTAATGCTGGTTGGGAGTCTGTTATAGATTTTTGACACAGAATGATGAGGTCCTCGTTGGTAGAAAGTTAGTGTGTAGTCATTTATATGGATATCCTCATGTCTAAGTGTGAGATGATTGTGAACTGTGGCGTTTGTAGGAAAAAGTGAATGATTATTTTAGACAAATAATAATAATAAATTTATTAATCCAAAGATCGAGTAATGCATAGATGTAGGACAAGTCATGTATATAGTATAACACAAAAATCATTGTCATGTAGTAAAATTGAAATATTCATTAACGGAATAAAACAGTTTGCTCTGTAATAAAGTCCTTAATTTTTTACGAAATATGGAAGGAAATTCCTTGGATAGCTTTGAAGTCTCCAGGTAATTTGTTAAACAAGAGAAGCCCCATTGACTTGGGGCCCAAGACAGCTGCTCTTGTTCATACAAAGTTTCTGTGAAGGGCATTAAGTTGCCTCGTACTATGATGGTGAACATTAGAGTTTTTTTCATATAGGAATAAATTTGTCTTAGCATGAAGTAACATTACAAATATATATAAAAATGGCACTGGTAAAATATTGTTTTTTAAACAGGGGACGGCATGGCGCGTCATGTCTCTCATTTGCAATAAGGGGAATTGCCCTCTAATGAATTTTAAAAATAACATCAGCATGAGGGGAATAGCCCCAAAACAGAATACTATACAAAAGATGCGAGTAAAATTCACCATAATATAAAATAATCAAAACATCTAAAGATACGCTATATTTAATACTCCTAATAAGACAGCAAATAGAACTGAGCTTGCTACTCAGATTACTAGTGTGTACATCCCATGAAATTTGAGCGTCGATTGAAATACCCAAGAATTTTGTGCTTTGGACCTGAGAGATCAATTTGCCTCCTATGTCAATGGATATGTTATTACAAAATTTATTTTTGTTTGCAAAATACATCAGTTGAGACTTATCCACATTCAGCTTTAAGAAGTTATTTTGACACCAATTGTTTAAGAGCTGAGCCACAAGTTTACCATTATTTTCCAGACTATCAATGCTGGAAGATGTAAGAATGACATTGGTGTCATCTGCATAGAGTATAGGGTTAGCACCTTTTACTGTCTGGATCCTGTCAGGGAGATCATTTATATAAATAAGGAATAGTATAGGGCCTAGGACGGAACCCTGGGGAATGCCCTGAGTTGCAACTTTACCAGGAGAAACATATCTTAAGCCATTATTCTTTATTACTACATGCTGCATTCTTTCCTGGAGATAAGATTTAATCCAATCATAGGGTATAGCCCAAATTCCAAAACTTTTGCAGGAGTAACTGGTGGTTGACAGAGTCAAATGCTTTAGAAAAGTCAAAGAACATTCCAAGGACTTCTATTTTGTTATCCAGTGCAGATAGTATATGATCAATTACCCGAAAGGTGGCTGAAGAAGTTGACTTATGTTGCCTGAAGCTATGCTGAAAGGAGGATATAAGCTGGTGTGATTCAAGATATGAAACAAGTCGTTTATAAAAAGCCTTTTCAAAAATTTTTCCAAATTGATTTATCATTGATATGGGTTGGTAAGAATTAATATCATGGGCACTTCCTTTGCTCTTGTACAGAGGAATGATCTTGGCAGTCTTGAGAGGTGCTGGAAAAATTTCTAGCCGTAATGATTCATTTATGAGGAACAAAAGGGCTAGCTTAATATAGTTAAATGAATGATTTATGATGATGTTGGGTATTTCATCTATGCCAGCACTATATTTGGATCCAAGGTTCTGAAAAATATAAATATAAATATAAGTTCAGGTTCTGTGCATGGAGACAGAAATAAGGACTTACAGGTACTAGGAATGTTTGAGGAGGTATCTGAGGTTAATGGATTGGTAGAAACAGATTGATGAGCAAAGAAATTAATAAAATTGGAAGCCAGCTGGGAGAAGTTGGAGATAGGATTACCTGAAGGATCCTTGAGTTTGAGTAAAGATTGAGACCAACCCTGATTTTTCGATTCATTTATAATTTTCCAGATTATCTTTGATTTATTGTCAGCATTCATAATTCTGTCATTATTCAAGGAACTTTTAGCAGAACAAATAATTTTTTGGTACTGTTTTTTTAATACCGAGTATTCTGTTTTGACTTCGCATTATTGTTGGTTTTGCAAAAATTGGCAAGTTCTTTGATATACAAGGACATCTGTCGGATTTCATCTGTGATCCATCGTTTACGAGAGTGCGATTTATGCCTTTTCCTGTATATTATAGGGAATGCTGTGTTGAAGTAATACAGGAATTTATTGTAGAAATTACTAAAACTTTCATCGAAATCATTAGCATCATAAACATCACACCATTGCTCTGATCCAAGGTACTTTAAAAACTGAAGAATGTTTGAATTATGAAAGTTGCAGCTAGGGCATGCCTCAACTGGTGGCATGGATTTGAAAGGAAAAACTCCAACAATAGGAAAGTGGTCAGAGAGGTCCGACATAATTACTCTGTACTACGTTAGAATCATAATTGGAAATAATGTTATCAAGTAAGGTTGAGGAATGATTAGTTTTGCGAGTGGGCTCATAATTATGAATCACTAAATTATAAGATTGCAGAAGGTTGAGGAATTCATTTTTGTTGCTGCTATGGGACAGTAGGTCAAGATTAAAATCACCAGTGATAATCAGAGATGGGTTGGGAGTGGAATTATGGAGAGAATTTAGAATACTGTCAAGTTTGAGTAGGAAAACCTGGAAGCTTCCCAAAGGTGCCCTATAGAGGGTACAAAGAATAAACGAAAAATCATTGACAGTTAAACTTACAACAGCACATTCAAATTCACGCTCTTCTATAAGTTGGTGAGAAGGAACCACAGTAGTAACAAGTGCTAGATTCTCCTTGGCAAGTATCATAACACCACCATTTTTTATGCTAGAACAACAGAATACATCTACAATATTATAACCTAGAAGTCGAAAAGAAGTTAGCTCATCATGAGCAAGCCAGTGTTCACATAAGCATAAAATGTCAGGTTGGTGCATATCTATCAGGATTTCTAAATCTAGAATCTTACTTCTAACACATTGAACATTTAAATGCATAACAGAGAGAGGGCAAGAATGCTGCATATTTGAAACCTGTAGATCAGAAACTAGTGGAGAAATATCTTCCACAGCGTGTGAATGCCCAATTAATTTGTCTTGGGCTTCGCAATGCCGTTTTTTTTGGGCGAGTTACAATTTGGTCACTATTGACATCACTTTTGGAGGAAACTGCAACATTTGAGATAGTAACTGAAGCATTAGTGGTGCTATTACTGACTATCGATTTATTTACATGAGATTTACGGATAATAAAAAGTCTAACGCAAACATCGCTGGGCCAATTCTCGCCTTTATGTAGATCATCTAAAAGACAATAATCTGCACTGATTTTGAAGGTTGAACTGTTTACACTTGTAGATAACTTATCACAGGTAAATGTATGACCCTTGTATTTAGAATTTAGGAAGTTCAAAATAATACTATCACTTAAAACTTCGTTATTAACTCGACTTAAGTGAATCCATGCACGTTTTGGAGTACACAAAAATTCATTTAAATCTTTGTTGGAGCCCTGTATGCCTGCGGTGAACCTGGGACTTCGCCGTTTGCTCCGCTGAATCCTCGTGAAACCATCTTCATCGAGGGGAGGCTCACTAAAATGAAGAGTGGGTTCACGAGAATCACTAGGAAATTCCTCATATTTAGAACGCTTGGAGTTCTTGGCCACTTTTGCAAAAGAATCGCAAAACGTTGGAGTAGCAACAACAGGTGGATCGGGAACACGGGGAAAAACGTGGGGTACACACGTAGTTTCACTTCCATCGGAAACATCCGCTTTGTCAAAGAATTCTGAAGAATTATTCCTTGAAGCAACCTGCTTGCTTTCCACCAAGGATAGCCGTGTGTTGTCTTCATCCAGTAAATGTAGAATATTGACTATTGATGCGTCAACAAGATTGCCCTTGCTAGGTGCGTTGTTTTGAGGCATGCTGCACGAGTCACATTTCCAAAAAATTGAGTTGTGGCACTTAACAACCGTGAATTCACTATCAGTAAGACCAGTACACTTTTTTGTGAAAAACTAAGCTGCAGATACCTCCACAAGTTAAGGATTCGTGACTGAAAAGCAATTCCTTACGGGAGCGGCATCGCGACAAAACATTAGAGTCCGCCATCTTGAAAAAAGCACTATTTAGAATATAGATGGAAGGGAGTGTAAGAATCTTGAGGGAAGCAAAGATATGCTTGCCAGGAGTTCTGGATGATACATTGATACATTTAACTGCTTTCTTTTGTATAGAGAAAGCTTTTGAGGCTGCACTAGAATTACACCAAAATATTATTCTATAAGATAAATGAGAATAGATATTTGATGGACATGTTAACATGGAAATCCATTTAAAAACTTACCCTACTTCTTGTAGATCAGATGAATTCTCCTATCTTTTAAGGCGGCATAACGGTCGATGATGTCATTGAAGAAAGGATATTTATCCAAAAGTTCGCATAGAAGTTCTCTTTGTATTTTGATATTGCGAAATAGTGTTCCTTAAGTAATTTATTATTGTTTTTGAACAGAAGAAAAAGGAGACTAACAAATTACATAGTAAATCATTTTCTGGATTCATTTTTACAAAAAGCAAAAGATAAATTATTAACGCAATTAATGAGAAACACCAATGTCAACACTATATTTAAAAAATAAAACATTATTAACTACATAAATGCAGCGTGAACAACGGAATGAACAACAAAAATCGAAGACAAACTCAAGACCGAGGGAGATGGGAGAGTGAAGTGTGGTCCAAACCCTCTTCACGAGGCAGCGATTGACGTCACCTGATGCCATAATAACCACCATTCCCCGCCTAACCTAGCATAGGGAAGAAGTACTTTCAGTCAGAGTTCTCAGCTCTTCACTTTGCTTATAACGCATTTGTAATGTTTTTTTTTAAACAGAGTGCTCACACTTTTGGCTTGCACGTCTACCTAGTTATTAAAAAATAAAAAGTTTGAATGAAAACAAATCAATTTAATCTAACAATAATAAAAGCCTACTTCTGTCCCTTTATGGCTATCTGTCACGCTATAAAAATCCGAATAACTCGATAATGGAATGAGATTCATTTTTGATATTTGGCAAGAATGATCGATTCACATATTATAAGATGATGATGAAAAGAAATCTCGAAAGAAGTCCTAGGTTCGACTTCAAGGTAGGCTTTTCCATTTCCCATATGATAACACGTAAAAATCGACTTTTAGACATGCAGGTTATTATTATTTTTGAGATCTAAACTAGAAAGAATTAACCTATGATCTTCAGATCTAGCCCATTTAAAAGAAAAAACTGACGTTTCTTATCGTCATATTTTTCTGCCTACAGTTCAAAATTCCTCATGTTAAACGTTTAATTCACATATTTTGGGGAAATCTTGCTATTTAACAGGATGTTGCCATGAAAGAACGAAAGTTTGTTTTCTTGCCGTCCAAAGAAAGTCAAGCTATATTTATGTTCATGTTTTATTTCACAAAAAACTTTTCCGTTGAATTTCAACGGCATCTCCCTAGTGGTATGATAAATTGTTCTGTTTGAAAGCTTCAGGTGAAGTGCCACTTCCCTCACTTAACCTGGTGAGCCGCCATTGGTAAAAATCTTTTAATGTCAATTTAAACATTTGTGGTCCAATTTTTTTACTTTCTCCATACGTAGTATATTGGGGAAAGTATTGTTTTTATGAAAAAATCAATTTTCAATTGAAATAAAAGTTTTGAGGACCCCTGAACAGGTTCTGGCCATTTTCTCGTTGTTTGAGTGTATGTGATAGGAATTTTGTGGGTGCTTTAACTAAAACACTATTAATCAGATCAATGCAAAATTTTATATTTGACATTTTTGTTAAAGTTGCAAGAGTTGATTAGTTTTTGGTAAAAATGTCAACCAGAAGTGGATGTTTACTGTTGACACTTATCTGATTTTTTCAAATATTTACTTTAATGGTTTATTGGTGAGTTGTATATTGTCGCGTATATTCCGCGTTTAGGGACTATTGCTACGGTAGCCCGCCGATGTACACCGATTTCTCTTGTCGTTTCCTCTCACTTCCTACTCCTCTCTCGACGCCACCACACTCTGTCCCCCCCTCTTCCGGTTTCTGCCTGCTTCCTCTTTCGTCCCGAGCCGCACGCTACTGCCATCTTGCGGGCGTTCGCAACACTCGGCCCTTCCTGACACAGCCACTCGCCCTCGAGTGGCCCACCGCAGTCTCCGACGCCTGAAGGGTGGTGGGAGAGGCAGGCCACGTAGTCTGCCAGCTTAGGGGGCCTTCGGGTCGCGCGACGAGGACGTGCCCTTTCCTCTGCAGGCGGCCGGTTTTGTTCTTCACCGTCCATGCCTTCCAGTCTGTCCTGTCCCTCCTCTTCGGTGCTTATCGCGTCTCCGATGGCATCTGCGTCCTCCCCACTGGTGAACTCACCGGTGGTCGCCTCTCCTTCGCCATAGTCCTCGGTGTCTGAATCCCCGCTGTAGTAGCCTTGCCGATAATACTTCAGCTGGGAGACGTGCACAGGGAATACCCTCCATCGCCGCCGCGTCTGGCGGCCCGGCGGGTCTGAAACCCGATAGGTGACGTACGTTATTTTTTCCGTCACCAGAAAGGGCCCAATGTACCTCGGCAGGAACTTCCCGCATTGCCCAACGGACCTGGGATGTCGTCGAACCATAACGAGATCACCGACCTTGTAGGCGGGGGGCGCTCTTCGTCTCCGGTCGTAATCCTCACGCTGGGCGCGCTTATGCTCCGTAGTCCGAGAAGCCACACACCTCCGAATCATCTCCACTCGTTCCAGGAACTGGCTGTAGAACTCCGGAGCTTCCTTCGGCCAGGGGAAGGTAGTCTCCTCGGGTAAGATTGGTAGGCGTCCGTAGACCACTTGGAAGGGGCTATGACCCGTGGTTTCCTGCAGGGCTGTATTTATGGCAAACACCGCGTGCTGCACGTATTCGTCCCAGCTAGCCTGCGTTCCCTCGATGTAGCTAGCCAACACTTCTGTCAGCGTCCGATTTACTCGCTCACATAGTCCATTGGACTGTGGGTGATAGGCCGCGGCCATAGCGTGCTCGACGCCCAGCTTCCTCAGCGACTCCTCAAGTAGCCCAGCCGTAAACGCAGTCCCCCGATCCCTGATCAGTTTGCGCGGTGTGCCATGCACCATGACATCTAGAAGGAAATAACGTACGGCCGCGGCCGTAGTGTCCGGCACAGGCTTAGCCTCAACCCACCGCGTAGCGTAATCCACGCACACTAGAAGATGCCTATTCCCGCGTTGTGTGAGTGGTAGAGGGCCAACATGGTCTATGCCTAGCACCTCGAACGGCCTCGACACCGTCGGGATCGGCTGAAGGAACCCCGTCGGTTTCCCTGGCGGTTGTTTATGAGCCTGGCAGTACGAACAGGCTTGAATGAACCGGCGGACGTGCTTGGCAAGGCCCTCCCACTAGAACCTCTCTCGTACACGTTCCAAAGTCTTCCGGATTCCTAAATGCCTCCAGTGGCTCCGGCGTGACACATCTCCATCACTTTTCTGCGAAGCGACCGCGGCACCGCTAACCGCCGCTTACGGCCATTGCCCTCCCCCGCTCTATAGAGGACGCCGTCAACAATCCGGAAGCGGTCACCGATCCGTCGACCCCTGATCTCAGATTCATCGCCGACGGCAGCAAGATTGTCCTCCAGTGCCAGCATTACCGCTCCGAGGTATGCATAGGCACGTTGCTGCAGTGCAAAGTCTCCGGCCTGCACTCCGTCAGGGACTATCGCCGCTGCGAAAAGCTCCTCCGGAACCTCGGTCTCTTCGGGAGTTCCGTTGGGGTTGCGGGAAAGCGCATCTGCCACGACATTGGTCTTGCCTTTCCGATGGACGTACTGGATGTCGTGCTCTTGAAGCGCCATGACCCAACGGCCCAGCCTCCCACTCACGGACTGCTTCATGTGGAGCCAGATCACGGCAGAGTTGTCGGTTACCACCGTGAAGGGTCTCCCGAAGTCATAGTGGCGCAGCTTCTCCACGGCCCACACGACCGCCAAGCACTCCAACTCGTTGCTATGGTAACGAGATTCGAGACCCGTTAACCGGCGGCTGATGTAAGCCTCAGGGTGTTCCTCGACTCCGTCGTTCTGCACCAGAACGGCCCATAGTCCCTCATAACTGGCGTCCGTGTGGATAGCACAGGGGAGGTCGTCACGGAAGTGCTGCAACGCCGGGGCCGAAGAAAGGCATCGCTTGAGCCGCTCGAAGCTTTGCTCTTCTGCTGCTCCCCAACTTCACTGCCTTCCCTTCTTCAGCAGGCCGTGTAGTGGCCGGGCAATGGACGCGAATCCTGCGACAAACCGGCGGTAATAGCTGGCCATACCAAGGAACTCGCGAAGGATCCGAACATTCCTTGGAGTAGGAAAGTTCCCGATTCCCTGCACCTTAGCTAGATCCGGTTTCAGACCCCCGCAATCCACCCGATGACCTAGAAACGGCAGATTCGCCATTGCAAAATGACACTTCTCAGGCCGAAGCGTCAGCCCTGCGACCTCAATTGCTCCGAGGTCAGCCTCCAGACGCAGCTGATCTTCGAAGCTTCGGCCAAACACCAGGATATCGTCCAAGTATACCAGACAATGCTCCCACTTGAGGCCCCCGAGGACCGCATCCATTAGGCGTTGAAAGGTGGCGGGGGCACTCGACAGTCCGAACGGCCTCCAATTAAATTCAAAGAGGCCATCAGACGTCACAAAGGCGGTCTTCTCCCTGTAAGAGGGGTAAATTTTCACTTGCCAGTACCCGCTGGCCAGGTCGAGGGTAGAAAAGAAACAGGAGCCTCCCAGGCGATCCAAGACATCGTCCGTCCTTGGAAGAGGGTAAACGTCTCGCTTTGTGATGGCATTCAAGCGACGATAATCCAAGCAAAACCTCACCTCCCCCGACTTCTTCCGTACCAAGACAACTGGGGATGCCCAAGGACTCCGCGAGGGTGCGATGATGTCGCCACGAAGCATCTCACGCACCTGTTCCGCGATGATCTGACGCTCTCCTGGTGACACGCGTCAGGGTGGCTGGTGTACCGGATGGTGACCTCCTACGTCGATCCGATGAAGAGCGAGGTCGGTTCCTGGTAGTCGGTGGCTCACCGAGCCAAAACACCTACGGTGATGGTGGCGTGTGCGGACGAGCGCTCTCCTTTCCGCTTCCCCCAGTTCGTCCCCTACGTTCCACGCGGTAGCGTCCTCGTTGTCGTCCTCCGCGCCACAGGCCACGGTCTCTCCGCCAACAGTAAGCGAACCAACAACTTCGTCCGGATAGGCGTCCACCAGCCGCTGCGAGCGCCTAAAAGTTATGGGCTTCCGACCGACATTCAGGAGGGGGATCTCTACCTTGCCCTCCTCGACCTCCAGGACGGCTCCAGGGCTTGCCCATTCTCGACCCGGTTGGGCACACGTCACCGCGGAGGTTAAAATTATGGATGGCGAGGAGCCGGGGACGCGGGCCGTTACGAAGGCTAATGCACCAGGGGGTACCACTTTCTCCTCCTCCACTACCAGGGTGCCGATCTTATCCGGTCCCAGACCCGTCTCCATAATACCCAACTCCCGCACCGCTGCACTCCACTCGGTCGTATTCTCGACCTCGGCCTCCGGTGCGCTCGGAATCATAGAGGCGGGTGCGTCGTCGACCGCGTTGGCGTCCTCACTGCCCAGGATAGTGTTCGCCCCTTCGCCTCCCAACCTTACATGAATTCCTCCCCCACTTCCCACTAAGACAGCGCCGCTCCTTGAGATCCAGTCGACACATAATATCAGGTCGAACGGGGGAGTGTCTACGACCCTGACGCCCTCCAGCATCACTTCCGCGTTGTGGAACCGGATCTGCATGCGCACAGTCCCCCGAGCCCGCACCGGGCGCCCATCTATGCCCTTCATGTCCATAACATCCTCGGCGTGAATCACTAGGCCTAGAGACCTCGCGGCGTCAGCCCCGATAACACTGACGCAGGCGCCACTGTCTACAAGAGCTCTAAGATTCCCACAGGGCGGCACCGCACCTGGACCAATGGTAACTGTGCGCTCTTCACCATATTTACACAACTCGCCGGCCCTGGCCCGACGGGCCGACGATTCCGTTTCCCTGCTGCCGTTCCGGGCAGTCCCTTACGAGGTGACCCTCGCGACCGCACAGATAGCACGCGATTTCACGCCGCAGCGCGTCAGGGCAATCCCGCGCTAGATGGTCACTCCCCCGGCACACGTAGCACATTCTGACGCGATTCCCCCCCTACGATTTTCTCCCCGGGTCCCGGGATCCCGGACACGCCTACTCCCTTGCCCCGACAACACCTCCAGCCGGTCCAATCGCGCGGAGAGCCGCTCCAGCATACTCGGCAGCGAATCTTGGTGGTCGCCCTCGCTTTTCTCCTCACCGGGTGTGGCTACGGAAGCCTGGTTGGAGATACCCGCACCTGGGACCCCGCGGCCGTTTGATAGCGCAGTGGACCCCATTCCCGCGCCGGGCAGCGAACTCGAGACAATTATGGGATACCCAAGGCCATTCTCCACCGCCTCCAGCCTCTCCAGGAACGCGTCGACGGTCGATGGCGCCCCTGACATCACCGCAGCCGCTACTTCCGGACGCCGCAGTCCACGCGCGATCCTCCGGATCTGCTCCGCCATCGGCAGATCGAGGGGGCGCGACGACAAAGACGCAGCTTGTCGTAAACATAATGGCTGCCAGGCTCACCAAGTTGCTGGACCCTGGCTTCCATCAGTAGACACCATTCCTCTAAGGGCAGCTCCTGCCCAAACGCTGCCTCGAGGCCTTTAACCCACTCTTCCCAGGAAGCCGCGTGAACGCCCCGCACCTCGTACCAGTTGTCGGCGGCCCCCGCGATCTTCGCCAGCGCCGCTCGCATATAGTCCGGAGATTCCCAGCCCTCCCCCTGCCCCACACGCCGAATCGTTGCGATCCACCGCCGAACGTCCTCGTCGCGATCCCCGACGAACGTTGGGATAGCGGCCATGCTTGTCGCGCTGAGCGCTCGGGGCATGTGGTTAGAGGTACCTTTTGGCGGACTCTCGGGCTCCCGCCGACAAAACGCGCTCTGGAAGGCTTCCCTCTGTGCCCTTAACTCCTCCTGAAGGGCCATCCTCTGCTGCGCCATCTCGCTCATGAACTCGCGGACGAGCGAAGGTTCCATAGCGGCGTATATATCGTCCGTACCGGCAATCTCGCGCCCGCTTCGTAGTCTCATACACCTCTCCTCGCCAACGTCCACTTCAACACGGTGAAAACGTGCGAAGATGACACGTGGTCCCCAAGACCCGTTTTTTGTTTAATAAACGGCGTGGTCTATTCCGCAAATCCCACTTCTGACACCAAATGTCGCGTATATTCCGCGTTTAGGGACTATTGCTACGGTAGCCCGCCGATGCACACCGATTTCTCTTGTCGTTTCCTCTCACTTCCTACTCCTCTCTCGACGTCACCACACTCTGTCCTCCCCTCTTCCGGCTTCTGCCTGCTTCCTCTTTCGTCCCGAGCCGCATGCTACTGCCATCTTGCGTGCGTTCGCAACAATATATAGTTTGTAGTACAGGCATTGTTAAAAAAATATATCAATGGATCTAGTAGTATAAGACGGTATGTGAAACTGAATTAATGATAATAGATCGGTGTAGTCATAAGTGGAATTTACTATTTTTAGTAATGTTACAATATCAGAGATTTCTCGATGGAAATGTAGTTTTTTTAAGTTGAGACTAGAAAGAAGGTGTTGATAATGTATGTCAGATGTGCAATACACGAGTTTGAAATTAACCAGCCTTAAAAACTTATGCTGAACTTTCTCAATGGAGTGAGAATGGCTTTGGTAATATGGTGACCACAAAGGTGAAGCATATTCTAAATGGGTCTTACCAGGGAACAATACAGTATCTTTAAAGAAGTGACATTTCGGAGCATACTAGTATTCCTTGAAATAAATCCAAGCATTTGTAATCCCTTCTTTAAAACAGAATTAATATGGCTAGAAAACATAAATAAAGAATCAAAACACACACCCAAATCCCTAATTTTGTTAACTCGATTAAGTGATGAATCATTTATAAAAGAAAGTTCTAAAACAGGATATTTGCATTTATGAAAGGTGATGACATTACATTTAGAGATATTCAATTGCATTTTGTTGCCAGTACATCATCTGAATAAGTTACTCATAGCCAATTGTAAAATATTGCGATCACTAGAGAAATGTACCGTTTTATAAATTTTTAAGTCATCTGCAAAGAGAAGCATATTTACATTTTGCACATAATTAATTATATCATTAACAAAGGTATTAAATAATAATGGCCCCAAATGGGAGCTCTGGGGAACTCCTGATATCACGTCAAATGCATATTAAGAAAAGGATTTAACTTTAACATATTGATGTCTACCAACTAAATAACTATGTAGCCAAGACATCATAGTACCACTGATGCCTACAGTTTCTAATTTATTAATCAACAAGCCATGGTCCACTGTATCAAAAGCCTTACTAAAATCCATATAAACAGCATCGACTTGTAAATTATTATTTAAAGCACTATAAATATTTTCTTCAAAAACTAATAAATTGGTGACAGTAGAACAATTTGCCATAAACCCATGTTGTTGATCAATGATAATGTTTTTTAAAAGTGGAGTTAGCATATCAAGAACTAAGCTTTTGAACAATTTAGAAATACATGATTGAATAGACACAGGTCGATAATTAGTAATATCAGATTTTTTGCCTTTTTTATAAATTGGAATGACATGACTTATTTTCCAATAGCTTGGAAATAAACATGAAGACAGTGACAGATTAAACAGCATGATTAGTGGAAAACATAATACATTCTTTAATCAAACAGGGAGGAATGTTGTCAGGACCTTGCCTTTTTTTTAATATCAACGGTCGTTAAATTTTTCAAAATATCACCAGAGGACACCTTGCATATATGTATATGTGTAGTATTAACTTCTCGAAAATTCAAATCATTGTTGATATCAGAGTTTGAGCTGTAAACACTGCTAAAATATTTGGCAAAAAAAATTTGCTATAGCTTGTCCATCTTGAGGTACTTCAGATTCTAAATACATGTGATTAGGACGTAAGTTGTCTTGCCTCAAAGAATTAACATGATTCCAAAAAGGTGTGATGTTAGAATGTAATAAGAACTCAATATTATCAATATGGCTCTGATAACAATGTTTAGACAAATCTTTACATCTGACACGTAGCAAGGAAAAAGCCTTATAATCAGAAACAGATCTAGACCATTTAAACTTCTTATGGGCTTGTTTCTTCTCATATATTAAAGACCTCAGTTCAGAATTGAACCAGCTTAGAAAGGAGCAGCAGGTGAGGAAGACCCTGATGACGCTAACTTCTTTACATCGAAGCATTAGCAACCTATGCTTACTCCAGAATTCACTCATATATAAATAGATATTTGTAGTGGTATAACCTGCCAGGTGTTTCAGAACCCTGTTTTCTCGAACAATACAACAACATGGAAATGTGAACTGTGTTCTGTTGACTAATTTCGGAATATTTAGCAGAAGACCAACCAATGGTGCAGCCACTAATACATTTAGTACTGAAGTTCAGCTTTGTTTAAAACCACAGTTCTTCACTGTAAATACGAAAATATTTATTTTTCACTTTTGTAGTTCTAGACAATACGATTTTATGATTCATTACTTATAATATAAAATTGGTTATGATTATTTCATATATGAATATTAATATTATTAAAAACTATCATTTCTTTAAAAATGCCTAAAAGGAAGTGCACGTGCACAGAAGAGATGAAAAAGAAATTTCCATGTTATTCATCTGGCCGAGATGAATGGGAAGCTGAGTGTAAAGTATGCAGAATGGAGACATATGTTTCAGTGGCTAATAAAGGGGTTGTTGATTTAAAGCATCATATAGAATCAGACATGCATAAGAAAGCACATCTTCGGGAAAGATTACAGTCCAATTTCCTATTATGCTTAACATCAGGTATAAATTCATGGCTATAGTTAATTTAAAGCATGAAAAAATAAACAGCAATGTTAAAAGCAGTAAAAACTTAAACCGGTTTATTTCAATGACATTTGAAATATCTATTAAAAAGAAAAATATCTCGATGTGACTCTTGAATTTGCCTTTCATTTAATATTTTCTCTATGTTGTGGCTTTTTTTGACATCAATAAAAGGAACATACTGCCCACACGAGTGTCTAATAAGATAGATTTGTATTTGTGTTTAAAAAAGTTCATTGTTGAAATTTGCACACAGACGTAGTGGGGGGTCATGCAGTGCAGGGTAGCTGTTTTCGGGAACAAATTTCCAAAAAGCTTTTAAATCTGGTAAAGTTGGTTGGTTGGCTCTCAAAATTTTGTTATGAGATCCGAGTGATTCTTAATTTCAGCAATTTCCAACTGGATTTTTGGTGGATATTTTTCAAATTTGCTGTCCAAAGTAGAGAATGGATTTATGAAGACAGAGACATTGTATCTTTCAGCTCCGAATTCTTCAAAACTGAAAATAAACGGATTATATAACGTGGAATAATACCTATTAAATTTCAAACACTGATTATTACGTCCACTTTGGAAATGTTTTCGAGTTTAAAATTGGTCCAGGGTTTTCTGAGATCATCTCCTAGAAAATAAATTCAGTTTAGCCTTGAAAGAATTTACAAGGTTAAACATTGTTGGAAATAAGCAATTTAGAAGATAGGACAGATGAGAGAAACAAATCAAATGTCCGATTTTGGTTTCACTCGGACCAAAAATAATTTTTTTTTAGCTCAAACACCTGACTGAGTACCGTGGGCTATGCCACTTCTTGGGCCGCGGCCCATGGGTTGGATACCCCTTCTATAGAGTAATTATTGTAAGAATGATAGTATTTATGTCATCCCAATGCAGGAGATGCTACTGCACTTTTAAAGCGAGACCTAAATGGAGTTAAGTAATACACACTTCTTGGTTGCTGATCTGATGCATTGAGTTGGTCAATGTAGGAGTTTCTCTTCCATGGATTGCAGGTTGTGATTTTAATTGTCTGCAACGCACCCTAAGACAGGCATCCCTCATTATAGTGCACTTCACATAGTGCGATTTCTTTATTATAGTGCTCTTGATAACTGCTGAATCATTGGCACATTGTTTTGGTCATATATTACATTCGCATAACTTTCTCATTACATTTATTATGCCTAATTAGCATTTTAAGGTAAGTTACGATTAAATTAAACATCCCAAAACAATCTAATCAATCAAAAGAGTATGTAATCCTTCAATAGTTTTTGCTGCTATTTCAATCATAAGCAGGAAAAAAAATCCTAGCAACAACCTAACGTGAACCCCCTTCCTCTTCATGTAGTCTTCTGTCTGATGTGGTATTAGTCATGGGATTAGAGTGGTGGTGGAGAATTTTTTTATTTTTTTGAGTCCTCGTATTATTTGTTATGAATCAAAAGCGTGAAAATACATGTGCTAATGAAGTTTCTGAAAATTAAAAACAAACTTTGTTTTTTTCTGTGAAACTTGAAGTAATTCGACAAACTGAAGTTGGAGAATGGTAAGTAGTTTATTCTTGCAAACCCTTGAAATGAGCGGGATAAACGATAAGGTAAAATAGTTTTTTGTGTTCATAAGAAGCGCATCTTTATATATTTTAATTATTTCACTAATTTAAGCACAAAATTTTACCTTATTTTCAAAATTCATTAGCATTGTGAGTAGTTAGGCAGTACAAATTAAAATTAGTTACACTAGTGTTTATGAGAAAATGTCTCGCCCTTAGTGCAGTTTCAGTTAGTGCTCTATTTGTCAGCAACCAATTAAGAGCACTAAGTGAGGAATGCCTGTATTACTAAAAACCATTTTATTTCGTCCATTCACGAAATGCATTGGCGACTTTAACACCTGTGGTTTTTGAGTTTTATAAATTGCCATCGATGCAGATCTTGAAGAGCGTGCATTGGATTCTCTCTCACAAATCATTATAATGTTGCATTCATCTGGATTACAGTGATGGGACCAAATTCAAATTAGGAATGTCATTCTAAATTGCACTTTTTAATGCCATTGATTTCTGGATTTTAGAATAGGGCAGACTTTCCTTCGTGTGCATATATCCCGTATGCTGGCATATTAGTCGAACTTTGTAGTGCAAAGAAATTCTGAAAAATTAAGGTCGACTTATACGACAAATATAAAATGTGACCCTTTAATACCAGATTAAAAACATTGATATTTATGAAATATTTGATCTTATGACATAGGTGATCATCATTTTGAATCGACTATTCTGTTGTTTACACATTCTCTCATTTATTTTAGAGGGTTTAAGATAATTGTTTTTAATAGTTAATAAAAATAAAAATTTTTACTTTTTTTAATTACTGGATCCTAAAAATATAAACGACTAATTTGCTATTACCAGAACAAAAGGTAAGTAGAAAGATATTCTGCCAATAGTTGGCAATACGGTATATGACTGTTCTTTCTTAACAAATGATTTAATAACTCAAAAATCGACATGGCATTATTTGGAAAAGTTTACATTTAGGTTTTAAAAACTATAAAATTCCTCGTATTCTTCATTCGATGTTTTTTTATAAAAAAGTGGGAGTTCGACTAATACGGCGAATATATGTCTAGTCATGTATTTTGAATCCGAAAGATCGAGGTCGACTTATACACCGGCATATACGGTGTGTATATATATATTCCATGGTCTCATAGAGCAGCCAGTAAATGGATTTCTGCATGCTCTACAAAAATGGCACACATTTCAAGATATGATGGTTATGAAATGGTAGGAATGGCATTAAGCATTGCTGACGAGGTAGCAGTGGATTATGTAAGTTAATGTCCCATAATCAGTGATGCTGAATGATAGTGTGGGATAGAGAATACATTGTGGAAAGGGGGTATTTATTGTTTTTATTAGGATATGCCATAAAGGTCAATGAAAAATCCATTTCAGTGCTTGTGAGTCATTAAATCGTTGCCTGAGCTGATGAAATGGATGAAGGGCTGCAAATATGCAAAAATTATTCAAATGGAATGGTTTTCCTGGCATATTACCTAAGACTAGCGTTTCAATTCCATTACAGATGTACCATACTATAGTGACATTGAAAAGAATTGAATTTCTACTGAGAGAGAATCAGACATTGGAGTCATAGTGAAGTACTCTTCCTTTCTTTCCGAATATATTTACCAATGATTTGACTTTAGGACAATTAATAAATTATGCTTGTTTCAATTTCATACAAATCGTCCCTGGTGGAATATGGAATAATTTCTTGATATGTAATAATGGCCAATACCTCCAAATTATACCTGTGGGGCAATAGCATCCAGGAGCAAGCACGAAAGGGGACAGTGACTACTCAATAAAATTTGATTGGTTTTCCTAAAGAGATGAACAAGTATTCTGCAAAGAAATAATTTAAAAATTATTTTTGATAGGGTAGAAAGCCAACGGACCTTTTTCTTCTTTGTGGCTGTTAACCAATCGAAAGAGATTGTGTCAATGGTGCGCCTGTTAATGAAGTGCAATGTAAATTAAACTGCAATAATGGCAATAATCATGTAAAATGATCATAATAAATAATAACGGATTGAATTTATCATCAAGATTGATTATCGCAAATAATACCGGAGCCTGAAGTGTAAGGTTGGTGCAAAGTATGTTTTCCTTCGTTCTTTGGTAAATCTGAATGATTTGATAAGCGAATAATATTTGCCTGGGAGATCTTTTCATTTTGCTCTTCATCTTGATGGAGCCCTTTGCTTTATCTCCCGCCGGGACGATTTAACTCCGAACAGAACCCTTCCTCATTCATCAACCGCCGTTTACGTGGACCACTGTCAGTTGAGGAATGAACGACCTGGGAAAACAATTTCCATCATAGATAATAAATTCTTCATTCCCATGTCACTTGTCTGGGAACATGATGACTCTCCATGAAGCGATTTAAATCAGACTAACGTGAGTCCGTTTTCGACCTCACCAAGGCAACATTGATGCAATCTCAGGGACGGATTTAGAGATTCTGGCTCCGTACGCATTGTCTAAATATAATAAAAATTACTATTTTGCACAGAAATGGTAATTTACGTTTAAAGACGAAGGTCTTATATTTTCTATAAGGAAGAGGCGAAGTTTGAGAAATGTAATGTTTGCGTAACGATGGGCCCGTTCGCGCTATGGCTTACGTCCAAACTCAAATGTTTCCGTCAGTAAGATCTTAATCAGAGCCTATGAAAAGTTATCAGCAGAATTAGATTACCGCACCGTGCCATTAATCGATATGTTCCAAGGAAGGTAAACTCTGTTAACTTGACCGTTGTTGCGACCGATTGCATTTCCGCCTTCAATTGTTGACACTTTGTACGAAAACATTTGAATTTGGTTGCGAACACCGCAGCCTATGCTGCGGGCAAGGATTTCTAGGGCCGTGGGGGATCGTCGTTTAACACTTCGCGGGGATGGCAGAGTCGGTCGGGTGAAAGAGGCGAAGTTAAAAAAATCCACCAATTTTAACATATATTCCTCGTACGAAGAAGAGGCGACAGGTGGCGCCCCGCAAGAGGAGGCTCCCGAAAAACTCGAGGCGGGAAACGGTCAGTGAAGGTGCGACCTCCGAGTGTGCTGAGTGCACGTAACGTCGCGTTCATTAGTTTCCCGCCATCGCGTCTTCCTCAACGAGCGACTCGTTTCGACCTTTGTCGATTCGAATCCTTCTCTACCTCTTAAGCCTTAACTTTTCACTCGATATTTCTTTATTTCAGATGGATATCAAGACACCGAAGAATCATCCGGAGGCACGGCGACGAGAAAAGAAGGGCAGCGAATGGACGCCTACGGTATTGAAACATTCTGAGGTTTGCCCACACACCAAGAGTTGCGTCGTCTTTATTGTTCGCCGACGTGGCTTGCCTGGAAGCGAGCTAACGTTAATGTTTGAGATTTCGTACACATGCGATTCTTTCTATATTTGGGGACTTTCGCCGAAACAAAGCGCTTTGTTTTGTGCTTGTTTGTGTGTCCGCTCTCTCGAAATATCGAAAATGCGAAATATGTCGTCGTTCGCGATGCGGACGAATCGAGATGGCAATCTCGTTCGATCGTATTTGTGTTCGTTTCGAGCGATGCGAATCCAACATCCGTAACTTTGTGTACACGCACACACACCGCCGAATACGTTTGTGTGATGCCGGGCGTTTATTCACATGTATTGTCCGCCTACTCTAGAGTGCCTTGTTTCGGTTGTCACGTCCGATTTTCCAATTGTGCTCGTCGAACTAACACTTTCCCTTACAGGGTCGTTATTCATTCTTTAAAACGAAGGATGTTTTAGGTCTGCTGGATTCGAGACGAACGAGGAAGGCATCTTCGAGTAAGTACGCCGAATTATTTCCAGTGCATGTGTGTTAAAGTAACCGACCTTATTAATGTTGAGGAATTCATTTCCAGGGCATGAGTCGTCAATTCCACCCATTTCTAGTCTGACCTAGGACGTGCGCCATGTTGCTGCTGCTGATGGTCGTATAGCAGAACCAGGTGAGCGAAGCGGATTCTTTGGTGCACCAGATGTCTTCGAACGTATCCTCGGCAGGTACGACGCTTGAAGTAATGGGATGGCCTACGTCACTTCCTACAAGTGATCGATAATAAATGAAAAACATCGTCCAATCTACGTGTGTCATTCTTCTTACCTAGTGGGCGTGTCTATCCATTCGCTTCTGAACAACTATATATACGTATATTTAGGATGGTTCCTAATAATCTGCGGCTTGGATGTTTTACCTGCTCGTGTGAGCTGAGCCGAGTCAAATAATATTTCATCCATGTGTGGTTGAAAACTTGCGTTACAGGATACATGTGCCGTAAGCGTGGATGCAGGTCCTGTTGGTAGATTTTCATTGAATAAGAAACAACCTCTACTAGTAAACCTGTGCATGAACGTTTATCAGGTGCTATGCCGTGTTTATATACTGACAAGAGGGTGGATGGGATAGCTTATCTCAGCTCTACCATTTCAACATTTGCAAATTATTTGGTCTATAAAACTTAGGAAAATTTTTCATTTCCATCTTTGCAGTGAATTTCTACGATGGAGCTTCTGAAGGGAGTGCTCGAGGGGTGGAAGAGGAACTTGCCGACGAAGAGGAAGGAATGACCAGCCACTTGGAACGCGCTTGAAGATCTATAGACTTGGACATTTGTATTTTCATATTTATTTTGTTGTGTTTATTTCCGTGTATTGTACCTTTTATTGCAATGTTATTCAGCACTGGTGGGGATGGCATAGTTCAGCATTAGGTAAGCAGAAGGTGGGAATTGTTAGGAGCAAAGGGTGAAAGTTGAGCTAGTATTCAGGATGAGGTGCGAAGACAGGCCTGTCCGTCATGTAGTTGTAGGCAGGAATAGAGTGGATGGGGTTTAGGTAACACTGCATGCAGTGTGAGGTATGTAATTTTATCATTTGCTTGTATCTTCTAACCATTGCTGCTTTTTTATTCTGACAGCTTTGTAAGCATGGCATAGGGCTGCTGTGAAAGCAGCGACGAAACCTACATGCTAAACAAAAGGTTAACGACGGCAAAGTTCTCCACCCCCTAGGTGCCATGGAAGAGAGAGCAACATCTGCACAGAAATGTTACAATAGAGACACCTGCTTTGGTGGTCCGCATTGAATTCCTCTTTTTCCTTTATTCGGCCAAAGTCACCGATGAATAAGAGCGCAACGTCCTGTAAGGTGATATACTTTGTTTTGTTCTATCTAATTTAATCTGTTAAAAGCAGATGTCGCTGACATGTTTTGTAGCCCTGTTAGATTATATCTTTAACACGTCATTTGAAATCATACCGTTAGTCCTAGGAGGTGATGAGCCCAGTGCTATAATCCAACCTGGGACATTGTACAACAAACTCAAATGCCCTCTCTATTGTGCCAAGGACAATCTCTTCGAGTGGGATTGAAAAGATTAATCATATAAATATTTATTTGCATTTACCGAACTTTACATAGAAATGTCAGCTAGATAACTGATTCCATTTTGACAAATTTCTCATTTGTGATTCAATCAAGAATACATTCAAGTCCCACATGCAATAACTAAACAAGAAATTTTAGTGTGTCGAGGATTAATGTCTCTGAGGTATGTTACGCTGTCCCTGATGTGGCCATATGAATTCATAAGAATATACGTTAGATATCCAATTTTGATCCTAAGCTCTGAGAAAATAGTACTGTTAAATGAAATGAGCTCATTGCAATTGTCACTTTCATATTTATAACAAAAGCAACAAATGTAGCTGAACGTTCAAGGGTGGAAATTCTAATAAAACAACATTGATTCCTGCCTTAATACCTGGATCCACTGTATGTTTCTTTGTTAAATTTGCATGTGCTATTATGAGTGAATCCTTATATTGCACCTGAAGACTGCAAAATCTTTACAGTTACACATTACAGTTACAGACAAATGTGGTTCTAAGACCCTATAGGGCAGGGGTGTCCAACTTTATTTTTTAGACGGGCCAATAAAACGGCTTGAATTTTTTGGCGGTCCAATTTCCTATTATGCTTAACATCAGGTATAAATTCATGGCTATAGTTAATTTAAAGCATGAAAAAATAAACAGCAATGTTAAAAGCAGTAAAAACTTAAACCGGTTTATTTCAATGACATTTGAAATATCTATTAAAAAGAAAAATATCTCGATGTGACTCTTGTATTCGCCTTTCATTTAATATTTTCTCAATGTTGTGGCTTTTTTCGACATCAATAAAATGAACATACTGCCCACACGAGTGTCTAATAAGATAGATTTGTATTTGTGTTTAAAAAAGTTCATTGTTGAAATTTGCACACAGAAGTAGTGTGGGGTCATGCAGTGCATGGTAGCTGTTTTCGGGAACAAATTTCCAAAAAGCTTTTAAATCTGTTAAAGTTGGTTGGTTGGCTCTCAAAATTTTGGGATTAACTTTGAAACAAAAAAATTCTGCTCTGACTGGGAATCGAACCTGGGTCTTCCACTTATATCATAGCAGAATTTTTTCTGTTTCAAAGTTAATCCCAAAATTACAGCTTAGGCCTTTCTGCATAGTTCCTATTATTCCATCATTTTCTCTCAAAATTTTGTTATGAGGTCCGAGTGATTCTTAATTTGCTGTCCAAAGTAGAGAATGGATTTATGACTTTAACATCTGTGGTTTTTGAGTTTTATAAATTGCCATAGATGCAGATCTTGAAGAGCGCGCATTGGCTACTCTCTCACAAATCATTATAATGTCGCATTCATCTAGATTACAGTGATGGGACCAAATTTAAATTAGGAATGTCATTCTTAATTGCACTTTTTAATGCCATTGATTTCTGGATTTTAGAATAGGGCAGACTTTCCTTCAAGTACATATATCCCATATATGCTGCATATTAGTCGAACTTTGAAACACGAAGAAATTCTGAAAACTTAAGGTCGCAGTCTATGCTGCGGGCAAGCATTTCTAGGGCCTTCGGGGAACGTCGTTTAACACTTCGCGGGGATGGCAGAGTCGGTCGGGTGAAAGAGGCGATGTTAAAAAATTCCACCAATTTAACATATATGACTTGTTCGATGAAGATGGGACAGGTGCACCCCGCATTAGGATGCTCCCCAAAAATTAAATTAAGCATCATTAAACTAGCTATACGATCAAAAGTAAATATAAACTCTTCAATATTTTTTCATTCTATTTCAATCATATGCAAGAGAAAATTTCTAGTGACAAACTAACGTGAACCACCTTCACCATCTTTATATCTTCTGTCTGACGTGGTATTTGTCATGGAATTAGAATATTGGGGAGAATTTTTTTATTTTTTTGAACCCTCGTATTATTTGTTAGGAAATATAAGCGTGAAAATACATGTGCTATTGAAGTTTCTGAAAAGTAAAAAAAAACTTTGTTGTCTCTGAAACTCGAAGTAATTCGACAAACTGAAGTTGGAGAATGGGAAGTTTATGCTTGCAGACTCTTGAAATGAGCAGGATCGACGATAAGGTAAAATAATTTTTTGTGTCTTTATGTATTTTAATCATTTTTCTGATTTAACCACGATAATTTACCTAAGATTAGTCTATAGAAACGAATAAATATTTCAGTATATCCATGAAATTGTTATCGAGGCTGTTAAAATTTAATGAATTTTAAAAAATTAGATAAATGTTATTTCACTTCTAAATGTGCTACAAATTTAAAATTTGGCAGAAAAGTGGGGCATTATTAACACAATGTAGAATAAGTATAATATTCCTAAAATTGAAAAATTATTAATTTTGTTTGTCCATTATTGTTCCACAAGGAAAAAACGAAAATCGGTCCAGAGAAGAAATCTTATGAAATAAAGAAAAATTTCCCCTGATAAAATATCTCTCTGAAAAGGTGAGATGAAATCCTTGTTGTATTCAAGCACCTCATACTAGTGTAAATAAATATATATATATATATCATTATATATAGACGTTCCTTACAGAGGAGGAGGATATAACATACATATAACACACAACATATTGGAGGATACTAATGTTTATGCACTTCCAGATGAGCTGGAGAAACAAAATTTTTTTCTTAGTTAGGATATTGTGCAGAACCGACTGGAAAAAACGGAAATCTTGAAAAAGTGGAACAATGCGGTCGCTAAAAATTCGTAATTGTTTAAACAAAATTTCAAGGTTTATGTATTCCCGAATGTGCTACGTAACTGAAATTCTTTTTAGAGGTACTATTTGTAAAAACGAAATGGGGATTATAGAAATTTTGATATTTTAATTTGTGTTGCCATTAAAGTTCTTAAAGTTTAAACAAATAGATAAATGTTTTGGTACTACAGGATGAACTAGGCAGCTGAAAATTTCAAGATATTTACCGAGTAGTGCATTTGCTGAAATAAATATTTGAATCTATCCCTAAATATATTCCGGCGGACGTTAAAAATATTTAAAATTTAAACAATTAGAAAAATATTATTTCACTTATAGTAGTGCTACAACTTTAAAATTAGGCAGAAATGTGTTGCATTAGTACCTCTTAATGGAGAAAGTATAAATTTCTTAAAATTGCAAAGTTTGGGGATTGTTTTACCAACTAGGAAAAACGAAAATATTTAAAAAGTGCAACAATTAGGCCGCTAAAAATTCGCAATTGTTTAAACAAATTTTCATGGTTTATGTATTTCCGAATGTGTTACGGAGCTGAAATTTTTTTAGTAAAACAATTACTAATATTTGCAAGTTTAGGAACGTTATACTTTTTCCACATTGGGTTAATAATGCCACAAATTTCTGCCATATTTTAAATTTATGGCACAATTAGAAGTGAAATAACATTTATCTAATTGTTAAAATTTAATAATTTTTAACGGCCGAAATAACGATTTCATGGATACATGGAAATGTTTATTCATTTATATAGACTAAACTCTAAATAACATTAAAATTTCAGCTCCCTAACTCTCCGCGTAGTGTCTAAACATTTACCAATTTGTTTAAACTTTAAGAATTTTTAACTTCCAAACAAATTAAAATATCAAAATTTCTATAATCCCTATTTCGATTTTTAAAAATTCTACGTATAAAAAAATTTCAGTCCCGCAGCACATTCGGAAATACATAAACCTTGAAAATTTGTTTAAACAGTTTCCAATTTTTAGCAGTCGTATTGTAGATTTTTTTCAAGATATTCGTTTTTTTAGTCCGACACAAATTTCGAGTCCGCCGCTTTTCTAGAAGTGCCTAAACATTAGTATCCTTCTATACATATGTTATATGTTACTCCTTACTGCATAGAGGGTGGTGGAAGTGGCATGGCCACTTCCGGCCAGGCTGCCAGCTTAGCAATAAGCCTGTCTGGTTTTGGAGGATTTTGGTCAGGGTGAGAGGACTGGTTTTATTGTTCGACAGCTTCATCATGCGTGTCTATGCCTCTTGGGCAGTGGGGCGAACTCCTGACCCATGGAGGCCATTGGGCGCTTGAAGCGGTCCCAGGGCATCACTCTCATTTGAGAGAGCCTGATGATCGGATCGTGGGGCGAGCTGGAAGTCTTATCGAAGAAAGCCCTGGCTCTCTTTTCCAGGACGCGTTCAAGTGGTTCGACGCCGGTAGCCATATGGAGCTCCGCGACTCGCGCGAAGTTCCGCCAGGTGATCCTGAGCATCGTCCGTAGTGCATTGTTCTGCACTACGGCGATCTTTTTGATATGGCTTTTCGCCGCTCCCGACCAGATAGGAGAGGCGTATGTCAGGATTGGCAGTACGCAGGCCATGTATAATCTGACCTTGGTCTCCAGTGTCACCTCTCTGGAGGCCAGAATAGAACCGAGTCTGCGTACTGCACCTGTCCCGACCCTTCTGAGGCCGGAGACGTGTTGGCGCCAGGTCAGTCCTCTGTCCATGGTAACACCGAGGTATTTAGCCTCGGGGGACTAAGGGATGACCTGACCCTGCAGGGTGAGTGTGGCTACCGGCTGCCGTCTGGGAAGTGCCCGAAACATGGTGGTGTTCACTGCAGTGCGCCACTTGCAATATCAGGCGTGGATTTTGTCCAAGGCCCTCTGCTGGTAGGTCACCGCCTGTCCCTCGCTGGCGGACTTGGCGAGGATGGCCGCATCGTCGCCGTAGAGGCCGACGATGACGTGGTGACCGTGCTCCCTGGGGAAGTCACGGGTGAAGATGTAAAATAATACTGGGCCTAGGACCGATCCCTGGGGGACACCCGCTCCGATCGAGTGAATCCCGGATCGCTCCCCTGCCCAGCACACCCAGAATTTTCTGTCCTCCAGGTAGGAGCGCAGGAGTCGGATGAGGGCTGGTGGCAAGCCAGCCCAGTGCATTTTGGCAAGTAGCGCCTCATGCCAGACTCTGTCGAACGCCTTGCTGATGTCCAAGAAAACTGCCGCCGTCCGTTTCCGGCGGTTGATGCCGTCGGTCATGAAGTCGACGACCCTAGCAAGCTGTCGAGTGCTGCTGGCGGAAGCTGAACTGCTCTCCAGGGATGACGTTTTTGGCAGCCAAGTACCTCTGCATGGTTGGGAGAACGAGCCGTTCAAACATCTTCCCGAAGTTGTTGAGGAGTGAAATCGGGCGATAATTCTCCGCGGCATCCGCGGCCTTGTTGGCCTTGGGGATGCCGATGATCTTCGCCCTCTTCCACTCCTCCGGGAAGTGCCCGATTTTCAGGCAGCCATTGAGAATGGCTTCGAGGTACTCAACAGCAGCGATGGGCGGCTGCTTGATAACCAACCCGCTAATGTCGTCATCGCCAAGAGAGCGACGGCCACCGCCTCTAGTTGAGACATTTCCAGGAGCGGGTACTCGTGGTACTCGAGTGCTGAGTGAACGAGAAGAGCAACGCCACCTCCTACGCCGGTCGCTCTGTCCTTCCTCAGCACATCCCAGCCCCATAGGGTGAAGAAGGATCCTGGGGAGAGTTTGGTCTCTCCTATGGCAGCGACCGAGACTCCATGGTCGTGAAGTAGTGGGAGGAGCTCGTCGGCACGCCCACGGATGCCGTTAGCGTTCCATCCCACCACCGAGAAGCAACCTCTTACGGCGTGGCTCCATTGCTGGTCTTGGTGACGGCTATCTCTTCCAGCAGTGCCAAGAGGAGTAATCCCTGGCGGCTGGTGATGTATTTCTTCAGCACCCGAGTGATGGACACAATAGTGGCCCAGAGCTCGTCGTCCTGCGAATCCGAAGGGGGAGGCGCTGACGAGGTTTCGGCGGGTGGACTGCCGCTGGGTGCTGAATGCAGAATTTCAGTCGTCAGAGACGCTGGTACCGGTCTTGATTGTTCAGGCACTGCTGCTTTGGGGCGGGGTGCCCCCTGGGAACTGACCGGTTGTACGGCGTTGGCACTGCTGGGGATAGCGGGCTCAGCCTTCCTCTGCAACTCCGGGTCAGGTGGAGTAATGGTTGGAGCGGCGCTGGTAGCGGCTGTAGCAAAATTCTTTCCAGGGACCACCTTGGCGGAGCGCCTTGCTGCCGCCGTCGGGGCCACTGTCCTGCCTTTGTTGGCCTTGTGCTGTAGCGCATCATTGCGCTCGTTTGCCGCCAGCGCCTTGTCCAAAGCTTCCAGGTAAACAGGACATTGCCTGTATGTGGAGGGATGGTCACCACCGCAGTTACAGCACTTCCTGGGTACCGTGGGTGGGTTGGGGCAGTCGCGGAACCGATGATTTCCCGCGCACTTGTAGCAGCGGGCCACCATCCTACACCCAAGGGAGGAGTGCCCGAACCTCTGGCAGTTAAAGCAGGTCTGCGGCGCTACTCCTCCCTTGAAGTACTTCACCTGCACTCGACACTCTTGTATGTGGGCGATCTTGTAAAGGGGAGGGATGCCTGGAGTTTTGTCCACCACGGCGATAAACTTCCTGGTCTTATCAGGTTGTGCCCTCCCCTCCGCCGTTTGCGCCATGTGCTTTACGGACTTAACCGTGATTCCAAACGCCGCTAACCCCGCGGCCACTCTAGCTGGAGGGAAGTCACTGGCCAGTCCCTTAATGAGCAGTCTAGCTATTTTGACATACTCTGCCCGGTGCGAGAAGTACTAGAGCTTTTTCTCGTCGAAGATCTGCAGGACTTTCTCCTGCTGTTCCGGCGAGGTAACGATGACCCTGGTGGAGACATCTCTGATCTCTCTTGGAGAGAGTCAAAGAGGTCGGGGTGGTTCTGTACACCATAGACGTTAATCGGCTTCACCTTAGGTCTACTGGGTTGGGTGGCGTTTGAGGAGGGATTTTCAACCTTCTTTCTGGAGGTTCTCTTCCTCCTCTTCTTGGTCACGATCTCGCAAGGCTCTTCGACTGCAGCCTCCGCTCCCTGGGTAGCAGGCTCCGGAGGGTCATGCGGCTGCCGTGAGGGTATTACCTCCAGTGAATCCGAAACCTTCCACTTCAGTTTGGAGCAAGAAGTTTCGGTCTCCATATCCTCGACACTCACAGTGAGTGACGCAGGAACGGGCATGGTACACTCAGAAAGGGGTAGGGAGGAATCAGGCGTCACTGGGGCGGTTTCTCCAGCTTTTGCCTGAGCACCCTGGGTGGCGGACTCCTTGGGTGCATGCAGTGCCAGAGAGACGTCTTCTATGGATTCTGAGAGCTTCCTCTTTTGCGATGGAGCGTCCAGGTTTTCTGTCTCCATAGGCTGAGTATCAATTGCTGGAGAAGGGAGGGGGGCTGGCTGCCCCGAAACGGGCTCAGGTAGAACCACCGTCACGTGCGATGGGACCTTTTCAGGGCCAATGCACAAGAGCGGAAAAATCAGGCCCTTTTCAGGGCCCAACTTCCGCAGTGGGGGAGAAGCGAAATAGGTGTGAAGGAGGAACTCTGTTAGCCCTCCCCATATTTCGACGGGAAAATACGACAAAGCAAATCCGTTGAACAAAAACAAAGTCCAAGTGAAGCAAGGTCAAGATCAGAGTGAACAAAATAATCGTAATGATGTAAAGCACAACGAGACGTAGTGCAAGGAGGTAGGCTATAGGAACGCAAGTACCCAATAAGCGCATGGCTCTCAGCGAGCTCTGTTACTCCTCTGTAAGGAACGTCTATATATAATGCTATGTTATATCCTCCTCCTCTGTAAGGAACGTCTATATATAACAAGTACTGGTGCTTGCATTCTGCAAGAATTTTATCTCACCCTGATAAACATATTAATTTTTCAGAGATATTATTTTAATTTAAAATATTTCATCACTGCACCAATTTTCGTTCTTTCCTTATGGAAAAATATGTGATTAAAGCAATACCTAAAATTTTAAACTTTAACAATATTATTATTTTTTCATTGTGATGCGCTTATGCCACACCTATCTGCCAAATTTTAACGTTGTAGCTCATATAGAAGTGAAATAATATTTATGTATTTGTTTACATTTTGGAAAATTTATAACGGCCGCAATAACAATTTTAAGGCAATACTCAAATGTTTATATGTGCATTTGCACTAAAGGTAAAGGGGGTCGATAGTAACCGAACAAATATATGGCGTTGGAGCAATGCAGTAGTGCTGGCCTATGGCGTCTATGCCACCGGTTGTTCCTACCCTATCCATTCTTTCGATAGCTGATGCCACATGGAGCTCTTTATCTTTAATATGTCTTCTTCTAACTTCCGAAAAGGATTTTTCCAAAGTACTTGATTCGTAAATGAAAGCCAGGAACCTAGAGGTCACCCATTATCCACATTTCTTTCCCATAAGATTTCCGTCTCCTTCGGTCAGTATTTCATTGCTGGTTGTTAGAGATAGATCGTCAAGTTCTCGTGTTTCGGACTATGTGTTTTTATTATCGTTCAGATATGCATTTTTCATAAAATTACATATATCTTATCTCCTGAATATAACGCGATCTCGAATTTACGATGTTATATCGGATATAAAAAGCTGAAAGTTATTATTATAGGTTTGAAAGCTAAATTTATAGCAGCTACATGTGTATTCGCATTTTTTGGAGAATTTAATGAAAGAAAGAATAAGGAATTGATAAATATATCTTTTTTATTGCAAAAAATAGATCGTAGCATTTCTAACTGCCATTGAAAGAAACGACAGCCATTCGGTGTATAAGAGGCAAGTGTCGTTTTATATATTCTCAATTAAGTTTATTTAATATGCGATAATTCATTGGAGTGTATGTGATATGGAGACAATAAATTTGACTGTAGGAAATTCAATGACTAAATATATTTCTAGTTCAAAAAACTTTTACCTACTTATATGGCGAAAAAATTCCTGTTTCTACTTATCCGTCCATCCGTCTGTAGGCAAGATTCTGAAGTGATTTGCGAGTAAGGCTCGCAGGTTAGTGAAAAATACCTACTCTATTTTTTGTTATGGTTCTAAGTGGCATGACTTACATTATAATTATATTATCATGACCTTATTATTATACCTTTTGGTAAATGTTGATTATCCGGGTTTGAAGAAAATATATAAATGACCATAAGATACAGTTTCACAAGGTGTTTTTTGCTAGTTTGGCGCCCCTTGGGGTTTGGCTGCGGCGGCGGCCGACCCGTTCGCCTAACCATAGCTAGCTCGTCTCGTTAATTATAACCTATTATAAAACGGACCAATTAAGTATAGTAAATCTGAGAAATGTCATTTTTTTATTATTTTATTTAAGTAATCTAATTTATTTATGGTATTTTCTGTGGTTTCATCGAAATCAGTCGATTCGTTTCCGAGATATACGATATTAAAAAACCGAAATTTGGACCGGCCCTTACATGATGACCTTTCAACCCTGTGGACCGATTTTGTCCATGTTCGACTCGAAAATGTCTCATAAAAACATTGATATTGGACCAGCACTCATCAAAATCATTTATTTAATTGCTAAGATATCTTTAAAAAACAGAAATTTGGATCGACCGTTGCATGGGGATCCCTCGACCCCGTGAAATTTGGACCGGCCTTTACATTGCGATCCTTGACCCCGTGTACCGATTTTATCCGTTTTCAGCTCGAAAATGTTTCTCATGAAAACATTGATACTGGTGAAAGATTCATCAAAATCGGTCAATTGGTTGCTGAGATATCTATAAAAAAACAAAATTGGGACCGAATGTTCCATGGGGACCCCTCGGGCCCCCGTAGGCCGATTTGAATTATTTCTGCCACTGAAACTTTCATAATCAACTTGAAGCTGCTGCCAAATTTTGAAGCTCCTGCATTTATTTTCTGAAGAGTTACGATTGCCGCAGACACATGCACGCGCACACACACATACAGCTTCTATAATAAAGGCCATCTGAAGCATTTACTAAAGTTTTGGGCGGTATTACTAAGTTCTTCGTAGATAGAAGGAAGATGTTTTAATGCTCTCAAAGAGTTTAGAATTTATTCGATCTGACCTGATTTCTCCTCCAGCCGGTCCCTTTCTTTGTCTCTCAAGACTAACAGCTCGAGCAACTGGTCGTTCGGTTGCTCGCCAAATGAATCAAAATGCCTGTTAATGACAGGGACAAACAATGTGCACGTGACAGTATCACGCCGTAAATTCCGCGGTCCACAATGTTCGCGCGCAGTCCTCCTGCCTTATTTCATTGTTTTTCTCGCAACCCCTCATGTTCGTGGAGAGACTCGTAGGAAAATATGCGAACCATCGTTATTATATTCATAAATTTTCCTAGAGTGCATTTCTTAAAATGGTAAGCGAATGGTATTCATAGCCACGCGAATTAAAATCAACAGGGAATTTAAATTCATCAAAATATAGCTAACTTTGTGTATTTATCTATTACCTTAATTAACGCCACTCGCGTGTATGGATCTTCTTTTAAGCAGATGTTATCGTAACAACCACGATATGGTTGCTTGTGAAACCTCACTACGCACTGACATAATTTCTCTGTAAGTCACAATTTATAATTTGATGAATTTAGTCACTTAAAACTTTTGTTGTCGAAATGATTATTTCATAATGAAAACGTATGGAAAAGAATCAGTAATTTCTCAAGTTGATGATGCAGCTACGTTTAAATGCTACAGCCATATTTAGCTTCATGTTGAAGTGAGTGGAAATTAGATGATATATATATATATATATATATATATATATATATATATATATATATATATATGTATGTTAGTTGTTCAAATAAATGAAAAATAAATGGTAGTTAACTGATATTTTTATAATTTTGTGTATCTAGCCAAAATGAGAAAAAATCATGGCTGAAACCAATTTTAATTTCCATTTTAAGAGAAATAAACTATTGCATTGTGGCATAATTGCCTAGGTAGACAAAAAATTTCCGTGAAACAATATACAAACTGTATCTTCAACAGCCTTAAAAAGGTTTGGAAAATCAGATGTGCTTTCCGGCTACAAAATAGTGATTTATCGATAGCGAATCGCCACTGATGAGGCTGGCTTGTAGATATACCTCGTCGTCTAGGACGTGCCCGGGAGGGGAGGGGGTTCGGATCCCCCCTCCCCCCCGATGTACAGACATTTGTGGAATCTGCGATAACCACGCTACAAACTTGCTATGTAGTCTCTTGCTACGCTGCCACTTGCTACGTTGTTATGAGAATTAAAAACGTTATAAAAGTTTATATTATTTGAATAGAACTTCTATTTAATCAATTGCTGGAAATTGGTTTTCGGCCTCAGACCCCTTCCCCTTTTCCCTCCTCTCCCCTCCCCACCGAAATAAATTTCTGGGTACGTGCATGCTCGTCGTGTCTGTGATCAACCAATGGCACATACGTCACTTCCGGCTCACCCGCGTCTCATAAGTGCCGCATTGTGCTTCACAACATTTATATAAACATTTATTTTTTCACAAATAAAATATATCTGGGACTGAAAACGATGATCATAAAACTTCGTACGGTTTACACCGCTATATCGGATTTGTTTGTGAATAAAAGGTAAGATTTATAGTTAGTACAAATACGTTTATTGCACGCAAAAAATTATGTGGCGCATTGAAACTCTGCCATAGGACAGGTATACGGTTGAGCACCACTGGATTACAGCACGCTTTATTCTCGTTAGTCAGCCTTAATCAAACCCGTGCGCTAGTTGCTTCGGAAGTTGCGGGGTTAAATGATTTTTTGCAGAAACGCCAGATTTGGACGATGAATTTGTTCTGCTCGTACAAGAAAGGGAGACCATTTTCAACTAGAAGATGAATCACCATAATTAAAATATGGAAAATTTGTGCAAGGTCCACATTCTTCGTTCAGCTATAACAGGGGTGACCAACCGGCGGCTCTTTGAAACTTTAGTTGCCTCACATATACCTACCATAATCCTGGATGGCTTCCAGATTTGGGTTTTTTTGCAGGCATTGGTGAATTTGGATAAATTAAACGAGTAATTGCAAGGAAAGCTAAAGTCGGTGTCTGATCTAGTGCAAAACTTACTTGCTTTCATAAGATAACTTCAGTTGTTACATAGAAAAATATTCAAGTAAGACCAGACACACTTTCTCTCAATGTCACAAGTTAAAACCACATGTAAAAGGAGATTCAGTAGAAAAAGTCAGTACAAGTATTATTAAAGATCTGAAGGACAACTTTGTGGAAAGATTCTAAGATTTGTTGCAGAGAAGAGCTCAAATAAAATTTCTGATCGACCCTCTTAGTTATGCAGCAAACTGTCTGAAGCCTCCTTTCGTTAATGACGAAACAAAGTCTCAGATGGAACTTTTGCAAGATGGCAGATTGAAATATTTTCATACAAGAGGAGTCTATTTCTTTTTGTAAATCACGATAAATACCAGAGCGTCAGATATTCAGGCCTAAAATTAATATCTGTTTGCCTCTACCTACCATTTTGAGTGTTTTCTTGACAATAAGCCATGTGAAATCCAAGTACCACTCTGTTTTGACTGGAAACCATTAGAGAGAATGTGAAAAATATATTTATCGACTCGTGGCATGTTATTTTCTGCTCTTTGGTGATGTCTGTTCAGTATTGCGGCTCCTGCTTAGGCCCAGGTGAACCACCTCTGAACTATAAGTATCTCCTGCGCGTTCCTCCCAATTCTTGCATCTATTCCCATATCATGATTGCGGATGCTCAAAGGCGCATTTTCACACCCTCGGATATTTTGGCTCCAACTGACCAATCAGCGTAAAATAGATGCTTCGTTTTGTCTCGTCTAATCTTCTCCTTTTTCGCCTCATCTTGACTAACCGGTGTGAAAGCAGGCTCAACTGGAGCTAACGAAAACACGGTGATATCTTTCCCCTTCCTATATTTCCAAATTGGCCGAGGAGCACCAAATACTTTGCCGTGGCACACCACTCTGCCACGGCACACTGGTTGCGGAGCGCTTCTTTAGTTAGTCAACGCTGAGCAAAATGAATGAATTAATAACTTTTAAAGTTTAAATCGCACAAAAATCAAAGGAATGGTTTATGAGATAGAAGGCGCGGAGGGATACACGACCTCCCCTCAAGGGAGGATCTAGGGAGGGTGAAATGTAAAGGAGGTAATTACTATTCCTTCCCCAAGATTTCAAAACAACAAAAAAGTTAATATATTAATAAAAATAATATATGGAAGATATGTTTCAATTTTACTGTATTTATTTTGCCATACAAAATTTTATCTTTTTTTGCATATTATTAAAATCTGTATGCTTTTGAAGATATTACCAAATACAGTGTAACCTCAATAGAACGAGTACGGCATATACTGAAGTCAAACTACTGGAAATATTGAATAATTCCTTTTTGAATTACATAGCTCTCATCACTATATAAGTTTTCCACCGATTGGATTCTCCATGTATGTAGCTGATAGAATTTCTACATGATGGCTTTAATTTCGGAAAATTCTAAATTTTGAAGTGGTATTGTACCCAAAATACTGAAACTAGAGAGAAGTTTTTACAGATGGGAAGATTTGATGAATGTCTACAATCCAACGGTTCGGATTTTCCCTTCCTCATAGGAGGAGGCAAACCAGAATTTTTAAGAAAACGTGCTTCCAACTCCTGCTTTTGCAAGGGACAACTTTTTATACGTCTTGAATAATATATACAAAAATATAAACTCTAAACCTAAGTTTATTAATTAACTTGGAAATAAAAGTTAAACTGATTATTAAGGAATAATAATATGACACATTATATTATTACCGCGGTTTGCGGAACGACTTATTTACAAATTTAAAGTAAAATGATCGAGTAAAGCGTCAAAAATGATATTTAACATCTCACGATATAATTAGAGATAAAACGTTAAAATCACAAGCTGCAATCATCATCATCATGCTGCTGTCCGAAGACAGGTTTCATATTTCCCAAAAATTAACGTAAATAACTTAAAAAACGTACAATAGAAGGAAATATTCAAATGCCGGACAGGTGTTAAAATCCCGCCCGGACGTCCCCGAACACCCTAAAAATGAGGACATGTCCGGGAAAAACAGGACGTCTGGTAAACCTATACTTTATGAGATGTAGTGAAAAACTTTGTCACTTCCACACAATTTTATAAAAACGACCGGTTTCGCTACGATCGTAGTAGCATCAGGTGACAAGGTGTATAAAACATTTCCATATAGTATGTATATATTATATGCACTGGTGGTGTAGTGGTTAGCGTGTCGGCTTTCTATTGCAAAGTTCGGGGGTTCAAACCCCTCGAATGGAGGTTTTATTAAAAAAAAAAAAAACTATCATCAGTGTCTGGCAGTTGGCAGCAGTACTGTCAGTATGGTATAGAGCCGAAAACAAATGATGTTGGTTGGGTCTATATCCAATACAGCTGTAGGCGTGATCAGGACGATTTGAACGGCTACAGTACTGCGATGTGGAAAGCAAGAGGGAAACTACCACATTACAATCCCTAGTAAAGATTATATGGTTGGACAATATGAGTTCTCTCGAGGTAAAACAATCCGGAGGTAAAATAGTCCCCCAATCGGATCTCCGGGCGGGGACTGCCTTGAGGAAAACATTTGTCGAAAGTAAATTACGAATAGGGACTTGGAACGTAAGAACTATGAGAAAGGCAGGAAAGCTAGAGAACTTGAAAGAAGAAATGAGAAGAAATAGAGTTGACATTATAGGGCTAAGCGAAACTAGATGGGAGGGAGAAGGACAGTTCGACTCGGAAGAATTCACGGTAGTTTATTCTGGAGGAAATAGTGGGGAAAGGGGAGTAGCTCTGGTACTTAGGAATGATATGATGAAAAGCGTGACAAAGATAATAGCAACGAACGATAGACTGATGGCAATAAAGCTAAAAGCAGTCCCAGTGGACATGCTGATAATCCAGGTATATATGCCAACGTCAGCTCATGACGATGAAGAAATAGATGAGATCTATGAGCAAATTAATGAAATTTACGAAGAAGATGGAAGAGGAAAGGTAAACTGCATAATAATGGGAGATTGGAACAGCATAGTCGGAGAAGGACAGGAAGAAAATGTTGTCGGGCAATACGGACTTGGGAAGAGAAATCGAGGAGGGGAGAAACTCGTAGAATTCTGCATCAATAATGACCTTGTAGTGACTAATACATGGTTCAAAAACCATAAACGAAGGTTATACACATGGAAAAGCCCAGGAGATAGAATGAGATGCCAAATAGATTACATCCTTGTAAAACAAAGATTCAGGAACAGCATAAAGAACGCCAAGGCATTGCAAGGAGCGGACATTGATTCAGATCACAGCCTTCTAATAGTTGACGTGAGTACAAAGCTCAAACAAATAAGAAAAACGAGAAGAGAAAGACAGACCTGGGACCTAGAAAAACTGAAAGAAAGGCAGGAGGTAGTCAGCATGAAGTTGGAAGATAACCTAAGAAAGTTGGAAAACAAACCGAAGACCGTTGATATAGAATGGGATGAAATTAAAACCAGTATCAAGGATACCTTGGATAAAGAGATTGGAAAACAAGAGAAGAAAATCAGAAAACCATGGATCACGAAGGAAATGCTGGAGAAAATGGATGAGAGACGAAAATGGAAAAACGTTAACAGTGAAGAAGGTAGAGCCAACTATAGGCGTATAAACAATGAGTTGAGAAGGGTAACAGATAAAGCTAGAGAAAATTGGATAAAAGGAAAATGTGATGAAATAGAACAAACGGAGAAGTTAGGACGGTACGATATGATGTACGCTAAGGCACTGGAATTAGAAGATAAGAAGTCTAATGGAATTTGTGGTAAAGGAATTATGAATACGGATGGGAAGATAGTCTCAGAAACAAAGGATGTAGCACAGGTATGGGAAGAATACATTAAGAAATTATACGGCAAACAGGCAGGAGAGGGGAAAATAGAACTGGAAAATGAGAAAAACATTGAAGAAGACAACTTAGGACCAAGTATTATGGAGAGCGAAGTAGAAAAGGCGATAGTGGAACTAAAGAAGGGGAAAGCCACGGGCAGCGATGGAATACCGGCTGAGATACTTAAAATCATAGGATCAGAAGGACTAAAAGCGATCACGAAATTAATTAATAAGATTTACGACACGGGAGAGTGGCCTCAGGATTTCCTAGAAGTAACAATGATCCCTCTAAAGAAGAAGCCAAAGGCAATGCAGTGTAAAGATTACAGAACTATAAGCCTTCTGTCACACACATCGAAGATCATCACGAGGATTCTTAATAAAAGGCTGGAGAAAAAGGCAGAAGAAATACTAGGGGAAGATCAATTCGGTTTCAGAAAAGGACGAGGAACTAGAGATGCTATAGGAGTAGTTAGAATCATATCAGAAAGGGCAATAGAATACAGTCAAGATATCTGCGCATGTTTCGTAGACTGGCAGAAGGCCTTTGATAGAGTAAATTGGGTAAAGTTGATGAAGATATTAAAGGATATAGGTGTAGACTGGAAAGACAGGAGACTGATTAGGAATCTATATGAGAATCAAGTTGTAAAGGTTAGGTTTGAGAATGTGGACACCTGCGGAATAAATATCGGTAGAGGAGTAAGACAAGGCTGCTGCCTATCGCCAACCCTATTCAATATATATGGAGAAAGTCTAATGCAAGAAGCTTTAGAAGGAACAGGGGATTTCAAAATTGGAGGAAGGATTATAAGAACAGTAAAATACGCAGATGATCAAGTACTTCTAGCAAGAAAGGAAGAGGAGCTACAAAAAATGATAAATAGACTAGTGATAACAGGTAGAAAATACGGTATGGAAATAAATACAGAAAAATCCAAGGTCATTCGAATATCGGGTAAAGAAGAGAATCTGAACATAACTATTGGGGGAAAGCCATTAGAACAAGTTTCAGAATATAAATACCTTGGAAGTATCATAACACGGGAGGCAAAATGTACGGATGAGATCAAAACTAGAATAGGAAAAGCAAAAGCGGCTTTCAGGAGAAAGAAACAACTACTTACAGGGAATATAAGGGAAGATATCCGCAAGAAGTTGATAAAATGCTACGTATGGAGTATAGCATTGTATGGGGCAGAAACATGGACGCTAAGGAAAAATGACATCAAATACTTGGAAAGCTTTGAAATGTGGACTTGGAGGAGAATGCTGAAGATAAAATGGACAGATAGGATGAAAAACGATGAAGTGCTACGAAGAATAGGAGAGAAGCGAATGATTATACAGACTATCAGAAAGAGGAAGGCTAACTGGATTGGACATTACATGAGGAGAGAGAGTATGATTAAAGATGTGTTAGAAGGAAAACTAGATGGGAAAAGGGAAAGAGGTAGGAAAAGGTATCAGATGATAGACGATTTGAAAGGGAAAGAGAGTTATCAAGATATGAAGAGGACAGCGGAAAATAGGAGTATATGGAGAACCAGGTTTAACCATGAATAATCACGGACCTGTCTACGGACAGACTACCTATGATGATGATGTATGTGGACGTCCGCCAGAGAAGGGCCCACTTTGTCGATTCTAGTTTCGGATATATCAGCATTTTTGTGAAAAAAAAGGATAGAAAATATCGATGTCTAGTAAAGTACATAGAACGATTCTCTGGTTTATTAAGAATAATAATAAATAATTAAATAATCTCAACAGTGACTGGCAGTCGACTCCCAGTCACTGTTGAGACAGGTTTTGCCCCTGAAGATGCCCACCTTGTGGGCGAAATGCATTGGGTGTTGTAATCCTCTAATTGTTTGGCTAAAGGAGTACTTTACCTTTAATAATCTGAGCCAAAGTTATTGAGCTACCAACAGTTAACAAAGGAGAATGATTGTGCAAATGAATTCATTTAGGGTTATGGTAAGTCATTTGCTGGGGAGGTGCAGAAGAAGTACAAATTCAATTTTCTCGTTAAAAATTTCAAGATTCACCTTCGTTATTATTAGTAAATTTTGTATTCAAATCAAAATATTTTTGTTTGAAAATAAAAAAGAATCTAACCCATTTCTTTTAGCTTTATTTTTCTGTGTACCCGCAATTGGCGCACGTAATCCTTCACTGGATTGGATTCGCAAATGCTCCCTCAAGGCTGGAAAGGTTGCAGGCCCCTGTTATAGAGCATCCAATTTGTGGCCTTTTATTTCTAAGTGGAGGAATTTAAGGTTTAAAGAACTGCGGTGATTAAAGTTTAATAGATGTTTCGCGAATTGAGAATTTAAATTATATAACCGGAAGTATCGCTTATGCTCATGAATCCTCTTTTCCAAACTCCTTACAGTTTCGCCGATGTAGACTGCTCCGCAATCATCACAAGAAATTTTATAAAGACCACTTCTAAATGATATCTGTATCGGGTCTTTACCTTTAAGGAATAATTTAGAAAAGATAACTGGGGAGTAGAAAAAGGTTTAAGTTTAAATTTAGGAAAAAGGTTGGACAATTTATAGAAAGGTTTTCTAAGAATGGGAGTCTGCGCCAACTAAGAGGTTTGGAGGTGAGATTAGGCGGAAAAGACGATTTTTGGAAGCAATAAATAAACGTTTTTAGTGATAATTTTATCGATTAAACCAGCGTTGTATTCATTGTTGATAGCGATCTGTTTAATGGGGTTAAGTTCTATATGGAAATTGGATTTAGAAAGGGGAATACTAAGAAGACGGTGAAGCATAGAATGAAAAGGAGCATGTTCGCGAGAAAAATGATGGGATGAGTGACTGGGGATGACCTGATCTGTGTATGTGGGTTTACGAAAAATAGCAAAGGTAGGTGTGTTGTTCCGCAGGGACAAAGTGAGATCTGAAAAGTTAAGCAAACCATTGGTTTCAGATTCAACCGTGAAAGAAATAGAAGGGTGGAGGGAGTTTAAAAGGGTTAAAAATTCAGAGAGTCGGTCATCTGTAACCACTCCAAACACTCAAAATGTCATCCACATACCTACCCCAAAACTCCGAATAAATTAATAAAGGGTGACCAGAATTTAAAAAACTTTACTTCTAAATTATTAACCCATCAACTGCCATAGGTCACATTTGGGGATCATAGTGTTTTTTGTGATTATTTTGTGTTTAACTGCATTAGATTGTCTGTCTACCGCTACCTAATTACTCACTATACATTTCGCTTCACCATGAAATTTGTTTTTGCTACATTGTTGCTCTAACCACAGCGCAAACAAGCATAGAATTTGTTTTGCGAGATTACAGAATGAGGACCGTCTTAGTAGCCAATGGAAAATGCTTCCAAAACGCACTGAGGCGGAGGGGTTAGAGGGGTAATGTGACGTCACCTTTAGACGGTCCTCGTTTTCTAACGTTGAGTATCGCGACCCTGTCGCGAGCTTTGTGCATCTTTGAAAGTTGGATTAGTTTCATGTCCAAATTTTTTGGCAAGTATTGCAGTTAAAATTTTCTTTATCCTCTTATTATTTATAAACATGGTCTGCAGTTTGTGTAGAGCATGAAAGATAACCGATTCTTTTATAAAGACAGCATTTATTTGACCAGAAGTACTGATCCCCATTTGGGGATCATGGCAGTTGCCATGTACAAAATGTCAAGGGGAAACCTATTAAGGTTTGGTTTCAAGTAGTGGGTGTTGTGTTGCTCTAAAACTGGATACTGGTTTCACATGGACATTTATGAAGGAAATGATGAAAAGTGAGTTTCCGTAAGCCGTTTGGTAGCAGGTATCGTAATGAAAATGGCTTCTATGATAGAAAATCCAAATGCATACGAGCTGTATTTTGACAATTTCTTCACTAGTTTTGAACTTTTGACAAAATTGAATGGAACGGGTGTTGCAGCTACTGGTATAGTCTGTTTCAGCAGAATAAATCATTGTCCACTAAAAAATTATGCTGAAATGAAAAACGACCACGAGGAGAATTTGACTACAGGTATGATGCAGCGATGAAATATTTGCTGTGATTTGGAATGACAATAGCTCTGTAAATGTTATGTCCAACCATATTGGTCTGTGACCCCTTGAAAAAGTAATGCGGTTGTCTAGGAAAGAAAAGAAAGAACTGAGTGTGTCACAGCTCAATGACGTAGAACAGTAAAACAAATACATGGGCGGGTAGGATAAATTAGACTAGAGTGCCCAAAAATATCGTATAAAATTTATGAGCAAAAAATGATATTTCCCCCTTTTTACAAATGCAGTTGATGTGGCAGTTGTCAATTCTTGAGTGTTATATTCTCAGTTACATGGGAATATTCCTCTTCTGGATTTTAGTCGCATGATTTCTGGAAACTACCTAAAGGTAAACTTTATTTCTGACCCAAAATCATGGGAAGGCCGTCGCATCAAATACCTATCGGTAAAAGTCACGTTCCAGAAGACGTTCGAGCAGACCCTGTTGGATATTTATTAGAGAAAACTTTCGAAGGGAAACAACGAAAATGTGCTTTGTGCAAGAAAAATTTATGAAAGCAATGCAAAAATTGTAATATTGGGTTGCATGTGGATTGTTTTAAAAATGGCACCTGATTTTTTTAAATTTTCTCAATTTTTTTATTATGTTCAGTATTCATGGAAACTGGCATATATTTTTTCTGTGGCAAAAAAATGTTTAAAAGAATAAGAAAAGTGTAATATATAGATAGAATGTAGGCTTTTCAAAAATTGTATGAATTATTTAAGATTTTGTGTTGTAGTTTATATTGATGGTTTTATGATAAATATGTGCATGGGATGTGCTACGACCCCCAAATGAGGATTAAAGCAAGAAATTTAATAACATTGTCAGTTTATGTTAAAATTAAAAATTAATATTATTTTCGTTATCTATGATAATGTTTTAATTCAAATACAAAGAAAATTTAAAAAATAATAAGTTGGTAGTTAATGGGTTAAGAAAAATGTCGGCAAGGAGAGGGGAAAGAGGGGACCCCATCACGAGACCTCCCGTTTGTTTATAAAAATTATTGTCAAATAGAAAATAGTTTTGCCTAGAATAAACTTCCAGTAAATTAGAAAATTCACTTAAAAATTGACTGACACCAACTTTGGAAAGCATATCTACAACCAATTCTACGGCTTCTTTAACTGGAACTGAAGTAAAAAGATTAGAAACATCAAAAGAGACAAATTTCGAATTATTGGGAAATTTTTCTCCTGTTAAGGTGTGGGTCAAATCTATGGAATTTTAATACCAACTTTGGGTACTAAATTGAGAATAATTACGAAGTTTGAAGGCGAGTTTTTGGACAGGCGCAGAGATACTGGAAACAACGGGCCTAATTGGGAAGTCCTTTTTGTGAATTTTGGTAAATCATAAAGTCTAGGTCAGTGATTCTCAAAGTATGGTCCGCGTGGGTTCTCCTGATGGGTCGCGAACTGATCCTTTCTTCGGTTCTTACGGGCGAATGACGCGCAATTCCATAGACTCATTTTTACGTACGACTAAGGGCTACTTACTAGTAACCTACTAAATGAGTTATTAAGGGTTACTAAAATTTGGTATTCATAAACTAAAATTAGCGGGTTACTAGAGTTCACTGAGGTCTCTAATTCAGTATTCTACTAAGATGTCTGTCTGCCACGCAACGCTTGGCAAAGCTGCAAAGCTCCTACCGCGCATGCGCACACGCAGATAGTTGGAATTCCAGCAATTTTCGGGAAGGACGCTTTGTTATCAGTGCATCATCAGTGTTGTTTCGAATTGGTGGTGTTTTTCAGTTGCTGCTATTCTTGCTTTTTAATTATAAATTACTGTTAGTTTAGCTTCATTATTATCAATTAAGTTTGTTGTGGGTTGTTTGCTTAACCCTACAGTGCGTAGTGATGCATATTTGCATCAACAGTATTGTGGTGGCGTGAATGTGAACAAGGTGAAATATTGTGGTAACAATGCGAGTGAAGTGATTTGTGGACCACAACAGCGACAGTGTGATTCTGATGAAGATAACGTGACAATTGCAGTGTACAATAAAGTGGAACGTATGTTCGATGTGAATTACTTGCCTAATTACGAATACGAGAACAGTGAACGAATTCTTGGCGAAAGTATTGCAAAGAACAGTGATCAACAAGACAACAAAATGGAGGGGCAAAACAGGTGGGAGAAACCAAAAAGGAAGTAAAAGAGTGACTTCTATAAAATCATAACGTTTCTCCAAATAAAGGTCTCGGTCCATCACCACCATGCCATTACCTTTATCAGCCTTTTGGACAACCAATTTGTTTTCTGTAATAAACTCTTTAACGCTAGAGATTAAGGCAGGAGAGTGAGAGCGGGATAGTGGTCTGGGTTGAGGAGACAACAGATGAGGAACATTGATGAAGGATGAAATATTGCAAGCAAAAACGTGCTTGAACGAAGGAGATTCTTTTTGTAAGGCCAAATCACAATCGATGCCTAGATTCTTCAGACCACGTGTAGATAAAGGAAGGCTAGGGGCGTATTTCAGGCCTAAGTTAAACAACTCCAAAACAGTAGGGGGTAAAACACAATTGGATAAATTAGTCACTTTAAGGTGGAACTTGTGGTCACTGAGTTTAGAAGGACTGGATTCCATACACTGTACTGATTTTGAGGAAAGAGCAAACAGTTTTTTCCTAAGGGTAGAGAGCTTGGCGAAACCAACATCACGTTGTCTAACACTGTCATCAAAGGTTAACCATTCCAGCCAATGAAGAGAGTGGCACAATTCCGAATGGAGGAGGCACAAAAAATGGGAAAGAGAAGACCTCTTGGAATACCAAGATTTGAGTTCTGACTTCAACCAAGAAATCTTTGCCGTCTTGATGGCCTGCAAAACTGCAGCTGAAGAAGAATTACCCTTGATGCACACAAACTTCTGGAAAACACCAAGACTTAAACACTTACTAATGAAAAATATGTTTAACGACGCAAACTTGAACTTATTGGAACAATAAATACATTTTGGCCATAACTGCTAAACTAGAGTTAAAAAATCCCATAAATAACCTCAGGCTCAACCTTGTGGAATTTGCTCATTATGAGATGTAATGAAAAACTTTGTCACTTCCACACAATGTAATAAAAACGACTGGTTTCGCTATGAACGTAGCATCATCAGATGAAAAGATGTATAAAATAGTTTCATATACTATAATTACTATCCAATCACTTTCTGTCTGACCCCCCCTTTCTCCCTCCCCCTTTTCCCCTATATATGGAACTGTTTTATACACCTTTTCACCTGATGATGCTACGATCTTAGCGAAACCGGTCGTTTTTATTAAATTGTGTGAAAGTGACAAAGTTTGTCATTGCATCTCATAATGAGCAAATTCCACAAGGTTGAGTCTGACTTTATTAATGATATAGGTATCTTACTTGTTTCATCTTTGATAACCCCCCCCAAGAATGCAGCCTGTATCTGCCCTTGACTCCCCTACGCCAGTTCACTTAGTGCACTTTGCTCAAAGAACGCCGTTATGAAATACTTACCAACAGAAACCATTGCATGGTGAATCTGAGTCTTGTCCTCACGCGTTTCGACCTGTTAGGAGGAAAACTTTAAAACATTCAATTTGGACTTCTAGTTTGATACCAACGAAATATCCAATCTCTTTGTGTAATGTAGTGCTAGATCTCGAAGCAAGTATGAACCTGTCTGAAAAAGCCCAATTGTTTTATATTCAAACAAATGCAGCTAAAACAATGAACGTTGTCGTCATAAATTAACTCCTAAATGTTTGAGAAGATCAAAGTATATGAGCGTTGAAGCATACCCAATTATTTTTAAATTATTATCCTATAAACTATAAGGATTATAAGTTATAATCGATGCAGCAATAAAGGGGTCAACTCGGAGGTTAAGAAATTCAAGAATAAGCGCTAAAATATAAGAAAATTGAAAACATAAATACTTATCCCAGGTATCTCCAATAGCCATAAAAAGGTCCTGAAAAAGCATACGCACATTTCGGTAGCAATACAGCGGTATTGGTGGTGATTTGATAAAGGTAGATTCCAGCATATGGTTTTCAAAACCTCGCAATGGCTGGAAAATTTGGTAACAGGGGAAAAAAATCTCCTATGACCGGGAATAGCAGATTTTTTCTCTTTACCGAATTTTCTAACATTCGAGCTTATATCTGTAGTATAAGAATCATATGATCCATCAATTCCATCTATTCGTAATGGCTATTGGAAATACCTCAGATTAGCACATTATTTTCAATTTGCGATTCTTATGTACTTATTCTTGAATTTGTTCCCAGCCATAATTTTCTAGTGTATCGAAGATTCATCATCTGATAAATTAATCTAAACGATGAGAGAGAGAGAAAGAGAGAGAGAGAGAGAGAGGAACAATAATCAGTTCTGATGTATAGGTTGAGTTGAAAAATATCATTCCATCTCAAGCCAAATACTGATAGCATCTGAGACCGTATTTGTTTAACAAACACCGATAAATCACCGGCGCCTTTCTATTACCTGCCGACTTTTTTAAAAACTATCACGTGGATGCGAGACCAGAGTAAGATCCGCGTCATTCCATATAGTCACGCGAAAGAAAGGAATGAGTTTGAGAAGGTCAGTCAAAATTTTGAAAAAAAAAACAATGCAATCGTCTATGTCGCAACCAACGGTGATTTTATTGCAATGAGGAGAAGATTAAGTATCTTCCACCAAAGCACTCACGTCACGCCAACCAGTCACTCATTGAGCAAACAACTGTAATTCTCCAGAACCGAACGCTCGATATAAATGTCCTGTTGAGGAGATGCAGCGTTCGAATCGTACATTTTGGCACGTCTATCGTTGTGATCATCGCTAGTTAATGCACACCAATGGAGCTTGCTATTTCGTAAATTGGAATTAAAACAAAGATAGGATATATCGCATTGTCAAGCATACACATCAAAGCGATAAAAATTTGTCAGTCTGCAACATGCTCCCTTCGACATCGGGTGTTTTTGGTTATTGAAAAGAATTAGAAAAAGAAAGTGTAGGAGACGAAGGCGTTGGTACGTCTTTTCTTTGAGGATCCAGCAGAACAGTGTGGATGTAGCGGCCAAAGAAGTTAAACAGGATGCCGAAAAATTCCAGACTTTCTACCGAACATGTTATGTAGCATATTAAATTTTTTTAAATGTTTTAAATTCGCTCGATGAAGAGGCTTGCCAGAAACAGTAGTTAATGAGTTTCGCATTGCAACATATCGCACGTGTTGCGCCGAAGAGCTATATCGTATTGTTTTGGATTTAATGAGTCTCGTTGGAAAAAGTTTTATTTTCAAAAGCAACCGATACTGCATATTAAAAGCAACATGCCGCGTATCGCAAGTTGAATTGGTTTGGATGCTGCCTTACGCAACTAATCTATTGTGAAGCATAAAAAACATCCGTGAGACGCAATTCCTTAACTTTCCTTTCACCAGGAATAACTTCTCTCTTACCCTCTCGCTCGACCTGCATCTCCCTCCTCACTCCCTCTTCTCCTCCCGCCCTCACTTTGCGCGACTTATCGGAACTGGAGTGTGGTAGAGAGGGAGTAGGAGGGGTGGGAAGGGGACTTGGGGGGGTGTACTCTCCTCCGTCCTCATTGGCGGCCACGGACAGAGGGGGCGAGCGTCGGGACGCCGCCGGCGCCCGTCGAGAAGCCTTGCGGACGGCGTCGCGGTCGGTCGTCGTCGAGGAAGACGTCCCCCTCAAAGAGAGAGAAAGAGGGTAGATCGGAAGCGGCAGGAGTTGTCGAAAAGGGCGTCGCCGCCGCGCCACAGCCACCTCCTCTATATACATACAAATATCTCTCTCTCTCTGGACTCGGGGGAGTAGAGACACAGGTGAGAAGCGAGGTGATTTTTTTAAATGGCTTTTTTTTAGGATTTTTAAAAATAAGGTGGATTTCTTTATTTGAAATATGGTCTCCCAATCCCAGTGTCACGACCTCCTCTGTTGCGTGGTGTGGAGAATGCATTTATTGCCGATTTTCGTAGATAAATTTCGTGATGGAAGCGTCGAGTTCAAAGGTAGATGGGTTTAACGGCGTTATCATGTATTCACCTGTAATTAGGATGGCGAGTGAGTCTTTATTTTTAAATAACACAAATCTCCACTTAGTGAAGGAGAAAAGTTCTGAACTTCACCGGGTCATGATCAGAATTTTTCTCCTTCGTTAAGTTGACATCCATGTTAACATATGAGTTCGTGAATAAAAACTTTATTTACCTAAATCATATTTTGTTAAAAGAGAACTCCTCTTCTTTGTCGGTTCAGATCTTTTCTGTTCTATTTTTTAGTTTTCGTGGCATGCTCCCTTTTTTAACGTTTTAACTGAAAAATATTTCTATTTTCTTTTTATTTCTACGCTAATTTTATTTCAATTTATTATTACTATGGAGCTATAGGGCAATGTTTTTCAAAAACGTTTTGTCTCGCGACCCAGAGGAAAAAATAACCAAAGAAAGTAGCAGAATTTTCCTTATAGTGTTTTAATTTAATCGCAATAAAAGGCAACAGATGCTAAAATGAAAACATTTATTACACGAGAGCATTTATTTCTTCACTTTTATATCTGTTTTAATTGGATATTAGCCTATTATTCACATTTTATCGCAATTAGACCTAACTTTGAAAAACGCTGAGGTAGAGTTAGCACCGATACAGTTTTTTGGAAACTACATAGAGTATGGCTATAGTAAGGTTTTTTAACATACAAGTATAGTTTTGTTTATTTTTAAATGCTGGCGTTTTAGTTAAAACGAAACAAAATATATTTTGTGGTTTTGTCCGTCCGATCTATCGCTAATGTGTAAAGCATCTTTGAATCAGTAAGAGAAGTTGAGATTGCTTATATCATATGTGTCAAACCTACGGTCAGCGAAGCTATGGCGAAAAAGCAATCCAAAATATTTACTCACAAATTCATACATTTGTATAAAAATTTTATAATAAAACTTTTAATATTGAAATTTTACCTGTAAAAACAACATTTAGACTTGATTTTCGCTTATATTGCACCTCCAATGCGGCCCGCCAAAGGATTCGCAACCTCCGATAGGGCCCGCCATGTAGAAAATGATGGGTACGAATAGCTTATACTCGCATTATAAGACTAACTGAAGTGAATTTTACTTAAAAGACTACTATTTTTTAATTTGCATTACTTTGAATGCAATGGAAACGGTTTCTTTTCGAAGTAATCGTTGAAATTTTTGTATTTGATTCGTCAAATTATGTTATTGGCACAGAAAAATAAATTATTCCATAGAATCACCTATAATATTAAAGTAAATGACATTATTTTCTTCTCGGAAAAAAATTTTGAATTCTGAATTTCATCTTAATACCTTGATGGGGCCAATTTATACGCGCATTAGGATTCCTCGATTTAAGAAAATGGGATTAAATCGAGCCTTATTTGAAAATTGTTCATCCATCGACATTAAACAAGAGAATTGAAAAGGATTAAGTCAACATACTTATTATATGTCTACTCATACCGAGTGCAAAAAAGTCCTAATTTTGTTGCTTCCAGACAAGAATGTACCGTGCGTTTTACTTGTTTAATGGACAAGAAGAAAACATTTCCAGGATTTCTGGATAAACGGGAAAGATTTAGGTAGAAAGTACTAGAATATGGGCAAGTGTTTTGTCTAAAGTTAAATTTAATATGCGTCGGCTGTTAAGTTTGTAAAAAAATTCTTTTGGAAGTCGCTTAGAGCTAGTATTCGAATATCTATAAAGTTTTACTTTTCTGCCTTCTTAATGTACACACCTACAAACACCTTGAAACGTTCTCGTGAAATATTTTTATTCAGTTAAAGCACGTTTTGTTTTTATTCTGCTTTCGTCTTTCGTACCATTTAAGAATTAATAAGTCAGTGGTGTGACTTTCACGCTATCTTTTGAAGCAAGTTGAAAATAAACCTGTCATTCGTTTCTACCTCGGATGATAACGTTAAACGGCTAGATTTTGTGTTTTATTTGGCAACTCGACCCTTAAAAAATCGCATGACTTCGGGAATCTATTGTTCGGTTAATTTCTCATACTTCTTTCGCAATGAGGAAAAGAATTTATTAGAGCGAGAACGCAGAGCCAAGTACAACAGGTTTACCATTGTCATTAAAAGCAGATATCGTAAACATGTTTTTTAACAAAAGGCGAATTAGTACTAAAGCTTAAGCATTCAGATTTCACAATAGAATTAATGTAGATAATTATTGGTTACCTTATCTTACAATCAGCGGCTGAAATTTTCATTAAAATTGGCGTTTTATTAAAAAACATTGGCACTATTATTAGAAACAATTTACTATAGTATTTTGCGGTTAAATATTAACTTAAATCAAGTTGGGTCATTGTAATCAAGGAAGTATTTGTGGAACACGTTTGTAATGTAGCTTTCAGCTAAAATATGTTAAAAAATACTTCTTATTATATGCGATTTCATTTGAACACTTCATCTATTTCCAGTTCGTGGAACCGTTATACAAATCGATTGCGCTAAATTTTAACGTCAAATGCTCACCACGCCAACTGTGCCTTGAAATGTGGCGATTGGAATAGAAGATTTCGAATAATATATTTTTTTGATCCAGCAGGATCCACATTGATTTTTCTGCTCCATTGTTCCGGTGGTATTTTTTCACTAATTTCCTTGGGAATTAGGAGAATTTTGAGTTCCTCCATTCATTTCCTATATTTTTAGCATTTCAATGGGATATTTTAATTATTTCAATCATTTGTTGATTGTGGATATACTTATTGCAATACACCTGCAAATTGTTAATTAAACGTGTTTCGAAATTATTGAAAGATGTGCCTATGATAATATGAATCCTTTTCTTTAAAACATATCAAATTAAAGTTATTTTACTTGCTATATTTTCGATATGGCCCTCAATGTTCGCAGTGGGCTACTAATTTTATGATATTTATGGTGTTTCATTTAAAATTTTCTGAACGTAATTTCTCACGTAACTGTCTTATAAAATTTCAAAACTATGGTTATTGAAAAGCTATAGAGTAGTTGCTTCGCCATCGTAAAAACAAATATTTTTTTTCCTTTTAAATAAGACATTCGGATTGAAATCCTTAAAATACAGTTCACGTTACATTTTACCCTTTGCCTACCTTGACATATGCTGAAAGTTTTCATACGCATTAAAATTGCTGTGACTGAGTAATTAATTTTCATATAAAACTCATGTCATCATCCTTTATTTAAACTGATTTATTCCAAATAAAAAAGCGAGGAAATATTTTTAAATAGTTATTTTTTTATAAAATGTACTCAAGAAGCCTAGATTTCGTGTTACATTAATATTTGGAGAAATGAATCATATTTAAGCAAAAGGTGTTAACTTTAAAAAATTTCAGAGAAGATAAACAGTTTTTCTTCGGGATTTCATCTTTTTAAAGTCCTTGTCAGCACTAGAAAACTCTGTATTAATGTGGAACAAAAGTCCAATGATTCATCAGATTGGGGCCAATGAATATAATAGGAAGGATACCGATATCTCGGAACTGTGATTGTATTTTTTTATAACCAGACAGTATGCCGGTAGGGGATCGTAAAATGCAATAAATCAATCTTTTCGCTTCGCCTAACCAAATGACATTCGAGTTTGAACCGGCTCCGTGGAGCTGGAGTCGATATCGCAGTTTCCGCTGGCGGAAATATTCGCTGCCATTCAATCTAAAACTTTTTTCTTTCTTTCCGTTTCTCTTTGAATCGCGTAAATCTTATACTCTTCTTATTCACGGTATGATTTACTTCACTGTTTTCAATTTAAATTGTTGGGCCGAATCATCGCAAATAAATCCAATTAAACTCACTCAGCGTCCCGTGAGCTCGTACGCTTTTTTTGGACACTCATGAAGCATATTTCGATAATCCAGTTTCATTCGGCCGAAAATGAAACTACAAACCTGTTAATACGATATTTATTTATAGAGCTAACAAAATTATAGCAGCGCGTTTGTCATAAATCCATTCAACGCCCCTTTGAAACCAGGTGTAATGTTTAATAACAGCACTAATTATTCGTGGTAAACCGATTAAGATTCAAAACACACAATACGAACTTACAAGATCAGATGGTAACGAAAATATAATCACCCGTGTAATTATGTAAAGTAATAATGCAACATGCGTAGGATGTTGCATTATTATTTTTTTGTTTGTTTGTTTGTTTTGTGGCTTGATCTGGGTTCCGACGGCAGTAACAATTTCAGGTTAACGATGGATCGATAACTAAGGCCAAAAATTATGGAGCATAAGAATTATTTCGCAGTCGGTAGGACTAGAACCTATGCTCCCAGAGTGAGTCTGATTTCTAGTCAGACAGACGTCTGACGCCTCTGACGTCTGACGCCTTACGCCTTAACCGTCAGACGCCTTAACCACTCGACCACGACTGCTTCTGATCTTTATACAGCTGACTATATAAATTTATTTTTTACTTAAAAAGCCTAGAGAACATTTAAGAATAGACTTTGGAAAGGTAGGAGAGGAGATTGCGCCATTGGAAGTGTCATTCGTTGGCATGTATAACAAATTGCCAAATGTTCCCTTTGAAATAAATAGAATAATTTCTGTTGCGGTGATTCGAACCCAGACCTGGGTGTAATCCAGAAAACCTATGTCACATGGGATAGGTTAATTCTATCAAAACGCAATTAACTGTTATTATCTGTTAAATAAAAAAACGCGTCTAATCCACTCGAAATATCTTAGAACAGGGCTGGCAAACTTTCCTGCATGACGACTAGTACGGAAAATTGCGAACGCATCAGTAGGCCGCGTGGTGACCTGGTAAAAGAAGTTAGAAAGAGGTTAGGTATCATATGAGCGAAAATCGGGTCTCCTCATTTTTAGCGCTAAATTGCAACATTCTGTTTTTGGCATAATTTCAATTATTATTATTATTATGAAATTATATGTGCTATATTTTACGGATAGCTTTTTCATCATAGTAGAATGAAATGCTCTCGAGGGCCGCATGCGGCCCGCGGACTGTAGTTTTAAGTTCAAGCGATTGAAGGAGAGAAAAATTACAGAATATTAACCATATGCGAAAAAGTCACTCGAACGATATCTCAATATATTTTTCTTCCTTCTAAACCGCCACCCCTAAAATACTATTACTATCGATCGGTAATAATTTATACATGAATTTGGCCTAGGATTAAATCTATGGCGTTATCTCATGCAACACATGCACCGTAAAATTTCAACCCGTTAGCCGGCCGGAGAAAACCGCATCATTACTCCAGCATCCGTAAATGTATTATCGATAACCGGGCAATGATTAATAACTGCAGAATTCTGTAAAATTAACCGTGCAAATTTTTAAGGCAATTTTTTTCGTGAACATCTTTATTTTATCTTTACTTAAAGATCGAAACATTCACAGTCGCAATGGGAGCGTCTAATTATAAAGCAGAGGTTTTTTTATGTGTGTATGTGTGTGTGATCTTTCCTTGATCTTTCAACGGTTGACGTGGGCAAGAGAGGAGCGAGACCGTCGGCGCTTCGAGCGACCCACTGCATGGGACATAGCGATTCCAGCTTCGCCGTCCTCATAACCCTCTGGAGAATCCTCGTCAGAGCCGGCAACCCCATCGGTCGCCACCCCTCCTTACCCTCCCCCTCCTCCTCCCCCTACTCGTCCTACGCCCTATTCATCTTCCTCCCCCTCCTCCTCTACCCCCTGCTTCACTCCTCCGCCGCACTCCGGGTCCAGCCGCCATCGGCACTACCTCGGGGTGCCGTCTCCAGGGCGACCTGGTATCCCGGGGGGATAAGAGGAGGCATGGGCGTCGTCGGCTCCCGGTCCCTTCTGCGCTTCCCTTCTTCTACGAAGCCGATGGACGCCCCGGAGGACAGAGGACTGTGCGCAAGGTGAGTCGATAGAGCCGAGCAAGCTTTTTAATCCGGAAACGGCAACAGTGAGCGTTTCTGTCGCCCCTGGAGGTTTTTACGCGACTTAAAGAGGAGAAATAATTACTCGAATCGAATATCCTGCGCTTTTGCGAATATTGTCCAGATCCTTACGATATACCGTTCAACCCCCGTGATATTATACGGGACCACCAAAATAATTCACAATATTTTGTTTACTCCATACAAAACCGTCCATGTGGTGTCATTACTCGTGTGATATTATAAAAATAAAACAATTTAAGACACTGCATAAATGGTTACCATTAGCAAAAGAAATTGGTACTGAAAGTTATATTGCATTTTTAACTGAGTTGGCTGAGACAATGTGTTTGCATAGAAACTAACTATTGGAATTATGGCCCCACAAAGGTGGGGTTGGGGAGGACGAGCCCGGCGAAGTTTTCATGAAAAAGCAATCCGAAAAATTTTAACACAGAAATTCATACATTTATATGAAAATCCCCCCTTACAATAAAAAGCGATGTTAGTTGGTTGGTCCATGTTACGCTCTTAAAACGCGAATAACTCAATCAAATATGCATATATAACTTGAAAGCATCATAACACGAGAAGCAAAATGTACGGATGAGATCAGAACTAGAATAGGAAAAGCAAAAGCGGCTTTCAGGAGAAAGAAACAACTACTTACAGGGAATATTAGGGAAGATAACCGCAAGAAGTTGATAAAATGCTACGTATGGAGTATAGCATTGTATGGGGTAGAAACATGGACGCTAAGGAAAATGACATCAAATACTTGGAAAGCTTTGAAATGTGGACTTGGAGGAGAATGTTGAAGATAAAATGGACAGATAGGATGAAAAACGATGAAGTGCTACGAAGAATAGGAGAGAAGCGAATGATTATACAGACTATCAGAAAGAGGAAGGCTAACTGGATTGGACATTACCTGAGGAGAGAGAGTATGATTAAAGAATTAGAATTAGAAGGAAAACTAGATGGGAAAAGGGAAAGAGATAGGAAAAGGTTTTAGCTGATAGACGATCTGAAAGGGAAAGAGAGTTATTAAGATATGAAGAGGACAGCGGAAAATAGGAGTATATGGAGAACCAGGTTTAACCAAGAATAATCACGGACCTGTCTACGGACAGACTACCTATGATGATGATGAACTTAAAATTTGGCTAAGACAATATACTCGGATATGAAAATGCTGTGACGAAGGAGAATTTACGAAAAACGTCCAGGGTTCGACTCCAAATGATGATTTGTATTCCCCATAAGATAACACGTAAAAATCGACTTTTTGACGTGAAGTTTTTTATACTTTTTGAGATTAAAATTATAAAGAACTAACCTATGATATTCAAATTTTAACCGTTTTAAAGAAAACATTATAAGGTTTCTTATTCTGTTCATTTCATCTGCCTACAGTTCGACATTACTCATGCTAAACGTTTAATTCACATATTTTGCGGAAATCTTGCCATTTTAACGGAATGTTGCCATGCCCGCCAATTACATTGTTAAACCTCAAAATCCTCTTGTTATCTCAATTCTTATAAGTTTAAGCGCGTATTGAAGGCTTTTGATACGAGAAGGAGAGAAAGATGGAAGGAGAGGGAAATGATATTCCGCAAACAACATTCGTTGCGTTATTTACGAGAAGGAATACCACAAGAGCTGAAATACTATCCAAAAAGACTAAAAATAGTAATAATGAGCTAAATTCAATATTATTGAAATAGAAATGGTATGAAAATCTGAGGAACGTGCTGGACGTTTAATAAACAAACCGAGCGGGTAAAAAATATATAGAGTGAAGGATTGCGTGATAGGTTACGGGAGTTAAATAGAAGGTTGGATGACTTTAGGACGGTATGGGAAACTTTAAAAGAATCACTAAAATAATAATAAAAGGCTAATTTTTCAGTCAGTTGGTCTGAGTGTAACGTTATTAAAACGCGAATAACTCGATCAAGGATGTAGATAGAAAATTGAATTTTGGCAGAAATTTATATAATGAGATAGTCAGAATTAGTTTACTTAGGGTTGGCATGGTAATTTAAGAAATACCTGTTAGTTAGTGGCGTTATTTTGAGGGGGAGAGATATATTGCACTTCCTTCAAATAAAACTAATAAAGTTTGATTTAATGAAACATTTTATGTGGACTGAAAATTAAAAAGTATATAATTCGCATTATAGCATGTTCCAGAGAGTTGAATTATATTCTTGGTCTCATAAATGCACCATTTTAGTGCTTTAATACGGATCAGGCTTTTATGCAATGGTATAACACACATACTGAATCTATTAAGTACTTAGATGGTGGAAGGAAAAGAGAATGGAAATGACCAGAAATTGAGAGAAAGGGAGAGGAGGACATGGAGTTTGCATAGAATTAAAAGGAGCTGTAGCACAAAAATAACAATAATAAATTATAATTCATTATAAAACATTTTATACGATCCAATCATGCACCATTGCCAAACGGTAAGATTTCATTAAACTAAATATAACGTTATTTTTAATGGATTTTTAAAATGATAATGAAGAAAATATTTCAAACCGAATTTCTAATACGATTGAAAAAATAACATTCTATGACTTTTTTAAATTTCTTTAAATAAAGCCAATTTTCTAAAAGGATTTCAAAACTACTATATGTAGTTAAAAGAAAATTACGATCTTAAAATATAGTTAAAACTCACTGCAGTTCGTATAAGTATTTAGTTCACAGTAAATTAATACAAATTTTTCCTTTGGTGGTAAATTGACTGTTCATTAACATTTATCCTGTTTTTAAGCGCAAGATTAAAACCATCAAATTATTTAGTTAAATTCTATACGTTTTAAATAACTTATAATTTGCTCAAATATTTCAAGTAAATTTCTGCAGATTCTTCATACATTATATCTTATTATTTAGATTTTACTCTTATTATCAACAAATATTTGGGCAAGAATTTGGTCTCACTAATAATAATTTTTAAACAATATAAAAATAACTTTAAAAAACACTGATTTGATTGTGCATGAAAGCTAAACCAGATCATAGCAAATTTTACTGATTTTTCATAATGAAATCAAATACCTTTGGAATAATTTTATGATGATTTGATACGAGAGAGAGAAGGAGAGAGAGGAGGAATGAAAGAAGGAGAGAGAGAGAGAAAATTAAATGTTACATAAATTAAAAATAGTTTTGGGAATATAAGAATTCTATAGCGTAATGTATTTCTTTGTCATAAAATTTCTGCTAGCCCAAAACTATTTTTACTCTCTGGAACACTCAATTTTGTGAGTTTTATATCCATTGATTATTTTTTAGTGCATATAAAAGTTAGTTTCATTAATATTTTATTTCAATTTTATTTATACTTAATACTTAATTCACGCACACCCGTCATATTTGACGGGCAATTACTCTAGTCTAACAATAATAAAAGGCTACTTCTGTCCATTTGTCCCTTTGTGGCTCCCTCTGTTACGGTATAATAATGCGAATAACACAATAATGGAGCAAGATTCATTTTGGATATTTGGCAGGAATGATCAATTCACATATTGTAAGATGATGATTAGAAGCTATCTCGAAAAAAGTCCTAAGTTCGACTCCAAGGTAAGCATGTCCATTTCCCATATGATAACACGTAAAAATCGACTTTTTGACTTGCAGGCTTTTATTCTTTTTGAGATCTAAATTTAAAAAAATTACCTATGATCTTTGGATCTAGCCCATTTTAAAGAAAAACTATGAAATTTTTTATTCTGTTCATATATTCCCGCCTACAGTTCGAAATTCTTCATGTGAAACGTTTAATTCACATATTTTGGAGAAATCTTGTCATATTAACGGGATGTTGCCATGCCAAACCATTACATTGTTAAACCTCCTAATCCTATTGTTATTTCAATCCTTATGGGTGAAAGCGTGCTTTGAATGCTCATACAATTAGTACGAGAGAGAAGAGAGATAAATTCTTTTCATAGCAAGCATTGTAAACAACATTCCTTGTGTTATTTACGAGAAAGAGTACATATGAATGTAGAATATTAATCATTCGCATATTAAAATTAGGTACTTAGAATCATCGTAGGAGTTCGAAACTTGGAACAACGAAATTTTGTTTTCTTGCCATCCAAAGAAAGTCAAGGCATGTTTATGTTCATTTTTTATTTCACAAATACCTTTCCCGTTGAATTTTAGCGGGCATCTAGTTTTTATAATAAAACTTTTAATATTTAAATTTTAACCACAAAAATCTTATTTAGAATTGATTTTCACTTACATGGCACCTCGGAATATAGGTAACTTCCAATTTAAACAATATAATAATCCAAGAGGTTGATTAGCCAAAAATACACACACACACACCAATTTAAACTCTAATACGGCCTGCCGGAGAATTGGTAACTTCCAATGCGGCCCGATGAAGGATTCCCAATAACCGATGCGGCCCGCCATGTATAAAGGACTGTGCACCACTGGTATAAATGAATACTGTACATCAGGGGTGACAGAACGTTTTACTAAAAGAGCCACATGAGGCTATATATACCAAATTACGGGTCACATACGACCTTTCAAATGGTTGATCATTTACATGCATGTATTTAGAGATATTTTTGTGACTTTTTTTATTGTGTAGTTTCATGCACCTATTCGAAAAATATCATTTAGATTTTACAGGCGATACATAATGACATCATTGCTGCAGGTATATATATATTTATATATATTCATGTCTTAAAGAAATTGATGAGATAAGGCGGGCCGGATGAAATCACTCCGCGAGCCGCAGTTTGGGGACACCTGTTCTACATGACGCCTACGCTCAGATTTTCCATGTTAACTAGCTCTTAATCTCTTGGCAAATGCGATGCCTATTTGAACAATTTTTGCTATTCAATCAATATCAAGCTTTTTTAAGAAATCGGTAAAAGAAATGGATTTATTACAGGAACTTTCTCGCAAATAGATAAAAAAACTATCGTCCTCTGTTGAATAATAGTGCTTAAATGACATACACAATAATTGCATTGATAAGACGGCCTTTCATGCATTCACTCCGAAGAAAATTCCACACACAAATTTGGTCCTCGTGCTAAAATTATTGTTGCATCGTTTCTCCAAACTGTCCTCTTGGATCTGCACATGAAGTGATGATTTTCGGAGAAGTTCTTAAATCACAGACAGCGCTGAGCATGATAGAAATTTTTATAGTCTCTGTCAGGGATCGTCAAACTACGGCACGCGGGCCACACGCATGCGGCTCTCGAGAGCATTTTAAGCGGCCAGAGAAGCTATGATGAAAATTGCGATCCGTAAAATTTTGCACTGACAATTTCATACTTCTTAATTGTAGTTATAGCAATAAAACCTTGGACAGTGAAATTATGACGTTAAAAGACGTATGAACGATTTTTATTGATATAAAAACGACATCTTCCGATGTAGTCTCGCTCGCCAAATCATTCGCAGCTACCAATGAGCCCCGGCAAGCAGAAAAGTTTGACCACCCATGGTCTACCGTCTAAATAGGTTACGAGGCAAATATCGCGTGTTTCGATGTAAGAACAAGTTCCGTTTTCATCGGTTTAATATGCGCAAAAATATTAGTTCGATCTAATTTTGCCTCGAGAATTCCTCATATCACCCATCGCATTAAAAAGACGAGCATAAAATATTTATGATTTACATTCTGCTCTTTTACGAGCCATTCTCTGAAAACACCGTTTCCTGGGAACGCGAGAATATCGAAATATTTCAAGAGGTAGGTATAGGTTTGCTTTTCGAGTTGAACGTAGAACTCTGTTCGAAATTCGACGAGAGATGAATCGATTCGAGTGGTTGCGATGGACGATTTATGTAATCAACAATCGTATTTCACCTCGTCATGTCCCGCGAACCCTTTGTCGCCAAGCACTTAGAGTTCGATTGCGATTTCGGCAAATTGCCTTTCACCGATTCCACCACATGTTCCCCTGATTCCTGCTGCGGCTTGTTTAGTAAAGCCTTCGAGTCCGTGGAAGTTTCTTATGTTTTATGGTCGGTTGTGCACTACTCTCCCCGTCAAGCGACCACGTAAATTTGCCCAAGAGCGCAGATTAGATTCCAACAGATTGCATGATCATCGTACGGGAGGAGATTTTTGTTTTCTTTCGACAGTATTCGGAAAAACGTTTATGGCATTTGCACTTACTTTGCTAATTACATCTGTGCGTACTTGTTTTCTTCACACGTGCAGCTCTTGTATTTTCTATTTTATAACGAAATAGACTAATTTATCCTTTTCGTCGAACGGCAAATCACCGCAGTCTACGCATTATCTCTTATATTTTGAAAGTACACTCTTGGAGCTAATAACATGCGCAACGCATGAGTCGGAAACCTACGGCCCTCGGGCCAAATGCGGTCCCAGAAAGCGTTTTATGCAGACCGCAAAACTATGACGAAAAAGTGATTCGTAAGAGTTAATGCAGCCAATTTTGTGTTTTTAAAATAAAATTACGTCATAAGCACGAGATGATGAAAATTTAACTCTAAAAATATTTTGTCTCGATTTACAACTTCCAGCATGGTTCGCCCTATAAAAATGTTGTGACGCTTGCAGTAATTCAATAAATAAGAATTAACTGGAACTTTGACTGTTTTTAAATGAATATATAGAGGTGTTTATCTGCGTGGCTTATTCATATCCCAATCATTTTTATACCATCGTCCAATACTTTAAACAAAGACTAAGAACGGAGAAACTAAGGGGAAAGTAAGAAAAACAATAAAGGCGAAATTAAAGCAAATAAATTGACCGATTCCTTTTAACTAAACGTCAAAACAATTTAAAATATAAACGTCAGATTCAGACACAAAAAAGTTTTACCTAGCAAGCAGTGGACAAGGGATTTTAAAAAAATTAAAATATTATCTCAGTTAATTTATTTTATATTATAGGCATTCTAGAAATATTTTGCAAATCTCTTCATCATCATAGGTAGTCTGTCCGTAGACAGGTCTGTGATTATTCATGGTTAAACCTTGTTCTCCATATAATTACTCCTATTTTCCGCTGTCCTCTTCATATCATAACTCTCTTTCCCTTTAAAATCTCTTAGCAGGGTATAATATAAACTGGATATTTATTATAATGAGACTATTATTTTGCATAAATAGGTGTCAGTAGGTATATTTGTTTTCTTATTACTCCCCTACGCTATGCACCTAGATCCGCCCCTGGGCGTGGATGGCCAAATGCCTCGGGCCCCGGGGCCGTCGAATTTTTTCGAATATAAAAAATTAAGATTTTTTAAGCGATTTCATTTTTTAATCCTAATTCCTCAATGACTATCCAGTTACTCACCAAAACATGAACTATTCTAAAATATATGCAATTTTAGGCAATCATGTACATAAAAATTATCACCTTTATACACCACTGTGATAAGTAGCATTATTTAAACCAAATCCTACTCTTAGCATTATTATAGTTATAACTCGCTTAATATACTGATTTATTGATCGTATCATCGCATTTAACTTGCGCTGCCCATAAGCGCGAACGAGGAAATAATAAAATTCCAATCTTATTTTTCTTCCACGAAATAGATTTTGTTAAATAATAGAGATCGAAAAAATTTATCTATGGACTAATTCTCTGGGCATGACTCTCCGCTAGGGTTTTATAGGCACGCAATTTCAACTTTTTAAAAAATTGGAATCGTGAATAGAACTTAATCATCGCTCTCGACGTAAAAAATAAATAGAAGAGCGACGGATATGGAGGACGTTTTCACTTTCCCAAATCACGCCTGCAAAATCGGATCCGGCTATTTTCAACGAGGAAATAAATGAAATAAAATTACATTTTTTAGAGCGTATCTGTCGGCGTCAGGGAGACGCTCTTTGGAAGTTGGCGTGTGTGTGTGCGCGTGGCTTCGCGTTCGCGTGTATGAGGCGGAACGGATTTTATTTCTTTTATTTTGGCTCGCGTGGAGAGAAGTACAACACGGGGATTCTGAAGTGCCCCTCTTTGGAGTGGGAGAATTCAGGGTGTCGTTGGAGAGGACGCGACCGTGGCGCCACCCCCTCGACCGACTCATTCACTCGCTCACTAGCACCGGCCACTACTGACTCCCTCTGCCGGCGCCCTTCAGGACTAAGCCATCGACTGCACCTCCCCCCTCTCCCCATCCGAATCACACACGAGCCGTTCTCTCTCTCTTTCTTTCTCTCTATTCTGTACACACACAAAAGCACGAGCACACATATATGGCGCGCTTTCCGCTTTGGCTTGACTTGAGAGATAGATTGCGGAGGAAGGCCCGTGTAGCAGTGGACAAATACGTGCGCAAACCGTGAGCGTAAATATAGGCTAGTCAGACGCGCAAAAAACTACTGTTGTTGTTGGAAGAGTTTTCAACAAGTTCCTCGAACTAAAGCGATAATCACATTAGTGCCGTGTTTTTGTTAACATAATCGACGAGAGATTTTATTCTTTTTACCATTACATAAGCATGGCAACCGAATTATTCGCGATTATCCGGCCGGACGGTAAGGACATTAAAAAATATTGTTAGTCCTTCGCGTCCGTTACATTGGAAAAAATTATTCGTTTGGAATTCAATGCATTTTTGCGCGGAAGCCCTTAACTTTACTACCGCACCTAATGGAAAAATTACGAGCTTCTAAGTATTTTTCTCGAAAACAAAAACAATTACAAAACGTTTTGTGAGATCACTATCCAAGGTGAAAATGTCGTTAAATGAGCAATAATTCGTGACTACAGGGGGGTAAACAACGGACGGTCATATTTTTTCCATTTATAATTTAGTGTCATAAAAACAGGTTTTCATAAGAGGCCGTTCCAATGATAATTTTTCTTCCGCGTAAGGATTAGTATGATTTTCGCAGAGACATTATTACAAAACCTGTGTCTAATTAAGACACCGCGCTTCAAACGATCTTTTCCGTCTAAAAACGTGTAAACTTCAATCAATCTTCAAGCAATCTTCGATGGCGATCTACAATTTCTGATACGTTGAGGAAATTTCATAAGACGTTATCCAACGAAATGTTTCATATTGCCAACATTATCAATTTTTTATGACTATATCAGTCATCGCGATAAAACTGATCGAAGAGGCCCTTGCCGAAGCCCTCTATCGAAGTTATTATGCGATAATTTATATGAACAAACAATAGTCAGACCCCGTATTATCCACCGTTAACAGGCTTCTCTTTCTATTATTAGGCCGATTCAAATGAAATCAAAAGCCTACTTTACATACATTTTTTATAACATTCCTCCTCTGGTTGTAAATTAATTCAGGCTATAAAAAATATTTCTGTTAAACGTTGTTGGAGAAATAATCGTGTAAATTCGAGTGTATATGAAAAATAGGCGGTAGATCCATCCGCACAATTAATAATTGTGAAAAATATAATACCAATCATTAAAAACAATGAAATGCTCATACGAATTCAAGATGTTTGACGATTATGATCACGTCATATCTCCGACATTAGAAAATGATAGCGAATCTTCTACATTATGGAGAAATGTGAGTTTAAAAACACACCTCTCACCTTGTAGAGGCGAAATAAGTGTTCAAAGCAGCGCGTGTGCTCTATCGAATATATTTACCTGAGATGAAGTGATAAGCTGAAAAGGTTTATTTAAAATAGATTTCCGAGTTTTTTATTTCACCATCGATAACACCGATTGTAAATTACTGTACAAATAAATTGTACACTAGGTAAAGCCAGCTTATTTACAACATCTCAACTAGTTTAATAAGAGGGCTTAAATTCAGCTACAGCACGTGCCGGAAACGCAGTGATTGTATTCCTCATAGACGGAACTTGAAATACTATACTTGTTGGCATATTAAATCAATTTCTGAGCATAATCGGTTAGGAGTTGAGTGATCTCTATTACAAACAAACACATCAGTTAGTATTCAGCGCTTAAACTCAAACTGGCAGTTCATATCTGACAATGAGTTCTAATAGACTTGATATTGAAACTTTCCAATGCACTGCAATGGAATTTAAATGTCCCATAATATTGTAAAAATAATGGAGAGAAAAACTAATATCCGTAAAATTTAGCACTGACAAATTCATACTTTTTAATTGAAATTATGGCAATAAAACCTTGGACGGTGAAATTATGACGTTAAAAGATGCATGAACGATTTTTATTGATATAAAAACCACATCTTCCGATGTACTCTCGCTCGCCAAATCATTCGCAACTACCAATGAGCCCCGTCATGAAGAAAAGTTTGTCCACCCATGGTCTACCGTCTAAATAGGTTACGAGATAAATGATTTACATTCTGCTCTAACTTTTACGAGACATTGTCTAAAACACCGTTTCTTGTAAACGCGAGAATGTCGAAATATTTCAAGAGGTAAAGGTTTGCCTTTCGAATTTAACGTAGACCTCGGTTGAAATCTCGCTCGAAATAGGAAAATAGAAAAATTGGAGTATACATTTTTATGGGGCAGAAACATGGACATTCAGGAAAAATTTTAGTAAGCACTAGAAGAATCACCCGGCTTCGCACGGATTGCTGTTTAAATGAAATACAGAACATTTTATTACTAAAATTTACATACTTTATTTAAAACCTCATATTGATTTTTTAAATACAAATTATCTATTAATTTACTACTTCTTAATATTAAGGTTAACTATACATAAACTAATTAATAAATTTATTAGTCGCACTTAAAATCATACAAAATAAAATACCAGCAATGTGTTGAAAAAATCGTAAAATTCAAATTTAAATGAAATAATATACTATATTATTACATCACGTTTAAGCACGATTCGCTAAATAAGAATATTTATTAAGTAACTAAATAAATAAATCGAAACAACATTAACTCCTTGGACTTTAACAATATAATTGTCGTCAAGGTTAAAAATGCAAATTTAGTACAAATTAATGGAAATAAACGTGAAATGCGAGCAATTTCGAGTCAAAGACGACAAGAATAAGAAACTGTGATCATTTTTCCTAAATACTGTGCACTTATAAAAGTCAATTTTTGCGTGTTATCTTACGGGGAATAAAAAAAATGCGAATACTTTTTTATGGAAAATAGGTCGGAAAGTTAAACTACCCTACGGCCTTTCCCTTGGTGCCCCCAATAATCGTGTCAAGTTTCGTTACGATACCTTTGAAGGTGTGGATTTGTATAGCATAACATACATACATCCAAGCATTTGAAATTATAGCATAGATTTAGAAAACTTCGAAATGTGGGTATGGAGAAGAATGCCAAAGACAAAATGCACTATAGATAGGATGAAAAAATAGGAAATAATATGTCCGAGAGAGACGAATGATTACACAGACTATACGAAAGAGGAAGCCGAACTGGATTGAACATTGCCTGAGGAGGATTAATGGCGTGTTAGAAGGAAAACTGGAAAAGGGAAGGAAAAGATTTCAGCTGGTAGAGACTTGAAGGGGAAAGAGAGCTATCAAGACATGAAGAAGATTGAGGAAAGCCGGAGTATGCGGAAAACCAGGTTTAACCAAGGATAATCGCGGGCGTGTCTACGGAAAGAGTACGTACCTCCGATGATGCGGGCGATATGTTTTACAATTTTAAAATTAAGAATACAATTAAATGGAAGCTATTTCTCGAGAAAGTTCACTCAAGGATAAGGGCACCATAGTCTGAGGAAGAAAAATCAAGACGATATACTATTATCCCGAGGGATTTTTTGGGACGCCCGGACGTATAGTCACTCCACACTCTAGTGTTCGGGGAAGAAGAACTTAACGATTCCGCCATAAACTACCGGAGTCGGGCCAAGTGAGGCCGGGCGAAGATTAAACGCAAACGAATTTATGTTGCGCAAATAAGTACATCCCGCTAGTTGACGGTCTCGCCGCTCCCCTCCAGACACTTTTTATGCGCGGTACTACTTCTAGCGGCCCTTTCGCACCTGCGCGCCATCGAGGCCCGGAACCGTTCGTCCATTCGGGGACTGTGTCGCGGGCAGATCGTGAGTGGAACTCGATTTTGGATCGAGTGGGCCTTAAAGCTGTCGACGGATCGATCCTTTTTCCCCTCCCCGATAAATATCAATCCGGACGGATTATTTTTTCGATCGCTTTCCTTCACGCAAACCGCAGCACATCTAGTTCGAATTCCATTCATATATTTATTTCCCTCTCTCTCTCTCAGTCCTCGCTCCTTGTCAATCAGTTTCTCGAGACCGGAAAAGAGTTGTCCGCCCACGCCTCTTTTCTCTCAAGCGCATTGGGATAGGGTGCGCGCAGAGCAGGAATGCGCGCTACGCGGGGAAGGATTGTGATTTTTTTTAGCAGCCCCGGGGGCTTATTTCCTCGAGGGGTCCCGGTCCATATCGTTTGCTATATTGCAAATTCACCGAACTCGGTGAAACGAGGGTCCACTAACAGCGTAAACGGGTTAACGCGAAATGTGAAGGACCGTCGTAAATTCGCGCTATTCGAATTTTACGCTGAAAGTTTCGATGGTAAATTTTTGAAATTTGCATGCGTTTGTAGGCAAAGACATGATTCATGTTCCTGGTGAGGCATACTTTGCACCATAAACTAGATGAAACTAATCAACTACAGACAGTTTATTTACTTGAGTATTGGAATAAATGTTGTAGGAAATTTAATTTTCTACGATGTTTGTTCGAAAATTTTCCCATAGAAAGCATAAGAGATATTTTTAAAATCTATATTTTTTAGGTGTCGCCACCTCAACATCTACTGCCGATTATTGTAAACACTTGACGCTTAGTTACGTCTTAATAACGCTCCTTTTTATTTTCTTAGTTGTTGGATCTTCCTGACTGTATCTAATATCAGAAGGCTACGGTTTGAGTTAATTTCTGTTCTTTGTAGTCTTTAAATATTTTTCGCAGTTCCTTAAAATATTTATTATCATTTAACCTATTTGGAATTTTTAGAAATATTACAGGTATGGAGAAAGCCATGTAATGGCCACATCAGATTTTTTTGTACTGCAGCTATTTTATTTCTATACAAATGCTGCATACTCTTCTTTTCTCCATTTCTGCTCATTTCCATTCTCATTTCCTTCCTCCCTCTAACTACTTAATTGAATTAGTAAATATGTTATACCCTTGTATAAAAGTCTGATCCGTATTAAAGCACTCAAATGGTGCGTTTATTAAGAATGAATATGAGACCAAGAATAGAATAAAACAATTGGGGCAACAAGGACCCAATCCTTATATAGTAATTCTTAAGTGTCCGTCTGTCTATCTATATTTTTGGTCATTTTCCCATAAAATTAAGAGCTGAAACTTTCACAATCGTTAAACCCCTATAAGATGGTCTCTAGAAAAATCAAACATCCTGGAAAAAGTCCCGGATTCGACTCCGGGAGACAATTATATTCTCCCATAAGTTTACACGGGATTTTCGATTTTTCAAGGTGCAAGGTTTATTTCCTTCATTCATTAAAATATGTAAATATGGACCAAATTTCTCCATTATTGTTTTATTCGACGGATAAAACTATAAAATATCTTATTCTTGCAATGCTTATATGTTACACGGATGAATTTGTCAGAAACACGCATTTATTTTCGAAATTTTATGGCTTTTTCGTACTCTTTCCGGGTGTTGCCAAGGCGACCCACATTGTTGCCTCCGATTGAATTAGCATCTATTAAGCCTTCAAATAGACGAAAGAATTGTGTTATTCGCTTCGCGCAATGTCAAACCCGATAGAGTGCAACGTTAATAATTGAAGAATATTATTATTCAGTAAACATACGAAGAGGAAGAATAACAGAGCCAAAGAGTGGCAAATCAAGTCGTACATTGCCAGAATGTAATAAATTTCAAGCGCTTCATTTTCTGGGAGAATTCAAATGATTGTCAGGAATTTATTAATTAATCAAACAATTACATTTACTATATATATATATATATATATATATATATATATATATATATAAGTTTTTACACACACACACCTCAGAAGTTATATTTTAATCACACTACAAAGTCCCGTTGATGTTCAACGGGTAATTCCGCTCGAATAAATAAAATGGCATACACTTCATCCTTGAGATATTTCAAATAGTTAATGAAAATGTTCTGCCTATCAAGAAATGGCGTTTTGCGTGTTTCATATATGCGATGCGAAATTATAACTAAAGTAAATTATAATGCACACTGTAAAAATAACTATAAAATTAGTTCATCACAAATAATTTCAATGTGAAGTTAACTGAAGGGAAATTAATGAAAACGCGATTTTAAGTATAAACAAGATGGAAAAGTATACTCCATAAAAGGAATACACAGAGATTTCAAAGGCGTTCTTAATGGGATATACGTATGGAACGGTATTGTAAGATTGGGCGATTCTCGAATTTTTATCTCAGAAGCTATCGTCTCGGGGAATATATTGTAGTAAATTTTGTTCTCTATCCACATAAATTTTTTAATCTATACCTCACAGATAATATAAGAGAATGGGAGAGAAATAAGTGGATTTTTAATTGTTGTTTGCTGAGATCACCGTCTTAGCAATCGATGTAAACAAAATATGCGATGTTTTGCTAGGGATTTTTTCGAATTATTATCTCCAAAAGTATAAGTAGTAATTATGTGCTCTCTGGACCATTTTGTAGTAAATGTTGCTTTCTATCCAAATAAATGTTTTAATCTATACCTCGAAGATCATATAAGAGAAACTGCAAGAAAATTTTAGACTTTACAAAGAACAGAGATAAATTCAAACCATAGATTTCTGATATTGGATTTAGCCACAAAGTTCCAACAATTAAGAAAAGAAAAAGGAGCGTTGCTAAGACGTAACTAAGCGTCAATTGTTAACAATAGTCTTCGGTAGGTGGCGTGATGGTGTCAGCTAAAAATATAAGATATCTCTTAAACAATGCATTATATGGAAAAATGTTTCAAACAAAGATTGTAGAAAATTAAATTTTCTATAACTTTTATTCCTATATATTTTTATATTTATCAAATATTAATGCAAATATTTCAAAATAACGTATAAGTGACAAGAGTAAACACCCACTTCCGATTGACCGATTTTTACTAAAAACTAATCAGTTCATTTGACTTTTATAAAAATGTTAAATATAAAATTTCGAGTTGACCTGATTAATAGTTTTTGAGTTAGAGCACCCATAAAAAGCCATCACATACACATACACACAGACATCATCGAGAAAAAGGTCGAAACGTGTTCAGGGGACCTCAAAGCGTGTATTTCCGTTGAAATCTCGAATTCGATTTTTTTCATGAAAACAATACTTTCCCCTATACTATGTATGGAGAGAGTAAAAAGCAAAGACGTTCGGGGTGAAAATTAATTTGGAAAAGACTCCAGTCATGAGATTTATTAAGAGCGGGGATCATATATCGATATTACAGTGGATAGGCAAAGGCTGGAACAGATGAAATAATTTACTTACCTACGTAGTATTCTTATAAAGGACGAAAGAAATGCAAAAGAGGACAAGAATAACAAGAGCAAAGGAGACATTTAGGAAACGACGGGAGATGTTGGCAGGAAGTCTGAATGGAGATATTAACAAGTTAGGAAAGTGTACAGTGTATTATGTATCACAAATACGCGCGTTTCGTGCGATGAAGTATTTGAAACTGTACGATATAATTTCACCGAACACACACCATAAAACAGCAAAACACCACGACCCGATTGTATCTCCGTCTATCAAAAACTTCTTCTCCCCCCTTAGTTGATCCATCATTAAACATATTGTTTAATTTTAATGAATAAATACTGCAAAACGATATATAAGAAATGATTCCAGGGAAATATTAAATTTATATTTATTGCCAGTAATTTATTTTATAATCATTTTCAATCAACCGAACAATCGAAAATTACTTAAAACATACCTCACTTGAGTTCAATAGTTGTAATCCATTTCCTTCCGATTACAAAATGTCATACACGCGTGAGAAATTAAATGTATTTTTAAATTATAGCAGATCTTATTTACTTCAGTAACCAATAAGATTATTTACCTTGACAACAATTGGGTAGCTCTTGTATGCATAAATTTTTCTAATTTCAAAGTTAGTTAAGACTTTCTTGTTCAATTTTCTTGATAATGGCTACTCCTACAATAAAAATGTATAGGAAAAGATATACTCTAAGTTACTAGTTCTACAGGTTAATTTTAAAAACTATTTTAATTTGACCAAACAATTACGAGATATAACGGAAAGTTCATTTTTTGTCACCAGTAAAGTGGTACCCCTGATTGGCTTACGTGATTTATTTTTATGACTTTATCATTTTCTTTGATTGTAAGTCCTTAATATCAAAGTTCATAAAAATCCGTTCGGTAGAAGCCGAGAACGAAGATGCGGACGGACGGACATACTGACGCTAATAGGCGCTTATGCTGAGAGCGAAACGCGCCTAAAAAGAGTTTTATGAAAACCTTGATATGTATTGTAGCATTAGATGGGTGCGAGGCAAGGACAGTGAGAAAAGATGTGAGCAGATTAGAGGCGTCTGTGATTTGGGCATGGCGTAGGCTAGTGAAAACTGGTTAGATCTCGAGAAAAACCAATGAGTATATTTTTAATCAATTAGGGAAAGATATAAGATGAATTAGTGCAGAATGAGAAAGAGAGAGAAAATAGGGTGGGTCAATTTTCGCTTATTTCAACTTATATTAATGCAACAAAATTACCAGAAAAAATATACTGATAGCTTTTTCCTACCATTGGCTTTTCATTAAATGAAAGTAATATATTGCAGGCAATTAACATTCTGCCCGTTCTTTTATACTATTTTGAAGAATTTTTCCCTTCATTAATATACAGGTACCAAATGTAATGATATCTTACCACCTTCAATGACTACTAGGGTTGTCACCTCTCTCGGAATTAACCTTCCTAAGATCTCTCCCGGAATCCAGTAGAACTTGTTCGGGAGCCAAAAATCTTCATAATAAAGTAATTTTAGCTTGTCTTTATATCTTATATTAAGTTGATATTTTGGTAGAATCATTTCATTTGATTCCAATGAAGCTGTACTTAATGTATAAATATACTCTTTATAAGGATCATGTTGATTACAATCTCTGACGCGCCACTAAAGGGTAGTCTGATTTTTAATACAATTTAAACCAATAAAGAAACATTCAACATTGTTTTCGATTTTTATTCAAACGTAAATGGAGTTGGCGGAGAATTAAAGAACATTGTAACGTTTGTGCTTTCAGTTCCAGTATCCAACGCAGCTTGCGAATGTGTGTTAAATGTTATTAATTAATTGTTGTGTACAGGTCGGAACAAATTAAGTGTGGATGATGTCAAGGCAGATTTTCAATTATGCACCAACTTTAATTACTCTTGTAAAGATTTCCATGTCTTTTTACTATCAAAACCAGATATTTTGAAGACTGTTAGAAATAGTTCAAAATACAAATTCAATTGAAGTATGGCTTTTGAAGTAGTGCTATTTTTAAGAGTTTGTTATAATAATTTATAGAGTTATGTTTAAACAAAATTAAGGTTAAATTTTCATGTCTTTTAAATAATAAATAAAACAAGTTTTATTGTTCTCATTGGCTGTTTTATAAGCTACTAACAATCTCGCAATTAACTACTCATATGGTGTATATCTCTCGAAATCAGCAATTTACAAGGTGGCAACTCTAACTTTAACAATAAAATAAAGACTAATTAATCATTATATGTTTCCTAATAAATAAATATAACAAGTTTAATCGCTCACTTTCGTTGTTTTTCGACTTAAAAAAAATTCTCCCGGATTCTACCGGAATTTGCTACTCATGAGGTGAAAATCTCCCGGAATCTACTACTCATAAGGCGGCAACCCTAATGACTACCCTAGAAGAAGTATGTAAAACCCGTCGATGAAATGGCATTAATAAAGGTGACCAGATTTTCAAAATTTGAAAGGAGTACACAAGGGCAGGGGCGTCGAATCCTCCTCCTCCCCTTCCTCCTCGCCCCCCTCTCAACAGAATTTTTTGTTTTTATAAGAGAGTGCAATTTGAAGATAGGGGCTTCTAAATAAGGATTAGAACAAAATATCGGTTTTAATTTTCTATAGTATTATCAGTTTAAAAACTTAATACACCGCACTTTGAAACATTGTTTTTAAAATCATCGATATCGGCACGCCCCCATGTGGAGTATACATTGCGAGACAATATATTGCGAGTATCAAGTCTTTTAAGGAGTATAAAAGGAGTACACACAGGAGCACAAAGTCGCTAAAAGGAGCACGTCTGGTCACCTTATATTAATGCAATTAACGCTCATCTAAATACCTGACGGTGCTGAATATGGAATGCGTTGACTGTGTCTCTAGCATTAGAATGATCCAGGCAGTTGAGTTCTAGAGATCGTAATTGGAGATATAGTAATAGCTAAACAGACATTAAACCCAGATATCTTCAGAAAGGGATGACAAATTAATGTGGAATTAAGAAGTGTTAAGAGGGAAACCCGTAAAAAGGACGGGATACATGTTTCCAAAGAATCTTAATGTTCCAAAGTTGTTCGATATGTATCACAATATGCTTGCGTGCCACATTTTTAGGCGTACCGAAGCGGTAGTAAGGGGTCATCCATAAATTACGTTACGCTCTAGGAGGGAGGGAGGGGGAGGAGGAAATTTTGTGATGCATCGTGGTGAGGGAAGGGAAAGATCTCTTTTGAGAACGTGACGTCCTTGGTTTGATGAAAAATTATTTTTGATGAGAGTGTAATGTTGTGGAAAGAAGGGTGAAACGTCTTGAATCGATAATTAATAACTGCTACCTTGTATGAATTGAGAGAACGAATGACGAGTCACAAGAGAAATATCTATAGAATAATTTGGAATCTATCAAGATTTTTTCGGGATCAAAACCGGGTAAGACGAGTCAGAGGATGAAAATCATCAACCAATAGAGGAGTTTAGTGTACGTGCAATGAGAATTCATTCCCTTATTAGATACGATTCCAATTATATCAGCCGCACAAGAAATAGCAGCTTGTGAAGGTAATGTCAGTAAAATAAAAGGCACTCATTTTGGCCCTCTTTACATCAATATAACTTGACGATTGGAAAAAATGAATTTAAAAGGATTTAAACATTCCATCTTGTCGTGAATTGCCTTATGACGCATTTTGTCCACCTGTTAAAAATGATTTGTCTAGAAGTACTTGAAATCGTGCGGTTTATATTGTGCTACAGGAATACTGTTACGAAAACTTGAAAATATTAGCAAAAATTATGGCAAAAATAAGCAAAACAAAAAAACATTTGACCACAAAAAATTGTAGCAAGGCAAAAGTCTGAGCACTTGGTAATTCAATATTGAAGGAATTGACATTAATAAACTCGACTTACATGGCTTACTATTAGATGATTAGAAGACGAAAATCCTTTTCCTATAACTTCAATTGAAAAACATTTTGAAAATCCTTTTGAGGAGCCTAAGAAATTGTTTGAAAATTTCTAATTGGATCGATTTTTTGAGCGGAAATTATTCAAGAAAATACGATAAATTATCAAAATTCCGTGATGCGAATTAGAATCCACAGTCTTTTCCCCTTAGAACTGTACAAACCTCGCCCCGATATCACATTTAAAAGATATTTTAAAGTATTAAAGGAAACATCTTTACACAATAGATTTGAGAGTTCCATGTAAAACAAATAGGGGAAAAACGTTTCTGGAATCGAACCCGATACTTCAATCTTCGCCAAATAAAATAAATCCCGGAGGTGGGACATGGCAGCACGAGCCTCATATAAAGTTTCATGAAAATCGGTTCATTGATGCAAAAGTGGAAGACACACACAGAGACTCGACCATTTCATAAGGCTCTGTTTCCTTTGGAAACCGACCTAAAAACCATAATTTTCTTTTCGATGCTCTATGATATGCGAATGGACTAAAAAACTTAACTAAACATTTTTCACAAAAAAGTCCGCGAGACCATATAATTACGATTTTATCGCTTCGGAGATAAAAATTCAAGAACAACCCTTTTGATACCGTTTTTTACGGATTTTCTATAAAGAACGCCTTTGAAATATCTGTATATTTCATTTATGGAGTATACTTTTCCTTCTTGTATTCCTTAAAGAAATTTCCATACGCCGTACTACACGGTTTATAGATGCCAGTGGCGAACTTCTGCCTAGGCAAACTAGGCAGCTGCTTAGGGCCCCAACCTCGGCGGGGGCCCCGACCAGGGGCCGAAATGGTACACATTGAGGATACAGGACACGGAAAATAATGTCAATTTTTCCGAACGAAATAGAAAATAATTGACCATAGTTAATAGTAAAAAGTTTGACTTTCTCACGAAGCTACATAGCTTGGAATCTCAAGACGTCCGTGACGGAGCACGGAACCTGGAGGCCTCCTATCCGGGGGATTTGGACGGTACTTTGGAAAACGAGTGTCTGCACCAGCGAGCTCATTTGTTGTCCGCTGAGGCTACAGGGGGAAAAGGGTTATCGTCACTGGAGCTATACAAGTACATCCTGGAAAAAGGCTTTTTGGACATTTATCCAAACGTGGGAATAGCGATCCGGATGCTGTTGTGTACACCAGGGTCAAACTGTTCGGCAGAACGGTCGTTTTCAGCGCTAAAGAGAGTAAAGAATTATTTAAGATCTACCACAGAAGAGAACAGGCTTAATTCACTCTCTGTGCTGTACATAGAGTCAGAAATAACGCAGTCTGTGGACTATAGTGAGGTCATCCGTTCCTTTGCAGTGAAGAAAGTTCGTCGCGTGGCAATGTAATCTTGTAATTATATGTAAATGTAAAAATTATGTGTAAAAAAGTATAGTTGTCTATTTCATTTCTAAGTCTGCTTGTCTATTTTCTAAAGTCAAAGTACGTTAAATAAATAAAAAATAAAAGTAAAGTTTGTTTTTTGCTAAATTACCAAAATGGGGGCCCCGACTCTGTTAACTGCCTAGGGGCCCTGGGTCTCTATGTCCGGGCCTGTATATCGCACCAAAAGAGCCATCACATTTTAAACTTTTATTCCGAAACTTAAGATTTCCATGCGTCACGATGGGAGCAAAGAGATGGCGACACGGGTATGAAAGCCGTAGTTTAAAAAAAGTTACGCTTATTTCGTACCTTCTTACAAAATCCAACCGAATTTTCGCTACGTAATTCTATATGCGATTCATCTGTGGAGGCACGATCCTCGAAAAATCTCTCTAATTCGACTTTGCGTGAAGATAAAACAAATAATTACTCACTCTGATATTTCAAAGACCTTCTGGCAGGAGCTTAACGGTAAATCATACACCACAGAATTCCATCCCTCATCTCCACTCCGTCGGGTTGGTATGACGCTTTGACGTCTTCTGTTTTTTTAAAACACTTCACTAAACCACACCGAGTAACACTTCACTCTCACCTCTTTTTTACAGGCACTAAATAGAAAACAGTAACTATTGAGGAAAAACAAAATGCAATGAGTTTTCTTTAAGAGGAAATCACAGTATCGGCCAGGCATTCTTCTTATCCTGGTAGATGATCAGAAGTACGACACTCCTCTCTGAAGGCAAAGAGGAAACTAGGCTTTCGCTGTTTATGAAAAGTATTTGGTTCGACCAATCAACATCTACTCCTTTTTCCCGAGTAAGGTTCCTGAATATTGGGTTCTCAAGCGGCACAGTCACCCGTGTAACCCGATCCGATTTGCCATCTGCTGTGTGTAGCGTGTTGCTCACTAATTCCGGTGAAAGGCTGGAATGGAATGCTTTTTCACGAACTCGGCGCCTATTCTTCACGGTTAAAGGGGGGGAATATGATGGGCGGTGATTGGTCAAAGCTGCCAACATGATATTGTGTCTACAATACGCAGGAGGGATACTTGGTGGATGGTGATTGATTGAAACAGCAGGTGTAAACTGGTATAGCAGTATTCTTAACGCTTTTACAGCGGTTGAACGCGAGTGAAAACCTTTCTTATTAAGAAGAATAGGCCACAGATGGTGCAATTATCTTTCTGATTGGCGAGTGCGTTAAGTTTTTCCTCACTCTTCACTGTTATTTATTGAGTGTGAGACTGAAAAGTGAGATAGAAGTGGTTTTTTAGTGCGGTTTGGTGAAGTTGAGTGCGAGGAAGTTAATAGCAGAAGGCATCAAAATGTCGCCACTTCTGATTGCTGGCGTCGAGATGAACGACTTCAGCAAACAATTCCGCTATTCTCCTGTTATAAGATGGCATCGAAATGGCAAGGTGAGAGATTATATCTTTGGAAAAGTAGTAGTTTTTCACTTAAAATCGAGTCGCTTCACAAAAACATTGCAAACATTTACGTGTTAGGTTTGGCTGCCTTACGTCAACATCAACGAGAATCGAAGTTGTTTTCAGAGAAAATGATTATTTTCCATGTTTGCTGCGGGATTAGACCCAGTAAAGGCGTTAGTGTTGAATTTCATTAATTATCGTTACTTGTTTCTCACAGCATGGAGCACGCTCCACAGTTACTGTGACGATCATGGTTTGCAGACGGTTCGTGCGAATGAATTTATAATTTAAAAAATACGTTGATTTATGTTCAGAGTTATGGAATAAGCGTTACTTTGAACTTAAGCATTTGTTCAGTCGGTTCGTGTCGACAGCTTGTCTGAATTTTATGCGTTTAAACTCGCAGCTTACCTGAAGCGTAATCGGAATTAAGGAAGAGAAAACCGGAAAACATTTTGGATGCCTTCATCTAGTAATTCAATTGCTGATTATAAAATACGGTAAAATCCTTCACAACATTTGCAGTTCTCTTCTTATTGTTAGTAAAAAATTATTTCCATGCAGGGAATCGAACCCGAGCCTTCTGGTCGTAAGCTAGATTTTCTAACCACTAGGCCACATGGGACGCATGAATCAAATTCTTCGTCATCAAGTTTAATACGAGACGGACGCGTTACTGAAAAAGGCGCGTATATCGAATTTCGCGTATATGGGGGTCTTGTATTGTATAGGAATAGGTATTTTTGTCGAGTAATTTACAACTTTTTATTTAAAAAATAAGGAATATTACCAGTTGAATAGAATTTAATAATAGGTAATAACAATGAAATAAACAAATGCATATTTTTGAAGCCGAATTGTAAATATTTTACTTTTAAATCACTATAAATATATAAAAATGTAAAAGGGAAGGAATATCACGCGTGTCAGAGAAACGCTGCACGCGAACTGCAATTATAAGAAGTATATGTAAACAAATGCGTTTATTGGCTGAGAGCTCTCTTGATTGTTGCTGATTGGCTCGAGGAGGTGGCGCTACTTTTGATTTAAAAAAAATGTTTTTACAATTTTTATTTTAATGTTATATAAAATATTTTATCAAGCGCGTCGCGTAATAACGAATCCGCGTATATCGGGGTCGCGCACATTGGGGTATTGCTGTAATTTGTAGACGGACAATTATAAGAACGCGTATTTATTTAAAATTTCCGAGAAAACTAGAGAACGCGGCAATTTGAAGGTGATACGTTTAAAGATTCACGCTCATTATTTTGAAATAGAGGTAAGGAAATTTAAAGTTTAACAAAGAAATTAGATTATTATTTTCTATTAGGGTTGCCAACTCTCCTTTTTTGGAAAGGACTGCCTTTTATTTAACCCTAGATTACTAACCATTCGTCTGTCAGACGACATCAAAAACAAATATTCTCCCCTACTCCATTTTTTCAGTTCTAGGTTTGGATTTTTTTATAGCCTCATTTTAACTTGTGTTCTTCTAGTGTGACTGTTAACACAAGAGATTATTTGCTTTGATTTTGTGCTACGCAACTGAGGTCGCCTCACAGACGAATGGTTAGCATTAACGTTACTTGGTGATCCTAAAATTAAGTCGTACTCTCAAGTCGATGATCGCTAATGTGCTGCGAATAGAGCTGCCTCAGGAGAGTAAACGTTCGATATGTGCATTACAAGATTTCACTGAAGTCCATGTTCACGTGCTTTTTGTGGAGAACATAGTTGAAACGTCTTTGGAATGCTGTGATAAAATTTAATACAGTATTGTATGTTTAAATGTACCAGAGAGTGTTGAAGTATTGTTAAGTATTAAAAAAAATTAAGTGTATCGCTTTTTTATTTTATTAAAAAATATTAGTATGATGTAGTCTGTTAGACGAACGATTAGTAATCCCGTTTGAAAAACGAAGGTTAGTAGTCGAGGGTTAAAAGACTTGTCCTTCCTAATTTTTTCGTTTCAAAATTCCCTTTCTTTTATGAAAACTTAAAAAAACGAGAAGTTTTTGTTTAAATTTGAGAAACGTTTAAAAGGCTTCAAATTTTAGAACGAGTTCTAAGACTAGAATTGTTAATTTGGTAACGCTAGCTGTCATTTGTTGGCGATAGTCAATTTTGATACGTGGTTTTTTGTGATATTCAGATATCTTACAAATTCTATTTTTACAATGGTATTTTCTATTTTCTCATTGTTTTTCTAGTTACAGTTTTTCTTAAAACTATTTTTAATGTAAATGGATAAATTAATATGCATATCGAAGGTAAATGCGGTGATCAAGAAAACCCAAATGAAAAATCTTCACCAACATCAGCATTTTCTTTGAGCAATTCAAGTTTTGGTCTGGAGAATTTTGAGAGAAGGAAAACGTATTACAACAAAAAGTGGAAAGAAAATTATACATGGCTAAAACAGGGGAAAGACAATTTATAGGCACAGTGCAGTTTATGTTTGACAATGTTTTCTGTTGCTCACAGTGGACTCACCGCAGTTACGAAATATCTTGATTCTGCAATTCATAAAAGAAAAGCATCATCTGGCAAATTATGCGGGTCATTGGATAAATTCTTTGTAAAGACAGGCACTGAGGAAGAAAATCAAGTAATTTTAATGGAGATTGTGAAAAATTGCCATACTGTAAAACATAGTCTGTTTTATAATTCATTAGATTGTTCATTTAAATTAGATAAAATTGTATTTTCAGACTCAAAAATTGCTACAAAGTTGTCTTTTGGTAGAACTAACTGTCAAACTATTGTCGAAAACATGTTACACAGTGAAATAGGACAACATGAACCTCAATTATTATATTCTATCCAATTAGATGTTTCCAACAGAATTAATGTCAAATAATTTCCAATTTCAATTAAACTTTTCACAGTAAAAAATGGCTTACAAAATTATCTTTTAGATTTTGTTGAAAAAAGTGATGAAACTGCAGATAGCATGTTTACAATACTACAAAATTGTATCAAAAAATTACATTTAATCTGGCAATCCATTTCAAGCCTTTGCGCAGATAACACAAATTCAAATTTTGGAATAAAACACAATCTATATACCAACATGCTGGATAAAAATATGGATATTCTAATGGCAAATTGCCATGCACATATAGTACACATTTTTGTAAAATTTGCTATGGATACTTTAGCACTGGATACTGAAAATTTAATATTAAAAGTTGAATCTCATTTTTCAAGCTCAGCAAAAAGGCATAATTCTGTAGATTATGAATGTAAAGAATTATTAAGGCATGCTGGAACATGATGGCTCTCATTAAATTCGTATGTTAAAAGAATTCTTCTAAAGCTAGATGCCCTATGCAATTATTTCCTTAGTATTGAAGACTGCCTGCATAAAATAAAAAAATTGTTGAGATTCGATGATAAGGCTGGCTGAGTTTCTCCAGAAATAAGTGTATTTGCCATTTACTAATTATATATTATCAGTTTTTGATTATTCCATAAAAATCTTAAAATCTAATAAGACTAATGCTTTAGATATAAGTACTAATATTATGTACAAATTAAGGAATGATATAAAAAAATATATTAGAAGATAATTTTTATGGTTATGAAGTTAAAAATAAATTAACATATATTAATCCCATTAAGAAGCAATCTCTCCAAAATGATTTTGAAAATTTTTGTAACAATTCCCTAGAGTATCTTGAGAAAATAATTGATTTTTCAATTAGAAATTGGTTGTTGACATTTTCAGGGTTAAATTATAAAAAATAATTCCCAAAATATCATATTTTCGAAGACATTGTGAAGGAGTTGAACAGATGCAATTAAAACATGGATTTGAATATGGATCAATTGTTTGATGAAGCGATGATTATATCAAATAATTATGATATTATTGTACAGAAAGAAGACTTCAATATTCTCTGTACAGCTGAAAAATGGCAGCATATTTTAAACTACAAGAATGAATCTACTGATTTTGTAAACCTTTCTTCTATTATTTCATTCTTATTTAGTATACCTGCCCCTTATGCATTCTCAGAAAGCATATTTTTAGTAATGGGAAATAAACGAAGGGCTCAAAGAAACATCTTCAATAGTGTTAATTAAGGCAGAGGTTTTGATATATTTTAACTTTAAAGAGACATCAAGAATTTATAATATTGTTAAAGAAGATACATATTTGTTAAAAGGTGCAAGGGGTACTCAGAAATATAAATTTACATTCGCTAAAAAAATGCTCACTAAGAATTTATATAATCTATCAAACTTGTATCTTTTTGTAATATTTTTAGCCCACTTTTCAGAATGGAAATAGGCTTATAGTTTTGTTTGTCCGTCCGTCCCCCCTATTAACTTTTGAACCGACGGACCGATTTTCATGAAACTTGGTGAAAATGTCTTACTACATGGGCCGAGCCTCCGAGGATAGTTTTTGTTGCTAATATTGAAGTCTCGGGTTCGATTTCAGGAAATATTCTTTCCATTTGATTAACATGGGAAATCTGAAATCCATCGTGCAGGGTAATTTTCTCTCGCAAATTAAAATAACTTAGAGTTATAATATCGGAGCGAGTTTTGTACTATTCTCTGAGGAAAGGAATGAAAATTCTAATTTTATCGTAGAATTTTGCTTATCGATCGTATTTCTTCGAATTTTGCGTAAATACTGGCGTTTTGCAGGTTTTGTCACTCATTACGAAAGTGTTGCCGTAGCAAGAACTATTGTTGGACTTAGATTCGGGATATTCTAATACGTACACACGTTATTTTTGCTGCACAAATACGCGTGATCAATTTAATATTAAGTTCGAATGTATTTGTAGTACTTATAATGCTAAATTATGAAATTTGGGAACACAAAGGAGCTACATATCCGCGATGACTTATAAGTATTAAATAAATAATTAAATGGAAAGTAGGCATCATAAGTTCTGTTTGGATCATCTTGTTTTTATAAATGGAAGTTATGTTTAATTCGATAATAATTTTATAACTAATTTTGTTTCCTGTTATTTTTCATATCCATATAATGTATATGCAAAGTTTAAATTATATAGTAAAAAATGCGTTTATTAATTGCTGATTTTTTAAATCCTAAATCTTCTTTATTGGTAAAATGAAAAGTTGGCAACCCTATTTTCTATATATAAGATTATCGTTTTCTTTTTGTGGGTACAGTTGGTTTTTATTTATTACCATGTTATTATGTAGATTTATGTTAAAATAAAGTTCGGCAAATCTGCTGTATATTGTATAGGTAATGGAGAACTCCGGAAGTATGGATCTCTTAAAGAGGTGCATGAACTATGTCTGTCGCCAAACAGGAAATCTCAATTTGTTTTTGAGTAAATGTACTTATGTGCTGTTCAGGTCTTCTTACATAGACTGCATTTGGCTATTTGTCTTGTTTCTTAAATAATTTCTGTTGCCTTATGTGATATTATAATAAATTGGTTGCTCCGATTCCCTTGGAGAGCGTGAGCGGGTCTTGGAGAGCAAGAACCATAGGCGATGGTGTATTGAGACTATCAAATTCTTAATTTTGCATTGAGGTTTTATATTACAGAAGAAGACGGAAACGATGCACTTTGTTCAAGCCATTCGACCAAGACAACCATTCTAATGAAAACAAAAAAATTAGCTTTCTGCTTTGACTCGTACAATATTCAGCCAAGAAAATAATCTCTTTTCAGAATTTGTTGAGAAAAGCAAATCTACATACATATTTTGGTATCGTGTAGGTTTTGAGAATATAGCGGCTCGAATTTTTCTATTCAATATTTTTATTATAATGTTGCACGCATTTAGCGCTGTTTATTTGTGGGTTTTATCGAAATACGAGGCAAACTTTGCATGCCTGGTCATATCGCTCAACCATTGTGACCATATCATGCTATATCTATTGTATATTTTGAAGAGTTTGTTAGTTTGTGCAAAATAAAGTCATACTTCCCGAATGGCTGCAGATACCAAATTTTGAATGTACAATCCAACCACTGAAATTAGCTGAATGCGCTAATTTTTATGCAGAAATATTTTATGTAAAAGGTTTAAATCTTCGTAGCTGAATAATTAACCCTTTAATTATATAACAATCTCACTTTAATTCTTATTATTTTCACCAAATCAGTGATTCAAATAAGAAACTATGCCTAAAAGAAACGGAAGATTATTCTCAGATTCAAATAAGATCAATTCCAAACGAATGGTTCTCACCAGAGCAGCAGAAAATGTCGATCAAAGAAATAAAAGACTTGAAGAACAAAGAGTAAGGCAGGCAAACTTCAAAGCAACAAGAACTACTGAACAAAGGAATTTAAGACACGAAGAAGAAAGACTAAGACAGGCAAGTGCAAGAGCAAAAGAAACTAATGACCAAAGGGATTTACGATTTCAAGAACAAAGAACGAGGCAGACTCATCTATGAGCAGGTAATTGTTCACCATTAAGAAACGCTGCATTTTGTTATAATGCATAAAGTGATTACAAAAATTATGAACAAATTCAGATTGGAAGTATTTTTCACATGTGTATTCACTGTAAAGCAAAGAAATGGAAAGGAGACACAACGATTCATTTCAAGAGATCGCAATTCCCAGTTCGTGTTGCGTTTGGAATGTCAATAAACAAATCACAAGGGCAGTCGTTTAAGGCAGCAGGAATAGATCTAACAGCAGATTGTTTTGCACACGGACAACTTTATGTAGCAACATCCAGAGTGGGAAATGGAAGAAATCTATTTATTTTAGAAAAAGACGGAAAAACCAAAACACATTGTTATTCAGCATGCTTTATCTAATTAACTAATGAAAGTTTTCTGATTCAAATTAATGCACAGTAATAAGTCCTTAAAATTAATAATGCTAGAAAATAAAACAACAAATTGAAAAATATTCATTATTTTCCATTTACAGTAAAACTGCAAAGATTTCAAAACTGCAGTAAATTCATACAAATTCTGCAGGATTGTAGACGTTATAGGTCACCCAACTGCATTGGAAAAATAATAAATCTTGCACTACGATGCTAAAAAATTAAATTATCCATTTATAAATATCACTATTTCTTGGATTTTTTAAATTTCCGAGTAACGCCAGGTAGGTACTTACAGCTAGTACAAAAATTATTTAGTTTCTGAGACGGTGCTCGGTCAAGTATAAGTGTGTGCATACCTATAACTCGAAAGATATATAACGTAGAGACAAATGAAATGTGTCATTTTAACCGCTATGAAGAGTATAGAGTGGTAGGTTGGTTTTCAAACCGATTCATTTTGCCAATTTATTTTTTTTTCTGTTTTCATTTTTTCCATTTTAAAACATGAAGATGAATAGACTATTTTTCATTTCTACATTAAAATGACCAAAAATCATCGTGAAAAGTCAGAAATTGAATTCGAGAACGAATAAAATGATGAAGTTTTATTTTCCTATGGTGAAATCTCAAATACGGATTGAATTTTTCCAAAATAAAACTACAAAATATCGAGTTTTTAAAAATGAAAACGTTTTCCAATCCATGGCGACCGATATTGTTGCCAAACTCAATATCGTAAGCCTATGACATAGAAGTGAATTCAACGTCATGGATTATCCATGCAAATAAGAAAAACTATTTCTTCAGATTGAAATATTGAAAGACTAGCAAGGGGAAGGAAGAGGGATGGAAAATGGGAGGAAGAGGGAGAGACAAGGGGAGGAATGAAGAGAGGGAGAGAATGGGAGGAAGGAAGAGAGAGGGGGGGATAATTGGGGAAGGAAGAGAGAGAGGGGGAGAGAAAATGGGAGGAAGAGAGGGAAAGAGAATGGGAGAAAGGAAGAGAGAGAGAGGCAGATAGAATGGGAAGAAGGGGGAGAGAGAAAACAAGGAGAGGTGGAAAATCTATTCATTGTAACTAAATGGTTTGTATCACACTGTCGACGTTTGCCTATTCTCTTTCTCTTTGCTCATCATTTGTTACTGCTTTTATCATTTGTGTTCGTCGTCATGGTTTTATCTTTGTTCTTATTTGTTTGTTCCTCATTTTACCACTCTCTTCCGACGTTTGATTCTTCTTTTCTGTTCGTTCTTCGTTTATTGTAATATTTGTTTTAAGTTTTTCAAATTTTCTCGCAGTAGATCTGCGGGCTCTCTACTAGTTTCTGTAAAAATAATTGAACCTTCTGCTCCGTAAATCTTATGACATGGCTTCAATTAGTCGGTATTTATAAAACATTTAAACTTGATGAGATGATACTGAATTTAAATAATTTCGTCCTATCAGGGCTAAAACCTTATTGGAACTAAAAACCTTAATTATGTTAATTGAATATGTTTGGGAAACGCTCCTGGCTTTTGCTACTCGGTGGCTGCATTTCTCCTTGTTAAATGAATAGTTTATATCTCGTCTAAAGGATCAATTTTTCAATGAGCATAGAAATAAAATCAAGGATTCCAAATTTTTAGTTTTTGTTATCGCTACATGATACATTGCCTTTAATTTTATTCTGATTATATTTCATGGGATTCGTCGAGGTTAGGGCACTTTTTTTGACCTCGATGACTGGGGTATATGGAGGAAATCGTTAAGAATAAAAAACTTTTATGTAATGTCCTTGTTCCTAGCAATCTTGCTGAACTTGATCAGGGAACTATGAACTTTTATGAAAAAAATTATCTAGACCATTAGAATCTATGAAAGCGAAAAGGTAAATGTGAAGGATAGTGTGTCATAACAGGGTGGGTCTCTTTCGCGCCATGAATGCATATATCCAGGCGCATGTTACGCTTTACATAATAAAGGTTCTTTGGACGGAAACCGGAACGCCCCTCTCTTATTCCACTTTATAACAAATCTAGAATTAAAACATGTGGCCATGCAATCTTTTCGATAAACAAGATGCCATTGAAGTTATCTTTCTTACGTAACTCATCCTTCCTGCCAAAAAAACAATGCTTTGAAATTTTCAATGCCAATACGAAGCGTGGAGATGCCAAGGCTCTCTCAGCTGCCATGCAAAATAATGCATTTTAGCCAAATTATCCAAAAAATAATGAAAGGATATCCCAGTGGAATACTTCCAAATTGTCCTCGGAGCTCAATCGGGCAATCAAAAAAATCTTCTTTTCAAATTGCATAGTAGAAACATCGCGGTGCTCGCGATTACATGTCTCGACCTTAAATCGAAAGAGAAGCGTTGTTGTTGAGTTGGAAACATCTTCCAGGGAGATGGTTGCCATTTCAAAGAGAATGAATGGCCTCTCAGCCTCACTTTAAGTGTATGGACCTTAATTTTCTGCAAGTTATCACAGCGGTTTTGCCTCATTGCCTATAATCATCATTAAGACAACAGCCTATATGCTACACTAAAAATTATGTACAAATTAGGATATTTTGTGTGTTGGGATTATGGTTTCATCGTCCGTGCCTTTTAGTACGCATCTGGATAAAAAATAATTAAAAATTATCACGTCACCATATGTATACGTCGTTGGCTTAAATCAAATGGATTATAATGCAGTCTAAGGATTAAATCAATGCTATTGATGTATGGAAAATCAATTCCCTTTGAAAGGCATTGGAGTCGTTGCTATGGCACTTAATATTTTTCATTGTTGAAGACCGAAAAGAATTTCATAATTTTATATTTAAAATCAAATGTTTACGCAAATTCAGCATGAATTTGAATTCTGTCTTCAAGAAAAATAAACTTCATTCTTTTTGCACAGTATGGTGCATGTTCCAACTTTGTTCATAATTTTAAATAATTTAAAAAATCAATTTTATATAGCCCTGCACAGTTTTTAATGCTTTTATAATGGGTGTTTAAATTTGGACATTGGTGTCAATAACACCCTTTAAATATAACATTTTCTGAAATTTCGATTTTTCCCGAGGTTGTACCCAATGACCTATCTTCATGGCAAATTTCAGCACTGTAGCACTTCTAAAAGTAGTTTATTTGGTCCCGAGATCAAGATATACAGAGATATAGGACAACACAAACAGGAGAAATTAGTAAAACAAAAAATTAAACATATTAAATATAGAATAATAAGTAGATGCCAAACATTGACATCATTATACAGCATCCATATAATCACGTATACTATAACACATTCTGTTCAACAAGAACTCTACCTTATTTTTAAAATTTGAAATAGTTTTAACAGTTTTTAGATCGTTAGGAATTTTATTATATATGTAGTTGTAATCCCATTAGTCTAGTACCAAGAGCAGCTGATCTTGTAGGAACAAATGTAATATAGAGGTTATTACTGCCTTTGGCATTATGACTGTGTATACTACAATATTTACAAAAATCATTTAAATTTCTCTTCATAAATACTAATATAATACTGCAAGGATATATTACTTACACATGGTAACAGAATTTTCAACTTTTTAAAAATAGGGCAACAAGGTGCGTCATGTAGTTTGTTTGCAATCAAGCAAACAGCTCTTTTTTGAAATTTGAAAATAGTAATAGAATGAGGAGAAGAACTCCAAAATAAAATACTGTAAATTACATGTGAATAAAATTCACCATAATACAAAGTAAGAAGGACATCAAGCGTTGCAGTAGATCGTATACATCTTATGAGTAAACAAACAGAACTAGGTTACTTGACAATTTACAAACATGAAATTCCCATGAAATACGAGAATCCAAATGGATTCCCGAAAATTTAGTATGGTTCACCTGATTAATAGGTACACAGTTAACCTCGATTATAAGGCTTTTATGAGTTTTATTAATGTTAACAAAACACATCAATTGAGATTTGTCAACATTCAGGATTAGATTATTTTTACACCAGTCATATAAATGTTGAAAGACTAGCTTGCCATTATCTTGTTGCCTAAACTATTGGAGCACACAGTGACGGAAAACCTTTTTCCTGGCATTTTTGCTTAAATTAAATCCGAAAATCTATTACGCAAAGCGATTACACTTTAATCGCATGCTGAACTACTACTTTAATACAAGAGTTTACACGAGATCCCTCACGGAACCACACGGAACCCGAGGAACTTTGTGACGTCACACACTCACACACTACTTTCAGCTGATACCACCTCCTATTCTATTCACCTTGGGAACAACGATGGAGGTATAGGAGTATACTGGAGGTGACATGACGTCACTAACTTGAAGCCACGTCGCTAGCGCACGACGACATATTGGTTTACCCAAAACATTGAGAGACGTGGAGACGTAGTCGAGTGAGTTGATGAGATTAGTTTTTTTCGCACCGCGATATTTAATTTGAGATTTCTGTGAACAAACAGTTCCAGATATTGGAATGGAAGACTTTGATATTTTTTATTTTTCTCTGTCTGAATATAGTGACAGAGTTGTGGTATATATAGCTGAATGTGTTGTAAGAATGCTTGAGTTTGTACTTAAGTGTGAGGATTGCCTGGGAGTTTGGAGGGAAAAGGCACATCCTCATATTATATACTACTTAATTGACAGGAAAAACCGTGGAGGTTTAATTTTTCCTTATAGGGATGTTATTTCAATTTGCCTTGCATGTGAAAAATACCTTCGAAGAACAGGTGTACAATTCTCAGGAATTAAACGAAAGGGGTTTGTTGTACCTGCAGTGCTTGAAGGGTTTGTGAATCAGGTTTTTTTCCCTCAACTGACACCCCATGCCTTTGATCATCCACCAACTGGCAATCATGTTGTTCATCTGATTCGGGCAATTTGTGAAAAATATGTTTTAATAAGACTATCATGAAGGTAAAAAAATGGCAGAGAAATTACACCCACATAAAATAAGAACTTTTAACAAATTGATGTTGTTCAAGGGTCAATAAGTTCTGAAAGTATTGGACAATTTATTTTAAAGAAGTTGTAATAATAAATTATTTTCATTACCTGTGTTATTTACCTTTATTTTATACCACGTATCAAATTAATATAGATATGGAGAACCATTAGAATAATTTACTTTTTTATATATTAAAATATTTATTTTGTGGTAATTTTGCTATTATATTTTATAACTGATTTTGAGATTTATCTCATTGAACTAAGTAGTAATCAGTAATGACTGACAATGAGTTCCATTATTTCATTCTGTTGCTTTTGTGTAGATTTTTAAAGTGAAAAAACATGGAAGCTGCTGGCCTACGTAAGTCAATGGGTAGAAAAACTCGAGAACAAACAAAAACATTTTGACTACGATTAATGGAAGGTTTGAGGAACAGTACAAGAGAATTCTAAGTTTTGTGACATTGATTAAAATTACTGACAAGAGGATCAATGTAATTTTTAGCCTACTTTCCAGAATGGAAATAGGCTTATAGTTTCGTTGTTGTGTCTACTCGTCCTCCCTATTAACTTTTGAATCAACAGACCGATTTTCATGAACCTTGGAGGAAATCTCTTGCTACTTATGTCGAGCTCATGAGGATAGTTTTTTTTGCGGAGATTGAAGTCCCGGGTTTGATTCCAGGAACTATCCTTCTCATTTCGTTTACATGGGAAATCTGAAATCCATCGTGCAGGGTAATTTTCTCTTGCAAATGAAAACAACTTAAAATTATAACATCAGAGCAAGTTTTGTACTATTCTCTGAGGAAAAAAATGAAAATTCTAATTTTTATCGTAGAATTTTGCTTATCGATCGTCTTTCTTCGAATTTTGCGTAAATACTGGCGTTTTGCAGATTTTGTCACTCATTACGAAAGTGTTGCCGTAGCAAGAAGTATTGTTGGACTTAGATTCGGTATATTCTAATACGTACACACGTTATTTTTGCCACACAAATACGCGTGATCAATTTAATATTAAGTTCGAATGTATTTGTAGTATTTTATAACGCTTAATTATGAAATATGGGAACACAAAGAGCTACATATCCGCGGTGACTTTAAAGCTATTAAAGCCAATATAAGTATTAAATAAATGATTAAATGGAAAGTAGGCATCATAAGTTCCGTTTGGATTATCTTGATTTCTAATAATGTCATCGTCAATGAAAAAATATTAATTAATTACCACCTACTGCAGCTTTGTAAAAACATTTAACAATTTCCTTTTCGTTATAAATAAATTTTATTAAGCTTTCAGTAGAGCCAATATTTTTCTACTCTTTGCGTGGCTTAACAGAAATGTTTTGGGTATACCAAGATGGCGTCGTATCTTCCCCACCCCCTCACTTTTGCCTTCAACTATTCTAGCTGCAGGCATATGCCGCTTCATCTCCAGTATTCTCCTACCTCCATGGGAACAACTGGCGGCATAGACCAGCGCTACTGCATTGCTCCAACGCCTTTTATTTGTTCGGTTACCCTCGACTCCCTTTCCCAGAAAAGCGATTAACCACATGGGAATACCCATTTTAGCGGGTGTGCGGTAGGAAAGATTTCGGTTTCACTTGTTTTCCCAGTTATCCCCTTCCATTTTCGTAAGTAGGCGCTACGAGCCTAAAAGGCGAGGGCGTTTTTACAGCCGATATCACGATCGGGAGACCGACCCACTCTCCGCGTACCCCTCGTAAAGTCCTCCCGTACCCCAGGTCGAAGACCAGTGCAGTAGAGTATTTCCTTTCCTTTAAATTTTTATCGCAGGTGTAGCCGTTATCAAAAAATAAAACAATAAAATCTTAATTCGAGTTGAACTTAAAATTACAAAAATAATGCATTTATATCTAATTGTTCTCAACGTAAACAATCTTATTGTTCACTAAAGTAGGTAAGATCTGCTATAAGTACGAATATAAGTTTATTATCGTTACGTGAGCATGCACCATTTTGTAAGCAGAAGAAAGTGGATTGCCTACGACGAAGAAAAGAACGTAAACGTAAATATTACAACTACTTAACTCAAGTGAAGTGTTTTTAGTTATTTTCTATAGTTTGATTAATTACAACTGATATGAAAGTAAATCGGTAAACGAAAATTTAATACTATCTTAGCATCACTTCTGATATATAGTTTTTCAGTATTTAGACACCAAAATGATTTTTAATGCACCAACTTAGGGGAGAGAAGCAATTTTTAGTCGACTGATACAATCTGGTCGTGGCGTTTCGCTGTTTTATGGCGTGCATTCGTTCGAAGTACAGATATCGCTATGTTTCAAATACTCTATCGCACTAAGCATTTCATTTGTGATACATTGTACACTTTCCTAACTTGTTTGCACTGGAGGTCGCCTGTGTATAATTAAATTTACAGGCATAGTGTACATGAGTATTTTTGTATGTCAAGCACATTGCCTGCATGTTTAATTTGTACATGTGTATGTTCGTATGTACGTATGTATGTTCGTATGTAAAGCTCAATGCCTATATGTTTAATCTAACCTAAAGGCACAGTGAACATGTGTATGTCAAGCACATTGCAACAGAGACAATTAGCGCGGCCTTTGATAGTGACTATTTTGTCGTGCTACCTTATTTAGTAGCGCATAAACCGCCCCATCATATAAGCCGCACCCTTGCTTTTCATGATTACAATTAGGTGAAATGTGCTCGAATATAAGACACACTCCATGTTTTTATATGGCGATATAAAAAATATAGCGAAATAGTGAATACAAATAAAAGAAGAAGCGTATCGCGGTCGGGCCTACAAAATCTTCGCAAACATAAAATATGTGTTATAGGCTGCACATGAATATTTGGATCACATGAAGAATCTCCCTGCACTACCTGGGGGAGAGTTTCTTCAGCTGGAGCGAGCTGGGAGGGGAGATCCTTCAGGTGGAGTGGGCTGGGGAGAAGATTCTTCAGTAGGAGGGGTCTAACACCCAACCACTTAACCCAACCCGGAGGTTGTAAATATTGGATCACATGAAGAATATCCCCCTCCCCCAGCACTACCTAAAGTTGGTTGGCATCTCAAAAAAATGCAGCTGTTTCATTTGCATTCCCCATTTGATCAAACAGATAGTCGCACTAATACCGTTTAACTACGCTTTGTAGTTTTCGACTTTTATTTTTCTTAAAAATCGACGACTGAAATCGACGTTTATTTTTCTTCAAAATCGACGATCAATATCGACGTTAACTTTAATATACGTATTTTACTAGGCTTGGTAGTTTTCGAAGTTAATATTTCTTAAAAAGCGACCACCACCGTTGTTTATTTTTCCTAAAAATCGACGACGTACACAGACGTTTATTTTTATACATTTAATATGCTTTTTAGTTTTCGACGTTTATATTTATTATATTTATTATTATCGACTTTTATTTCAATATATTTTATCAATTTTTATCTAAAAAAATGTTATACATTGAACTCCTAATTAAATTTAACCAAAAGTGTAATATCATTATAAATAGCTACTTCTTACACACACGCACACGCGCGCACGCACACACACACACACACACATCATATAAAACCTAAGGTACTTCCAGAAGTGCTACAGAGTTTAAATTTGGCATGAATATAGGTCATTGGGTACAACTTCTGGAAAAAATCCGAAAATTCAGAAAATGTTATATTTAAGGAGTGTTTTTGACCCCGATGTCCAATTTTAAACACCCATAAGAATAGCATTGAAAACTCTGCAGGGCTATATAAAGTTGCTTCTTTAAATTATTTAAAATTAAGATACAAAGTCGGGGCATGCATAATACTGTGGAAGCACCACACAGAAGACCACCCCAGACTTTTCGATAAATCGAGTCCAAAGCGCGTAGGGATTATCGGATAGGGCTGAGGGTAAAGAAAGAGCGCAATAAACCTATCATAATATTTTTTTCCTTACCTTTGAAACCAACGGCAGCTCAGTATGTGCCCTTATTAAGACAGTGATATAAGCGATAATAGAAAGAAAATTACGAATGTTGTGTGAGCGCTTGGTATGACAAATACAGACTGTCTCTTCCGTTTTGGATGATAGGTGGTAAAATATGTTAAGTCTGAAAGCGGAAAAAAATTGAAAATTATGACGCATAAATTTCGTAGGAAATTTAATGGTGAAAATCGACACTTACCGACGACAATCCATTTTCGTCGAATTAAAATTTTTTAAATTCAATCTTTATCGACATTAATCGATTTAAATCGAATCCTACGAAGCCTACGTATAACATAACGTTGATATTAAATCAATTTTCAGTGTAATCTGTGCGAATCTTTCTCAATTAATTTTTCAGTATGAAGTACGGGAAGTCATTGTGCTATTGCTGTTCTTCGAGGACGACTCAGGCCACTTCGCTCGTTAAACCTGGCGATCCAACCAAAGCACATCTTGAAGTTTTGTATTGGTACCTTAAAGGATGTTGCTATTTCCAAGCAGAACCGGGACAAGGCATTTTTTTGTCCTACGCGAGGTTTGAATATTACGCCCCAGCCCTACTAATGAAAGTATACAGTACAGTATTTCATCTCTCAAAAAAAGATTTTGGATATAATGTAGACGTAAAATAACTTATAAAAACTATATTTTATATTATAAAACGTTTCAATTAAAAGCACACATTGTAATTTGTAACTCCCCTAAGCGTGCTGCGCTCTAGGCGAGTGCCTCATTAGCCAAGTCCTTGTCCCGGCAATGCTTCCAAGTGCTTCATCATTACATTTTCTCATGTAACTGGCACTATGTCCTTACGCTATCAAGTGGTACCCAGTTCAAATCCCTCAATAATGAGGTGACGCTTTCCTTATGTTCGTACTTTTGTTTTACGAATCTGGCTGCTCTGCGCTGCACTCTTTCTAATTGAATTATATGTCCCTTCTCATACGGATCCTATATGCATGCGGCGTATTCCACTTGTGGTCTAACCAGTGATAAGTAACATGTTTCGCGTACTTTTTCTGTAGTGTTCCGTACTATTCTACCTATAAAAGCCAGTTTCTTGTTGGCCGCGCCTATAACTCGACGAATGTGCATGTCCCACGAAAGATCTCGACAAATGGTTACTCCTAAATATTTTACATACTCGGCAGCTTGAATATTTATTCCATCTATTTTACACTCGAAACCTACTTCTATGTTCTTGGTTTTCCAGAACGTAACTGCGGCACATTTAGTGTAATCAATTTCAATTTGCCATTCTTTACACCACGCTGAAATGGCTCTTAAGTCTTCACGCAGCGACTGATGGTCCTCCCAGTTTGTTATTTCTTTATATAGAACGGTATCATCGGCAAAAAGTCTAATTTTACTACAAACTACCGAGCAGATATCATTCACATAAATTAAGAAAAGTAGAGGGCCCAATACACTTCCCTGAGGAACACCTGACGCAACTTTAACGGGGGACGAGTATTTCCCATCGATGAAAACTATCTGTTCTCTATTCGAGAGGAAGTCTCTCACCCAACTGACAATTTTTGGATTGATATCATATTGTCCTAACTTCGCAATTAGTTTCTTATGAGATACTTTATCAAACGCCTTCCTGAAGTCAATGAATATGGAAAGACAGCTCCAATCCAATTCCTCAAAACTTCAACAACTGAATCGGAAATAGTTCGAGGTGTTTAATTTGGCCGACTAAGACTATATAAAGTATTCGATTTCGTTCCAAATTTATTGAAATGAAAATATTGAATTGCGATGGGAAACATTTATATAGATGAATGATTGCTTGCATCAGTCGAAACACCGATACAAGAAATATTGCATATATCATGCAAATCAAGTGTAATTGAGTATAGGCCAAGTGTCAGAAAATGACATACGCATGATGATCACACTGGTTGAAAAAAACACTGAATGCAGCCGCCAGGATGTATTCATGTGCTCTGTAGACTTCGAAAAGGTCTTTGACCGAGTTTCACGACTTAAGTTGATGGAAGTGTTGAGGAAAATAGGGTTGGATTGGAGAGATAGACGTCTAATCAGAGATCTGTATATGAACCATACTGCGCAGGTAAGGATAGCAGAGGGAGAATCAGGTTGGGCAACGCTAGGAAGAGGGGTGCCCACTCTTTGATCAGCATTGTTTAATATTAATACCGAAGAAATTATATGGGAAGATGTATAGGTAAACGGGAAAAATTGGGAGGGAGCCTGGTTAAATCGATAAGATCTACAAACGGCAAAGCATTGGTGAGTAACCCTGAAAGGTGGCTTCAGATGTTAGTTAGTTTTTCAAATGATAAGGCTGAGGCATTGATGATGAAAACTAAATAGAGGAAAAGGAAAGTATTGAGATTTTCCAAAAGTTGGGATAACCACATCAACGATACAGTGGACGGAGAAAGGGAGGAAGGGGTGTAAATTTTGAGTTATTTAGGTATTATTCTGTGAAAGGATTGATGAAGTACGAAAGAGAAGAGGACAAGAGCAAAGGCGGCATTTACGAGCCGGCGAGGGTTGTTGGCCGTCAGTCCGAATCAAGATAGTAAAAAGAGATAAGGGAGAACCCTGATATGGAGTGTGGCATTATATGAGTGCGAGACATGGATAATGAGAAAAGAAGACGTGAAGAGGCGTTTGAGATGTGCGTAATAACACCCTGTATAACAATTTTTTGTCATAGGAACTATCGCATAGGGTCACTTCACCCAAAGTTTCCTAAATGTTTGCAGAAAGTACTGCAACGGGCCCCTAGTATAATATAAGATTTGTATTCTTGACAACACGAGGTTTTTGTTGCCGGAGGCGCAAGGCAATAATCGAATTCAAACATTCGGTTTGGCATATGACGTATGGCATTATGTTAAAGTTTTATAAGGTACTATAATAAATGCATCTGCTTCAATTACAGACTTTTTCCTTATCTCACATTTTCCATTGTAACTATTTTCATAAAAATCTTCTGGTCATGTCCCTTACTCGCCTCTATTCACGCTCCTCTGATATCCTTTTCTCGAACGTGATAATACTTTAACTCAGAGCGAATAAGTCTATAACCATCTTCCATTTACCCACCAAAAATTCCTAATCATCAGCAGATGGGAGAGGCTGTCAAAATAGTGTTTACAAACGCTCTTTGAAATTAACTCATCGAGTTCCGTCTTCTCAAGTTAATGGTACACAGAGAAAATGAAAATACGGCTCGAAATAATGGCCACGCCGGCCGACGGAAATTGAAAAATAAACTGAAAATTGTTTAAGCATTATTCTACATGATTACTAACCTTCTCAGAGCGTGACATGAGCCAGATGATAAATTAAAAAAATAAGTGTAAATGATCACCATGCTGTCCAACTGCGACCAACCTGAACACATTAGAAACAGACGTTCATTTTTATCTTTATTTTCGAGTAGTAAATTGATAAAAAGATGATTTTAACGCATCAAACCATTGGAAAATTCGTTCTACTTCCGGAGACATACATAGAGAGATACTTAGATATAAAAGCTGTATGCGTTCACATCTGGTGGCAATTTCGCAAGAGTATTTTAGCTGTACTGCTCTAGCGGTTCAAATATGAAAACAATTATAAATTTTTGATATGGTACTTAGTATGTCAATCGGTAATGAATCACAGCCACTATGAACAGCATTGTTATTTATGTGAGATGGACTACCTACTCGAATTAGTTTTTCCTTAATTTTAGATTTGTTTCTCTCCTGCTCAAACCGCTCAAACAAATTCGTGCATCAATTATCTCCCGAAAAAGCTACACTGTTATTTAGGCGATACTCCCGAATTCCTCAAAACTTCAACAACTGAATCGGAAATGGTTGGAGATGTTTTATTTAGCCTACTAAGACTATATAAAGTAGTCGATTTTGTTCCGCATTTCCTAAAATGAAAATATTGAATTGCGATTGGAAACATTTATATAGATGAATGATTGCATCAGTCGAAACACTGATACAAGAAATATTTCATATATCATGCAAATCTTGCTTTATTGAGTATGGGGCAGGAACATCTTTTACGATTGCTTCGACTTTCTTTCTAGCACAGGATGTTTTCTTTGCAATATCAGAATCATTATTTATATATATATATATATATATATATATATATATATATATATATATATATATATATATATATATAATTTGATGCGCTAGCTCGGATTTTTTTATTTAAAAAAATTTATTTCCGTTTTTAAGATGCGTTCGATACCTATCTCGCCTCTATTAGCAAATGAGCTGCTATAGCGACACAGCTTGGAAAAACCTCTTAAAGGCATTTTCCTTTTTCAAAAGATGGATATTGTTCAGATGATGCGTCAGAATACATGTATTTTCGTGTTGGCATTGTTTTATTCTTGTAAGTGTCAAAATCCATATATATATATATATATTATTTCTAAGGCAGAAAGCTTCCATACAAGCAGTCGGATTTGCATCATTGTCATACACTTTATTTTAAAGATTACATCACGTGCTTCACGGAAATATTATTACCGTCCATCATGTATCATTGGAATACCACATGTCACACGCACGGACACTTGCGTCAGTTGCTTCACGTGCATCTGCGTATAAAAGCATATACTTATATCTTTGAACCTCCTTAATTCGGAAAGCCTATGACCGAAATAGAATTTTCTGAACCCATAGTGGTGGGTATTCAATGACTGCTCTGTTATTGTAAGCTCTTCGTAAACTATGATTTTATGTATTTAACTCAAGGATACGAGTCAGTAAAGCTTCAAAAGCATAATAAATATAAAGAAGGATACATCAATGTATCAAGATTCTCGTACAAACAGTTTGATTTGCCCGATCCGAATGAGATCATAGGTTTTTTTACTTTTTACAGACGTTTTTGAAACTCTTTTAATATACTTTCTTAAGCCGTGGGAATACAAAGAACGGGAAAATCGAAACGCCAAATTTTCAGATCAGGGATGGTTCTGGATCACAGAATTCCCTGTGTAAACAGATTAAATCGCATACCTCCATTCTCAAGGGATGGGCGCGAGACGCGATGAATTCCTTAGAACGGATGCAATAATAAAATTATACTTACAAGTTTGCAGGACGATGATGGCCTACAGGGACCTGTTGTCAAAAACTAGCCTAAAAAAGAAAAAGAAAACACACACGCACAAGCACTCTGGAAATCTCTAGATACGTATTTCGGGAGCTATGCTCCCATCTTCAGTAGCTGAAGTCGTATGAATTGTTTGTGTTTGGTCTTGTGTATTTATGTGTTCCGGGTAAAAGTGAAAGGAGGGCAGAGGGGTGGGGGAATTCTTAACGGTTAGCGAGTAGAGGGGTGAGTAAGGGATAGGTCCGCGGTCGTTATTCATAACCGTCTCTTTGAATTTGTTAATGAAAATACTCTCGTAAGCGTCTAGTTTCCAGTCGGTTTGTGTTGATTTTAAGAGAGACATGTTTTCGATTTTAATCGGGTGATTGTTTTCCTGTATGTGTATTGCGACGCTAGACCTGTTAAATCTATTGTGTTTGAAGTGTGCAAGGTGTTCTTTGAACCTGGTTTCTAGCTTCCGTTTAGTTTGCCCTATGTAGACTTTCTCGCAGTCTGTGCAAGCGATTTTGTATATGCCGGATCTTTGTAGAGTCGGGATCGTGTCTTTTGGATTGTGTAGTAAGTTGGAGAGTTTGTTTTCATTCACAGGTACTGCTTTAAGGTTCTGTTTTGAGAAGATGTTTGATAAACCGTTTGTGATGCCTGGGACGAAGGGGATTTTTACGTATTTTGGTTTTTTGGGGGGCGTGCTTGTGAGAGTAATCTGTTTTTTCAAAGAAAGACTGCGCTTGTGTTTGTGTAAAATATTCTCTATCATCTGAGGGTCATAACCATTGATTTTAGCGCATTTTTTGATATATTTTAATTCTGTGAGGAAATCAACTTTAGAAAGAGGAACCTGTAAGAGTCTATGTACCATTGAGTGGAATGGTGCTAATTTATGTGAAATATGGTGGTTGGAATCAGAGGGAATGTACGTGTCTGTGTGTGTGGGTTTGCGGTAAATCCCGAACTTGATTTGGTTGTTTTCTCTTTTTACGAGAAGGTCAAGAAATGGCAATGTATTTTGTTTTTCAACTTCATGTGTAAATTTAATGGAAGGATATTGATCGTTTAGTTGCTGTAGAAAATCATTCCACTCAATGGAAACGTCTTGTGAAGTGCTGTTTGGAGTGTATTGCTTTATGGGTGTGAATCATGGACGTTAAAGAAGAGAGAGAAAGAAAGGCTAGAGGCATTTGAAATGTGGGTGTGGAGGCGGATGGAGAAGGTTAAGTGGATGGATAGGATAAGGAATGAAGCAATACTAACAAGGGTGAATGAGAAGAGAATATTACTTGAAACAATTCAGAGGAGGAAAAGTAACTGGTTAGGGCATATCTTGAGAGGAGAAGGTTTACTATTGATGGTGTTGGAAGGATCAGTAGAAGGTGAAAGGAAAAGGGGACGTAGAAGAATAAAAATGTTTGATGACCTGAAAGAAAGTGGAGGGTATCAGGAAATGAAAGAAATGGCAAGGAACAGAAAGGAGTGGAGACAACGCTGGTGCCAGGGACCTACCTTGAGGCAGAACACCTCATGATGATGATGATAATTTTAGAATCACCACTGACGACGGCTGCTATGTAGCCAAAATGCGAACTAAAAATAATTTTAGATTTATTTTCTGTGAATCGCCATTGATGGCGGCTGATTTATAGTCGAAGTACGCGTAATGTTTTCCTAATCTTTTTATGGCTATTGGAGAGGCATACTTTGTCCTCCAGAAAGGCTAAAACTTAAAAAGTTAATTTGATAACGCATACTTTTTGTTACTGTTAAATGCAACTCATGAAATAAAGGAGCGACGTGATGACATTAACCAGCATTTTCCTAAATGTCAAGGCAGGAAAGCACAAGAAAAACTGAGAGTTTCGCAATTAAAGGCTTGTATAGCATTTTTCGGGTCAAGTTCTGAAAAGCAACTATCCGAACGCATTGCCGCTGAATGAATAAATTAGGCAGCAAAATAAAAAGAGATTTTTTTCAGCTTATCCAGATTTTCTTCTCATCTAATTCTGTTTCGTCATTTTTTGCATCAAAACATACACAACAAATTTCAAAATTCATTTAACCCATGGTTCGACAACCTATTTCTGCCATCTTTAAACAGAGATGGTCCGTTCACTTTTTCATTCTGCCAAGGACGTTGCACTCCTAGCTTTAGGGAAACAGCTCTGCCTCCTTTCAAAATAAAACCACTACTTTGGCAGTAGTCCAGAATACAATTGCTCCATGTTTGTGCATGAGTTCACACACGCGACGAATGTTTTTTATGTAACAACGTTGGTCCCGTTGGAATGGAGTCATCCTCTTGATGATAACAAAACGCTCAATTTATCAACTCGTCATAATGGTCAATGACCATGACGTCAGAGCTATTTTTTATTGAGACATCGAATTCAAATTATTATGATTATTTAATCTATATTCTAGGCGTCATAAAAAAGTTAATATTTTTACGCCGCAATTAGAAATCATATTATAAGATTTTATAATTTTATCCCCAAAGAACTGGATCTTTTGCGACCTAATTATATTATTTAAATGAATGTTAATAAAGTACGCAAAATATGCGTATCTCCTTTACACAAGCCTGTGATAAATTGTTCTAGACTTTTACACTTTGTCAAATCGTCTATCCATCCGTTGCTACTATGGTATTTTTCAAAATTTTGCATTAAAGGGAAAGTTTAAAAATGTAATAGGTCCGAGCTTATTCCCACAAAGCGGAAATAGAAATAAATCTCAAGTGTGAAGCGGCAGAGTTTCTTGTGTCGACTCATGTATTCAAGCGTTGGATAAATTTTTAGTATTTTCCAATTTCTATTGGGAGAACCGATCATCTTTCTCGGAAAATGCGATAAATTCTTCCGAATAAATAGAATTATAAAAAAATGGAATGGTAAGAGAGAGGCAGAGATAAAAAGCCTGAATGAATAGGAGAAATAAAACAAATAAAGAAAAAACATAAGACGAAAAGAAATAATTAATGTCGTTAGTTGGGGAGTAGAATCCTAAGAAATTCCCTAGCAAACCATACCCTGCCGCCTCTTCCATAACATTTATCCGTCACGAGTATACAATGAAAAAGTCGTGTTTTTTAAAACGATATTATTCGGTAAAGAGATCCTTTGGAATTCATTACGGGCTCGGGCCGGGCTTTAAAAATTGCTGGATATGTCAGGTTTGTTATAAACATTTTAGGGCTTTGACGGGCCGAAATATTTTAATCACTGTCTTAAATTTACGTATAAGATTTGCATAAGTTGTTATTTGATCCATTCAGTACGGAGGAGTCACACTAATTCTCCGTACAGAATGGGCTCAAGCAAAAAAGTGGCATGGTTCTTTTAAGTAAACTAACCCAGGGCTAGTGAAGAACGAGTGTGACTCGTCCCCCCTACTGAATTGGTTAATACATTTTGTTGCTTATAACATTATATATGTATATTTTGTATAGTAATTTATTTTATTTGTGGTCTTCCAAGGCATACAAATATGTAGATTAAAAACAATCCTTTTCAAATCATCGAGCAGCCCACAGATGCTGGTAGAAAATTTGGAATACAATAATTACATTTTTCGAGCCGAGGGGCTTTAAACGGGTCACGGGCCGGGCCTACAATTTCTTCGACAACGTACGGGCCTGGCCGGGTCCGAATTTGTATGGGCCGGGCCTAGAAAATCAGGCTATTGCAGTGCTCTAACACAAACCCCACCATCTAGGCTTTTATAATAATAATAATATCGAAATAAAATATTTAGGAACTCGAATTTTACGAGTAGACGCGGAGTCGTAACTGGAAGACTAACCGCCTATGGCCTACGTTTTGGAGAATATTATTATATTCCTCCTGTGATAGAGAAAATTTTCATTCTAATTTTATAAAATGTAACATTTGATCGTCAACTAAAGACCTACATCCGGTCTACTATAACACGGGGGATGCCATACGAAAATGACTCGTGTAATGTTAATCCGTGTTATGTGAAGCTAGGTTTACATAGTGAAAGGAGGGTTTTGTTCCAAACCCATTCAGGCACCCTCCTCCCGTCCCAAAATTCCCAAACATCTCTCTGATGCAAATATATCTACAGATGTACTACCGTTGCCGGTTAACTAACCATATAAACTCTGGCCCTCAGGCATGTCTCTTTTACGGCCAAACCGCGTTAACGCGAACCATAATCCCCGCTATCCTAATTTTTTGTATTAAAAACCAAATCGTGTTATAGCGAATCTGTGTTATAGGAGGGCCAGGTGTATTATTATGAAGAAGATATTTTTTGCACCATGTGGTAGGCGTAGGTCGCCTTTTGTGAGCGGCGCCCGTGACAAATGCCTCCTTCGCTACACATTAGTTACGCCTCTTGAGAGGAGGAGCCCTGTGCTTGTAAATTACGCAGATAGAGACGCGCCTTTTTAAATATTGGTTTAAAAGGAGAGGGAGAGAGAGATGAATGTAAGTGACGACCAACAGGATATGACATCGCCACACTCTCTGGGAGGTGGACGCAGGCTCGGAAGGGCGGAAGAGGAGGAGAAAAAAGGTGATGAGAAGAGGAGAAAAGGGGTGTAGTGGGAGGCGTCTTCATCCTTCTCTCTGTGCAGGGGAGCATTATTCTTGCGCCGTGGGCGGTTCATAGGACGAGATGCGCACGACGTCGTAAGAGGGCGATAGGAATCCCCTTCGACCTTATACAACCGCCGCCCTGACCCAAGACGGGAGAGTTCATTTGTCTTTATGGACCAAATATCTAAGTCGGCGGTTCTCAAACGGGGTGCCTCAGCTGGTTGTTAGGGATGACGCGAAAAGCGTTGTTCAATAAATAAACCAATGCTTTGGAAAAATTGGGTCATTAGGACCTTAATATATCACAAACATTTTGATACACCTATGTAAACCCATCCGCCGCTTTAAACGTCTTCGGTTTATCGTGGTTTTCACTTTAGAGTAGGGATTTTCAACCTTCTTTTGATAACGTACCCTATTGGACATTTTTTGAACGGTCGCGTGCCCTTTAGAGGATTTTTTAATTATTTAATCACGTACCATATTATAAAATTCTAGAATACGAATAAAAATGTCGCATTAAAATATATTACTGATACACATAAATGCCAGTAATAAAACCAGTGTGATAAATTTATATTTATAATAATATAATTAACGACCTTCTGCGACTTCTTAGGTGAAGAAAGACCGACCGGTATCTCAGTAATTCATTTGCCGTGACACGAGCCTTTAATTCAAAAGTCACGCGTGAAAGCTGAAATAATTAGAAAAAAAAATATTCTTTAATATATTCTGATCACTCCTTCAAAATGCTGCACCTACCTTCAGGTGTACGCGTATCCCCGTTTGAAAATTTGAGAATCTTGAAATTTTGTTTATATTTGAAAGGGTCTCGCGACTGCAAAAATATTGTGAACAAGTGATAGAAGTTATCCAGAAACCTCTGTGTCGCGCACGATATATCTTCCGTTCACGAATGGTCGAGCGAACTTTGAAAGCACTCGTGAATGGAGAACAAAATGAATTAAACCTGACGGTTGTTAGGAGATACGTTGCGTACCTAAGCAATACCGAGAGATTTTTTAGAGTTGTGCGCAACTTATCTTGGTTAGGTTTCAGTAAATATTATTACGCAGCTGCGCCTATTGCTATTCTCCAGATGCTATGGTAAACAGCTTATTTCCATTCAAATCATTTCTACAAAAACTATCATTTTCTGAAATAAAATTATCGGAACAAGTATTAATTAGGAAACTATCTGAACGCTGTCCTGATCCAATCAGCACTGCGTGTAGGTAACCATGGTACTTACAAATCAAGGCGAAATTTAGTTTTTATTAAAATGATCTAATTCGTTGAACCTGCTTGTCTATTTAGTTTCTTATTTAGGTACATATTTATCGTCAAATCTATAAGGATAATTTTCTCGAAAACTATTTAATGGATTTTCTATTGTTATTGGCCTCTAAAACATTGTCATTAATCATATACATGACGTGCTGCATGATAAAGTGTTTGCTTTTCCATACAAATTGCTGTAAGTTCTAATCTTCATACTTCATTATATATTTTGTTTGAAACACCTTTATAAAATTCATTTAAAATAATCAGATTATGAACACTTCTTATAAAAACTGAAAATTTAAAATTTATTTTCCAGTTTTCTTTAAATCGAAACATTCTACCTCAGGAGTTTTTTGTAACTCCTAATTTGTTACATATTTTAGCAAAGTGATATCGCTTGCTGATTTAACGGTTTAGCCTTTCTGCAAAATTTCAGCATTTATTCGACCTGAATAACAAAACTTTCTGTCATATTGGCGATATTTTGCGCACATCTTTGTTTCCATTACGGAAAAATTTCTTTGTCCTTTTGATGTAGCATATCATTCGATTCGCATGTTTACCTTCATGCCGCGGTTTTCTAGGATTTTGCCGAAGGATGAAATCAGAACGTTGTGGAGACCTCTCCACGTAACGATGACCGCACCAGAGTTATGACACTGCCAGTATGAGATAACACATTTACTCTTTGGCCTGCCAGTATGAGATAACACGTTTCCTCTTTGGATCGCCTCGTATTCGCTCTCCAATCTCTCTCTCTCTTTCTCTCCGTTCTCTCTCCCCTTTATCTATTTTCCCTCCTCACGGTTTTGCTATTTTCTGTCCGCAATCTCAAACGTTCCTTCCATTCACAGCCGACAACATCGTTCCAACTTGGCACTTTCACCTCGAATGAGCCCGAGCGGAACGGTGAATTGCGAGATACAATTTTAATTCTCGGCTCTAATAATACAGTATGCTAAGCATTTTTAGACACGTCGCTATTAAATCTCTGTTTCAGCATAAATTGTAGTCATAGTATTTTTAAACGGTTTAAAAACTCTCTATCGGATTTATATGAGAGGATGATAACCTATCAGGTTAGTAAGCGTACAAATTAATTGAGTTGTTAGCCTCGGCACTCATCCTCAAGGTTTCAGTCAAGTATAGTAATCCATTGCGTAATGCGGGGGCAGTACAAATGGAAAAAAATCACGTGTTCGTATGGGCAATGAGATTTTTCGCGTCATGAGGAAACGTAGAGGGCGCGCCCAATTCGCTTATAATTAAATTTTACGTGTTGAGTAATATGTGCGTCACATTTATTTCACCGCGTATAGTTAAATTCGCGTATGGAAAACCCGCGTTGGACAAGAGTTTGTTGTATTCTTATATAAGGAAATGGTTAAACTATTTTATTCTCTGATCGCTTCAAAGAGAAAAATTATAAATTGTAGACTTCATGAACATAAATGTGCTCACAATAATTTATCAGATATAAATTGCGATTGTAAATGTTTATAACAAGTAAAACGATATAAATACTTAGGAGTTATCATTGATGATAATATAAATTTTGAAGTGGGCCGCGAACTATTCAAAAAAATTCAGTATCGGTTGACAATATTTAAAAACTGCTCAAAAGTCAATATTTTGTAAAAAGCAAATCATAGTAATAATTAGTATAACTAATGAACATTCTAAAAAATATCTTTATGTTTTGGAAATCATCAGCTACTTTTAGTTAACGATATACTATTTTATCCAGCCCATATATATGTTACAGTAAAGGTACGTAATCGGGAAATGTGTGCATTTACCGGTAAATGTGCACATTTACCGATTTGCCTTGGCAAATGTGGAAATAAGCAATATATATATATATATATATATATATATATATATATATATATACTTATTGATGTTTAGGTTTAGGTTTAGGAAACATTCTTGTAGTTTAGGTGGGCCGTATAATCAAAAAAGTTGAGAACGCTTTTTTAAAGGACGGTGAGGAAAGTACAAATGCAACCTCCACATTTTGAGACCGCGAACTCTTTCGGATCAAGATCGCTAGTCTTAAAAAGAAATTAAAAAAATCAACGGTCCACAACAGCATCCTTCCGACCTCCCACTCGCCATCCTAACGGGCCACTTAATGCAACTAGTTAGAGCGTCGAGGTCACCGCTTTCGGACTGCAAAAAAATTATTCACTTTCTCGTCCTTCGAGACGAAGGGAGAAAGTCTCTCTGCCTTCCCCTTATCCAACAGGAGAGAGAAATAACTCGATCGCAGCTCTCCCAGGTCACTCCCCACTGAGAAGTGAATAAAGAAAACGCTCTCTCTCACTCTACTGAGTCAACTGCACTCGACGAATGCACGACTAAGAGGCATTAAGGATGACGCGGCGACTGCATATACAGAAACCGGCTTTATGCCAGCGCCTCTGACTCCATCGCGAGTGAGAGAAACGCCAAGACCTCGGTGCAGTGTTTTTTTTCTTTTCGAGTTCAGGTATCGGTTCGCAAGGTGAAGACAACACGTAGCGGTCGTTATATAAACCTCAATAGTCGTGCGACTGGTCTCTGAAGTGCAGGAAGTGATCGCGGTAGGCACAAAGGGAGCGTGGAAAGGCGACCGAAAAAGAGCGGAGGAAGTACATATCGAGGGAGGAAAGAGAGTTGCTTGAAGGGTCGCCGCCGACATTTTCGAGGTGAGTAAAACCTTGAAGGGGTGGAATTAGGGGAGGGTGGGGGGGTGTGTGATAAAGTGTCTTAGAAGAAATGTGCGCGCTACTGTTTGAAGTTTCCGGTGTCTTTTAAGCTGTTCGCAATATAATCGATTGCAAGTGGATTAGGACGTAGTTTTGCGAAGGCAAAAAATAAATAAATAACCGCGTTGGCAACTCCGCGTCCCACTGCGTTTTACGCTGCATTTTATGGGCGTTGACTCGTTTTACGCATTGTTGGTTTTAACCTCAGTGTTTGGAGGTAAGGAATACGATCTCCCAGGCTCCTTGAAACATAAAAAAACAAAGGATTTACGTACGCAATCGCCTTGGTTTATGGGAGGTTGTTACTCGTGAGAGATTGATACACTTCATCACTCAATCGCATATTTACCGGATTTAGTGGGCTTTCAGTACCCAACTCTGATTGCAACAGTGTGGGACACGTATTTGCACTGCTCAGGATATGCATAGTTGGTTGGAGAAAAAAGCATTGCTTTCAATTCATCGAATTCAATGTGCATGTTTTGAAATTACTAGGTGATTTGCGGCAGGCGTTGATTATTCCTGTCAAAAATCCTGTGTCGAAGTCGAAAATCTTTGGAAATATTGCTGAGGCATATTTTACGAGGGGATTCTCCCCAGCTGGTTCCAATCGCACGTGTATTTTCATTCTCGTGTCTCAAGACAAGTGCGGTATGAAACTGTTCTAAGATGAGAGAGAACGGATTTCCTTGATAAACTACTTAATATTTATTGTTTGTTACCGTAATAACTGTAGTGTTTACGGCCGGTCAGCAACTAAAAAGCGCCGGCGATCTTTTTCGAGATAATTGTGACTTATTTCTGATCTTGATATCCAAGTTTCTGCTGACGGAAAGACGATTGTATAACTATTAATATTTTCATATTATGTATTTCACGAAATTATTAAAAAACGCCGTAGATAAATTCTAGCACAACGTCAGTGTCTTTAAATTTAATGGCACTAACGATATCAACACAAAAAGTTTAATTAGTGCATTGTAATTTGTAACTATTTACGCACGTGGCGCCCACGTCGCGTTTAATAGCAAAATGGCGAGTAAGTCGTGGGACTGCAATTGAATGGGCAACGATATTTCTTGAGTCCACACCCCATGCCGTGGAAGATCGAGTATATTTTTATCCCTTTACCATCTACAATACTCGAACTGCTGCTGTAAAACTGTTTGAATCGCGTAAATCTACATTAAGTTTGGTGATTCTGCGTAACAAGCGGACCGGTGTTGAATCGAATTTGGGTTCCTCATTGAAAACACTCCAACTGTAAAATACTTTGTGTTGTTATCTGTAACGCCATGGATTATGGTCTGCACACTCATATATACATATATATATATATATATTTATCACGGTAGATGTGTTTTCTCAATTAACCCATTCGATCATTAGCTTTCTCGTAGAAATGTCTTTTTTTTGCAATTGCATCTTAATTCTGAATATATCAATCATTCTTTTGCCTAGTGTTTATAAAATACACTTTCCAATACCTTCTCTATCCACTATTAAGTAAACTAATTAAAATAATGCAATCGAATGTGCAACAAAATGGACGTGGTAACTGGAAGAGTTAAAATGGTAATCGGAAAGTTTTTATTTACATTAAATTTGGTGAATAAATTAAAGATAAATTATTTTATGTATGTATTATTGTGTTCTTCTCTGTTTCACTAATATTGATTACAATCACCCATACGAGCATCTTCATCCATGTTTTATATCACCACATATAAAAGGGAAATTAAATGAGAAGTATATTTCTGCTATTTAATAAGTTTTACGGATGTCAAAAAGAGAAATTAAACGAGAAATAAATTTCTGTTAATTAACGAGTTTTCTCGGTGAAATTTTCGCAATACCTGGAACGCGACGTTTGATTTTATCAATCCCTGTTCGTAATTAATCATAACAAATGAGGGTGCCTCTTCCTTTCGTAACGTAATTTAATGCACTGCGCGAGCCACGAAGAAAGAGAAAGTAAAAAGGCGATCATTCAATTAAAACCACTGAAGAAAATCAAGTTGGTTCCGTCTCCTTGCTTTAGGTCAGTGGTGAGCTAACTACGGACCCGTGGGCCGCATGCTGCCGGGAGCGATTTATGCGTCCCGCGAAACTAAGATTAAAAATTGGAGCTTCATTTACTGACACAATATGAAAAAGAGCGTTTTAGTTATTGAAGTTTATTTAGAATTGTAAACTTAAAATTCTTTGTAAATTTAGTAATACTAGCAGTTGCCCGTCGATAAATCGACTGGTTGGTTAGATTAAATATTTTCTTGGTAGTTAGCCTTCTGTAAAATCACCACAAACCTCAGCTACTGCAAGGTTTATTTCTTTCTACTAATGTCCGCTAAGACCGCCACGTTATTTCCTACAGCGTCTAATGTCCGCTAGCAGCGCCACCTAAACATCAACCACTACAACTACGTCGAGCAGAGCTTAGCTGGTCACAAAAACCTTAGTATCACGGCAACGGTTTGACCGATTTCAATTTTATCATTTTCCTTCAAATCTGCAGGTCGAGACGTTTAATTTGATGCATCATACGTTAAGGTGGCTGTTACCTTCGCTTTAAAAACCTCATTTAATTACGCTGTTAATATACATATTATTATATGACAAAATAATTTATCCTATATTTAATTTAAAAATGTTAATTTTCTATCTATAGCCATTCACTAAGAATCTTTAATTGAAAATTTTGAAGGCATTCACTGCCGCTCACCGATTTTTCAAAAACATTTCTTCTACAGCGGTAAAGATGACATTAATGCTTAAAAATACTGAACGATTTAACTTGCTATCTATAACCATTTGCACAGAATCTTAAATTGAAAATTTTGAAGACATCCCCTGCCGGCCACCAAATCTCAAAAATATTTCTTTTGCAGTGATACAGATGGCATTAAAGGTCACATAAACAGCGAAACATCTAATCTTTTTATCTATGAGTATTTGCTCAGAATCTTAATTTGAAAATCTTCAAGGCACCCCCTGCCGCCCACCGATTGCCCCCAAAAAATTCTTTGGCAGCATAATAAATGGCGTCATAGACCACATACACCCTGAAAATTTCAGTCCTATTTTTTTAACGTTTACTTGCTATATTTATTTAACTGATTGTATACACGTATAGAAAATGCGAAAACATAAGCACGTTTACAAATTGGATAGCGCTAAAAATAGATCCGTAAAATTTAACACACAAATTCATATCGTATGCGTTCAAATTACGAAAATAAAACACTTGATATTGAAAGGTTAACCCAAAAAACCTAATTTAGACTTGATTTTCACTGATATAAACCTCGGAATCTCCAGTTAACGACCAATTTAAAGTCTAATCCGGCGAACCGAAGCACTGACAACTTGCAATCTTGTAGAAAAGATTGCCCGCCATTGCTTTTGGCGAATAACCACGTTCTACTCACGCAAATTTTGTCGCTCATGACGTTGACAACCAGGGCCGGATTAAGCTGTACGCAGAACACGCAAGGTCAAGGGGGCCCATAGCGGGCAGACTCTTTTAGGCATCCGATTAAAGTTTCTGATTTCAAAGGGCCGCCAAGAAGTGAAAAACTTGAAATCGCAAATTGCGGTACCACCGCAATGATAAGATGTGATTATAGGCGTTCACTTTGCTTTTCTCACAAAATAAAATGCAAAGGACCGCCGAGGAGGCGAATATAACAATGCCTATATCTCTAGGAAAAAGTAAGAGCATCTAGAATTCTAGAGGCTCATTCTTAACTTCGAGGAAAAAGAGGGAGAAAGGGGGCTTGACCCATGGCCTTATTGACACACGACGGGTCCGGATACGCATGTACTCAATTTAAAAAGGCAATAAAGACCCTTTTGTCAATCCCATCTTTGGTTCCCATTTGTCTCTTGTCTCATGAACCCTTTTCGTGTAGCCATTGCTTCCTTTGCTTCCCCATATGGTTATTAACTCTTCCTAAAATTTTCGTGAGGACTCAAAGTTTCTCTTGTTCAATATCCCGATGGGATGGTAACCGGAAGACTTCCCGCAATGAGCAGGAAGAATGTTACAGCAGGGCCTCTCTTGTTTCCGCGTGAAGAATCGAACATGATGATCCTGGGCCCACATATGACTAGTTTTCAGATGGAGAGGCCACTAGGGTGAAAAGATGCACCGAGTGCCTTCCTAGAATTATTTTTTTTAGAATTGTTCCTGTCCTCGTTTGGAAAGGGTGAACAGTTACAAAGTATTAGTTTTACTTGACTCGCCGTGGAAGCTATACCGATAGTGATAGCTACGCCTTGCGTCGTGTTTTGTGAGCTCAGCATCGAATTGTTCAAATATTATACTTTTGTGTTTATATCCAGCAGAATTTAACAGCAGAGTTTATAAGTTCTGTATTACTAAATTTTTACATAATTAGTAATCCTAGTGTGTTTTTTGTGAGTGCAACAGTGACGAAACCACGGAAAACATCTTCGGAGTTAAGGTAAAGTTCATTTTATTTTTGCTACAACAATTAAAAACAATCTGTTTTTTACTGAATTTGGTCAAAATTTTGTATTAAAATTGATTATTTTTCATTTAAGAGTAAACTATACAAAATTCTGAAATGGAAATTTTGCGTTATTATTAAATACTTAAAATCAAAGAAAAAACGTTATATTCGAGGATGTTAAAATATTATAATAAATAATTATATTCATCAGATTTTAGTAAGTAATTGATAATTTCTTCCTGTATAGCAGCGTCTGCGAAGTTTGCGGTGGTGCCAGTTTTTCTAGGAACAGAATTGGAATTGAGAAATAACAGGAATTTCTTGCGAGTGATAAGTCGGAGACTCCAGTTTAATTTGTTTCGTGTTTGTCTAGTGCTCACCTCGAGAAACTATAAACTATCAAACTGAAGCAAGCACAGCTTACGGAGAGGTATAAGAATCCCGAAATATTATCTAATGATAGAATATACACCGAGCGTAACATGCAGCACCAATTTCGCGATAGGTCATTGATAGAATGTTCCGTGAAGGCCGTGACGGGTCGCAATTCCAATTTTGATGCGACGCCATACAGTCGTGGAAGTGATTGTGATGGGAGCGCATGTAGTTTTAGAGAAAGTCAAGGGTGAGATTAGTATGCGAAGTGATAGTGAGAAATTAAACATCGTCGTACTGAACTGTCGCTGCATTCGTAGGAAAATTGCTGAGTTCGAGCATCTTATTCGCAGTTTGCATGCCGACGTCGTGATAGGCACATAAAGTTGGTTAACGGATGAGATTCAGAGTCAGGAGATATTTCCTAGAGACTATCGTGTCTATAGAAAAGATCGCGCTAATAGATCGGGCGGGGGAGTTTTCATAGCGGTTAGCGATAAGTACGATAGCAGTGAGATTCCGATAAGTGACGAGGATATCGAGAGTGTTTGGTGCCGCATAGGTAAAGATGGCTCCAAAAAGGTGTTCATATGCTCGTTTTACAGGCCACCTAACGCTGGTGTAGATTGTATTTTAAGTCTCATGAAACAACTATCAAAGCTTAGACTGATGGAATCGTTATAGTCGGTGGTGACTTTAACTTAGACTCAATTGATTGGGAAAATCTATGTTTCAAATCTAGAGGTAAAGAACGCGAATCCTGTGAGGCATTAATCGAAACATTCTGCGAGCACTCTCTCCTTCAATTAGTCAGAAAGCCAACGCGATCGGGAAACATATTAGATTTATTAGCAACTAACGTCCCAGAAAGAATAAACAAAGTCACCATTGAAGATGGGATAAGTGATCGCCAGGCCCTATATGCAGAGTGTAAGTTGAAAATCGATAGGCATCCTAAGCCTCAAAGAAAGTTTTATATATTTGCTAAGGCAAACTTTTCAAGTTTCAGGTCGCGCCTACGAGAAATACTACCTGGCTTCCGTGATATGACCGAACGATCAGGTACTGAGTCGTCATGGAAACTATTCAAGGATATAATGCTAGAGGGTATCGATAAGTACATTCCAATTAAATTGAAGGTCGACAATAAAGAGCCACGTTGGTACAATAAGAAAGTTAGGAGTGTGCTTAGGCGTCAGAGAATAAGCCACGCGAAAATAAAAAATATGCCGTCTACATCATCCGATGAATATAGAGCAACTAAAGTTAAGACGTATAAGGAATCCCGCGCTAAAGCGAGAACTACTATGCGCGAGGCTTTTAGTAACTTCCGGAATAAGATATTAAACAATTATTTGAAGGAGGACCCTAAAGCGTTTTGGTCCTATGTGAGAGAGGTCCAAGGTAGAGGCCCTACCATACCTTCCCCGCGTAATGACTCGGGTGCCGTTATTCATGATAGCGTAGAGAAAGCCAACCTGTTAAACGGTCATTTTGTAAAAGCATTCACTGCCGTCAGCGACCATTGCGTACATTACATTACATTGCGTAATTACAGGCCGATTTCTTTAACTTCGATATCGTTTAAGATTCTCGAGCATATACTCGTTAGCAATATAATGCGATTTCTTGATAGTAATTTATTGTTAGATGTTTGTCAACACGGCTTCAGGAAAGGTAGGTCATGTGATACTCAGCTCGGTCTTTTTGTTAATTGTATACTGAGAAGCGGAGAAAAGAATACGCAGGTCGATGCCATCTTCTTAGATTTTAGGAAAGCCTTTGATAAGGTGCCTCACAGGAAGTTAATAACGAAATTAGAAACCTTAGGCGTTAATTCTAAAATCGTTAGTTGGATCCGTGAATTTTTAAATCATAGAAAGCAGAAGGTTGTTATAGATGGGAAATCTTCGAACTTAGTGGAGGTTGTCTCTGGCGTTCCGCAGGGTAATGTAATTGGTTCGTTATTATTTCTAATTTATATAAACGATATCAGCTCAGTAGTCAGAAGTAAAATTAGGCTTTTCGCGGACGACACCGTCATCTATAGAGAAATAAGCAATCCGGAAGACCACCAGTATCTCCAAAATGACCTAGAAGCTATTTCTGCATGGTGTAAGGAATGGCAGTTAGAGATCAACCAAAAGAAAAGCTGCGTCATCAACTTCTGGAGAACCAAGAGTATCTCGTTGGATATTAATTATTCGTTGGACGGAGTAGAGATTCCAGTTTCAGACTCGATTAAATATCTCGGAGTCACGATCCATCGTGATCTCTCGTGGGACACCCACATTCGCCGATTGATAGGTGCCGCTAGTAAAAAGCTGGCCTTTATAAGGAGAATAGTTCGAAATAGCTCCGAAAAGTGAAAGAATTATGTTATTTATCCTTGGTTCGACCGCAGGTTGAATATGCTTCAGCTGTGTGGGATCCCTACGAAAAGGGACTCACTAACGAGATAGAAAAGGTTCAGCGCAGGGCAGCTAGATTTGTAAAGAGGAATTACGATAGTGAACAAAGCGTAACATCATTAATAGAAAATCTGAAATGGACATCGTTAGAGGAACGTAGGCTGCAGGCTAGAATTAAACTACTGGAAAAATTTATGTCGGAGGGACTAGCGAATGAGGTAGTAGGACTTATCAGAAGCCCGACGTATCTCGGAAGGCAGGACAGTGAGGATAAGATTCGCGAGATCGACTGTAGAACGGATCGATATAGAGGATCATTTTTCCCTAGGACGATAAGAGACCATAATAGGAAAAGATAACGTAGGAAAACTATTGACCCTTGGTGCACTGCACCCCCTGCCATCCACCAAAAAGGTGACTTGCAGGGTATAATGTAGATATAGATCTAGATCACTTAGTTAACCACGTGAAATACATAATACAATTTTCAAACGATATATTTTTAATTAATAAATTAAAACATATTAATAACCCAAAAATTTCTTCAAAGCATAAATCAGGTGTACAAAAACGAAAAGGAAGATTAGAGAAAATTGAAAGCATGCAAAAAATTCCTAGATTAGATAAGTTTTTTATAACTTCTCATAGCAGTAAATGTGATACAGTGCAGGATATTGATGTACAATCAGCTAATGCTTCAGATGCGGAGAATTGCACGAAAGGAATTATTGACCTTCTTAGACCCATTCCTACTAGCCCAGCTTGTGCTTCGATAGCAGAGGATAATATAGTACCACCTGTACCAGAACCATATACCGCAGATATATTAGAATATTCTAATGATCCTATTGATTGGATTGTGAATGAATTTATAGAATTAGTATAATCTTTGGAAAGATTACCTAACCAAAATGATTATGAAAATTTTGAAAATTCTACGAGGGTAATGTTTGGATCAAAAAGAAAGTTGACTATTATATAGGAAGTTGTGCTTAGAAATTCCCGATAAAACTACTATGCCAGGGAGTTAATTCAGCGTTGATAAAAACACGGAGGAAAGTGTATTCCCTTGTCGGGCTGTTTTAAAACAATAGCTCCAGATCTTAATGCTGCAAATTATGAGTCAGGCTTTCATTCTCAATGATGTTTCTGTAAACCTAAAGCAACTTAACATTTTAAAACTTTATGAACATTTCAAAGACGAGATGTTTAATTTCTTCTTTTTTTAACGTTTCTTCTTAATGTTGCTCGTACGAGCGTGGAATATCTATACCCGCAAATAAGTGATTTATCTTGCTACATTCGCATTTATAATATTAGAAATTTCACAGTTTACCTCTCATTATCTCAAATAATTCAACGGTTATTGAGGTGAATAGAAAAATGCTATCATATTTTCGCGCATCGACATCAGATGTAGTCTGTTTGCGTTGTGCCGCCCGCCGGGTTCTCGCGAGATTTTCTTGGATATTAAAGCCATTTTCAGGCAAACCGCAGAAAATATCGTCTCAAAATAAAAACAGAATAAATATTACAACATCGCTGATAATTTCAATTGCTCATTGTACCATCTTAATATCATAGAACGTAAGTTAGCCAGAGACTGAAAACATCGTGCCATATTTCGAAATTTTCGAGTGATGGCGATGGTTTATAATTTTTAAAAGTGTAAAATTGAAACATATATCATATATTAAAAAACTTTCTGCCATTAGAACAATACGACAAGTAACACGAAAAATTTGGTTGACATTGGACATAAAGGGGAAGAGATATCGCAGTTTTAGTATTTTGGAAGTTTTGACTGTCGAAACAGCAAAGATTATTTTGTTATTACGAGCTTTGAGTGATTTCCTTTCAGTTTAAAATTGTGATTATTGTTTAGTACGATAAAACAATATATTTTCTCTGCGAAATAAAAAAAATAATCTTAAAAAGAACGAAAACAGAGCAATATTTAGTGTTTTAATGTGATTTTTAATCTTAATACTCGGATCGACGAATTGAGAGGGGCTGCGGCGAGGCTAGCTTTAGAGAGAGATAGATGTATAGGGGTAAATACACGGGAAAGAGAGAGAGAAGATATCCCATAAGAGCCTTTACTGAACAGACTTCGTGAGACGCGCTATAGTAACCTTTTTTATTCTACCAAACCGAATAGTGAGAAAGAAAAAAGAAAATGGCTTATTTACTCTCCAAAAAGTGGTTAAGTGTTCTGTTTATACTTTAAGTTTTTTGGAAACCCTAGGAATCAAAGATGTGCTCTGGTAGTAGGATATAATGACTGGAGTAATGCTGCTCAGCCATGAAAAAAGTTCCAAACATATGACTGCTGGTACAATATTTTTTAGTAGAAGAACAAATAAAAACAGGTTGGATTAATACTTATTGGAACAACTTAATGAAGAAAAAAGTTATTGGAAAAAATTACTTCAAAGGATAATCGAAGTAATTAAATTTCTTGCTGTAAATAACTAACCTTTTCGTGGCAATGCAGAAAACATTGAAGATAGAGACTGTGGATTGTTTTTATCTACTATGCGGCTCCTTGGAAAATTCGATCCATTCGTGGAACAGCACCTTAAGACGAAAGTTAATCGTGGAAAAGGTAAGATTTCCTATTTATCTAAAACTGTCTATGAGGAGTTGATAAATATATTGACAGAAAAAGTATCTAAGAAAATATCATGTGTAGTGAAGAAAAATAAATATTTCTCAATTATTGTTGACTCAATATCTGATTGCTCAAATGAAGATCAACTCTGTTTTATTATCCAATACTGCACTGAAGTGGGAGAAGAAGAAGGGCACACTGGAAAAAATTTGACCGAAACTATTTCAAAAGAGCTGAGAAAAAGATATTGAATTATCAGAGTGTGTGGATCAGACTTACGACAATGCTGCAAATTTATCTGGTGTGTATAATGGAGCACAAAAATTCATCAGAGACGAGGCGATGCAGGCCATATATATACCGTGCGCCATGCACAGTCTTAATTTAGCAAGCGAAAAAGGTATGAAAGCTTCTGAACAATGTTCACGTTTCTCTGCCCTTTGCAGCGTTTGTACAATTTTTTTAGTTCATTAACTCGAAGATGGAAGGAGTTAAATGAATATTTAACAGGAAAAAAGTTATTAAAATCTTGATCTACTACATGATTTTCTGCTCGTTTTCAAACTGTAGATGCGTTTTATGGTTATATGATGGATAGAAGACAAATTCTTGAATCAGGAGAGCATAATAGAAGGTAAGAACTTGAAGAAGGAACTACTGTACTTGAACACAACATCGCTTTGTGCCATTTTGAAGGATGTCTTAGCAAGGATTGATGCAGTCAGTATTTCAATTCAAAACAAAAAATCTAACTTGAAACATTGTTATGCTTCATTAACAAGCCTAAGTAATATATTTCGAGCGAACGAACCGAAAAGATTATCATGAATTATATCGAAGAGGGAATAAAGCTTTTAAAAGAAACAAATGGCAAAGATTTTGAACTTATATTTAGAAGGGAAGGAAACAGAAATAGTGCAAGAAGGGAGTTATTTGATGAATCTAAATGCAAAGAGAATGACGAAGAGTTCTCTGAAAACATATTTTCTGCATTCCGAGTAAACACCTACTATGTTATGTTAGATGATGTGTCTCAAACAATGTAATGCAAATTACAAAAAAATAATTGATGTCTTTACATTTCTATGGGATAAACAAGGTTCAATAGTTGAGTTTGTTAAAATCTATGTGGAAAATGTTGAGAAAAATTGTTTGAAAGAAGAATTATTGCAATATAATTCATATAGGGACATAATGTTTGAAGTTGATGAATTGGACTTGGTTATGTTGTTGTCTAATCTCAAACAAACAGAACTATTTCCAAATATTGGGATTGCATTACGAATATTGTTATGTTTGCTCATCTCTAATGCCGAAGGAGAAAGGTCTTTTTCAAAACTAAAATTAATAAAAAATTATTTAAGATCGATCATGCCCCAAAATAGGCTTTCAAACCTTGGAATGCTAAGCATCGAAGCAGATATAGTTGATGAATTAGACTTAGATGAAATAATTGATCAGTTTGCAGCATCTAAATCACGTAAATTTACAAATTAAAAAGCTAGTTTGTTAAAACTCGAAGCCTAAAGAAGTACATTTCCTTGTATGAATACTTATTGTTTCATTATTGAATATGTTTCATGAATTGTATCTTGTGTTAAATATAAATGTAATTTTATTTAAGTCTTTATTTTTTCCGTCATTTCTTTTTACAATTGAAGCATATGGTTGGATTACATTGTGCTAAGCGTGTGGCCTATGGGTCTCAAATACTTGGAGAGTAAAGGTCTGACATGCGTGGGGCCCAAGGGTCTCGCTTGCGTGGGGCCCACGGGTCACTTGATCCGGCCCTGTTGACAACTATATGTCGCCCTAATCCCTTCAGCTTCGATCTTGGCTCCGACTGCATTAAGCGTCACCTTTCTCTTTTTTCTCTCTGTTTCATTCTCCGCTGCGGAAAAAAAGGGCGGAGGACGCTTCTGGGGCTCCCTCTCCCCTTCGCATCCCTTAAGAAAAAACAAGGCCGGCGCCCAGCTCCAAGGACGCTCTCGGCGTTCGCCATGGAGCTCTCCGGCCTCTCGGCCATTATCTCTCCGGTGCGAGACCCATCGGGCCGACTCTAACAGACGCCCCTGCGCGCCGATCTCTCGACGACGCCAAGTTAAGCGAAGCCGAGCTCGGCGCAGCGCCCTCGACCACCGATTATCCGGGTGAAGATGGCACCGGACTCGAAGGCGACCGCAGCTTCAGCGGGGGGCCCGCACAACGCGACGTCCCCAACGTCTCCGACGCCGACGACACCGACGCCCACCTCGAACACCACCCAAATGGGAGGCACGGTGACGGCGGACGGCGCCCCGGGTTTCACGTCCGGCGAAGAGCGGGAAACTTGGGGGAAGAAGGTGGACTTCCTGCTGTCGGTCATAGGGTTCGCAGTGGACCTGGCCAACGTGTGGAGGTTCCCGTACTTGTGCTACAAGAATGGAGGGGGTGAGTTCCTGTTTTTTTGTTTGTTTCCGTCAAAGTAATTTTGTAATCGCTGTGTTGATGTACGCTAGGGTTACCAACCGTTCCATATTTGGTGGGACAACCTCTCCTCTTCATCACCCGTCCCGCTTTGTTAAATGTCTTTCATTCATCTTTCTGAAAAATCATGATTTACATCCCGAATTATTATTTAAACCGTCCGGAACACCCTCACTGGTCACACCAAGCTATCTGATATTTATTACATCCGTCAATAAATGCCCGACTGTAATGTGTCCCTTCTTATAGTCAATAATATTTGAGACTGTCCCTTATCTTTCTGAAAAGTTGGTGACCTTATAGTACGCTGCTTCTTTGAGGAGCAAACGTTTATGTGATTTAAATCGAGAAATTAAGCAGAATATGGGTAGTAAAAATTCGTGCCTCAAACAAAACAATGTGATCCTGGCTATTTTAGAAAAAAGTAATGCGATTATCTTTCTTTGTAATCAATAAAAGATTTTATTCATATTATGAAGCCGTGTTTATCCACAAAAATTATAGATCCGCAAAAACGTGATTGTTTCGGGGTCGCTGTGACAGGAATAAAATGGAAAGAGGTATATCTCGTCAATTCATCATGTCTCATAATAATACTTAAATATTAAAGCGAGATATAAATACACATTACAGCAATTTGCAATGAAAAAGCCTATATTAAAGCTAAACTTGCTATATTAAATCAAAATATCCATTACGAATGGTAATGAAAAAAACCATGAATTCCTAGAGGGAAGACTAAATCGTCTGAATCGGCTGACTCGTTAACAATTTTACAAAGTGCTTTTAAAATTTCAAATAATTCACGCATACAAAGTGCAAATCGCCAAAAAACGAAAATTAAAGCATTTACAAGCATACACTTGCCCAGCGCATGTTGGATGCAACTTTCCATCAATAATTGACCAATGGGCAGAATTTGTCCATGCATGTTGAATGCACCTAAAACAGAGATCTAAAAACGCTGAATCTAGAAAAAAATAATGGGTTTCTCATAGGAAGCTTTCTCCGGACAGCAGAAAGAAAACATTAATAACATTGAATAGGGATTTTGCAGTCTTCTGTTGATTTCGTCGACGTACATCTTTGCTCTCAAAATGTGTTCTTGTGGAGCTTGCATAACATTATCTAACTGTATTAAAGGTTGCGTATTGCCATTTAGTCATCGATAATTAATCAGATCAAATTTAAAGTTATACTTAATGATACCGTTTTAACATTCGATTTACGAGAAAGATTTTATATTTTTAACATTTAAAAAATTTAATTTAGAATGCGACCATTTTCCAGGGTGAGCATGTCAAATTGTGGTAACTATAGTACTATGAACAAAATGAAATGAGGTCACTTCTAATAATTACCAAATTAGCGTATGATTTTATTTTTATATAGAAACTTTGTCTGAATCAATAATGCGATGGATTTAAAAATATGGAAATCGAACTACAAATAATATTTTTCGTTAAAGAAACTTGCGATGCGGAATTAATGGCCGAGAGAGATATTGATGGCTTACTTATATTTTATTTTTTAGATTAGATTAAAATTAGGACTTCGTCTGACATCCTCTTGGTAGTTATTCCCATTTAATTTGCCTTTACGCCTCACGCAAATAATTTTATTCCTTCAATTACCTCATAAGAAAATAAATGGCTTACTCCCAGTTTCAAAATTCGAAAAAAAAATCAGTTAACTCATATCCTGCTAACATTGAAGATGTAATTTTATGTTTGCGAAGTTGTCTGACAGCCTCGAAAGAACACGGGTTGCGGTCCACAGCGCCGTAGCACCCGGGGCAAACTACCAAATATGCGCCCTCTCCACACAAAATTCTTTAATACCTATTTTTTTTAATACATGGATTTTGGGTGAACAATTAATAAATAAAAATGAACGATAAAAGATATAATTTCTCCCAATAAATGTACATTGTTGAAATACATAATTATAAATATAATTACATACATACATAATTTAAATACAGAAAATATAAATATTTTAATATTAAAGAGTATTCTACGTGATTTTAATGCAACAAACTCATCAATGACATCATAGAAATTTATAATTTCTGCTATTCGTAATGTCTGGAACAAGTATAATAGTGAAATCGCTCTTGTCCTTGTGCCATGCAACTTCTCACAACTGACTGTTAACAATTTTTGCACCTCTTCTTTAGTTGCGCCCGAGGCAGATGCCCCGCCCTAGTTACGGCACTGGCGGTCCATATAAAATATTTCTGGCTTTCCCTTAATTTATTTTGTCACAATTATCCTGGTTCTCGTTGGACATGAACTAATAACATAGTTTTAAAATAAAGTTTGAATAAAGATAAAATTTCGTCAAGTCGCTTTATTAACTATCTCTGCCAATGCTACTCACCATGTCTCTTTCGCTTTCGAAAATTGATTTCTACAAAAGACCATTAGCCTCATTTCTAGATTAGTACAATTTTTAAAGTGGATGTTTACGTAAAAAGGATATATTCAATTATATTTTACCGCAGATTAAATTAGAATGCATATTTTTTAAATGTGGCTCTAGGAATACGCACAAATTTAAATACTATTATTTTTTTTAAATTTTCAAAATTATCTTAATTTCTTTCGAAGTTGCCTCTACCTTATTCTCACGGCATCTTTGCTTTGTATTTTAATTTTAGTTTATCATACCTATTCATATTTTTCACGACCGTTAGCCTTGGAAATATTTATAATAAATAGGTTTGTTAATTTTCCTAGACTACCCAAATACCTTGATAGTTTTCCACTAGCTTCCAGGTAAAAATTTTAATCTCCGACTCCCACCGTTTAATGCAGTATCAATCATTTTTTCGTTTTTAGCTCCATATATAACGATTCTGTGCAAAATCATCATATTCTTACACAGAATTCTCCATTCGTTTTCTTAAACGTCACTTCTGTACTAAAAATCCATCCTGGTGATAATTTTCCCAACAAATAAGACCCCTCTTTGAAACAAGGGTCAGATTTATTGAAAATAAAAGAGTGGTAGTTACAGTGTGAAATGTCAATATTTAACCATACCTATATTATTTCTGAGTTTAATCCCTCTTCTGTAGTTACATAGCTGAAAATATTCCCGCATTCGGATTACGATTAATCTCTTTTTTGAACAAACCAGAAGCTTGGGAGAATTAGTTAAGATAGTTTCTCAATTTCGTTTTCCTTGTGTCGTCCTGAACTTTTCCTGTCTGCCTCACTGGGCCTCCCTCTGAACTCTTTTCATTCTGTTCACAATCTATTTCGATTGATTGAAATAAATGACCTTATCAAGAGCTTACGATCAAGGAATTGACTGTCGCAGAGTGTAATTAAAATCACAGGTTCTTCTATAAAGTCAACTTTCCGTTATCAACGAGGAACGCCAAACCAAGAATCGTGGGGAAAATAGCGATCTTGCATGCGTTAGGTCTCAGGGGTGTGCAATGTTTTTACGTGGCGGGTCCGATGAGAGTATACATCGGAACTTAATCAAGAGGTCATATGCGATTTTAAAACTGAAAATAAAATCTTAACTATTTTTTAGCGTTAAAACTTTCACAGGCAAGATTTTATAGCAGTGACTTTCATTACAATATACAAAATTATCTGTGTTAAATATCACAGATTACATATTCATCAAAGCTTCGTAGCCTGAATAAATGCTCACTTGTACCCGCCAGCCGTAGGTTGCACGCTCCTGTGTTAGTTTTATTTTTGGAATATATTCAAAATTTCCACAACCAAGTTGCCGGACATATTGTTTCATAAAACGCTTCGCGTTATTTATCAAAATTACCTCGCACAATTTCTCCTTCGGTAACCTATTGTTCTCTTAATTTTCGCTTAGTTTTAACCAAGACTTTTTACAGACAAGCGTCAATTATTCTTTATGCACACCTTATAGCTTTTATCTCTCAGTGATTTCACCCAAATGAAATAAAAAAGTTCACAGGCGACCAAAGATGATAATGTAGCAGATTATGACTAGAGCTTAAGAAATCAGGCACGTGCATCGAGTTTTTAACATTGAATACCTTCGGAAGCGTTTTAGCTCACTCACAGATTAACCGCTTGCAACAATTTGAGGTGGGCTGCACTTCATTTGCATCTGGTGCGGAAGAAAGATCGAACCGTCACTGCACCGCGTCCAAGTTGTATACTTATAAGAGAATACGATGGCCGTGTTTGCCCATTGTAGCGGATGAAAAATATATGTTCCTGGTTAAAACCATGCTATGTATCTTTATTGGCAGCTAAATATGAATTTAGAACAATAGGTTTTAAACAGACTAACACTATTATTGCCAACAGTTTAGTATCGATAGGATTATCGACCTCAATTTATTGCTGCAATCTGATAGATAATCGAGATAACTCCAATAGCCATAAAACGCTTGAGAAAAGATGGGGCGCGTCACGGCTTGAGAGCAGCCGTTTTCAATTATGCTTTAATGGAAATGACTGTTATTCATTCCTCGTTCTTCCTTGTTATACTGGAAAAGGAAAACTTGATAAATTCCAAAGAAAATGTTGAAACAACGACGCATCCAGTTTAAAAGGAACCCGCATCCTATAAAAATCACGGCAGATTGGATTTTAATTGCATTAAAGAGAGAAGACTCGACGAACCAAAACATTTCCGCAATTTCGTTTTTTCTAAGATTAACATTTTGTAGCGGTGTTGTAATGCCAACAATGTTTCTTTCAAAACATGCGCAATGTAGGAAGTGAATTTTGAAATTAATGCACCTAAAACCAGACTATTAACAGAAAATAATTGTATGCGGTACTTAAGGTACCTGCTATAAAGGAAGGTGAGCAGAAAATGAACGTAATTATATAAGCATAATCATGTAGGTAATTAATCTGAGAATTAAAATGCATGAATCTGTAAAAAAAATCATAATCTCAATGAAAGGGTACGTCACTAATTAAGTAATGACATTTTTCATGGGCAATATTGTTGAAAATAAAAGAGAGAAAATTCCATAAGCGAGAGGCTGTGCATAAAGAGTTAAGGATAGGGGTCCGTAACAAATATGACGGGAATTGCGGAAGGAGAAGTTCCCCTGAAGGTCAAAATGAACCGAGTTGCGATAGAAAAGATATTTTTAACATTCCGATTGAAAGATAAGGGTCTAAATAGCGCCGCTTTCATTTGGTGCGTGATTCTGGAATGTGGGCAGTTATTCGCACTCAATACTATGCAACGCGTAGCGGAAACAGATTTATTTGTTAAATGTGTTGATGAAACCTAAATTCTTATTAAGATGAAATTTATATGATAAAATTTGTAAAATAAAGGCAGTGTTTTTGTGTGTATAAGCACCCCTTTTCTGTCCTTTGATGGATAAAGCTCCCGCAGTTGGCTCTACGGACTTAACAACCTATCTGTCCCATCTCTCTTTCGGTTCTCTTTTCGGTCTCTTTTAATTCATTCGTGTATGTTAGATGTCCGACGCTGATCATTCCATCTTGCAGAGTATCCCGCCCATTTCCACTAATGGCCTCGTTTTCCTATTTAACGCCATAGAACGTTCTTTTCTTCTTTATCCAGCCGTTAATATTAGTCTCCTCTGATGATCCCTAGGACGCTCCTCGACATGCTCGTCCGCGTTATTTACAGCCGCCGGACTAATCTGGCGTTCACGAGAAGAAAAGGCGAAATACACTGGTCGTAAAATATCGTATTGAGTAAGACTGGGTTGTTTAATTTGAGGATATTTTGATTTCGTCCTATTGAACTCACGTAACCATCTCCATCCCATTGATTTCTTCAAATGGCGATTTCTTTTGGTGACTCAATATGTCTGATCCTCCGCGAGTGACGACATTAAATTCATTTTATCATTTATTTTTACTAGCATTAAATACTAACGCTGATAAAGCTCAATTCGCTTATGGCTCAATCAAGATAAGTTAATGTCCAAAAACTCCTTAAGCCATAACAATGTTTATTAAGGAGTTTTTGGATATTAACTTATATTAAATACTAAGATAACCTGAATGTATACGGGATAGCTTCGATACGGAGTGTATTTAAACTAAAATTCTCGTAAGAATATATTTTTGAATTTTTTAGATGCAAAAATCACTTCGCTTGCCAACATGTCAGACCTCTGATGTAGATATTTTTAAAAAAATTCAATACTCTTTGAAGAGATGTGACTGAACACAAGTTCCCTCCAAGTCTCAAACCTGTCTGATTTGGCACATGATTTTCCACCCAAGTAACTACTCATTTTTTATTAAATCAAAATAAATTATTTTTTAAACGTGTTACACGATAGCTTCTATTTAGATTTTTCCATAATTAAATTAAAATTAATTCAATATATGCTATTATTGTCGTTCTATTTAAATTTGATGAAGTTCAAACAGTGATTAATGGGTTTTGTTAAACGACTTTCTTGTTATGTTCAATACTTATTTCATATTAATTCGAGATTACTTTGGTTTTCATCGATGAAAGTAAAACATTCGCTGTTGATTGCCAAAAGAAAGCCATAAGTGACTAATAAATAGAGGCAATGTGGCAAATACCAACGCGGAAGCGAAACAGAGCTAAGAACAACGTCACACACGAAAGTAGAACGTTTTGGATTCGTTTGTGCCGGTATGATAGGATAAATGAAACATGAAATTCGCGGTGTCGAACTAGGGCAAATAAATGAGATGATACACCGAAAAAGAATGTGGTCTTTACGAAGTAGGCGGCGTTGGAAAGAGAAAGGCGGAAAGGGAAATTAAGAAACAAAAACTATGTTGAGATCGAAGTCTTGAAAGGTACTCAACAGAGAAAGGATGGAGATAGGTCGTGGGATGCGGGATGGGATGAGGGAAGTGAGCGAGATTGTCTATCACCTCGAGAAAGCGTTGTACGAGCCTCTTGAATACGAAATCTTATATGGATTGCGCACGACGGACCACCTTCCTTTAACCATTTATGAACCGAATTATATTTTATGAGGAAGGTAAAAATGATGCTCTAAAACTTTGAAAAATGTTTTTAACGGTATAATGTCAAAATTTAAATTCTGTTTGGTCTCAAAACCGTTTCTTATAAGATGTAACTTTCTAGAAAGTTTAGAGATCCGTTGATTTCTGTTTCACATGTGAATTTTATTGCTTTATTAAAAGAATTCAAGAAATTTAGGAAGATATCTAGTTGCCTTGATGACCCAGACCACACACAAACAATATCATCGACATAACGAAACCGACAGAAAACGTTTTTGACAAAACTTTCTAGACATCACCATATCAAAGGTAAATAGAAATTTAAATTTTGCTATTTTCAGGAAAGACACGTACACCGACCAAATCATTCACTTCAATTCAAGACACCATTTCTCACAAAAAATTGCCGTATTTCATAGGCTATTGAACATTCCTTTGTCAGATTTCAACGTCAGGAAAGAAGTTCAAATTATTAAACAAATAGCAGTCAACAGCGGCTACCCTAAAAAATTAATTGACAGATTATACGAGAGGAAACGATCCCTACGAACCATGAAACCAATATACGGTACCATCCCTGTTGACGATTTGAAACCACAATGGCGAAGACTATCATTTCTTGGTAATATATCCCTTAAAATTAACAGATTAATTCCAAAAAATATAATTAGAGCCGCTTTTTATAATAGATCGAACTTAAAAAACCTTTTATGTCGTACTAAAGACAAAATTAAAAATTTGAAAAATAGTGGAATTTACAAATTACATTGTGGAGATTGTACTGCCGTTTATATAGGACAAACGGGACGAAAATTCAAAGAAAGAATCAAAGTACATCATTACTGCTTCATAAACAGTAAAAAAAACCTCTCTCTTCACCAAACATCTATTAGAACATGGACACAACAGCGACTTTATTCCCAAAATCCTGCATTATGAAAGAAAGGGACCCAGGTTTGATATTCTGGAACAATTTGAAATTATACAGTGTGTAGCTTCAAAAATCTCCGAAGATTCAAATGATATTTATATCCTTTTCATTCTCCACTTCTCGACCTCTCACCAATCTAATTATTCCTACCAATTATCTCCATTTTCTTCTGATTATCCAACTTACTGGACATCACTAAGCTCAACCGTTTTCTTCCCCTCCCCTTCCCACGAACATACGTTCACTCCTTTCCTCCAATGATGTTCGCTCCACAATTCCTTTCTTTATTCTCCCCAACTCACCCTCCCTCACCCACCCATTGTACCTATTACTCTAAATTGTTTCCGGCTTTGAATTTATTCACCTGACGATGCTGCATTGCAACGAAACCTAGGTCGTTTTAAATAAATGTATGTGGATTAACTATAGACATATTTAAGGACCCCATCTGGTTTCATCGGCCTAAAATCTTGTGCTCATGCCATAAAAATCTTGATCGCTTTATCACTTCCGTACTTCTGAGCAAATAAACTGCATAAATACCAATATCGTGTTTAATTTTCAATTGGATTTTATAACGCAATCATTCCTACAAGTTCTCCAAAAAGGTTTTATTAAAAATGTCAATACTTTTTAAATTTGCTTTATCATTGTTGTAATTTATTATTACTGTAGTTTCTCTATAAAAAGTTTTACTTAGAAATCTATGTCACTCGTCTAAAATGTTCTCAGCAGTGATCTTACGAACATTACCAGGAATACGGCGATTTAAAACGCGCCATTATAAGTTAGAAAATAGAATAGCTCGCTTTGCCTAAGCTTGCCTAAATGTTACGATCGGTATATTTTTATATAGATGTAGGGATAACCGATCATCTGACACCAGAAATGGTTTTTGAGGGCGTAAAAAACCCTGTTGATAAAACGTGTTCCCATAAAAACAGTCGCAGAAGGTTAGTGTATGATTTCATATATTTTTACTGTTGAAATTCTAGGGATAATTAAAGTATTTCACTTAGAGAAAGAAAAAATAAATAACAGCACGAGCCAATTGCAGCTTAAGCTGCAGACAAGAGGTATAATCAAAACCGAGACGATGAATACAAATAAAAGAAAAATTTAAGTGTCACACTGAGACAAAGAGAAAAAATCATTTCAACACGTAGAAAATCATTCCAACGCACAATTTAAATGTTTCTACTTGCGTCTCCATTTTCTTACCCACTTTGACATGTTAGCCTTATGAAGGGAGTGGTGGAAAATCTAAACGAATGCCCGTGTCACGTAATCGCAATATGGAAGACAAACTTCCATTGGCGTTTAGCGAAGGTGGCAGTGTGTCGAGGTCGGACACATCGGTGGTTGGCTGTGCGCTTTTTTTATAGGCTTACAATTAGATCAGCGGCGCGCAATCATTTCAAACCGCGCTCCCCTTTTCATCCTTGAAAACGGTGGCTCCTCCATTTTAATCGAATATTATCTCATGTTTGTGTTGTTTGTAATCAATTCTTATAAATATAAGAATTGTAAAAGCATAAACTTTGATATTCTCTGATAAAAAAATCGAAATAGCCACCAGGTCGGTCTCGGTAGAGTGAACTTGCTAAGAATCGTGTTCCACTTTGACAGAATAACCGATCGCAGCCCCGAGTTTGTGTACCTCTGGCTTAAATAACAGGCAACAACCCTCCATTTGAACATGAGTGCATCAAAGAGAGGTTTGAGAATTTTGGGTCTGGAAGAGATATGCATATGACACAAACCCTCCTTTTACTGTGTAAATATAGGTTCATATAACACGAATCCACGTTACACGATCCACAGAACACTGATTCACATCATACGTAACATTTTCAGAACGTTTCCCCCGTATTGTAGGAGGACCTGGAGTACAAAACTGTTCTTTCCGTAGCCATTCGACTCTTATAGATTGTCTACGACCAATAGTAAAACCGGAAATTTCGGATGAAGTGGTAATTCAAATCGGTCTCGGCAATCCGTTCCTACTAAAAAAATAACTTTTCGCAAGAAAAAGTAACCGACGAAATGTGAACGACTGAAGTGTAAAGATTGGCGATCGAGTGGATTGATAAAAATCTTGTTAACTCGAGATAGCTGATGAAGGGCAACGGTTAACATGACGAGAGTGAACGCGGACGATAAGATTGGGCGGTTCTGCTGCCGCGGTTAATTCTTTTTGAGCCGTCTTCTTTTTGCGGTACGTTCGTCCTTCGGAAACCTGTTGCGAAATGAGGTCGTTGGTTTCAACAAGTGTCCGTTTTCGTTTCTTGGTCAACATCATTCCGGTTTGACCTCTGATGAACCTTAACAAAAATCTCCCATTAGCATAACACCCAGTTAAAAAGTGAGGGTGAGGTGGTATGAATATCTTTTTGCGCAATGCCAAAGGAGCTCTCTCACGGAATGGCAGGTAAATATCCTTCGGCGAGACGTGGAAAGGTTTGGGATTGTCTTGTCCGAACAGGAATTTAACCACAAAAAGATATTTTAAGCGTTTTAATTAAAGGATCAATGTCAGTGATTGTGAATACTTTCAAATTACGCTAATCAATTTGGGTAAGCCACATAATGTACATATCGCTCAATTCTCCAGAGAGAATTATTTTCGTGTTTTCACTACGTGTATATTATTCTGCCGGGAAAAAGTTTAAAGTTATAAATTCAAAAACAAAATGATTAAATCCTATTGAAAATAAAGACAATGCTCTTGAGGTTGATAAGAAAAAGTTACAAAATACATCATATTTATAACCAGCGATATTGTAATTTTATGTATTAATTTTGCAGTGTAGCTGCGTCCGTGTGTCATTGGTGTGGAAACGGTAGATCCGAAATAGGTAAGAATATGAAACTTGGACGGAAGAAAGATATAAAAATGAAAGCATCTGGAAAGCTCTTAAATACTTGAAATGTGGAATAGTTATGGAGTTATTAATTTTTCAAAATAATAATTTTCCCGTAAGAATACATTCTGTTGCCATTTATATCCATAAAATCACTATATTAAATTAGTTAAAATAAAAATAAAAAAATAAAACTTGAACATTTGAACGGCCGAAAGAACGAACTATATTTTTCTCGAAAAGAAAATCCGAATATATGACGAATTATCATAAAAATTCGTTTGACACCAGAAAAAAGGCTTTTTCAAGATTTTAGCAATGAGAAATTCTGATACCGTGGAAACGAGTATAGTACTCCTAAGTGGAATGATGCTTTTAAATGGGACTTTGAGAAGGAGAGATAGGGGGAAAGAGAGATAAAAAATCCTCATTTTGTCGTGAAATGAAGAAACGAGAAAAAAGACGGATTTTCGAATTTTATAACATAATTAAATTATTTTAATATAAAAAATCTGATGTGGCCACCACATGACTTTCTTCATACCTGTAATATTTATAAAAATTCCAAATAGGTTAATAAATATTTTAATGAACTACGAAAAAATTTTAATATTGGATATGGCCAGGAAGCTCCTATAATTAAGAAAATAAAAAGGAGCGTTATTAAGACGTAAGCGTAAAGTGTTTACAATAGTCGCCGGTAGGTGGTGTGGTAGTGGCAGCTAAAAACTTAATTTTAAACATATCTCTTTAAGTTGGAACAATTTTTGAAACGAGAACGACAGCTTATGCCTGTCTGCATAGGATCTTCGGATCATATCATTCTATCAATTTCATATCTCTTTAAAAACGCGTTACATGGGGAAATGTTTCGAACATAGGATGTAGAAAATTAAATTTCCAACAACTTTTATTCTGGTACTTTTTTACATTCATCAAATATTAAAGCAAATATAAAAAAACGGATAAGTAACAGGAGTAAACCCCACTTTCGGTTGACCGATTTTTACCAAAAACTAATTAATTCTTCTCCCTTTAACAAAAATGTCAAATATAAAATTTCGCGTTGATCTGATTTTTGAGTTAGATCACCCACAAAGTTCCGGTCACAGACACGGACACACCGACACACCAATAGACATCATCGATAAAATAGTCATACCGTGTTCAGGGGACCTTAAAAATGGATTTCCGTTGAAATCTCGAATTCGATTTTTTCATAAAAACAATACTTTCTCTATACTTTGTGTATGGAGAAAGTACAAATATAGTAAGGTTCTTTTAATTATATCCATTAAATTATAAATATTACCTGTATAAATTAATATTTTAGTCATGTTAGACAACTATTACTGAAACCTCGCGAATTGCAATGTTGATAGCTGCCAATGAAAACTTAAAATCGCTTCATTTATAATAATATTAAGTAAAATATTTTTACGAGAAAACTTTTCCATTCATTGTAAAAAACGAACTAAAAATTCAAAAATTAAATTTTAGCCAAAAAAATTTTTTGCTTGCTTAAAGTCGTTAGTGAAGTATTTGTAAAGTAACTTAATTTTTTTTATTAGGGCTTCACATCATCTCTTCAACAAGATACTTTACAACCGCCAAACAATTTTTAATGTGCTTAAAATTTTGATATGGCAAAAATTTAATTTTTGGGTGGTTCCCAAAGGAAACATAGCATTATGAAATGGTCCTGTCTGTGTATGTGTGTGTATTCCCTATTAATAACTTTTGCACCAATGGACCAATTTCCATGAAACTTGGTATGAGGCTCGTGCTGCCAAAGCCCACCTCCGGGTTATATTTTATTTGGCGAAGATTGAAGTCCCGGATTCGATTCCAGGAACGTTTTTTCCCTATTTGTTTTACATATGAAGTCTCAAATGCATCGTGCAGAGATATTTTATTTAATACATTAAAATATTTTAAAATTGTGTTATTGGAGTGAGGTTTGTACTGTTCTAAGGGAAAAAGAATGTAGATTCTAATTTTTATCGCAGAATTTTGATACTTGATCGTATTTTCTTGAATTTTTACTAAAACATTTTGCGTTATAAATCGCATTTTATCTGATTGTTACGATGGAGACGATTATTACCGAACTCGGTTTGAGCATAGACGAGCGAACAAATGGGTTATTAGCCTACTTTCCAAAAAAGGGAAAGTAGTCTTATGAGATCGCCTGGGTGTCCGTGTATCTGTGTGTCCCCCACTAACATATTCTTGATGAATGAACCGATTTAAACTAAATTTGGTATGTACATAGAATATGCACATATATTTATTTATTTTATTTATTCGTTAATTTTCACACAAAGGGCCAATTTAAAGTGAAATCTATAACACAACAAACACAAACGTCCATAGGATCTGGTGCTTTCCCGGTGGATTGATTGCAGAAATTCTTCTCGGGTGCACAACCGGGTCAAAGTTTTATCTAAGGCCGACGTTTCGACGGCTGACTCCGCCATCTTCTTCAGGATGTCTAAAACGTGTTTTTTGGCCGCTATAGATACTTCTCCTAGGCAGTAGCTGTCTGATTGGCTCGCCCACCAATCAAATTTCGTCTTCCCGCCCACCAATCAAATTTCGTCTTCCTTCTCCTATTTTTTTGGAGAATCGGTTCCCAGGTTCTGCTGAGCGAGTACCCCGAGTCCCTGTTGGTCAAAGAAGCCATTGAGATCCGCCTCGGGGATAATAAACTCAACAGGGACTTCGGGGTACTCGCTCAGCAGAACCTGGGAACCGGTTCTCCAAAAAATTGGAGAAGATAGACGAAATTTGATTGGTGAGCGGGAAGACGAAATTTGATTGGTGGGCGAGCCAATCAGACAGCTACGGCCTAGGAGAAGTAAAGAAAGCGGCCAAAAAACACGTTTTAGACATCCTGAAGAAGATGGCGGAGTCAGCCGTCGAAACGTCGACATTAGATCAAACTTTGACCCGGTTGTGCACCCGAGAAGAATTCCTAAAACAAACATCCATGTCCAAGGCGGTATTCGAACCCGCGACCTTAGTATTCGTTGGCAGATACTTGAACCATCCGTTTACCAAGGCCGACAAAAACCTAGGAGAAAAAAGCGACCGACACTTGGAGCGAACTAGGGACCTTGGGATTACTAGCCCCACTCCGTAGCACTGAGCTACGTATGACCGAAATGACATATTTGGACCGGATCGACTCAGCAGGGGTGCACCAATTGCAAAGTTAAACTATTCGGTAATTATGAATTTGGAAGGAATTGGCACAACTGATTTCAATGAAATTTTGTATGAAATAGGCGTGCAATATAAAATAACAAAAATCAAGATATTTAGTATAGATATAGAAGGCAGTGCTGGCACGATACAAGAAATACAAAAAATTTTTTACACGTATTTTTGTTGAACTGTCAGTATCAATTTTAACCAAATTTTATACTTATAATATACACATATATACAAAACCGTATTGGCATATATAACAGAATCAGCCAAATAGGGGTGCCACAGTTACAAATTAAACTCTTGCAGTAATTAAGGGTTTCGAAAGAATTGACAACGGATTTCAGTTGAATTTTGGTATTACTCGGTTATACCGGACCCTTGTTAAAAATGCTATAATATTTTCATTGCACCATAGTATTAGAATCCAACCCCCAGCCACTTAACTGAACCCGGTAGGAGGAAAATGGAATGAATTCAACATCCAACCACTTAACCCAACCCGGTAGGAGAAAAATGGAACGAATCCAACACCCAATCACTTAACCCAACCCGGGGAGAGGAGGAAAATAGAATGAATCCAACACCCAACCACTTAACTGAACCCGGTAGGAGGAAAATGGTACGAATCCAACACCCAACCACTTAACCTAACAGATATTACACCTTATTATCACATAGAGCAAGCATATATGAACCTCGATTTACTGCCACCCTCATTTTAGTGCCAATGTCAGTGAGGGACAGACGGTGGCGCTAAATCGGGTTTTGACTGCACATAACAAAAAGAATTTTTCGATGGGAGAGATAACGTAGGTTGCACAACGCATTAATTCTTTCTACTAACTCGCCAAGATCGTTTAGAATTACTAGTGGTATCTGCAAAAACTTTTACGAAGTCAGTCAGAAACCTGAAAGTTTAAAAGTAATAATAGCCCGTCTCTCCTTATAAACTTATACAACTGACATTTTGAATTTCATGTTTGTTTTTATAATTTATAAGTGCAGTTTTAACTGCTTCTTCCTTACGAAAAAGGTAAAATTCCAGTATTGGAATAAAGAAAGAAGATTTTTTCTTTTGGTCAATCGTTAAAAATGGCAACAGTCCACACGCAGTTTACTGAATAATAATAATCTGCAATTATTAGCTTAGCAATCTATTAAGTTTGACGTTGTCACATCTGTAATTTCAATGCTTCACAAAATTCGCGAAGCAAATAACGTAATTCTTTCGTGTATTTGAAGGCTTAATAGACGCTAATTCAATCGGGGGCAAGGATGCGGATCGCCTTGGCAACACCCACAAAGAACACAAAAAAGCCATAAAATTTCGAATAATAATCGCGTGTTTCTGACAAAATCTTCCGTGTAGCATCTAAACATCGCAAGAATAAGATATTTTATAGTTTTAGCCGTCGAATAAAGCAAAAATGGAGAAAATTGGTACGATATTTACATATTTTAATGTCAGAATGAAATAAACCTTACACCTTGAAAAATCGAAAATCCCGTGTAAACTTATGGGAAAATATAATTGCCTCCTGCAGTCGAACCTGTGACACTTCCGTAAACGAAAATATTTTTCCCAGGGTCTCCTAGTTGGCAGAAACAAAATGGCGTTTACAGCATTTCTCTATGACAAACTGTTCAAGAGAAAAAAGGGGAGACGGACGGACAGACGGATGGACAGGCATTGAGTGATTATATATAAAAGATTTTTCATATCAGTTGCATCGCAAAAACGTGATTCTTTTTAATCATACCCCATCGTTAGATTTAACCGGTCCGCGCGTGAAATCTGTCACGTTGCGTCGCGTCCGCTGTCATACTGAGTCCCAATAGCACCCTCCGTTATTTTTCCCTAAACAGACGCTGTCAACCACACACCCTGGAATCAATCGGCCGATATGAGAACGGGTGGGAGAGGGGTTGGCGATGAGTGTGTAAGGGGGTGGGAAATTATAAAGAAGGGCAACGGCATGGGGAGGGAGATGAGCTGATGGTGATTGGGTGGGAGGTTAAGGGGAGAGGTTACCATGGAGAGAGAGAGAGGTTCAAATCGGATGGTGTGTGTTTGTGTGAATTCCGAGCCACTTTACGTCATTAAAGTGTCGTAACCTGGTTTTCATGCGTGTTATTGAATATCCCCCTCCTGTATGCGTCGAACATTTTCGGAAATTTCTATCTCTTCCTTTCACCCCGATGTTCGGAGCCAACTCCCATAATCTTCTTCATTCCCACAGAAATCCGCCCATTCGCGAAATCATCTAAATTAATACCACGGGCATTTTTTAATGATTAAGTTGTAGCGGCATAGGTATGTGTGGATTCCGACGAAAGAATTAACGGAAAATCTCTCTTTGGACGCTAAAATGACATTTAATTACTATCATGAGAGAGGACGTATTTCGGATAGTTATTATTTTGGCATTATTAATAAATATAAAATGTACGCGTAAACAGGTGCATATTTCATAAGCCCATAAACATCATATATTGGATTAATATTCGATTTGTGATGTTCCTTTGTTCATAAATACTATAGAACAACGATGGCGAACCTATGGCACGCGTGTCAAGGGTGGCACGCGGAACGATTCTGATTGGCACGCCACAAAATGGAATAAGAAATAAAATGTGCCACTCGCTAATGCATGACAAAAATGACCCCAGAAATCTAATAAATATAGGTATTAAAACGATGCGAAAGAGAGGCTTCGTTTATATTATGATTATATTATTTTCGGTTATATTATGATTATTCGCCGTCTTCCCAATCTGTCCCTAGCATGACAACAAAATTTAGTATTTGACATTTTTATTAGTATATCGTTAATATCTAATAATTTTTTAACTGGAAATTTTCAAACGGAAGTTGATGCCTTGGATCACTCCGTTCATGTCATTCATCATCTTCTTCATTACTTAATTTACGTAATTTATTAAATCATTTTTACGTACAACGATTTTTCATGAGATACCTAATTTGTTTCTACTAAATAGAGAGTGCCACCTCCACCAAAGATAACTCCGTTAACATTATCCACTCATGCAACCTATTTTCGATAGCGTTTAATATTGTTTGTAAAGTCTTGAAGATGCGGGATTCGCACAAAGAATTAGATAAAAATGAAAAAACTATGTTCTTACTTTGTTGTCGATATATCATTTGAATCATTTAGTATATATGTCTTCCTGTGTGGAAAAGACATCCTATGCGCTATATTATACGAACATACACCCTTTTTTATGGTAGGTAGTGGCACGCCAGCAGGCAAATTTTCTCTTATTAAGGTAATTTTGGCACGCTTGCTAAAAAAGGTTCGCCATCACTGTTATAGGATTTGAAGTTGATCCAAAATAATAAATATCGTTTTCGCACTCAGAGAGGACTACTTTTACAAACCTTTAGGGAATAGCAGTGATGGGTAAACGTTAAATCGCTTTCCTTTCTACGGTGACAGCACGTAATGTTTCGTAAGCAAATTAAAATCAGCTTTTTTTAAATTAGCCGAGGTAACAGCTAGCCCATAACAAATGAAGTTCAACGCGATGAAACTCGATCTGCAGGACCTTTTTCGATTAAGTCGTCAGATATTCGATCGTACTGCAATCGAAGAAGAACGAGCAGGAAAGGCCCTGCGACTTTTTCTCTAATTAAAAAACTGATAAATAGGAGCTTTTAAAAAATAGAGTATAAAAAATTATACAGCTAACCTTTTTATCTTTCCTTCTTATCATTACTTAATCCATCGATTTGAATATTTCATAAAAGTTATTTATCAATATGCGTGCCGTATGTAGGATTTTTTCGCTCGCCAAAGTTAGGGCTTGGGCCCTACCCATTAGAAAATCCCATGTTTGCTACCGATTGCAATAGCCACGATATCTACCGTATTAACTCGAGTAGCTTGCGCCCTCGTGTATCACGTTCAGCTCTATTTTTGGGCCAATTCGGAGGGAAATAAATAAATTCGTGCCAGAATAAGTTGACATCCGGGATTTAAAAAAAAGTCGGCCTCTTCACCGATTCCCGCTCCATGAAACAAGGCAAACCTGCGTGACGCAATGTATTGGCTGATCTCTTTATACCGATGCTAGCAGAAATCTCCTCCTAGGTAGTCGCCTCTCTTATGTCAAAGGAGCATCAAGGGCTCACGATGAATTCGGCGAACACAGATACCAGATGCCAACTTATTCCGGCAAAAGTATAGGTAAAAATTGACAGTAAACTTTTGATAACAGAACTACTTATTTTGAGTAACAGTAATAAAATTTAAACTAATATAAAAGGTACAACTTTAATATTATAAAAATATAACGTCATCTAAACCGTCAAAATACTTTGCGCGTATACTTCGTAGAATTCTTCGTCTTCTGCGAATACAAACGTAGACGCAAGCGTGTTGCAGTGAATTTAATATTGATACTCGCAATTTATATAACCTGTTCAGAAATCCTCATGTAAGACCGACGTTTTGGGAAAAAGGTGCGTGCGGTACACGAGTAAATACGGTAAATACGCCAGGTCTCCAGAAATACGCTCGTTCATTCCCCAGCGGTTAGTTGAAAAAGGACAGTGGCGAGTAGATTTTTAGCCTAAACCTACCACTAAATGAATGATGGGTGAGTGGATTTTGTCAAGTGGCGAGCTGGTTTTTGATGTATTTTTTGGGTTTGTCTATTAATAATATAAATTACCTAAACGAAAGTTGTCACGTTATAATGCTTATGCAGTAGGCTCTAATATTTGTAAATTTTGTAAAATAAAACGCCTTATAAATTATATATATTACAAAAAGAAACATACCGGGAAGTCGAGAAGACTTGTTTTGCTAGAAACTGCAAATTAATAACCTAGTTCTTGAAGTTTTAACGATTAAACTGGCTGTTGACGTATGTTCTACCACAAGTTAAAAAGTTCGCCCCATTTATTGCCTTTCTTTGAATGTCAGCGTTAAAAAATCATTCATTTGCAAACGAATTTTTATTATAACAATTTGCACCTATTCTTAACTATGCTAGGCACTTGAGCATTAAACTTAGTTACTTTTCTGGGAAACGCAAACTTTGTTACTGTTCTTGGGAATATTACGCTCCCTGTATCTATTCTCCGTAGCGGAAAGTTTTCCCGTCACTTTTTTACTTGATAACACGAAGCCTCTTTGTCCTTTTTATTGGCTTTTTAACGTAATCTTCCTTGATTAGAGCAACTTACTTTTCTTTCCCATCCGAAACGACGCACGGGGCCTTTAAAGCGAGTTAGCATTGACAATCACTCCTTGATAGCTGAGATAATGGCACTCAGTGCTGTTAAAATGAGAGAAGGGATCGATGATAGTTTGGAGCCGTAGTTTGATTATCTCCTCCCGCCTCCCTTAATGGAATCCCATGACAGATGACGGGAGGGAGAGAGGCAGTCGTAAATTCGTCGCTAGGATCCGCTGTGTGAGTTCGAGGGATTATGTCACTTAACCCAGTTTGTATTTTAAACAAAAACACTTAGGTACATGACCTGTTGACGCTGAGAGCGTTTTATTCGCTACATTTTCCGCAAGATGTTTTTAAAATACAATGATGGACTGTCGCGATTTAGGAAACCGAGTACATATCTCATTTCCCGGAACATATTAAACCTTCGTCAACGAAATTTATCATAACTTGAAGGTATATAAACAATAACTGTATGGAATATATTTGATCGATAGTTTAGCCGACTATGTCAACGAAAAACTGTTATGTGACTGCTTGAATGAGTTACCTCATTGCGTTTATTCCGGCTCATCTGCGTTTTGTTTGCGGACTAAAATTAAACAAAAGAATAGGTAGCTTAACCTTTTATGTGTTTTCCTTGAATTACCTTACAATTTAATCGATCCAATTAGTTTTACAGCTTATTAGCATGTATCATAATCACGCCGATAAAGTAAAACCGCTAGGGCAGAAAACTGCGGTAAATAGAGTGATAGAAAATTTGTTCAAGTTACTTGTGGAGGTCTTTGATTTCTTCCCGTTTGGGCCTCTTCAAAGCTTAGATTTTGCAGAATTGTCATTTAGAATCTCTATGTTGCGTTGTTAAGTATTTTCTTCATTTATTTTTAAAAATTTCTTCCTAAGTATCGGAGAAGTAAGGGATAGCTTGGTAGGGTGACTTACAGCGGGGATGTCGTGGGCTCTTGGACCGCTTCGATAGTGTTGGTCTGCCATAAACCCTGAAAATCCAACACTGGACATTTTTCTTGTTATGTCCCTGTTTTTTATATCGATGTATTGATAGTTTTATGACACCTTTCATGTAATACAAATGAAATTTTTAATAATTTGCAAATAACAGATTAACCATGCCACCTGACCAAATTAAAACGTATATAACTTAATAATATTAATTATTATTATTATAGGTTCGTAAACCGATTTCAAATGATAGATTTTGATAATATTGATGCATGACCGATACTGCGCCATGCGAGAAACCATTCATAATTTTTTGAAATGAAATCGAAAAACATTCGCGCTGCAAATAAAAATCGTACGAGAGTTTTTTCGACGTATGTCCTCTCCGTCTAAATATAACAGGAACTTCCATAAGTTCAACTTAAGAGAAAATAATATATCGGAAAGGGTTTTTTACGGTCTCCAAGGAATCCATTTTGGTACCCCTATTTCGGGAACAACTTGACTTGGAACTGAAGGAAAGGAGCATACAAAAAGTGGGTTGAGGGAACAGGAAGGACGCGGGAAGCGCAACCTCTCTCGCTCTCTCTGTCCTTACCTTTTCTTCCCCCATTCTCACACCCCCACCTCCACCCACCCCTCTCCCTACTTACCCACCCCCTTTTGATCGCATCTTTTAACTCAATTTCACGCCGTCCCTAATTGCTGACGAGGAGAGGCCATGAGAGCGAGAGAGGGCGCGACCTGTCGCTCAATTTTTTCTTCCTTCCACGTGCTGATGGATCCTAACCGACTCCTCTCAAAAGCGTCCCCTCCCGCATCTCCTTCTTCCTCCCTCTCACCCTCACCCCGACCCCACGATCTACCACCTTTCATCTCCGGAGAGTGAGTGCTTCTCACCAACCCTTTACAAAAAGGGATGTCTCGATTCTTCAAACCCGACCCTCTTTCCCGCCAACACGCCACCTCCTCTTCCTCTTCCCTTCCGACCCCATGTTTTAAAAGTTAAGAAGGTGTAATAATAGAGGAAAGGAGTTAGGTGCCGAGATACTAATTATAAAGGGTGTGCAAAGAAAAATCACGCGCAAAAAATAAATAAAACATTTTAAAATGTCTTCCTCCCTCCCGCCTACGGTGAAGGTGAAGTGAAAGAGAGGCGCTGTGGTATAGCGGGAAATGAGAAAGGAAGGTGAGCGAGCGCTGTCACACGCACCAAATTCCTACCGCCCTAACGGTCGGGAACAGAGATGAAGGCTTCTGGCTGAGGGAGATAGAGAAGAGGATGTAACCGGAAGGACCCGGATCTCTCTCTATATACCTCACTTGGGTGCCTCTTAAGGAACCCTTTGTGGGAAAGACGGATCCACTATCTTTGCATCGATGCGAACTCAGAAGATCGTCTTTTTTCGCTTTAACAGAGGTTTAAACCATTACGACTCTGCTTTCCGAAATACTTTGCTTGTAGAGGTTAATTATTGGAAGATTTTTTGTAGCTGCGCCTGGAACGTGGGGGAATCACGGCTTTAACAGATTGTTTCGACGTTCTCCTTGTGGACTTCTTAATGATGACTTTGACTCAGAGTAAATTGAAGTATTTGACTAGTGCAAAATCACAAATTAATAATTGATAAGTTGATCGTACTTTCGGGTTTTAAAAAGTTTCTTAAGTAAAAAACACTGAAATCTTTCTATTCGAAAATTTAGCGTATAATTCGTAAGCGAATTAAATGAAAAAAGAAAAACTTCTATCGTTGCAATCGAATATTATTAAAAGATAGAAATAATCGATAGACAAATAATTTTTAACGTCTCTTCTTAAGGCGAATATTCAATTTGAAATAAATAATTATTAATTAAAGCCTGAATTTGAACGTGGGCTTTCTGGATAAAAAAGCAGATGTCGTGTCCTTTGAACCATAAATTATAATTTTAAAAAATTTTCATTCGTTTTTCATTCATAATGTTCTTACTCCGTAACCCTTAATTTCATCTATGGCTATAATAATCCAAGAGATTGATTAGCAAGAAATTCCGTACAAACAAACAGACTTAATGTCATCTTACCTCAAATATTATAAATATACGTATTATCTTTAAATAATAAAACAAACGCTAATAACAGTTGTTGAAAGGGGATATTTAATTATTATTGTGCTGTGTTAAAAAGAATACATCCACAGAGATGAATGTAGAAATATCGTGATCGTTCTATTTCAAACCACTTTTGACTGCTCTTTCACAGGTGTTGTGAAAAATCCGCAGTTAAAAGTATCAGAAGGACGAGTTATTCGTTCTCCAAAAGCCACTTATGTTGTTCCTTATAGCTAGCATGTCAAAGGTGGAAAAAGTGAGAGATTAGTAGCAAGATTACTTAGTGAGTAGTAGCCGTGCCGTATTCATACCCTGGATAGTCGCACTTAACGCGAAGGCCTTCATGGAATCTAGCCCGCGGGTTTGCGCAGTTTTTTCATTCGCCATTGCATAAGAGAGTAGTTGCAGTTTTTGGACCATTGGATAAATTGAAGCCAATATTCTTCAAAGCATTCCAGTTTCCTACATGATTTTTCAGCGCCCCATTCTTTGTATTAGTTTAAGACGCGGCCAATTGAAGCAGGCGCCAATATTATCGTTGGATACTCTTTCTAATCAGTTATTCGTTGTTTTCAAATAGAATATTCGTCACCATTAAGATATTTCGGAGTGCCACTTGCTGTTTTGCAGGTTACAGAATCACACCCGTTAATAATGCGTCCATGTGAAACTGATTTTAGTTATTTAACATTTAAATGAAAAATTATCTGTAAATACATTTAACAAGACGTTGTAAAGAGTTTCCTATTAGATCTGCCGAAATTTCACTAAAAAGCCTCTCAGAATAGGAACTCAAAAGTGACCGCCAACATTTTTGGCGTACGTATTTTCGTTTTGACGGGACTGCTTATTTGAACGGGAGCAATCATAGAAAAATGGCCATATAAACTTATTTGTCTTCGGTAAAAATAGTAAGAGGCACTCGTGCAATATTGGAAAGACATTTCCATTAAAGAAGCTACTAATAAGCTATAGCGTCCGAACGTGACAACGCCTTGGATGAGAACCAGTGATAAACTATTTGCTAGTAAAAAATAGAATTAACCTTGAAAAAACAGACTCACTAAACGATTTCGTGACCAATCCTGAATAAGAAAATATCAATTCTGGAAATAAAAAACTTCGCAGTCGGTAGGATTCGAACCTACGCTCCCAGAGGGAATCTGATTTCTAGTCAGACGCCTTAACCACTCGGCCACGACTGCGTTAAGCAAAATTGGTTCTCATTCGAGAAAGTAATAAATTAAAAATTAATAAACGAAAGGTGTGTATGATTTTTAATTAATGGCAATCAATCAGGAAGGATAAATAGAGAGGTCAGAGAAGATTTTGGTTCGATTAAGGCTAGAGTGATTAAAATAAGAGAGCTATGTGAATAATAAAACAACAACAGAAGAAAACGCGCACACTTAAAAAACAAAGTTAATTGGAAGGCACGTAGACGAGAATTTAAAGTTGTAGTCACGTTGCTGGGCATCTCGAGCACTAATTATAAGAACGAATACTTCGTCTTCAAAAGAAATTAAAAAGAAATCTTCCCATGCCGGAAATCGAACCCGGGCCTTCTGGGTGAAAGCCAGATATCTTTGCCCCTAGACCACATGGGACTTATGAATGTTGTGTTTTACATTGGGAATTTCAGACGTTTTGCGCTTCTACTCGTACAATTTTATTTAATTCCTTATAGCGTTTGATGGTGTTATAGAGCAGCGGTCCCCAACCTTTTATATTCGCAAACAGTAGCAGTGAATGCATTTTGTAAAACAAATCTTTTTGAACGCGTTTAATTTATTAGACATAAAAAGTTTATATCATACTTGGTATGCAGTCTGTACAATAAAATCAGACTCTCTGATATTGCCATCGGCTTTCAGTAAGCACCCAGTAATATTAAGGTGTCTCGAAACGTGACAAAAAATTTAAAACCAAACCATTTACAAGGAAATAAACATGTTGGTAAGAAATGTAGAACCAGGAAAGTGAAAAAGACGTCATTGCCAATTTTTTCTCGCGATCCCCTCAGAGTCACCTATTGGAAAATGATGATAGAGAGATGGAGTATCGTTTACATTCATCTCACCTGACGGGACACATTCGTAGTTGATAGTGCTTTAGCGGACCAGACAGTAACGCAGCTGAAAACTTTCGGATACCCCGCTGAAATAATTTTTGGGCTTCTCCACAAATCGTTGTTTAATACAATACATAGATATAGATGGACTTGCAGGGCCACTTAAATCTGTCGCCCCTCCCCCCTAGATCGCGGACTCTGCGGTATTATAACACGGATGCGTATTGAGGTGTTTTAGGATATTTTGTATTTGAAATTAATTTTTACATACAACAGTCATACTTAATGTCTAAAAAATCCCAAATAAACCATCAAGAACAAGCATTTCAAAAGTACTGCCGAGATGCCCATCTGTTTTTTAACCTTGTTGTGGCTATTGGATATATCTGAGGCGAGTATTTTTCAAATGCTCATGCCACAAGTAATACACACAATAATCCAGGATCCAGAGGAAAAATAACAAGCAAAGAAGAATTTGGAAAGGAACTGGCGTTGATAATGGACTCCAAAACTCGAAGGAATAGTTTGTTTGCTGTGGTAAACGTCTTATCAGTTTAAAAAATTGCGCTCAGAAAGCCCTAATTTCTTTAACTAAAACTTTTACTTTTTCGGAAGATAAATTTAATTTAATGCCATCTCTAATATCCACTTTGCATCCGATTAAGTTAAGTGAGGAAGCTATGTGTCATCAAGATGCGAATCTTTTAAGCGCAATGCTACGTTACAATTTATGTTCAACGAACTAACAGAGCAAATTAGGCCGTTAAGTAATGAGTTTAAGGCAGAATGAAAATCCAAAATACAAGGAAGGTGAACTGATTTGTCAGTTGTTCTACAATACCTGCATAATTCTCAACAAAACCGCAGATGAGAACCTAATTCCCAAAATTTTCAATCGAATCAATAAAACCAAAATAATAGAAATAATTGTGAACTTACTGGAACGCCTTTGCATAACATAGGAGCAGGAGGTTATTCATACAGACTATCGATAATGTTGAGGAAGATACAAAAATCTTAGCTTCAGAGTCTGTCGCGTCACTTTCTTTGCAAGAAAAGCTACAGATGACAATTATAAAAATGAATAATATTAATAAAAGTGAAACTGGAGGCAAAAATACACTAAATATATCATTAAAATTGTTTGACACAAGACCACTTACTTGGAAGGAGAAAATATGAGGTAAATATTTGCAATTAGAATAAAATCTGTCCGCCATACGAGAGTCGAATGGGAGAGGGCATTCTCTGCAGATGGTATAATTTCCACGAAGATACAATCCAGAGTTGCAGACAAAAGTATCTACGAATCAACTTTTTTGAGCATATTATAATTCAAATCATAAATAAATAAAAATAATACTACAAAAACTATTCAGTATTATGATTTATAGTGTTTTAAAAAAATTTTGTTACTTTATTACTAAATGATTTTACGTTTTATAACATACTTTTTGAAATTATGTTTCCTGTTTCAATTTTCATTTATTATTGGTACATAATACCAGTTTTTAATTTTTTGAATGTTTTCAGTATTTTAAGGAAAAGTGAAAAATACCGGCATTCCGGTATTCGTAGTAGTAGTACATAAATGATTTTTTAAGTGTGTCGACGGCTATGGCCATTTTGCACTGTCATCAACTGGACATACACACAGAATGGAGGAGGGAAACTTGGTGCCGGCATTAGCCTACTCTTTTACGAAAAGCACCAAGGGGGCCTACTGCCTAACGTCCCTTCCGAAGGACGGAACGCTGAATTTGTCCGGTATTCGTGAAATCACTTACTAAAATGCCAGTTTTATTTTTTTGGTCCGGTATTGCAATCCTTATTTATACCCCACAAGAAAAGCGTGAAATCGGTGCAGGACATTGTAAATTTACATTTTATATTATTTAAAATTAAGATAGGAGCTCGGGAAATGAACAGTTCTGTAGCTGAAAGATTGAAATTTATATTTTTTGAAAAACGAATTCAAATCCGTTTTGAATGAGAGCGAACACTTGTTGTTAATATAAAAAAGAGGAAAAATTTTCCGATTGTTAACAATGGGAAGTGTCACCTGCCATAGCAAGGATTCGACTGCTTTTACGATGTAGATATATTATTACTAGTAGTTGGTGCTTGCATTCTGCAAGCATATCATCTCAACATAAAAAAAACATTCATTTTTCATATTTCATCATTACAGATATTTTTTTAATTCTAAATATTTCACCTCCGGAGCGATTTTCGTTTTCCCTTATGTAAAAATAATAGACTAAAACAATCCCAAAACTTTGCAATTTTAAGAATTTTATACTTTCTCCATTATGGGGTACTAATGCTACACATGTCTGCCAAATTTTGAAGTTGTAGCACTTCTAGAAGTGAAATAATATTTTTCTAATTGTTTAAAATTTAAACATTTTGAACGGCCGCCACAATATATTTATGGAGATATTCAAATGTTTATTTGTGTAAATGCACTACTCTGTGAATAACTTGAAAAATTCTGCTTCCTAGCTCATCTCGTAGTACCTAAGCAGTTGGCTATTTGTTTAAACTTTAGAAATTTTTATCTGCCAAACAAATCAAAATATCAAAATTTCTATAATCTCTATTACGTTTTTTTACAAATACTACTTCTTAAAAAAATTCAGTTTCGTAGCGCATTTGGAAATACGTAAACCTTGAAAATTTGTTTAAACAATTGCGAATTTTTAGCGACCGCATTGTTGCACTTTTTGAAGATTTTCGTTTTTTCTATTCGGTTTTGCACTAAACCCTACCTGAGAATAAAATTTCGAATCTCCAGCACATCTGGAAGTGCCTAAACATTAGTATCCTCCTCCTCCTCCTCTGTAAGAAACGTCGATATATAATGATAGAGCAGAGCTCTCTAAACTATGCCCCGCGTCCCCATTTAATGTGGCCCTCGAGCCTGTAATAAGTCTTTGCTATTTTTTACTAGATATAACAATCAATCAGTGTTGAAAAACGTTATGCGTAACGTAACGAAATAACGAAATGATTTTTGAATAATGTAACAAAAACGTTACCGAAATACGTAAAATATCTGTGAAGAAAAAACGTAAAGAAAACGAAAAAATGCTATTTCCTAATGATTACGCTTCTACTGAGTCTGTGCTGCGGCTGAATCTGTAGGCTCTCCCAAACCTATGGTTCTTAACTGCATAATCCATCAGCAGGCACTCGGTGGGAAATCGTTGGATACTTTTTGTGTTATGGACTATGTTGTTTCTACGGTAAATTTTATCCGTACCCATGGGCTGCGTCATCGCTAATTTTGTACTTTCTTAGAAGAGTTTGGATCCGAGTATCCCGATATTTTGTATCACTCTGCAGTTCGATGGTTACCTAAGTCGTGGTAAGTCAGTGACGAGTTTTTTGATCATCGAGTGGAAATGTATGTTCTTAACTGACATGAGAAAAAGCGACCTCTCGCCCACCTTTATGACAGTGAATGGATATGAAAACTAGCTTTTTTAGATGACTTGACGAAGCACATGAACGATTTTAATTTGAGCTACAGGGGGAAAATCTCCTAATTTTTTATCTGCATTCTGAAGTCTTTCAGACAAAAACTCCTCTTTTTCGAGAATCAGCTCTCAACATTGGCGTAGCTAGGTTCTCCTTCGCCTGAGGGCAAGTCACAGAGATGCGCCCCCCCCCCCTTCCTTTGTTCCCTATACAATTTTCCAGACAAATGTAATGTGGAGAATGTGATGGAAACCCAAGCATAGTATACTAGCATTTTAATTCGGCATATATCATAATATTATTATTGTTTATAAACAGAAACGTTAATTTTCGCCCCTTCAGCCCTTCGCCCGGGGGCAACTGCCCCCCTCTGCTCTCCCCTTGCTACGCCACTGGCTCTCAAGAAACGATTTCTTTCATTTTCCTTGTTGCGAAAAGTTTCAACATGAAAGCAAGTCAACATTTCCAAAAAAATTTGACTTGGATATCATATCTAAATTGAAACTGAATTGACCGTTTCAAGGGCTTTGATGTGCATGCTGAGGAAATACGTTACCTACAAAATCCATTTAATTGTGACCTGGAGAAGTTGTCGCCACATTTAAAATGGAATTAATAGACATACAGTCTGACATGTTAAAAGATAAACTTAAAGACAGGAATGTGATAGATTTATATAAATATCTTCCATGATTTCCATTTTTGGTTCTACCTACAATTGTGAAGACTTTGCAGAATGAAATTTGTTAAGTCAAAATAACGATCTTGTTTGCATGATGAACATTTGCAGTCAATTCTAGTGGTCATCAATACAAAACTTGATCCCTAAGTTGATTCAATTGTAGCTGACAAACGACAGTATCACAGGTCTCATTAAATGTATTTCATCATCTCTATTTATGTTTTTTTATTATAACCTGTCTTTACTTTAAGTAATTTTCATCCAAGGAATGAGACTGAATATTTTCTACTTTATAAAATAGTTGTGCTCCATTTATGTCCGAGTTCGATTCATATTCGTTGAAAAAAATAAAAGTTAGATTGGACATGTCGAAATATTTCCCGGATAAATCATAATTTATCCAATTCACTAAACCACCTTTTAATACAAAAATAGCCTAGATTTGTATATTGTGCGCCTATATTTTTAAAACGTTTTTCATGTTAATACTCCGGCCCGCGAGCATAAAATTTATTGGCCAAGTGGCCCACCTGTAAAAAGGTGTTATAGAGTATTGATATAATTCTTTTAAAGGGAATGTATAGAATATATTACGAGTCCGTCGATCTCAACCAATGTAATCTTATGGTGATGTAATAATCCTAAAACAAGAAATAAAGCGCCTCATGTAATTTGTTCTGCAATTCTCTCCTCACTTGTTTAAATAAGATCTCATTCGGTCCGGCGAGGCAGTCAACTTGTAATAATGTCCATCATAGCAATAGCAACTATAAATGCGACCCGCCACGCGGTTGCACACAAAGTGATTTAAATATTAGTTAACGCGACGATTTCGAAAATCCTATGTGGTTTAGTGGCTAGGATATATGGCTTTTACCCAGAAGGCCCGGGTTCGATTCCCGGCATGCGAATTTTTTTTTATTTTTCCAGAGAAACTAGAAAATATACAACTCTAATTTCCACACTCTCTATCCCGTCATTATTTCGACATTTATTTTTGTAAACGAATGCACAAAAGGGTTATTTTCCACTCGACTACACTCCAGCCGTGGACTGATGATCCGAATGCATGCATGACCTAAAATTATGATGCGAAACGGAAACAAGTAGGGACGCACACGGGTTTCCCGAGGTACAGAAGTGCTTTTTGTGAGATTCGCCGTAGTATAATCGTATACTAATGCATTTGCTTTGAAATCATAAAATTTGTTTTTCCTTATATTGTTGTAGCCCTGCTAATTAGATCCGTTCTAAACATGTTCATTTCGTTTTGCCATTCTATACTCGCCCTACAAACGAAATTTCTCTGAAATCGGTTCAGCCAATATCTTCGAAGTTTGTAGTTACAGAAAAATTCTAACTTTGATATTGTGGTAGCCCTGTCTAGCCGACACGGTTGAAATATGCTGTTTTGGTTATTTATTTATATGAAGATTATATATACCTTATTTGTTTAAAACCCATAAGGTCAGTTCTCTAGAAATACGTGTAATGTAAATATTATTTTACTTTTTACTGTGGTAGCCCTGCTCCTCAGCTCCGCTTTAAACATCTTGATTTCATTATGATATGTTGTGCAAATCTTATATACAAAATTTAATTGAAATCCGTTCCGCCAATTCCTTCCAAATCCTTAATTATTGAAAGAGTTTAATTTGTAATTGTGGCACCCTGTTTGACTGATTCGGTCTAAATATGGTTTTGCATGTGTGTGTACATTATAAATAATAAATTTGGTTAAAATTAATGTAGACAATTCAACACAAATACTTGTATAAAAGAAATTTTTTATTACTTGTATTGTTTCGATCTCAATGCTAAACATCGTGATTTTGTTTTTTATGTTGCACACCTCATTTATATAAAATTTCGTTGAAATCGGTTCTGCCAATTCCTTCCAAATTTCTAACTGCCGCAAAGTTTAATTATGCAATTTTGGCACCCCTGCTTAGTCGATTCGGTCGAAATATATCATTTTGATCGTTAATTTATGTGAAAATTCTATATACCAAATTTGGTTGAAATCGGTTGACCAACTCTTCCCTGATATATGCGTACGGACGGACATCACGAAGATAATAGTGCTTTTCAGCATTGACGAAAAGCACTAAAAAGTTACGAAAGTATACAGTGTATCACAAATAGGCGCGTTTTGTGCGATGGAGTATTTGAAACTATACTATATACACCACATAAAATAGCAAAACACCACGACCCAGTTATATCTCTGTCCATTAAAAATCTCTTCTCCCCCCTTAGTTGGTGTATCAATAAATATATTGCGTAATTTTAATGACTAAATACTGCAAAACGATGTATCAGAAATGATTCCAGGGAAATTTATATTTAGCGATTTATTTAAACAATCAAAATTTATTTAAAACATACCTCACTGAGTTCAGTAGTAATATTTATGTTAAGTAAATATGGAGACTACGGGGAAATTGATGTTAAATAGAATTAACTCCTTAACCGTAAAATTCAAAATTAGAGACCCACAACGAAAAAGGGGGGAAGAAAAGCAGGAAAAGGCAAAAAACAATAAAAATTATAAATTTACAGGTTTAGGGGTTGTTACTCCACGCCAGGGACCTGATGTCACTCACACATTCACTCACTCAATCGCACAAGCACTAATCCTAGACTGTCGTGCACGCGTAAGGAATTAAATGTATTTTGTAATTATAGTTAAAGCAGATCTTATTTACTTCAGTAACCAATAAGATTATTTACCTTGATAACAATTAGGTAGCTATGCATGATTTTTTTCTAAGCTCAAAGCGAATTACGACTGTTTTGTTCAATATTCTTGATAACGGCTACTCCTACAATAAAAATGTATAGGAAGAGAAATACTCAACGTTACTAGTTCTACAGGTTTATTTGAAAACTATTTTGATTTGACCAAAAATGAAGGTGATATAACGGAAAGTTCATTTTTTTCGTCAGTAAAGTGGTGGTACCACTGATTAGCTTACGTGATTAATTTTTGTTATTTTCTTATTACCTTTGACTGTAAGTTATTAACATCAAATTTCATAAAAATACGTTCGGTAGAAGCCGAGAACGAACATGCGGACGGACGGACAAACCGACTCTAATTGGCGCTTATGCTGGAAGCGAAACGCGCCTAAAAAGAAAAAGGGGGGAATAATACTAGGTTTACGGGAAATTAAACCGGGCAAGGGACCTAGTAGTAGTTATCTGTAGGTTTGTGCCGTCCGGCAGCGACAGGGACCTGTCATACGAAGCAATCAAGCACACAAGCACTCAAATACACGCACACAAGATCTCTAATATTGAGGTAAACGTACTAAATGCGTATTTAGAGAGCAATGCTCTCATCATCAGTTGCTGATGTGTAATCACACGTCAGCTACTGATATGTGTTTGTGGTGTGGTGTTTTTGGGTCCCTGGAGCAGATTAATCCCTAGCAAACACGGTTCCTTTTTATACTTTTTCCATCTCTAGGATTAGTGCTTGTGCAATTGAGTGAGTGAATGTGTTAGTAACATAAGGTCCCTGGCGTGGAGTAACCCCCCTTAAACCTGTAAGTTTGTATTTTTCATTTTCTTTGACTTTTCACCTACTTTCTTTTTTTCCGTCTTTCCTGTCTCTAATTTTTGAACTTTACGGTTAAGGAATTAGATTTCTCATTTAACATCAATTTCGCCGTTGTTTTCGCCTTTACCTATCTATAAGAATCAATGGTACGAGGAGGGAATGCGTGCAGAAGGACAGCTTGCAGATTGCAGCAACTCTCAATGTTGGCACTAGAATACTAGATAGTTGACAAACCGTGTCCAGGTTCGGACGGGAAAAATGCAGATAATGGATCTAATGGAAACAGATGGCCACGAGGTAGAAAATTCCCCGTCCGAGTAAACAGTAGTATAGGCTTATTGAAAGCTTACGGCCCCTAAAGTTTGGTTTAAACGGTTATTGTACTGTTCTCACTCTAGTAGGAATAAAAATGGCGTAAGTTGTTCGCGCGGGTGTGGATGTGGTATCTGACATTCTTATTGAAGAACTGAAAATCAATCACCGGAATCAAAAACGTCGCGTTCGTAGAATGTGGGCGCGTGACTGGATTTGAAGACGCGAAACATTCGGGGCTTCTGCTTGTTTTTTAACAGAAGTCGCAGGAGAACATTACTGAAAAAACTATTTGCGGTTGACCTGTGCTTAATTGCACTTTTGTTTTTATAACCCGCGTGACTAAATTTCAACAAACACTCACATTCTTCGTATAACTTGACAAATTTCAATGTCTCTTTCTCCATCCACTTAGAAGTCGCCATGTTTTACTGTCCTACTGGCTCACTGGCACGCCGAAAAGTTGGAAGGATACCAACTTACTGGCACGGTGCTAGTTGATTTGCCTATTCACTGGCGCGGCCTGTTTACACAGGGCCAGTAACGCGCTAGTTATGGGCGCGCAACCATTTTACTTGACTGGCACCCTGTCAGTGTACTCTGCGGTCAGCTCGGACGTGAAAAAAAAATCTCTCCTGTTCCCGGGTGTTCCGAACGTTTCACGTCCGAATTCGCCAATACTTTTTAATCACTAGGTTCACTCGTTTTAAAATCCTTCAAAGCCAACATATTGAGTACTCATACATGTATATAGCATTGGCCAGAGAACGAAGAGACGGAATATATTTAAGATCGTTGTTTATTTGTTTTATTATAGAGTAGATGTTTGGATCGCAGTAGGTGTGTGATTTTTATTTAGTATTAATTAGATAATAGCTTCAGGAAGATGGCAACGAAGATTTTAAAGAACCTTAAGGTGCGTTTAGACGAGCAATAAAAGTCGGTCAACATAGGGCAATGTGTGGCAATTAAAATTGTTGTATATTGCTGGCAATGTTCATGGACGAACATTGCTACGCCAATTAGTTGCCGCCATATTTCCGACAATAATGAGCAATATCAGCTACACAGCCACATCCTATTTAAACGAGCAATACGATTTAGTTGATTGCCAGTCGTCAAGGGCTCAAGTCCTTCATAGACAGTCATGGATTTGGCACTCTTAGCTGCTGCTTACATAGTATTGCACACAATAATAACTAATCAACGAAGAAGAAAGAAGAGGAGATTTTACGTCAGACCAATTTTAGAGAAACGACATAAAAATCTAGCTTTATGCATTGAATTAATACTTGACAGGCACTTGTTTCAATACTTTACAAGAATGTCGCATAGTGACTGAAATTTTATTGAATATGATCGGACCGAGGATTCAGAAAATGGATAGAAACATGAAAACATCCATCCCTATATCTACGAAATCAGCGTTAAGATTTCTGACCACCGGTGTTTCCTTCAAATGCTTAATGTACCTATTATATTTGTTTAGAGTGTCATATTCTGCCATTTCCATTATGATACCAGAGATTTGCAAAGCATTAGCTGATATGTTACAGGAATACATAAAAGTAGGTATAAATGTTTATTTATTATTAGATATTTTTAATAAAATAATTACAAAAAAATTATTACCACAAAGTTTGCAACGCTGCTTCAACTGCCAGTGGATTAGTTTCATGAGCATTGGATGCACTACTTGTGGATTTTGAGAGGAGAATGCATAGTTGATAAACTTAGTGGATATGTGAATGAAGAATGTTTAGGTTAAAAACAAAAGGGAGGCATAGGGCTCTCTTGGGTGGTCAAAATATCCCATGTCAGCTTCATAAAAAATCTGAGATATTTTGAATTCCACTTGACTTGCGACACGCGGCTTGTATGTGGTCAGCTTATAAGCGATGTGATCACCAAAGTTTGGAAATTATTCTTGATTTTCGCAGCCGCTTCCTTCAGAAATATGTCAGCCTCTTCCAATTGATAGTCGTCGTCTTTTATTTTTTGAGAAAATTTCTTTTTTTTTAGTAGCTAATGAAGTTTTTGACGGGATATCTGGAGTTAAGAATTCTTCATTATCATTCAATTCTTCTTGAATTTCACTATTCTCTTGTGCATTTCATTCCTCATCTCGATCCTGCAAAAATAACTAAATAAACATCGTTGCCGGTGATGTTGCTGGAATTTCCCATCTGCTCTGGAACACTCGTAAACTACTGGCAACGTGTTCCTCAGTGAATAGTTGCCGACAACCAATGACCAACATTGAGCAATATACGGCAATTAATTTCCGTATATTGCTCAATGATTGCTCAATGTTGGTCAATGGTTGTCGGATATACTCAGCAACTGTGTTTCTGACAATAATTGCCGTAAAACATTTCTCGTCTAAACGCAACATTAGACCTCTAACGACGTAACTTTAAGTCAAAAGACGTAAATCTATACACAGGTATTAATTGATCCGCGTCGTAACTTCGAATGGACGTAAATCGGTGTATACCTGTATCAATATTTTTCGGTACAGGAACTATTGAAATTTCCAATATTAAAAAAGAGAATGTGCCTACGTTTTTAATCAAGCATGGTTGCGTTTTATTGATTCATGTCTCATTTGACTTGCATAAATAAAGAATATTTAAGCGCTCGTGGATAAGTCCCCCGTCGACTTGAGTTGAAATTCGAGAGCTTTTTTCGAAAATGAGGTCGCAAGAAGGGGACTTAAAGCATAGGAGGGAAGCCACTACTAGACGGTAATCCTTGGCGCGAAGCACATTAAGATCCAATACTATCCATTTTCTCTTCCCCCTCCCGCCATCCTTTCCACACTTTTCGTCCCCTTGTCCACATTGTGAATCGTGCGCGAAAACTTTTCTAACCCTTAGGATAGGTCATATATTGGTGAACACCAGTACGAATTCATTGATGGTCACTAACCAGCGAATTTTTTGGGTTCCCTTAGGGTGAAAACATAGTGGAGCCTCGCACTAAGTATCGCATCAAGCATCGACTCAATCCGCGCATCAAGCATTGCGTCAGGGCTTTTATAGTGGAGCCTCGACTCACGACTTTCTTCCCAGTCTGATTCTAGAACTCGATATAGAAACATATCCTTCTACTTGTTATAGCTGTACTAAATTTTAGTGTGTTTAGTGTTGTTTGTAACACTTTTTTATATGCATTGATTTACTTCAAAAGTGTCATATTATCACCTCTCAGATTTGTAATGTCTTCAGCGGTTTGGGATCCATATCAGAGGGGACTCATAAAGGATTTAGAAAAAATACAGCGGCGAGCAGCTAGATTCGTGAAAAAGAATTACGATAAAAAACAGAGCGTTACGTTACTCATTGAAGAGTTGAGATGGTCATCGTTGAAAGATCGTAGATTAGAGGCGAGACTTAAACTTCTAGATAAATATAGGTCGGAGATATTCGTAAATGAAATGAAGGATATTATTCGACAACCAACGTATATCGGACGGAGAGATAATGAGGACAAGATTCGCGAAATAGATAGTAGGACAGAGAGGTATAAGGAGTCCTTTTTTCCTAGGAGAATACGTGACCACAATAGATAACAGTGAATTATAATTAGTTAGGAACTTGCTGCGCAGCACCCCCTGCCATCAACCGTCAAGGTGACTTGCAGGGTAATATGTAGATGTAGATGCAGACAGTAAAAAAAGTGATTTGTCGACAAGTACGACAGTTAAATGGTGGGTGATGAATAATACAAATCTATTGTGATATCCTCTATCTCGCTCCGCTATCAATCTTTCTTTTTCCATATTTATAGGTCAATCCTTACCTCACAATGAACTGTGCCACACTTGGCCACACTAAATAATCTACGTGTTCCCGAGCATCCCGGGTGCCTGTGAGTCAGACTGGGGTGTCTTTGAACGCACCAATCAGAGGACAGATTTCAGGCATCGACCATCGCACTTACTTCAACGAAACAGACAAGTTTGATTCCTTGATAGATGCGATGCTTGGTGCGAGGCTACATATTGTTTTTACCCTTAGTGATCCTTTTCGTCCCCTTGTGGATTGAGACACAGGTTTCACTAATACATCACTGATTATTAGATATTCTTCGGAGTTAATGAATGCTACGAAATTTTTGCAAACCAACTTAAAATTTTGCAAGCAGTGCTGCAAAAGGCACAGTAGTATTACATTATTAACATACCAATTGGACGCTCCTCGCTGTTCAACCTGAAATTCCACATCCCAGGTCCGAACAAACCGCATTAATGCGGACCATAATCCGCGTTACGTGAATTTTTGGCATTGGAAAAACAAACCGTGTTGTAGCGAATCCATGTTATAAGAACCCGTGCTATAGGAGTCCCAGGTGTAAAAAGACATATATTCATCCTACACAGTGGCGGATTTACGCCTCCTGTGGCCTCTGGCGCTAAACAGATACCGTGGAAACGAGTTCATTGGCTTTAATTTGTCTGAATTATAGAGAAAAGAAAGCAAAACAAGCGCAAAATGCGCAATTGAAAGAAAGGCGCGATGCTAAGAACTATTCGGAACACAAAAATGCTTGGTGACAGTCATGAAGATTACGACGACTCATGTTTTGGGAAATTTAAAAATAAATTCCCATGCCGGGAATCGAACCCGGGCCTTCTGGGTGAAAGCCAGATATCCTAGCCACTAGACCACATGGGATACGGTTAAGTGCTGGATTCGTATTGGACCATTACTTTATTATTTATCCATGGCTAGTATAGAAGCGATTATAACTTTTATGTAGTGTTTATTAAATCCATCAAATGTATTTTTTCTATTAGTGAACCACTTTCGTGTCAGTTTGGTTTTATTCGAAAGCAATTCGAAAACAAATAATTCGTTAAATTCATACAAATTCATTTCTTTACAAAAACTATTAACAAAAACAGAATAGTCGTTCTCAAAATCACAGAAATTAATTTTTAAACAAAAATTGCAAACGCCTTGTAGCAGCACCAAACTTTTCTACTACTTGGCCCATAAATATTTTTTTGTTTTCAATAACCAAGTCTTTACTCTCTTCATTGTACTAAAACTTCGTTCTATCGTACAAGTAGAAACAGGCAAAGTTAATACAATTAAAACTGCTTTCCTAATAGCCAGTGTGATCAATCAAATCAATTATGCCATTCTCCAACTCAAAATCCGCCTTACTTGACCACATATCATACCATGTCATCACTTCATTTTCCAAATTATAGATTTCATAAATTCTGTTTTTATACTCCTGTCGTCCCAATTGACTCATTTGTTTTGGACAGAGTATCAAACGATTGAAATGCTTCTCATTTTCTGGAGAAAATCGACATTCAAGCTATGAGATAATCGAGTCTAAATATGGAATAAAAACAGAACGAAGATAATAATCCTCCACAGGCAAATCTTTGAAATTGGATCGATAAGTCTGGCGTGCACATGTTCTTGGCAGCATTAGATTAATGTTTAGTTTTTCGGCTAGATCCTTAACTTCCAAAAAAATCTCGTTAAAATGAATATCAACATTTTGTCTGTGATTTCGGAGCACTATTAAAAGCTTTAGTATATGCTCATGAACTTTCAAAATATCCAACTGAACGGCCTGAAGAGCCTGCGTTACTGGTTCTAGTATTGATGAATAAGTCGAAATAATAATGAGAATGAGCAAAAAACTTGTTGTGTTTGTGACATTGACTAGTTGATGTGCCTCTTGGGATGCTTTACCAAACTATGTTTCAGCTATTTGGTTTGATATTTCGTGAATTTTCTAAAAGTATACGTGAAAATCCTAATACTTTTGTACTTAGCACTCCAACGAGTTTCGCATAGCATTGGTATAGACGGAATCAAAGATCTTCTTTATTGTTAATAAAAAAGATATTTGTTACAATAAAGTGGCATGTTAGAATGGTAAAAATTCTCGCCATCCATAGTTAACCTGTTAATTTATTGGGCATTTCCAGTTTATTCCCATTTAAAAGTAAATTTTAATGAAATATTACGTTTTTCATATTTCCAGGGAGGGGCAACTGCCCCCCTTGCCCCCCCCCCCCCTGCCGACGCCCATGGCCACGACTACCGATAACAAACGTAGATTATTGTCACGGAGCATTGAATATGTAGTTTATTCGGGTACTAACATGACTGTAAATGATTTTGAAGTGAAAATAGAGAGAAACGGTGATATTCGGTGAATGCAATATATTTCTGGACTAAATAATAATTGAATTCCCTCTTGATAATCTCCCAAAGGAAATTGCTTTGATGGATCGTTTCACTGTTTTCAATACAGAGAAAGATTATTGAAAATCAATGAGTGCTCTGCATTTAAATATTACAAAATGTGACCATTTATTACTAGCGATTAAAGTTTAGCAATTTCTCCATTTGAGAACAAAAATCTAATTTACCATGCCGGGAATCAAACCCGGGCCTTCTGGATGAAAGCCAGATATCCTAGCCACGAGACCACATGGGATACATGTGTTGGAATACGATCTGGTTTCACTTAATTGCAGGCGCTTCTAACAAGCAATAACGTCGTTGAGTGAAGAAAATAATCCATCCCAAATTCTGCCAGAAATAGTTTTGTAAACTAAAAAACGGCGAACGTATGTGTTTGGGTTTCTGAGCAAGAGTTTGCATTTTCTTTTGTTTATACAATAGAATAGTTCGAGGTTTATCGGTGTCACGACTTGTTGTTCGTTACGCTCTACCCTCAAGCCACTAATATACTATAATCAACCTGGTTGCCACGCTAGCATTTTTCCGTAATACGTACCATACGCCTAATCTTAGGCTGGGAGCTGCAATAAAGCTAATTAACGTACACATATGCTTAATAAAAATAATAGTAAGTCATGCAGATAATCGCAGTGACAAATTGTCCTTCCTGGATAGAAGCCATAAAAATCATACTGAAATAGATTCTTGTGACGATCATTAACCTTAACCAAAGAAATTCGACTGAAGTAAACGTGATAAATGTGAAAACTAGGGTTTCCTCTCTCGTTTTATTTATAAGTAAGCTAAAGCCAGGTGATGACGACATTTACAATCTTAAGCCCTTAAAAATCATTAACTTATACCAATTTCAATTTTCAAATCACGCATAATTACACTGGATAACAAAAGAAAACTTTTTTGTTACATGGTGAGAAGATGATAGAATTTATAGAATTTTTCGCGCTGATTTAAAATCAAATTTTCTATCACCCAGGGTGTTTAATTAATCGAAAGATGTATGTCATTCAAATTAAAGGTATTTTTATTATATGTAAAAAATTAGTATATATTTACTAACCTAAAATGTGGTTGATGTGGATTGTCTGTTGAACTTTGCTTGAGGAACAACACTTTTTAGTGTCCAACAGTAGTCAGCCAACATTTTTGGACTCCATTTTACCTGGTAGCGGTTTTCCATAGCAGAGATGTCCGGATGAAAGCATTCTCCATGTTCATCGCTCACAGCCCCGAGGTTTTCCGGAAAAAAGTCCAAATGGGAGTCCAGAAAGTGTATTTTTAGAGACATATTACACCCCATTGCTCTGTAGGCCACAAGAAGCTCACTCACAAGCTGCTTGTAGTTTTCTGCCTTGTAGTTTCCCAGAAATTTGGTGACTACTTTTTTGAAAGATGCCCATGCAGCTGCTTCAGTTTCATTCAGTTGGCTTTCAAACAAAGCATCCTTCATCAGTTCTCTTATTTGATGGCCCACAAATATTCCTTCTTTGATTTTTGCCTCACTAATTCTCAGAAATTTATTTTTCAAGATGAGAAATCCACGTCCATTATGATCCATTGCTTTTACAAAATTTTTCATCAAGCCTAGTTTAATGTGCAATGGCAGTAAATAGATTTTTTCAGAACTGACCAGTGCCTGACTAACTAAATTTTTCTTTCCTGGAGTGAGTGCTTCTCTTTTTTGCCATAGCTTTTTGATGTAGTTTTGTCTATCTCTGTATCCTATTCACACAATAAGCAACAGAATTTGGTCTATCCAAGCTGTAACCCAAGTAACAGAGCAATCACTTTTAGATCTCCACAGACATGCCAAGAATACTTTTCATACTGGATACTGGTTAGTAGAAGTTTCATGTTTTCATACGATTCCTTCATGCGAGCAGCATGGGCTAGTGGAACAGATGGGTACTTGTTTCCATTGTGAAGCAGGACTGCTTTTATACTCATCTATGAGGAATCTATGAACAAACAACACTTCTGAAGATTGAGCTGCTACCCCAAGGCCTCCAGTAGAGAATCAAAATCATTGCAATAAACTAGATCTTCCACTTTAGAAAATAGATTTTCAAATTGCTGTTGAAGTTTATGGAAAAACATATTTTAGAGCCCTGATCAAGAAGATTCCTTTTAATCTTGAAGCTAAAAGTTCTGCTTAACTATTAGATAAATTTAGATCACAAACCAAATCATTGAGTTCAGAATGAGTTATCAAGTGAGGGTTAGAAGAAGTCAGGCTTTCCACAAATCCTGGGTCATTCTGTATTTCATCTCCTGAGTCACTCCGGGTCTCAACACCACCATCATCTTCTTCATCTAAGGTCCATGTTTCTGGTGGCTTAGGTACAGGAAGCTCTGGACCATGGGACACAGGTCTGATAGCTAATGGAAGATTTGGATATTATACAGTATGTTTAGACTTAGATGTAATTCCAGATATGTTAGTCAAGCAAAAATAGCAATCTGATGAATGGTCCTTAGGTTCTCTCCAAACAATGGGAACTGCAAATGGCATGTGACGGGATCCTTTAAGCCAGCCAGTCAGTAGTGTTACACATGAAACACAACAGATGTGAGGGGCCCAAGATTTGTCCTGATCACCTACTTTGCATCCAAAATAAAGGTCATATGATTTACTAACTAAAGGGGTAATATTTCGCCTCTGTGCCTTAAAAGTTAACTCACCACAAATATAGCAAAAATTGTTTGGGTGACTTTTACAATTTCGAGGCATGTTTCCCTTAAAAAAACACACACTACACACTAAAAATATTCACCACTAAGCTAGAACTCACAGACACTAGGCATGTTTCACAAATGAAAGCTGACACTCAACTGAGAGCAAAGATACTGGATCAGACATTGTGAAAGTGTCAGCATATTTACATTAGTAGCTACCTACCCAAGGTGATGACTCATAGGTTTTGGACTATGAGTTACAGACACTAGGCATGTTTCACAAATGAAAGCTGGTACTTAACTGAGAGCAAAGAGATCCAAGGTGATGACTCATAGCTTTTGGACTATGGTGATATGCAAACAATGACCTCATGTTAACAGTCAACACATAAACAAACCAACATTTACAAACTTGCTATGTTTCTTTCTATGAACACAATAAGTAATATTTATTTATACGATAATTTCTATATACATATTATTATGTCTCTTACACAAAAATGGTGGGTGATAGAAAAATTCTTACTTCATTTTTTAAATCAGCACCTAAAAATACATATGAAACAGTTAAAATTTTACATTTAGCAAAATCTTGGTTGACCAATGTTATTAGTGATGCACCGAAGTTCGGCTTTGGCCTTGGTATTCAGCCAAAATCTGCTAATAGAAAGGCCGAATGTTTTCTAAGTCCAGATTTTATCTATTTTTTACATTTTAGTTTTTAATGAAGGGAAACATCTGGAGTATAAATTATTTATATTACAATATAGAATGTTTATAAAGTGCTCATGTAAATTTAAACCTAATAAAAATATATAAAATAAACTTTTTTAATTTCTAATCTATCTTATAAAGCACACTGAAAAGTATAAAATATTTTTGGGTCACACAAAATATCTGGACCTTAAGGAAATTTTTCATTACATATGATCAAGAATCTTTTTAAAAAGATGTACCTATTATGCTGATTAAATTATTCACTACATTATAAAGTCTGAAAATTCTTGTTTAATTAGCATATGCCATACATATTTTTAAAGAGATTCATGATCATATCTAATAAAAAATTTCCTTAAGATCCAGATATTTTCTGTGGCCCAAAAATTTATTTTATACTTTTAAGTGTGCTTTATAAAAGAGTATAAATTAACATTTTTTAAATATTTTAATTTTATACTTTTCAGTGAAATGAATTTATAATTATGAGATGAGATGAAATTGTAATGTATAGATTTACATCAAACATTACTGTTCAATATAGAAATGAATATTGTAGCTAATATTATTATAAAAATTTTATAAGGAAATTCTTTTTGGTAATAACTTTAAAGTGAATATTTATATTATATGAAATGACATTTCGATAAATTCATGTAATCCTTTTCTCTGGTATAACCCCAGGTTCCATATTGTTCCAGTAAACTATTGAAGGACTTTCTTTTGGATTACTTTGTTAAAATGTTTTACACCAGTTCCATAACAAAAGATTGTCTGACTCTATAAGCTGAAGTTGCAATACGTTAGGCAAATCAATTCTGTTCTTCCTACATTGGCAAAACTTGCACAGATAAATCTTGTCCCTCCTCCAACCTCTCTTGAAAGCGATTGTCTTTTTAGCATTGCAATTGTTCAGTACAGTAACCGCAGGAGCAATCTGGCAGCAGACAATGTAGAGAAATTATAGTTCCTGCACTATAATATAAAATTTCTTAAATTTTACTATTAATGCTTGAATCATAATTTTGTAATATGTAATAATTAAATAAATAAAAAGGTTTTTTGATAAAATTTCAGATTTATTCTTGCATTCTTGAAGTTAATTCTATGACGGTGATATTCGGCCTCGGCCGAGTATTGGTTATAACTAGGCTTGGTAGGATTCGATTTAAATCGATAAACGCCGATTTATGCGTCATGATTTTAAAACTTTGTTATCCGCTCTCAAACTTAACATATTTTACCACCAAACATCCAAAACGGAAGAGACAGTCTGTATTTGTCATACCAAACGGCCACACAACATTCAGAATTTGCTTTCTAATATCGCTTATATCAGTCTTAAGGACACATACTGAGCAGCCGTGAGATCCAAAGGTAAAGGACAAAATATTATGATCGGTTTATTGTGCTCTTTTTTACCCTCGGCCAGATCCGATAATTCATACGCACTCCATTTACCGAAAAGTCGGGGAACGCCTATTGCGTCCTCTGCGTGACATTATCTGCCGACCTCCTCCAACAGGCGAAATGAAAGGTTTTCCCGGACTGAAAAATGAGTACCGATCGTCAGATGGTCTTATGGCATTTCCAAAAGCACCCTGTCAGAAAATTTATATAATCCATCTGAGAGTGTCCCCCGTGCTTAGTTTCTTTTGCATTGCTATCGAAGGAGCATCGTTCCATATACGCACTCGGGGCATTTTTCCGCAAAGACGAGGTATTTTTCATCAAAATATTCATTCATACATTAGGTTGTGCATTATGCTCACGTCGCATTAATTTCTCACTAATTATCTCGATTATCTCGCGAATTAACGAATAGAATACACTTTCTGATTTATTGCGAAAAATGAACTGTTCCAGGTTGGTGGTCGAAGTCAACAACAAAACATTCGCCAATATATAGGTAACAACAAACAAAGCAGCATAAAAGAAGCCTTCTTTTTATTTACACACTTTTAGTTAAACTTAATAAGAAGGAATTCAATTTATAACACTTTTCTAGATAAAAATTGATGAAATGTATTGAAACGATATTAGATATCGCTTTATAAGAAATATAAACGTCGATGTTTGTGTATTTCTGACTAATCAACCTTTGGATTGTTATAGTCAAAATATAAACGTCGAAAACTAAAATGCCCAACAAAATTTATAAAAGTAAACGTTGATGTACGTCGTTGATTTTTAGGAAAAATAAACTGGTAGGGGCCCTTTTTAAGAAATATTAACGTCGAAAACTACCAAGCCTAGTAAAATGTATTAAAAGTAAACCTCGATATTGGTCGCCGATTTTTAGGAAAAATAAACTTCGATTTATAAGAAAAATAAACGTCGAAAACTACCAATCCTATAGTAGAAGTAATTTTAAGCATCGGTAATCGTCGAAAATCTCTCCGGAAAATATACGTCGATTTAAAAAAAAATAAACGTTGAATTCTACCAAGCCTAGTTATAACATTCGGCCAAAATGTATATTCGGTGCATCACTAATAATTATACAACATACACACAAAATGATGACAAATTTATGCATAAACAAATACAATAATAAACAATTTACAACTGATTCAATTCCATTATTCCCTATTTTTATGGAGTTTTCTAGGTTCAAGATGGGACTTTAGGGCTACCGTAGCAGTTAAGATAGTGGTTCTCAAACTTTTTTGGTTTGTGCCTCCCTTGACAAATTGAAAAATTTTTGAGACTCCCTGACTGTTTGAGATTGTAAGGTAGGCTGCATCATTAGACATAAAAGAATAGGAAGCACATAGTAGAGCATACAATATAAACTAATGAAATTTATTAAATTAAAGCAATTATGATTATATGTATTAATATTTCAGAAAATAAAAACAAGTTTTCTTTGGTTAACAGTTTCATAATTCACAAATTTAGGTAAAAATAGGCATTTATAAACTTCAAATTATTAATTTTAATGCCTGTGATGTTCTGGTTGAACAAAACAAAGCCTATCAAAGCGCAGTGTCCGAGTTGATAGGGCAACTCGAAGATCATCCTCAATTCGTAATTTAGAACGGTATTTGGATTTTATTACTGCCACAGCAGAAAATCCAAATTCACACAATATTGGGCATTCATTATTCTTTTCTAATCAAAACTCAACAATTCTATTCTGCTGAAAAATCTGATGCAATGTGTTATCACAGGACAAGTCTATTAACTGTCCTTCTGTAGGCAATAAATTAGTGTTTGAATAATTAGAAAATGGATTTCGGATCCATTCAAACTTAGTTAAATCAATATCTTGAAAGTAATGGTTGAAATAATTTTTTAAGCTTTCCAAATGTTTTATGAACACATCACTTTCAATTGAGCTTGAATATTCGTCAGTTGCACTTTTCAATGTTGGTAATGTAGAAAAAAAATTTCCATAACTCGCATTTCATCAAAAAACCTTTAATTTTATCTCTGCAGTTTAAAATGTTTATTTTTACTCCTTGCATAGACGAATTTAACACGTTTAATTTAAATATCAACCAAGTATCCAAATTTATGCACGAAGCTTCCGTAATTTAGAAGATGAGCATCTTCATTTTTGCTTTCGGCAAGAAATGTGACAATTTCATTTCTTAACTCAAAATCTCGTGCTTCACAATAAAACAGCAAAACTGTATGCTCAGAGTCCATATCTTTGCATAATTCAGCACACATTCTAGCTTTTAGCGGAAGTGTTTTTATATAATTTGCATTTAATTTTCATGTAATTCCGAGCTCAAATGTTTTGAAGCTAATATTTCCCTATGTAACATGCAATGTGTTCAGATTGCATTTTTTGCATTTTGTTTAATTAACACTCGAAGTCAACTATGAACACCTGCCATGCTTAGTGCTCCATCTGTACACAAGCCAATACAGTTTTCCCAATTTAACTCATTTTCTATGAAAAAATGGTCAATTATTTTGAATAGTTCTTCAGAAGTAGACTTATTTTTAATAGGCTTACAAAATAATAAATCTCTCATTTCTTTTCCAATTGAATATCTTACACATGTAATCAAATGTGTATCCATTAACATCGGTTGCTTCAAATACTTGCAAATCGTGTTGTTTTTTATTTTTCCATTAATTGAGTACACAAATCCTCGGATAGTGAACCAATTCTTCTTTGTACTGCAGTATTAGAGAGAAGATTTAAAAAAAAATTCTTTAGCAATTGATTCACCAAACAATACTTCTGCCATATCAATTGCAGCCGGCAGTAATAAATTCTCGCCAATTGTGTGCGATTTCTTGCATTTTGGGATTCTGTAAGATGCTTTATATGATGCCAACAATAATGGTTGCACAACAGCTAACTTCATGAGTGCTTTTGATTGAGCTTTGTTTTGTTTAAGCTTTCTTTCGAAAACCTCTTGGCTTATTAACATATTCTGATGACATTTTTCTAAATGCCGTTTCAGTTTGCAATGTCTCATACTGTCAGAAGTCAGAACCTCGTTACATATTATACACAAAGGCTTTTCTATATCACCGTCATTTTGAAATTTAAAAACCATATGACAAATATTCCTTTCTGTATTTTATTATTTTGAGGTGTCCTGTCGTTACTTTTACTGGTGCTCATTACTTTTTTGCTTACAACCCATTACAAACTTTTCCATTTATGGGGTCCTAAAAAGGTAGATACTTTTAATTACAATTCTAAAAATATCCAAATAAATAGTAAATTTAAATTTAAAATATCTACTGATTACTAGCGTAAGAGCAGGGAAATGTGAAAATTTATGTATCATATACATCAAGCTACGTTATAAACATATCAGCCGGGGCCGGCAGCCCTGTGCCGGGCATATTTGCCGCCCGGGTGCAAGCAGTTTATACCGCGTCTTAAGGTCTTATAAAAGATTTAGATTGTAAGTTGTATTTAATTTAAGAAAAAACATAGTAAACTAGGGGCTTCGACCCTGGCGCCTACTGCGCTCATCCTCCATTTGTTATTATTGTTAGTAATTAGTTCAAAATATTCCGTATCAATGTCAACGTTTTATTATTCACATTTTTATCAGAGAGTATTGTAATTATTATTATTTGCATAACTTGAATCTAAAAGAAATCATTCAAATTTTTTTGTGGCTTAAGTAACAAGCTTCTACTAACAATAAGAATTACGCTACGTAAAGAATAAACAGATGTTTACCTCAGGTTTGAATCATTTTACCCGTAATTTCAGGTTAAAAATGATATAACGAGTATTATAAATTATTTTTTAAAATAAAAAATCCTATTTATTAAAAATCAGTAACTTTTATTTACTCTGTAAAAATCCGGAAAGAAATATTTATAGATTTTTGCTGCATTTGAAAAACATGCAAACAGGATCCTGCGTAGACACAAGATATTTTATCTAAGTTGTATAATTTATATTGATCTGAAAATATGCCGTAGAACATCTGCTTAGTAATTTATTGAAGACAACCTATATTAAATGTCCAGTCTAAATTAGCTCTATGTATATTTTAATAATAGAACGAAACTTACTTAGTTCCTTATGGATGATTGGCCTATTTCTTGATGCGAGTGACAAAATCCGGTGATTAAGTATCACACCAAACAGTTAAAATTTTTATTTGGGTTAATCTTAATTTTCAGGAAACGTTCCACTTTCCACACAACCATAAAATTTTTACAAGTAAAATTAAAGGAACTAACCTTCAACAAACACTAACAAGAAACGGATGAGGCAAATTATTGTTAAATTCCACAATGAATTTAATGACGACCGGTTTCACTATCTCGAGTACAGCAAATATTATATATAAGGGGGTGCAGGGAATGCTTGGAGAGAGGTTGGGTGGAGTGCATACGGTGCAATTGCAGCACAGTGTTCAGTTATATACACGAAACGTGGGAGAGAAAGGAGACCTGTGAGTGGGAGAGGGGAGGCGGAATGGTGAAGTAGAGTTTTGAGGGGAGGCAGAATGGTGGAGGATAGACTGGGCCCCTCATGTGTCGCCGTTCGATTAGTGACAAAACTCGCGCCTCCCAAGGGAGGCGCGCCTCCTACTTTGAGAACCACGAGGTTAAGGGGTTGAAGAAGTCCCCGCCGTACTTCAGGCCAGCAAGCATTTCTTTACATCCTCCAACTTCATCGTCATCTGTTACAATTTACAAGAGTCTCTATTATCAAATTAACTTTATTCGTTTAACTTTTTAATCATTTTTTGTTAATGGTTAGGATAAGGATCGGATCTCCGGGTGGGGACTAGGGGATGCACAGAGGAAATGTAAGATTAATAAGAAAGCAAGTAGTGAGAAATTAAAAATAGGCACATGGAATGTTAGGACTATGAATTCAGGGGGTAAACTAGAGAACTTAAAAAGGGAAATGAGAAGGAATAATGTAGGTATAGTAGGTCTTAGTGAAGTCCGGTGGGAAGGAGAAGGCGAGATAAATTCAGACGAATTTAAGATTCTTTACTCGGGAGGGGAGAAAAAGGAAAGGGGAGTGGGGATTATAATGAGAAAAGAGATAGCTGAAAGAATTAGTAAGGTAGTGACAGTTAATGACAGATTAATAGCCGTAAAACTCCAGATGGAGCCAGTGGATATGCTTATAATTCAAGTGTATATGCCAACAACTAATGCTGGCGACGACGAAGTAGATGAAATCTATGAACAGATTATGGAGATACTAGAGGAGGAGGGAAAAGGAAGGATCACTACCATAGTAATGGGAGACTGGAACAGTGTAGTCGGAGAGGGACAGGAAGATAACATAGAGGGAAAATGTAGACTAGGGAAGAGAAATGAAAGAGGGGAGAAACTTGTGGAATTCTGCCATAGAAATAGACTGATTGTAAATAATACATGGTTTAAGCATCACCAGTGGAGACTTTACACATGGAGAAGCCCAGGAGACCAGAGTCAATACCAGATAGATTACATACTAGTCAATGAAAGATTTAGAAATAGCATTAAAAATGTGAAAACACTACCAGGGGCAGATATCGATTCTGACCACAACCTTTTGGTGGCAAATATACAATGTAGACTGAAGAGCGTTAGGAGAAACATAAGAGTTAACAAGAAATGGAACTTAGAGGAACTCCTTAAAAACAAGGAGGCTATCATGACTGAGCTGGAGGAAAGGTTGGGGGAGAGAGCTGAAGAAAATAGGAAGAATGTAGATGAGGAGTGGAGATACATCCATAGCAAAATTAAAGATGTAATGGAAAATAAGGTAGGAAAGATAACGGGTGAAAGAAACAAAAAACCCTGGATCACAGCAGCCATGCTGCAAAAAATGGAAGAGCGGAGAAAGTGGAAGAACATAAACACTGAAGAAGGCCAAAGAAAGTACAAGGAGTTAAATAATGCTTTAAGAAGGGAAACAGATAAAGCAAGAGAACAGTGGATAAATGAAAAATGCGAGGAGATTGTCGAATGTGAAAGAATTTGTAAAACAGACCTCATGTATAGCAAAGCAAGGGAAAAAGGGGGAAAGCAAGGGAAAAAAGCAAGAAAGATAGGACGTAAAGGAATCATGAACAAAAGTGGTAAAATAGTATCGGAGCCAGACAATGTAAAGAATGTCTGGAAAGAATACATTGAGGTTCTGTATGACAAAGAAGGAAAGCTAAGAAATATTGAATTAAATGAAGAAGAGGATGTGGAAGAAGATCAGCTAGGACCAAGTATTCTCGAGTCTGAAGTTAAAAGAGCAATTGATGACATGAAAAGAAGAAAGGCTGTTGGGAGTGATGATATACCCGTGGACGTTCTTATGGTTTTGGGGTCTAAAGCAGTTAAGCAACTCACAAAATTTTTTAACCAAGTATATGATACTGGCATATGGCCTGAAGATTTTTTAGATGTTGTGATGGTACCACTGGAGAAAAAGAACAATGCAAAATGTTGTAAGGATTACAGAACTATTAGTTTAATTTCTCATACAGCTAAAGTTCTAACCAGAATAATAACCAAAAGAATTGAATGTAAAATAGAAAAGGAGCTGCAAGATAATCAGTTTGGTTTTAGAAGAGGAAGGGGGACTAGAGATGCTATAGGATGTATGAGGATGATGATAGAAAGAGCGCTAGAAGTCAATAAAGGTATGTATTTTTTTTTTGTAGATTGGGAGAAAGCTTTTGACCGAGTGAAATGGGATAAAATGCTGGGTATTTTAAACAAAATAGGAATAGATTGGAAAGATAAAAGACTGCTTAAAAACCTTTACTTTGATCAAAAGATTAGAGTCAGGGTTGAAGGAGAAGAAACAGAAAGTACTTCAATAGAAAGGGGAGTGAGGCAGGGTTGTCCTATTTCACCAGCGATATTTAATATGTATGCAGAAACAATAACAGAAGAAGCGTTGATGGAAGAGAAAGGATTTAAGATAGGAGGTGAAAGTATTACCACCATTAAATACGCAGATGATCAGGGCTTAATAGCAGAAGGCGAGAAAGAGCTTCAGAGGATGACAGACAGACTAGTGGAGGTTGGCCAACAATATGGAATGAAGATCAATGCTGAAAAAACGAAAGTCATGGTGGTTTCAAAGGAACATAAAGAATTAAATATAATGGTAAATGGCCAAAAATTGGAACAAGTAAGTAGTTTCAAATATCTCGGCAGTATTTTAGCACAGGATGGAAGTAGTACACAGGACATCAGAAGTAGGATTGCAATGGCAAATGCAGCATTTAACGAGAAGAAGGAGCTTCTCACAAGCAAGAAAATAAATTTAGAAACAAGAAAGAAATTAGCAAAATGCTACATATGGAGCATAGCTCTTTATGGTGCAGAGACGTGGACGGTAAGGAGAAAGGAGGAAAAATATTTAGAAAGTTTTGAGATGTGGGTATGGAGAAGAATGATGAAAGTGAAATGGACAGAGAGGAAGAGAAACGAAGAAGTATTAGAAATGGTGGGAGAAGAAAGGACGCTAATAAAAACAATCAGGAAAAGAAAAGCAAATTGGATAGGGCACATATTGAGAAGACAGTGTTTACAAAGGACGATCTTAGAAGGAAAAATTAGTGGAAGAAGAGGAAGAGGGAGAAAAAGAATAGGAATATTAGATAATATAAAGCAGGGATATAATACTTATAGAGGTATAAAAGAGGCTTCTAGGGAGAGAGAGAGAAATGGAGGCAGCGATTCAGTTAAAACCTGTCTTCAGACAGAAGCATGATGATGATGATGAGGATAAGGATAATCCCTGATGCCTCCAATATTGATTTTTTTCTGTGGCTTAAAATTAGTTTTAAATTCGTGTTCGTTTTTCCCAATAAATTCTAACTCCTCGATTCTATTCCTATCGTATACCATGCCTTATTTTCTCCGAGTACCAGGAATATATCCCTTTATCTGTCATAATCCTGTTCTCAGGCGTTTCCCAATGTAGCGTTTTAAATCATTTCGATGACGCTATCTCCATTCTTGAATCTACTTACCTCGCGGCCATTTTTTGCTCTCTCAATTTTCTTTATTTGCTCTATCTCATATGGTTCCCAAGCGTTTGTAGCGTATTCTAATATAGGGAAGAATAATTGGAGAATACGGAGTTTCACCATGTGAAGGCTACATCCGTCGATTTGATTGTAATATAGGCCAGGTTAGGCTGTATGCTAACTCTTTTGCTGCCTTACTATTTGATTTTAGATTTCGCATCACATCATGTTTTCCTTTCTCTCTCTCTCTCTCTTTTAGATTTCATAATTATTTTATCTTGCTTCTCTTATTAGTAACCATCGTTTATCTCATTTTGTTCTCATCTCCTATATCTGAGTTCTCATACCCATTAAGGGATTCATTATGGATATTGTCTCAAAAGGTGCGTCCCGTATACTAAAAAATTGTTTTAAAGAGTCGATATATCGACTCGAGTTTTCTATAATTTATTTATCTTTATTTTATATCTCGTGATATAAGCATATAAAAATATGCTGTAATATATTCTAAAGCTCTGAAAATTAAGATGGAATCTTTCGAATCTTTCAGAAAAGTGAAATAGTCAATGAACGGATTTGAGGTTGCTTCTTTGAAACGTTATGTAATATCCTCAAGATAATACAGAAAGTATTTAACTCTTTTCTAACTCATTTTTTGTCGTGTATTCATGAGGCAGCAATGCGACTGCCTACTTATTCAAATCCACTTTTACAGACTCCGTCGAACCAAGAATTTAAACGCGCGGAACTACACAGAGGCAAGGTCCCTTTCGAGAACAAGAAGATCAGGTCCAGCAAGTCCTTCCTAAGGTCAAAAGGATTTGCGGGAGGTTATAAAATTCGGGAGGAGAGAGAGGGAGAGAGAAAGAATTATAGCCGACCGCCAGGGATGATGGGTTCTTACCGGCCCCCTGGAGACAGAGAAAGAAGAAAAATAATAGAGAAATATGGCGCTTTCGTTCTCTACGTTCTGTATCTTTTCCCAATTCATTCGTCTCTTCTTAACTCGCACCCAATGGAATTCTTTTTGAAAAGACATCGAAGGAAGAATCGTCTTGACTTTTCGATTTTTAGTCGGGAAATCAATTTCATGTCGATGTGAGACTTTGACGGCGCTGCCTTTATAATCGATAACAAGCGCACGTTGTATCTTTTTTTACAAGAACGTAATAGAATTATCTGAAGAGGAAATAAATGCCCAAAAACGCATATCTAAGAGTTGATAATATATGATCTGCGGAGGATTTTGGTAATTATGCGAAACGTTTATATGGCCGTAATTTACGTGCAATTTATTGTTGTTACAATTTTCTATTTGTGTAGGTCATACTATGAAATGCAATTCTGAAAATTTAATGTTGAACCTTATTTAGATTGACCAGTTTTTAATGATAGAGTATTAAATTTTAAACGATAGCATTTATTTTCATATGTATGTACTTACCAGTAATATAATCATTAAAATCAGCAGCTCGACATTTGAATGCATAGTTCAAAATTACCAATTACTATTTTTAAGTTCGTGCAACATATCAATTAAAATAGACGTACTTGACATAACCTTCATTTTCTGCAATCGATTATTTTTATCTTTTTCATTATTTTTGGCATTTTGAAGTCAGGTGCGGCATATAAATACACATTCCCTAATGGCTACTAGACTCACATATAAGAATCATCATGCAATTTTTTTCTAAATCAATGCTTGCATTCTTTATACCGTAGATGCCTTTTGTTATTATCACCAATTATTCTAATCACCCTGTTATTATAATCGAAACCAATTGTAGTAAAATGAAGACTGTCGTTCGTTGTTATCAGCCGCTTAATGCAATGAATTAAATGGACCACATTAAACGGCACTGTATAAAGTACCGTAATGATACCATTAGGTAAATGAGTATTTCTTTGAAATAAATCGGCGAAGGCTCAAGAAATAGAGACACGTAGCTTCCCAAGCGACTTCTGATCGGCCAATCTCTGTGACTTCAGGCAGGGACCTGAGTAGCGCAATAGGGACACTTCCCCCTCTCCCTGCTCACATTCTTCTTGGCCTATCTACCCTTACTCCTCCTCCCACCCCCTCTACATCTCGCAGTACTCCATTTCCGGCGCTCCGTCCGTTAGTCGAGTGCCGTCGCCCGGGGCGGGGAAGCAGGGCCCGATGCACGCCGTAGAGAGAGGTCATCAATCAGTTGACCTTAGCCCGGAACAGGAACCAGGGCACCCTCTTAAAGCGAGGGATAAGGGTGGGTGGGGGGAGAGGAGGAGGGTGGAGGGGTGGGGTGAGTTCATCGAGTAAGGGAATGGAGAAGGGAACGGCGAAGATAGGAGATCAGTTCGAGGTGGCAGTAAGGGATTAAGGGGGAGGGTGGAGAAAGCGGATGGCGGATCGAGGAGTGCACGGGAGAGACGCGAAAAGAAGGAATGAGTCTGAGTAGAGATTGGACGACAAAAATATTTCACATTGGCGGTACAGCGATTTGAGCCTATTTATAAATTTCGCCAAAATTAATTCTGGAGAACAGAAGTTTTTTTAAATTCAGACGATGCGTGGTTAAATTTTGATTCGGTGATTTTATGCTATCATGAAAAAATGCTTTGTTTTGAATGATATTTTAGGAATAATTGCAGAACCTGAATAGGCATTCGAATAAATTAGCTTCAGAACGGTTTTCTCATTTCACGGGAAATAACAAAAAGAATGAGGTAAATGGGAATTCTAGAAGAAGTATTGTAAAATAATGAAATTGAAGATGCAGCGAATAAAAACTGTAATCCGAAGTTGGTAGGATTCTAATCTACGCTCCTAGAGCGAAGTCTGATTTCTAGTCAAACGCCTTAACCGCCTTAACGACTGCTTGAAGGTGGCAGCAATTAGAGCAATCTGAATCCTCAAGATTCCTGATTATGGACTGATTATAAATGTTAATGTAGCATAATTACACTGTTGGGTATCCATCAATTACGAAATTTTCATTCATAAAAACAATCACATTCGCATATCACAACTCGAAAATATAGTTTTGAGGATATTAAGACTAATAATTTCCATCATAAGCTTTTGCTTTAAGTTCTACAGTACGATCATTTTAGTTGTTAAGTTTCGGATATATATGGAGGCCTTGTACAATCATAACCAAGAATTGGAGAGAATAAATTATGAGTTTTCTTTTTTCGTATTTATTGATATTTAAATTAACTTAACGTTATGTATTATAACGCTGACGATAGTCTTATATTAATTTCATTCATTGTACTATAAAAATCTTTTAATTAGTGTTGTTGTGAACATGATTTTGGTACATTCATACGGAGCTTCTCTAAGCACTTTAACCCTAGATTACTAACCATTCGTCTGGTAGACGACGCCCAAAACAAATATACTCCCCCTACTCCATTTTTTGAGTTCTAGGTTTGGATTTTTTATAGCCTCATTTTAACTTGTGTTCTTCTAGTGTGACTGTTTACACAAGGGATTATTTCCTTTGATTTTGTGCTACGCAACTGAGGTCGCCTCACAGACGAATGGTTAGCCTGGACGTTACTTGGCGATCCTAAAATTAAGTTGTACTCTTTAAGTCGATGATCGCTAATGTTCTGCAAATAGAGCTGCCTCAGGAGAGCCAAAATAAGGGCGAACTGAGCAAACGTTCGATATGTTCATTTCGTCCTTCTAAGAAGAGGAGAATTACAAGATTTCACTGCAGTGCATGTTCACGTGCTATTTGTGGAGAACATGGTGGAAACATGTGTTTGGAATGCTGTGATGAAATTTAATACAATATTGTATGTTTAAATGTACATACCAGAGATTGTTGAAGTATTGTTAAGTATTTAAAAATTTAAGTGTCTCTTTTTTCTTTTATTAAAAAATATTAGTATGAGGTAGTCTGTTAGACTAATATTCAAAGATGGCTCAAAAAACTTTTTGGCGTAAACTGAATTAAAGTTAAAATCTCCAGCCAAAAAACAGTGGTAATAGCCCGATGCATTTCGCCCACTAAGTGGGCATTTTCAAGGTCGACGATCCTTCGACAGCGACCAAAGTCGACTTTGGTCGCTGTCGAAGGAACGTCGCCCTTGAAAATGCCCACTTAGTGGGCGAAATGCATCGGGCTATTACCACTGTTTTTTGGCTGGAGATTTTAACTTTCATTCTGTTAGACTAATGGTAAAAATCCCGTTTGTAAAACGAAGGATAATAATCTAGGGTTAAATATTCCGAACTCATTCTTTTAAAATTCCACCGGTCGCATCCCTCTCGGCATCATATAATTAAATACATAATTGTCCAAAATACGATTATGATGATTCTGAAATTTTATAGAATTTTACATAAAAAGGATTAAATACTTTCAAGGTCTTATAAATAATTTTCTTTTTAAAAATTGACTTTTATGTTCTGAATTCTTTTCCTAATTTGAAATGCAGCCAACAGCAGTGAAACTTGTTTACGGTCGCGAAGGTTTAAAGACTACATAAAGCCGTAAAACAACTATAATCCTCTGAAATAACTATATATATAATAATAAATATTCTATACTTTTTAAAGAGCACCCCTTGGTCACTGCCTAGAGACCCCTGTGATCCACAAAATATAACAATTTAAAAATTTTCAATGGAAATTGTGCGTTAAAGAGTCTTAGATTCATTAACCAATCATAACGGTAAAAATTCTGAAGATTGTGCTGTTACCGAAGAAAACTGATACCAATATTACATAGAAAACTAAAGGCTGTCTAAAAAATGGTTTTAACAACAAACTTTACTTAAAACTGGAATAAAGAATTCAAATTACCAAAATGATACGCAGTCGGCAGGACTCGAACCTGCGCTCCCAGAGGGAATCTGATTTCAAGTCAGACGCCTTAACCACTCGGCCACGACTGCCGTTATTTTGTTTTAATTGATTTTTTGAAGATCCTGCTAACGTAGGCGAGGCAATTATAACGTAATAATAGCAACGTGGAAAATTCTACGGAAATCTTGATTTAATTGGGAAGATGCAGGAAGCGGCCAACAAATCAAATATTTATCTGAGACTAGGAGACAATTGATAAGTATCTAATAAAGAATCACTTCTAGGATGACATTTCCTGTACATTACTTTTATTTTCAATGATTTTTAATTACCGCTATAGGCTTATATTTGTAAAAAAATGACATTTTGTTTACATAAATTTGGCTTTATGCCTTAGCCTGATCACGGCAAATACCATTGAATAGGCTTAAGGCCTCTTTTAGGTTGATTTCGGCGGAAAATTTTCTTTATTTATTTCAATAATTCGGCAATTCTAGTAGTATTGGTAGTAGTTTATTTTTCACATACAGGAAATTCCAATTACATGCAATTTAATGAGCAATCTGTTTTATTCGGGGTGGCATTTACTGGCATTCGCCCTAGACGGAAGAGAAACTCGGCAAAACCTTCCGTAGGCAGCCGAATTGATAATTTGGCATATATAAATAAATAACACCTATCAATATAACATTAACATCAGATAAAAGTAACAACGTATGTATGTACATACATACAGATTTCTGGTAAAATAAATATTCGACAATTTTAACAAATAAAAGCCAATGACTAGTTCTGACTCATTGTCTTCTTGCTCTTGTTGTGTCGTGTCGTCTTTTGCATTCAATAAATATGAAACATCAAAATATATGTTTCAGACACGAAGTGCACATAAAGAATTTTAGTATGCTTGGATTTAACACTTAAAGATAATTGCTGATACCTGAAAATACGCTTTGAACTTCATAAATAATCCACTAGGTTAATATACTTATTATACTTTTCATTTTTGAAAAATGAAACTGAAAACAATATGGAATTGCCAATTAAACACGGACATCCCAGAGTTGATAACAGCAATCTCAGCTTAAGGAAAACTACCCAAAATGGTAAAATATTTCGCAGTCGGTAGGATTCGAACCTACGCTCCCAGAGGGAATCTGATTTCTAGTCAGACGCGTTAACCGCTCGGCCACGACTGCCTGTGACGTTAAACAACCTGGATTTATTAATCAACTCATAGACGATTGTATTTTGCTAGGTTCTCAAGTTCAAGACAGCGCTAATAAACTTCTACACTCATCTGCTTTCTTTCATCAATCGTTAAGCCGTTTCCTGATGCTAGCAATTGAGAAAATATAACATAATTAAAACTGTGCAGTGCCAAAAGGTCACTTTATGATAATATTTTTCTTTTCAAATGGACCATTAAATATATATTGATGAATTAAGATTCGAAGTCGCGAAATATTCATGTTACCGATAGAATAGAAATCATCTTACGAACTCATCATTATTTATGCTTGGAAAATCCCAAAATTGCATTGAAGGCTGAGGTTATTCCTCTAACAGCGAGCGACAGAAGTGTATCTCACAGAACAATTTTTCTCTTTTCAGTAAATTACTGGGTTATAAAGTAACGTCTCCCGTAATTGTTGTTATTAATCAATCAAAGGTGTCTTTGACAAGAAAAATTATCATTGCAAATGGCATGGAGAGCTTAGGATTAGGATGTCCTTTGGACTTAATATTTTTACTATAACGAGTAGAAATATATCGAAAGAAACTATTAAGGAAATTTTGCTCTTGAAAAAAAAATTACCCGTTCTAAATATACTTAATTATAAAACCAATACATATTTTTATCTAAATATCAATAAGTATTTACAAGTAGTGGCAAAACTACACGGAATCAGTGCATTTATTTTGTTTTTATTAAAATTTATACACGGATGTGATGGTAGATCTTTCCACCAGAGAAATGTTCAACTTTTTCATTAGTGCCATCTAGTCTGCAATAAAAAGGTACCCAAGAGCCGGATTTCACTCTATTATGTTCTCATAAGCTATAACCCGTCTTCTGCCATAAAAATCTGTTCCGATTTTATGCTCCAGTACAGTGGTTTCCAACACCCTTTCAAAGACAAACAGTATTTCGCGACATCTCACCTTGAAACAATGCTGTATATTTGCTCATACGGTTATCACGACGTTTGGAACCATTAATTTGTTGGTAATTGATTATCATCTACACATTTGAGGAACGAATACAGCCCCTATGACCTATCAACCTTTCAAAATAGATTATTTATTTAACGACGTTTTTCGCAACCCAGTTTGCGAACCACTGCTCTACCATAACCGTCGCCCTTGACAACCAACGATTTCCCACCTCGAGAAACTGAAAGATGATATTCTGTCTAAGCTTTCATTAGAATAAGGCAAAATTACGAATAGGCGAAACATCTCCGCGTAACACTACTGAGCTCTGGTTTTCTTAAATGATTTTCTCTCCTTGTCCTGCTCGGTAACGTTTTACAGATATCAGCACATCTGCGGGTTTTTTAAGTGCGACACAGCGATGGAGAAATAAATCCAACCCGTTACCTGTTGGAGGGTTTCCTTCTATAGTCCCCCTCCTCAACCTGTTGTCACGCTAACAAGATTTCGTCGCCAGCCCAAGAGCGGCGGGGTTTTAACGCGCGCACTCACCGATTTCGTCCTCTCTGGTGCGTCGTTGCGTTACGTTTCCCGGCTTGCCGACTTCCCTCTGCCACCCCCTCCTCCTTTGAATGCGTCGAAAATCCTACGATTCAACTCCTCGGGTTATTTTATTTTTTACATTCGCGTGCCCATTAATGGAATCAAACAAAGCGTCCGATCTTTCCTATCAATTTGAGGAAAACATTTTGACATTCTCCGCTCCCCTTTTTCTTTCTCCTTCTCCACAACAGCATTTCTAAGGGGTCTCCATTCCGTGTTTCCTCCGTACGATGGAGCTTATTGGCTTAAGATGAACGAGTGACTGCGGACGACCCATTTTTAAAAAAAAATACGAAGTTGATTTTCGCGCCCCCACGAATGTCGATCCATTGTTTGTTTTCGTTGCAAATGTTTACTTATCAAAAGTAACGAGAGCCTTTTCCGCAACACAAACATCACGTATTTTTTTATTTACTCTCTGTGTAAATCGTATAAAAGACAGAAAAATGTAAGTATAAACAAATGAAATTTTTACTAAATAATTAGAGAACAAGTAAGGAACGAACTGATGGATTGGATATTAAGGGCGGGTTTATTTATTTAGCAACGTATACAAAACGAAAATTTACCTTAGTAACGGACCCGTATAAAGTTATTAAAGGGGGTTTTTAAATCCTGCGAAATGTCTTGCGTTAAAATGGAACCCCGTTGTAAATATTTCTCGATTCAAATAAGTTCTGCTTTAGGATTTTTTATTTTTTCTCAATGGTATTTCTAAGATTGAATTCCATTATGATTTTTAATGTTAATTCTAAAATCCTAATTTTAATTTGATTTTTATTCATACAGTGCCTAAGAATCTCTAGATAACTTCTGATTTAACTTTAATCCAGATCGCCAGAGCAACGGAAATTTCCAATGCAGAAAAGGTTGCCCACTCCTGCCATAGTAGGAGGAAGGTCGAAACTGCGGAATCATTGTGATAAATTTTCACAGTAATTTAAGTTTAAGTGGTCTGAAAAATTATCGTTTCTTAAGGTCGTATTACGGAATTTGGTCTACTAACGAAATATCTCCGAAAAATAAAAATCACCCCTTTACCGCACGTGCGTCAAACTAGATAGCTCGTTTTTCACTTTAAAATCTTTAAGAGAACGTAACCTCATTGCATCCTGACATAATTCCTACCGGTTACGAACACTTTTTTCATTAATGACAGCTGGAGAGAAAGAATTGACGAAGCAAACTGTTACTACCGCACTGCTGTGACATGTGGCTAAAAATAATGGCAAGATAATAAATGGAAAGGTTACATACCTGCGAGGTGATTGCGAAAAAAGCAAATTACATAAGGCGCTTTTTTTATTATTTTAGGATTATGATGTCATCATAAGATTACATCTTTGATTTAGATCGACGGCCTCATAATATATTTTATGTAGTCTATAAAATCCCTTTAAAGGCATTATATCAATGCTATGTAATAAGGTTTCCCGTTTAAAAGCATTCTTCGCTCTCATTCGACATGTATATGAATTCTGTTTTAAAAATTATAAAACTCAGTCTTTCAGCTATAATGCTGTTCATGACCGGAGCTCCTATCTTAATTTAATTTAAAAATGCACCGATATCATGCTTTCTTATTGGGATAAAAATGAAACAAAGGTTCTTGAAAAAGACACCGATTTTTTTCCCATCAGCTAAACTTATATCCACCAAATTTTTACAATGTCTAGCCCTCATATAGAATTACAGTATTACAGAGATATTGCCTGCACAGACGGACGGACAGACAAACCGAATACATAGCCGATTTTTTAAAAAACTCTCAAAAGTGAGAATGATTCGATTATCGGACGAAGATCGGATGAGCAGATTGAGCAAATTTTGAAACAACTTTCACATTAACTTAATTTTAACATTATATAATTAGGCACATGTATTAAAAAAATTTGGTCGATCTCTCTCTCTTTCAGGATGAAAAGTGTTGCCATATCTGTGTAAGATCGACGTTGATAATTTGAAAGGGAAATAATGAAAGAGCGCGAGTCCAACATATTAATAAAGATAATCGAGCATTCATCTATGCTCGTATATAGGCATTTGGTGCATAATATAAAAGATATTTTTAAAATATTATAGTTCCTCTATCAGCCGCATTCCTTCACACGGATCATCATGTATCCGTATTCTCGAACTTTGTCTGTAGTCTCATTATTTTTCTATAGCTCTTCTTAGCTTAGCTTCTTTCTCTCGGTCATTTCGTTTTTGTTATGAATTATCTCAAATATAACTGTTTTATACATTCTCTACAGTTTTTTGTTTACAACTTTTCAAATTTTTAATTTCGTTCTTCTAGTTTTTCTTTCAGCTGACCAAGATCCTTTACTTGTTCTTTTAGTTTCGTAATTTTCATTATTTTTAGCTGTATTCACTATCATAAGTTTATGATGTGAGTATATATTGAATCTTAGTAACGTATTTGCAATATTTACTGAGTTAGAGAATCTATGCCTCACAATTCTATCTATTTGACAGTTAATTCTGCCCTATGGACTCTCCCAAAAATCTTCTGTGTATGTATGTATACACACACACACATACAGGGTGGGCCAAAAGTGAGGAAACACGTTTCAACATTAACACGGCTAATATTGGAAAGTAAACATAGTAGAAAAATATACATGTAAAACATAAGTTCACGAAGAAGTATTTTTATCAAGCTTCTCACAGATGCTGCTCAATATGTCCACCACTCATGTTTTTGAACAATGCAGTCTTTCTGGCATCGATCGGAAAACTTGTTGGCGCAACTTCACCGATAAGCCCTGCATAGCAGCAACGTTAGGATTCAGTTTAAAATTATTAAAATCCGATCATTATTATTGAAATTATTGAAATAAATAATCTAGTTTATTCACTACGGTGTGTTTTGTAGATCTAAAGCTATAGCTATAGTGTGCGCGTGTACACATATATGTATATGTACACACACAAACACACACACACACACATATATATAAAGATACATAGATGCATGTATGTTTTAGGAACTTGTAAACCAATCAGATTTCTTTACATCTCCCATTCGCTAATTCATCACGACAGGGCCGCACCGTTAATTAATCCATCTGACCACTTCCGAGCCCTTCGATGGCACTAATTAATCGACAGCGAGAGTGGATGAGGTGGCAACTCTTCAACGTTCCCATGGCGACACTAGCTCCACACCCTCTCTTTTAAAATTGCGGCGGGGTGAGAAATCGATCGCTTTTACCGGAAAGACTGCTTAAGGGGAGCAAATTTAATTTGCGCTCCCATTTTGAGTGTGAAGAGTGGTCCCCTACCATAAGGCTTTTGAGAGGTGGAGGCAGGTGGTTCGAAAGGAGATGGAAGGATTTTTTTTTCTTTTAAGAATCTCAGAGCAGAATGTCCAGCGTACAGAAAACGTGAATTTGAGGGGTGATCCAAAATGACAACATTGAACCTCCGAAACTGTCGATTTTGATTGAATATTGGAGATCATTATTAATATGTATACTCGGTCACTGCCATCGGGCTTCACTTCACCCCTGAAGATGCATTTTGGAACGCATGCGAAACGACGGGAATCAACGATGATCTCCACGCCGCGAAACCCGAAAGTCACTATATGCATTCACCAACACTGCGAAATCCTTCGTCTCAAGCATTTCCATGGATATACTTTGTAAATTTTGTTCCGTGGGATGTTGATCGGGGAAAATTTCTCTGATTTTTGCCTTCGCTTAAAAATGAAGGTAAATATTTTTAGTCTTGTTTTAGGCATTAGACATCGGTCATAGAGAATGTCATTTTACTCCTGGAAGGAGCGGTCTATGGTGTCACTTGTGCATTACGAATCAGAAAGCTTCGACAATTCTAATTTTCATATTAGTGCAATAATTACCGAATAAAACAAGGTTTTAAGATTCTTTTCCTTCAAAATTATATCAAAAATAAGTTATTATATATGATCGGCAAGTCATCTCAATCTCCACTATGTAGGAAACAGCTTACGAAACATTAAAGTCAACGTGAGAGCCCTTTAAATGTAATCTTGTAGATGCTGTAGCGAGCCACAAGCTATGTAAAACTTTATAGGTGGGGTCCCCTACATAAGTCCCGGGTGCCACATGCGGCCCTCTTGGTCAGCGTTTCTCAACCGCCGGTCTGCGGTGCAGTATTGGTCCAATATTCCATTTTTCTCATAAAACTTTTATAATGGGCTGCACTGGTCAATAAAAGGCTTTTGTTTTCAGTTGTCAACGTGTAACATTGTCAAATGATTGGTGATTTAAAATTGATTTTACGAGTCCTTGGTTGGTTTCTTCGGATAATACACCGGTCCGCGGTACACTTTCTGTTATTACACCGGTCCGCAATGAACTTTCGGTTCAGAACCGCTGTTCTAGATGGTTTCTTCCCTCGGCCACTCGCCAAAACGCGTAAACAAAGCGTTACCTCTAATTCGTGAAAAATAAATTATTTTCGATCATTTGACCGAGGATTCTTCTTTCAATAATTGAACCAAGCCCACACTAAAACAAGAGCATCGATAATTTTTCGAAGACTATTCAAGATGTGAAAAGCGAAATTAGCTGCGGGTACTTTTTTGTTTTCTCTTGGTGAATATGGGGTTTAGTCATTGCCAGCATCGACTTGCGCACGCCTTCATAAAAGTTACAAATTTTTTAATTTAGGATTTCATTCCCCGTGTTCAAATGGGATGTTCTGAAATCGCACGGAGAACTATCACATCTTTGCTATAAGATGTGCGACCCGCATCCTTCCACGAAAACTGTAATGAGGCACCTAAGTGGATACTCACCTCCGCTCACGGTGGATTTGCGATTTTTGCAGCATAAAATATTAACGAGTAATTAATATAGAACATTGTCATTTATACTATACCGGATGATTATTTTCGGAAATATACTTAGATTTTAGTGTATTAAAACAATTAAATTAAGATTTATTTGATATTCAAAGAATTTAGCCTCCCCAACCAGACTTTAAAGGCTATTTTTATAATTTTCATTGTCTCTGGACGCTCCTTGCATTATCTTCGTTTACCATCAATAGCTATAAATAATCCTCTTTTTTTAAGCTTGCACTCGAAGGTTAAGTCAAAAAATAATAATTCGATGGAATTATCCCCCTAGTAGGCTGCGGCCTTTCTTCGTCCATCATTTCTACCGAGAGCACTTAGGAATTCTCAAAAGACCACTCTACATCCATCTCTCGGCGGAAGAAAAAGGTTTCCAGAGTTCGCGCATAAAAATGAATGAATCATCTTATCCCCCATCCGAAAGAATCTCCACGAGAATTTCCGTTCCTTCTCCTCCTCTCGGCTGGGGCGGGGGTGGAGAGATGGAGGGGGAAAAAGAGCTGCAGGGAGATGGAGAATAAGCAAAAGAGAGAGATAGGAGGGATAGGGAACTGGTGGAACGGTAGGGAGGGATTAAATAGAGGCTCAACAAGTCCCCCCAATCTTTCCACCTCCTTTTTCCCCATGGAAACCTGTTGAGCTCGAATCTTACGCCACTTCTTTTCGGAAGATTGTCTCTTTCTTTCTTTCGGCGGTCCTCTGGAGAGTTGACGGAGATAGTGTGGAAGAGGGAGAGGGGTAGTGGGGAAGAGGGATAGGGGAAGAGGGAGAGGGGTAGTGGGAAAGAGTGATAGGAGAAGAGGGAGAGGGGCAGAGGGGACGGGAAAGGAAGCCTCCGACTCAATTTTAGGAGGCTCTCCGGGGGCGTATTCCGATGTGGGACGAGTCGGGAGAGGAATGAGATGAGAAACGGAGGGACAGGGAAAGTAGGATAATGTGGAGAGTTATTTCAGCGAAAATGAGAGTATGGTTGAAGGGAAGGAAAGGGAAACGAACTTTCGGGAAAGAAATGGAGAGGTGAGAGACAGCGCAGCGTGATAAATGGGAATGGGCCGGGGTTGCACAGAGAGAGTAAACCGAAGAAAAGGCCGGAGCAATGTATTTAAGCTATTTATTAGCGAAGGAATGTAGGGGATATAAAAGGAATGGCGTGAAATATTTCTTTTTGGATCGGATGTTCGGAACAATCCTGGATTTCATATAAGAAAAATTCGTTTTTTATTAATTATTTCCACCATAAAAATTTGATTTTGTACGTTTATTTTCTATCATGTGTGAACACAAGGGATTGTTTCATCAGATGAGTCGATTCCAATTACAGAGAGATCCATTTTTAAAGAGCGGTTCAAAAATTAGGGATTGGATTAAAAGGAAAAATTATTTTCGGAGTGTTTGGTTAACTATGTTATCTATGAAATTATTCTGTTTAAAATCCTGCAAAAATGGTATGGACTTCTTGATAAATGGAAGGTATATTTTAATGGAAAACGTTATCTGAGATAATAGAATAATATTTATTACGAATGTAACATTTTCAAATACTACTGATGTTTATGCATTTAATTTGCGTTAATCTATAATTAAGAACTTCTCAGCATTGTTTCCTGATAGCTCTGTAGTCTTGCTCACTAAAAATCCGTTAGTATAGAATATAATCACAGACATTTCTGCAACTGGTTACTAATGACGGTTTTCAGCTATTAAACCTCTAGTAGTAAAGTTACTTGATGCATCGCCTTAGTTTTCTGTATAATACAGCATACATCAGCATATATAAATGAAAGATTAATTTCAAATGAGATATTTTTTCAAGAAGCAATTATAAAACATTTATTCAGCTAATGAAATTCTAAATGTTAAATCTCTGTAACCCGAATATTCTTTTTGCATTTAGAATTCAGCATGCCTCTGCTTAAATCTTGATACATTTCTCGCGTCTTTATAATTTGTACTGGAGCATGACAATACATCTTTCCACAAAACGTGACATTTGGGACTTCGTAAAGAAAACTTTTTCCTTTCACCCTCCTAATCTGACCATTTAAGTGGTCTCCGGCGGAGATGGGATCTTAAACTTTTCGCGGGACCCCAAAAAAGGAAATCAACCATTATCCGAATTCCCTTGAGGCGCCATTATTTCCGCCATTACCATTTCCAAAAGAGCCCTTTTCTCCTTTTACGTTTGAAAGAAAAGAATTATGGAGGGAGGAAAAAATAAAACAAAACTCCAAAACAATTTCAATGCGTTTCCTTTTCTCTCTTTCTCTCTCTCTCGTCCTCCTTCCCGTCCAAATATTCTCGGTTCGACCCTTAAAAACCATTTACTCACGCTCACTTAATCCAATGGAAGAGTCCCTCTCTCAGGCGAGTTGAGGTGAGGGATGTCGAAAGAAGATGGGGGAAGGAATGGGGAGGGAGAGAGAGAGAGAAGGAGAAAGAGAAGGAAAAGAGAGAGAGAGAGAACGGAAGGAGGAGAAGAGAGGGAGGGAAATAGATGGAAATACTCCAAGAAAGGGACAAGGTTATAGAAGAGACAAAAGAGAAAAAGGGATTGAAGTAGAAGAAAAGTCTCGAGATTGAAAGGAAGGTGAACGTATAAGTGATATAAAGTGAATAAGTAACTCTTGCTCCAACATTGTCTTCTTAATTTCTTTCAGTCTTATTTTTAACTCTGATATCTCTCCTCTCGAGAAATCTATGCAATTGCCCTTTCTATTTTTTATCATCCGTATTATATTTCTCTTCTATTCTAAGTATTCATCTCAATTGTTGACTTATCCATCCATTTTTCTGCGTTATTCTTCACCTTCACGTCATTAACCTTTCCAAGCATTCCATTTAATTTTTCCTAACAGTCCACGCTTCTTTCCACATGCAAAGGTCTTTTTCTTCTTCATTCTTCTGTCATATCTGGCAGGTTCACGATCCATGCCTAAAACAATTCCACCAACCTCTCCCGTCCTCCTTCGTTTGCCGTTAATTACCAATCCTCATATCGTCCAAGATCCCTCTTTTTCGTCTTTCTCTTCCCCTTCTGCTTCTAATCCTCCCTTCCATTACATCTTTTCAGAAACATTCTCTTCTTGTATGGTGTCCTGCCAATTCGTCGCATGGCAAATTCGTCTCAAGGCAAAGTCGTCGCTTGAAAAATTCGTCGTATGGCAAATTCGTCGCAAATTCAGGAATCTTTGAGGAAATAGGAAATCCTTTTCTTCATTAATACTGCGATACACCATATTTAGTGTATGGGAAGGGTTGACGATTCCTCATAATTTCCTAATAAATTAGGCAACAAGAATAAAAAATATATGGCCAGAATCAGAAGGAGATTGGGAGGAAAACAAAAAGGCGGAGAAAGGAGGGGAGAAGAGAGGGGGAAGTGGGGGAAGATGGGATGTGGGGTTAAGGTTGGTTGGGGAGGGAATGGGAGAGAGAGTGGATAACACTGGGAGTTCTAGGTGATTAGCGGGAGGAATGAAGTTGGAAGGGAAAGAGAAAAACCAGGGGAAGATAAGTTAAAGGAAAAGAATGACACTGTGGATGAGGGGATGACGGAAAAGTCTTAACGTGCGTTTCCATGCACGCGTTACGGGCGTTGGGAACTGAATCTACCAAATCAGAGGGCTTGCTTACGTTACGCGCGTTGGCCGCGACGACGCGTTGGAGAGATGGGGGAGAACGGACATGAATTAAATAGGGGAATGGGAAGGGAACAGGTGTTCGTTAACTAAAAGAACGTCGGATTTTGGTTTTGGTGTAAGATTTTAATTTTTTCTAAAATATCTTATTAATATCATCATCATCATCATCATAGGTAGTTTGTCCGTAGACAGGGCCGTGATTATTCATGTTTAAACCTGGTTCTCCATATACTCCTATTTTCCGCTGTCCTCTTCATATCTTAATAACTCTCTTTCCCTTTCAGATCGTCTATCAGCTGAAACCTTTTCCTACCTCTTTCCCTTTTCCCATCTAGTTTTCCTTCTAATTCTAATTCTTTAATCATACTCTCTCTCCTCAGGTAATGTCCAACCCAGTTAGCCTTCCTCTTTCTGATAGTCTGTATAATCATTCGCTTCTCTCTTATTCTTCGTAGCACTTCATCGTTTTTTATCCTATCTGTCCATTTTATCTTCAGCATTCTCCTCCAAGTCCACATTTCAAAGCTTTCCAAGTATTTGATGTCATTTTTCCTTAGCGTCCATGCTTCTGCCCCATACAATGCTATACTCCATACGTAGCATTTTATCAACTTCTTGCGGATATCTTCCCTTATATTCCCTGTAAGTAGTTGTTTCTTTCTCCTGAAAGCCGCTTTTGCTTTTTCTATTCTAGTTTTGATCTCATCCGTACATTTTGCTTCTCGTGTTATGATACTTTCAAGGTATTTATATTCTGAAATTTGTTCTAATGGCCTTCCCCCAATAGTTATGCTCAGATTCTCTTTTTTACCCGATATTCGAATGACCTTGGATTTTTCTGTATTTATTTCCATACCGTATTTTCTACCTGTTATCACTAGTCTATTTATCATTTTCTGGAGTTCCTCTTCCTTTCTTGCAAGAAGTACTTGATCATCAGCGTATTTTACTGCTCTTATAATCCTTCCTCCAATTTTGAAATCTCCTGTGCCTTCTAACGCTTCTTGCATTAGACTTTCTTCATATATATTGAATAGGGTCGGCGATAGGCAGCAGCCCTGTCTTACTCCTCTACCGCATTCTCCAACCTGACCTTTACAACTTGATTCACATATAGATTCCTGATCAGTCTCCTGTCTTTCCAGTCTACACCTATATCCTTTAATATCTTCATCAACATTATCCAATTGACTCTATCAAAGGCCTTAGGCCAGTCTACGAAACATACGCAGATATCTTGACTGTACTCTATTGCCCTTTCTCATATGATTCTTACTACCCCTATAGCATCTCTAGTTCCTCGTCCTTTTCTGAAGCCGAATTTATCTTCCCCTAGCATTTCTTCTGCCTTTTTATCCAGCCTTTTATTAAGAATCCTCGTGGTGACCTTCGATGTGTGTGACAGAAGGCTTATCGTTCTGTAGTCTTTACACTGCATTGCCTTTGGCCTCTTCTTTAGAGGGATCATTGTTACTTCTAGAAAATCCCGAGACCACTCTTCCGTGTCGTAAATCTTATTAATTAATTTTGTGATCGCTTTTAGTCCTTCTGATCCCATGACTTTAAGTGCCTCAGCCGGTATTCCATCGCGGCCTGTGGCTTTCCCTTTATTTAGTTCCACTATCACTTTTTCTACTTCGCTCTCCATAATACTTGGTCCTCAGTTGTCTTCTTCAATGTTTTCCTCATCTTCCAGTTCTATTTTTGCCCATCCTGCCTGTTTGCTGCATAGTTCCTTAATGCATTTTTCCTATACCTGTGCTACATCTTTCGTTTCTGAAACTATCTTTCCATCCATATTCATAATTTCTTTACCACGAATTCCATTAGACTTCTTATCTTTTAATTACAGTGTGCCCTAGCGTACATCATATCGTACCGTCCTAACTACTCCATTTGTTGTATCTCATCACATTTTTCTTTTATCAAATTTTCTCTAGCTTTATCTGTTTCCCTTCTCAACTCATTGTTTATACGTCTATAGTTGGCTCTACCTTCTTCACTGTTAACGTTTTTCCATTTTCGTCTCTCATCCATTTTCTCTGGCATTTCGTTAGTGATCCATGGTTTTCTGATTTTCTTCTCTTGTTTTCCAATTTCTTTATCCAAGGTGTCATTGATATTGGTTTTAATTTCTTCCCATTCTATATCCACGGCCTTTAGTTTGTTTTTCAAATTTCTTAGGCAATCTTCCAACTTCATGCTGACTTCATCCTGTCTTTCTTTCAGTTTTTCTAGGTCCCAAGTCTGTCTTTCTCTTCTCATCTTTCTTATTTGTTTGAGCTTTGTACTTACGTCAACTATTAGAAGGCTGTTATCTGAATCAATCGAAAGAAACTCCTACCTCTCAAATGGTGAGATTGCCAAACATGAAATTGATGGAATGATATGATCAGAAGATCATATGCAGACAGGCATAAGCTGTGAAAGTTGGAACAATTTTTGAAACTGTCGGGGCAGTTTGATATTAGCTTGGCTAGTTCCCGTCCCACAAAGGAAAACATCCGTGCTCAGAAACGAGAGAAAATGTTCTGCTACGATAGTTCAGGGGTAGAATATCCGCCCGGCAAGTGGAAGACCCGGGTTCAATTCCCGGTCATAGCAGACTTTTTTCTCGTTTCAAAAATTGTTCCAACTTTCACAGCTTATGCCTGTCTGCATAGGATCTTCGGATCATATCATTCCATCAATATCTGAATCAATGTCTGCTCCTGGTCATGACTTGGCGGTCTTTACGATGTTCCTGAAATTATTAATATATGTTATCTTGTCTGCTCCTGGTCATGACTTGACGGTCTTTATGATGTTCCTGAAATTATTAATATATGTTATCTTATTTTGTTTCATCCTAAATGGCCGACGGAGAGTTAAAGTTACGAAATCCTTTTTCTTTTCCTCGATACATGGATTCTGGATTGACAGAGGGTCCCGCGCAACACTTTCATTTGTATTTTATTTCGTGTTTATACGTGATTATCCCTGCTGCAATACTGGAAGAGTAGTCATAGAAAGTATTGCTAGATGTTTTTATAGCATATGAAAGTCTGACGAAAATATATCTGCATCTTGGACGGCGGGGTATTTCACTGCCAATGCGCGACTCGGGATTTCACTACGCAAATCGTGACTTTGAAAATAACAGAAAAATATTTCCTATTTCCTCAACGGTTCCTGAATTTGCGAAGAATTTGCCTTACGGCGAATTTGTATTGCGACGAATTTGACACGCGACGAATTGCCGCTCGACGAATTGCCCGCGACGAATTGACGTAGAACCATGTACTTGGATACTATATACTTTTAATAAAAGACTCCTATCCATACGGAAAGACTGGTAACTTAACGCTATAGAGCGATGCCCAGGTTTTCATGTAAGACTACACTTATGTTCGGCGGGAAAATTTATTTGGACAAGCTCTTCAAAAAACTTGAAAAAATCCCGCAATCTATTCACCAACACGAAAATCACCACCAAAGTCACCTTTAGACCCTCCATCTAAATCAATTTAAAAATTCTCTGATAAAAGCCCCTTTTCCAATGACCAATAACTCTTCTTCTACCCCATAATAACGCTCCAACTATTGTTAACAAATGGCGAAGATAATTTCATGTAAGATATATTTTTTAAATTGTTATTTTAAACTTTTATAATATTTATTTGTTTTAATATATTGTATGGATGTATAAATTTAATTGTAGTTAATTTATAAATACAATGGTGCAATATTCCAACTTGGTTTTGAGTGAAAAAATATGTGCTTTTCCGTATCTGGAACGCATCTCCATTTATAAAATTAGTTTATAAGGTAAATGACCGCCCGTTTAACGTATATCCGCTTAACGTACAGGTTTTCACGCGGACGCTGCCTGTATGTTCAACGCAAATGCTGCGTATGATGTTATCTTCTCCGTTTAAAACGTGTCGTGAGATTTACCTGTGTTTCAACCCATTCCTTGAGCTTCCTCTCCATCTCTCCGTCAATTCGTCGCAAAAGTCTTTTCAAAACCCTTCTGTCCTTCCGTGATTTCCGGATAATGTTTCAAGTATGCATTTTAAATTCCTTTTTCGTAAGAGAAATGCGTTGCTGAATATTTGGTTTCCAGAAAGAAAAGAAACGACAATAGGATTCAATGGGTAAGTCAAAAACCGAAGAATGTATACAAACGGTTTCTCTGTCGAGACTATTTAATCCTATAAATTCACTCGCACGAGTAATCTTACCCTGCTGTTAATATGGGATTATCGACCCATAGATTCCTCAACATGGAAACCGAAATAACCTTCGGTTCCTATTTATCTGTTGTTAGTACAGTGGAAATCGAGAAACACCTGCGATGGTTTTTTTCGATTTTCGTTCTAAAATCAAATTTCCAGTTTTCAGAAAAGATCTTTTGGTTGAACGATTTCTATTGCTTCGAAATTTATGGCTCGAAGCTCTTCGGGTAGCATGACACATCGCGACACTGTTCCGATGAGATTTTTAACATTTGGATGACGAATGTTCGCATAACGACGCATTTTCCTGGAACGACTTGACGTCGCTATATAAAGAGAGGCTCTAATTTGTAATGGGAGAAATAAAACGTGCTACTGCGATGTATTAGCGAGGCGATGAAAAATATAATATACCACCTTGACTTAGATACTTTTCTTTGAAATGAGCTAGAAAAAATATTTTTCTGGTGAAAATTTTTTAGTTAAACCGTGATATTCTCCTTAAATTTGCCCCTAAGAAACCATTTCGTGATCGCGATATATGCCGAACCCTGAAGATTACGTCGCTCCCCGTGGATCTTCACGAAGTCAACGAAACTTTTTAGCCGCTCGATCCAATTCGAGAAGAAGACGTGAAATCTTTCTTCCTTCCTGCCGTCTAAAGAGTCACTCTCGTTGAAGCAATTGTCCCGCTGCGAAGGAATGGGATAATCCACGGATTGAGGGGAAAAAGAGATTTGCGAAACGGTCGATCGCAACGGATGAGACTAATGAAAGGAGCTCTCTCGAAGCGACGGCTCTGGGAGTAATCGAGGAGGGTTATGTAGGGCAGAGAGCGGGAGGCGAAGAAATTACGCGAGTCATTGCTCGGAAACCTCATTAATTTACTGAGAGCGTTGTGCACCCGTCCCTCTTTTATAACGCGAAGGATGCGTCCTGAAAAAGTGCCGCGTAATGTGAGCCCATATCAAATGAAACTAGCTTCGTAAAGTGAAAGGATGGCTTTGTTCCATAATATCTCCCTGACCCAAAATTCCAAAACCTCTCTCTGATGCTCATATTGTGCAAATGGAGTGTTGTTTTTGATTATCTAAGCTTATAAACGAGGCGATCGGGTCTTGCAAAATGTCTCTTTTTCAATCAGCAATCTCAAATCCCAAATTCGACCAAACAGCATTAATGCGAACCATAATTCTCGCTAACTGAATTATTGGTATTGAAAAACAAACCGTGCTGTAGGGAATCCGTGTTATAGCAGGCCCAGTTGTATATCGAGATTTACTTTCGCATATACTATTAAAAATTGGGTGAGTTTTCTTATAATAAACAGAGTCATTCAAAGAATTTTTTTGCGGATAATGGAGTGAAATGAAAACCTAAGCCAACTCAGTGGATCAGAAAATGGTTTCCAAAGTGGATATAGAAATATGCATAGCCTCATTTTTATATCAGGATTTATTAAAACTTTTAACTGTTACCATCATCTATGCGTGATTTTACTATTCCTTTCCTTAACCCTTGAAATACCAAGGGGTACCCTTTTGATCCAAGCGTCAGTTAAGGAATTTTTTTTGTGATATCGAAGTCATAGATACTGTTTTTTTTCTGACTTTTATACATTGTATTTTGCAAATAAATATCTTTTTCTCATATATATGCTCAAATTTTTTCTTTATTTACCCATATTCATAAATAGGTCAACGTTGGACCAAAATGGTGACCCCTAGGTCTTACATGTCACAATATTTTTAAACTGGCTACACATTTTTTTCTTTTTGTGGTGTTTTGGTTTCCGAAACATCTAGTGATAACACAGAATACTGATTTGAATTGACACTTATATCATTCGAGTACTAACTTAAAGAAAAAGTTTTTTGTTTCAGATCAGGATTTTTCAGACGAGGTCTACTTTCATAAGTAGAAGGAAGTACTTTAGATATTTACCTAATAGTGAACCCCTTCTCTCACCTCTCTTATATGGTCATGGCCTTTAATTGTACTTTCGTCACAACTAAGGTGATGATTGTAGTACATGTGTATGTGGCGGTAAATTTCTATAAGAACTTAGTCTTTTAGCAAATGAAGTTTTCAAAAATGAAGAGGGAATAGGGAGGTAGGCTTTAATTTTCCCAAGAAAACACTCTCTTCCTTGGATAGGCCACCTCCATTCTTTTGATATTTACCGGCAAGTATCGGTAAAGTGTGATTAATATATGTCCACATTGCTTTGGCTTTGCCAATTGGGATTGCCGAGCAGCAAAGCCCCGGGATGCGCCGTTAGTGATCTACAGGGGGTCTGCCGAGCAATTTTGAAATAAAATGAATGTCTTGTGAGTAATAAATAGATAGTAAGTGTTTCATTTCATTAATGTCTATAATATGTAGTGAAAACATAAAAGTGAAGTATGGACCAAAATGGTCCTCCCTTGGTACTTAATGGTAGTTTTGGACCTTGGTATTTCAAAGGTTAATGGAAATATCAGATGGTTTATATCTTCTGTACCTTATATTTAAATGATATTCTAACATATAAGAAAGAAAAATGGAAGATTAAATTATCTTTGCGCGCAAGGCGGAGAGGCTCTTCAGATTAATGTCTTAGTTAAAATGGTTAATACCGCTTGTTATGCGAAGGTAGTTACTAACTATTGAGTGAGAAAATCTACTGACATGACCGGTCCCTATATAATGTGCATGCTACCAAATCTGGATAAGTTTAGCGTAGGTCAATTGAGTATTCTTTTATTATTATGTATAAATGATAATCAGATGTCGCATTCTTAACATCATGCATCGTTTACGACAGTTTTTCGGACTCGGAAAAGTCTCGTGAGCAGGAGTGGTTACGTTGGCTCTCTTAAGCTCTTGTATATATTTAACAGCAAACATTTAAACAACACATTGTCGCAAAGTAAGAATAAAGTGAAAGAGAGAAAGGGATAAAATAGGTTTAAATATCTATAAAGTTCTCCCAAAAAAAAATAAAAAAATGACTAAAGTCAAATGATGCTCCACGCCTTATATTTCACGAATTATCCTTCTAAGCAATCTCCCGACGTAGATAACCGTAGGATAATAAAATTCATCGAGTTGGCATTAGAAGTTTGAGGACAAAAAATAGTCGCTCCCAAAGACTTTCGTCGAAAGATTCGAAGAGTTAAAAGGAAAAAATGGTGCGGGTTTAATAGATCAGTCGTTAAGCGGGTTAGAGAAGTAGAGAAGGAAGGAAAGGATGTGTAAGGAGGTCGTATTGTGGGAGGAGGGAGAGGGGAAGGAAAGCGAAAGATGGAACAGTGATGCGATATCGGAGATTCCGCTACCGCAGGAATTGTATAAAAGGAGCGGAAGAGTGGGATGGGGAGAAGAGAGGAGATGAGGGAAAGAAGGCTGAAAGGGATTATTGGAGGAGGGAGGGAATGTGGAGGGAGAGAGAGGGTTAAGAGAAGGGAGCGGAAGTGGTATCTTAGCGAAAGAGTGGGAAGGGGGTCGGTGGGGGAAGAGACTCTACAACTGTTAAGGAGACCATATCGGATGGGCAAGGTAGGTGGGTTGGTGTCTGGGACAATTGGAGATGTGGTTGGCAGGATTTGATAGGGATAAATGCGGGGCGGCAAAGTGAAATAGGTGAAGAGAGAGGGAATTAGAGATAGGAGGGAGAGAGGGGAAGTGATAGAGAAAGAGGGAATGAGGGAGAGGGAGAGAGAGGAGTGGGAGAGGAGGTGAGTGAGAGAAATGAGTGAGGGAGAGAGGGAGGGATAAGGAGAAAGAAAGTGAATTGAAAAGGAAAGAGGAAGAGATGTGGGGGTATAGAGAGATTGGAGAAACGCGAATGAAGAGTATCGGAAAAGAAAGGGATGAAATATCGACCCAGAAGGGAGGATGGATTTACATCAAAGGCTTCAAATTTTCCAACTGATGCAAATAATAGGTTCCGTGGATTTAAAAAAAACATCACGCAGGGCGCAAAATTGCGCAATGGTTTATTCACATCCCTCGATAAACTGGGTGAACGTGGATATGGATTAAAAAAACAATATCATATTTTTTACTCATCTAGAGACCTGGTCAAATAAAGCTTTATTATGAAAAAGGAAGAGTGGATATAAAGTATTCTCCGTCAGACAGTAATTATTCATAATTACCCTACTTCGGGGGCACATGAAACGTTTTAAAAGAAATAGGAAAAGTTATGTTTTCCAGTTTTACTCCAAGTCTCACATATGTATTTTGTAATTTTAAAATTCGATTCTTGCAACATAATTTATCTTCAATATTCATTGTTTAGAAATTTTTAAAGTAAAACGTAGCTATCTTATTCGCTCTTTCGTTGCTTTAACTAAATCCACATTCCCTTCACGTTAAGTTTATAAAAAATAAAAAATTCTATCTTTAAGTGGTTGGAATGATCTGATTTTTAGATTGACGTTTTTCTGATTACAACCAAAATGATTTTACTTGTGCGGATTTTTTTAGTAATTTATTTAATCGGACGAAATCAAGGCCAATAAGAGTTGATTTTGGTTTCAAATTTTCCGGTTGAGTAAACAAGCACGCTTACCCACAACATTACAACTAATGCACGAAATATATTTTTAATAAATATGTATATGCAAAAATGAAATGTTTGACACATAAAAAAACGACATTTTAAAAATCTTTAGTATAGAACCACTTATCTGCTTGATTACAATTAAGCCCTGGAGAGCAATTGCCTGTAGATAATCCCAGATTGACTGGTTAAAATTATTCGTCGAGGAAATTTATCAGATTACTTAGTCTCAAGAAAAATACCGTTTATCTGTTCTTCGCAATCCGTGAAATGAGAGACTATGACACACAAGAGACACGTGTCGAATGTTTTTCGAGTTTGTTTATGTTCCGACCCAAGGACGGAAGTGTCGTAAAGCGGATTTACGTGACCGATACGCGCGAAGATTGGCACCGGCGTTGTAGCCGTGAGTTATCCACGTCGTAAATCTGGAGAGGAGTCATTACACTAGAGCGCTGTAACTGCGAAACGTCGTTACCTGAGATATTGCTCTAAAAGGACTAATCCATATAATCAGACATATTTTGAAACAAAAAAATACTCCAAAACTCGAAATTGGGCAGTATTTATGATCACATAGGCAGATGTGTTATTAATCAAAGCATTACGTCTCTCGTAATTAATTGTGAATTTAACCACACTTCTCTCGATAAAAACGCGGATTCAGATACATAAAATACTTTCATCTTCCCTCATAGAGATTTTTGGTCCAAAAAACATGACAAATCTTGCAGGCACTCGTGATCCTATCAGGAATGATATAGCTGACATAGCTTTGCAAGCATTAATCGGAGGTTTTGAAAAACTAAATACCGTGAAGTGCCGCGACGAAATCAGCGCGGATTCTGTTCAGAATAAAAAAATAAACGACATTGTTGTAAGTTTTATGACACGCCTTCTGAATTAATGGATCATTGTGCGATCATATCGATCTTTTTAAAAATAACTTTAATTAAACATTTTATAAACTAATTATGCACGAGATGTTCTTTCCGTTCCGATATAAAGGTGAACTGATGCTTAGAAGTGTACGAATCTCTCTCCTTACCAAAAATCTCACGTGGACACAACCTGACAATTGAATAACCATTTTCAACCTTTTTCCTTTTACCCTTAATTAATTTTTATTTCTGTTTTCTCTTTCCTGCAATTTTCTCTCTTTATTTCTTTGGCCACAGGTGAGAAAAAGATATGAAAATTTAAAGGATTAAACAATTGTCTCTCTCTCTCTTGCTAAGCCTCCCCTTCTTCCACCTCTTCCTACTCCCGCTCGCTATCCCTCTTCCTTCGCAACTGGACGAAAGGCGTGAGACAAATTGCAGTAATTGATGCGTTCGGAAGTGGAAAGAAAAAGGGAGTGGTCAGATAGAGAGAGAGAGCTAGGAGGGAGAGGGAGGATGTGGAGGTAGAAGTCGGCATGACACTTCCTTTCCTTCCACTCTGGTCCACTTTACGATCTCTTCCACCCTCTTTCTTCTCCCGTGCCTCTATCTCCCTCTCCCTTACGCTCTATCTCCTTCCCCCTTCTCCCTCCCTATCTTCCCCCCTCTCTCTCTATCTCACTTCCTCTTCCTCTCTCTCTCCCTCTCTCGCTCTCCCCTCTCTCCCTCTCCCCTCTTCCTTTCACCCTCTCTTCATCTCACCCTCTCCCCCTGTCCCCTCTTTCTCCCTCTCCCCTTTTTCTCTCTCCCTTTCTCTCCCTCTCCCCTCTTCCTTTCACCCTCTCTCCCTCTCCCCTCTTTCTCCCTCTCCCCTTTTTCTCTCTCCCTTTCTCTCCCTCTCCCCTCTTCCTTTCACCCTCTCTTCCTCTCACCCTCTCCCCTCTTTCTCCCTCTCCCCTTTTTCTCTCTCCCTTTCTCTCCCTCTCCCCTCTTCCTCTCACCCCCTCTCCCTCCCCCTCTTTCTCCCTCTCCCCTTTTTGTCTCTCCCTCCCCATCTCTCCCTCTACCCTCTCTCCCCCTCACTTTTTTCACTCTGTCCTACTCTCCCTCTACATATTCCTCTCTCTCCGCCATATTAATTATGAGTGGCGATTTAAGAAGCATTATAAACGAGGCACTAACGAAGCACACACCATGCCCTTTATGAATGATAACTATATCATTAAACAAGTAGTTCTGGAAAGAACTAATCTGCCAACTTTTCTTTCAATACAATTATAATATATAACAAGTAGGGGTGTACACAGGTTACCCGTGATACAGAAGAGCTTTTCGTGAAATTCGTCGCAGTATAATCTTATACTAATGTATTAGCTTAGTAACCAGAAAATTATTTTCCTTATATTGTGGCAACCCTGCGTTCTATATCTATATAAACATTTTGATTTTTTTATTCTATGTTGCATGCCTACTTCATACAAAATTTCGTTGAAATCGGTAGAGCCAATTTATTCCAAATTCATAATTAACAAAATGTTTAACTTTGCCATTGTGGCACCCCTGCTGTGTTGATTCGATCCAAATATGTCAATTTGGTCGTTAATTTATGTGCATATTCTATGTACTAAATTTAAATTTAAATCAGTTCATTCATGAAGAAGATTTTAGGGAGACACACTGACACCCGGGCGCTCTCATAAGACTGACTACTTTCCATTTTTTGAAAAGTAGGCTAAAAAGTAACCTACTTTTTCAAGGATACGCGCAGCTTTGAATTTGCATTCTTCGCCCTCAGAGGAAAAAAAGAAAACATCATTGCAGTTAACGCCTATAAAGTTTGAAATTACTTAGCCGCCTACACTCTGAGTTAAATAAAAACCAGGAGGAATCCCATTTCTGAAGCCCATCCTCCACGATTAAGCATTGCTCGATCTGAGTCTGACCTTTAACACGCTCTTTTTGAGAAGCCGCCGCAGCTGCAGAGAGATAACACTTTGACACTCATTTTTCTTTTAAATCTCGTTTACGTAATCATCCTTCATTTCCTGCACATCTGTACGAGTTACGTATTTCATTTATTCAGAAAAAGAGATCAATGAGTAGCTTTTATATCTCTATCCTGCGAAAGGACGCGGAAGATTTATTTTATAATATGAAAATATTAAACCGTGGTCATTGCGATTGTTTTCTGCGGTTGAAACACATCACAATAATGTTATAATGATGAAATTTATGTCCCATGAGATCAAGTGCAGCGATTCTCAACCGAAAATTCATCGCGGACCGGTGTAGTAATAACAGAATGTTTACCGCGGACAGATGTATTATCTGAATAATCCACCAAGGATAGGTAAAATCAATTTTAAACCACCCATCATTTGACAGTGTTACACTTTGACAACTGAAAACACAAGCCTTTTATTAACCAGTGCTGCACTTTATAAAACTTTTTTGAGAAAAATGGAATATCACAAACCGGCGGTTGAGAAACGCTGATCTGGAGGACCGCATGTAGCACCCGGGTCTTATGTAGGGGACCCCACCTTTCAAGTTTGTCATAGCTTATGGCTCGCTACAGCATCTACAAGATTACATTTAAAGGGCTCTCGCGTTGGTACATCACGGATCGGCCCATACTGGACCGCAGACTGGCGGTTGAGAAACGGTGGTCTAGTGCAGGGCCTCTAAACCCGTCGCTCGCGGGTGCCATGGCGCCCTTCATAAAATTCCTTGGCGCCCGCTACTAGGGCTATGGCAAGTCATTTGCCGGGGAGGTGCAATAAGATAGTATAGAAGAAGCACAAATTCAATTTTCTCATTAAAAATTTCAAGATTCACCTTCTTTATTATTAATAAATTTTGCATTCAAATCAAAATATTTTTGTTTGAAAATAGAAAAGAATCTAACCCATTTCTTTTAGCTTTATTTTTCTGTGTACTCCCAATTGGCGCCCGCAATCCTTCTCTGAATTCGCAAATGCTCCCTCAAGGCTGAAAAGGTTGCAGGCCCCTGGTCTAGTGGATAGTATATATGGCTTTCACCCAGAAGGCTCGGGTTTTAATAGAAATGTGTTTTTAAAATCCGAGTGAAATTTGGGATTAATCCCTCGGAGAATGAAACATAATTTCATTTATTTTTTTCGCAGAGCAATCGCAATTTATATAATAATATCTATATATAATAGTAATATGTATATATCGAGAAGGAGTGGGGAAAGAATGAAATCTTGCCTACCCGGAAGGTCTTAGTTATCTCACTTCCGGTGCTCCAAAAATATTAATGTCATTAAAATGATTTATGATGTATTCATAAGTGATCGTACGTATTATGACCATAGATTCTTTAGTAAATGTTATTAAATAAGATTCTGTATCGGTAGCAGTACCTTCGAATCTACGTAATTCGTGTTTAGGAGCGTCGATGGAGATAGAGAAAACTTATTTACAAGTTAATTTAATTCTACATTTTATACGCTACAACGGTTCTACGTATTAGTAGCCGAATGGCTATATACGTCACTTAGTATCCTTGGAATTGTTGACGCTGAAAAAAAACTTTAGTTTTTATTCCAGAGACCGAGATTTTTTTATAATAGCGTTGACCAAGTAGATATAATTTCCATTACAAAATTTATAAAACTAACGGAGAAAATCTGATGTGGCCACCACATGACTTTCTCCATACCTTGTAATATTTAAAAAAAATTCCAAATGGGTTAAATGATAATAAATATTTTAAGGAACTGCGAGAAAAATTCAAAGACTTTACATTCTTACATTGGACTAGGGGCCCGATGCAGTACTTCCTGCAAACATCTAGAGACCCTTGCGTGAAGTGAACCGATACGATAGTTTCTATGACAAAAAATTGTTACAAAGAGTGTTATTATTTGCCCCTCCTAAAATAAATATATAACTAACACCATTTTCATAACCAAAAGCACATGCCTACATGATTTAGACTATCGGTACACAATATTTTTGTTTTGTTCATTATTTTTGATGGTACAGCATATCGTATGTTCTGTGGCTTGTTTAGTATTAAGTAATCAATGCACGGGCCACGCGTCGATATCGAAAGAAATTAATCACAAACATTATCAATACAGTAATTTGCTTAAACTGCACAATAAAACTTGCAAACGAAACGATATTTTCAACGTATGCATGAAATATCTTTCTATTTGAAATGTTAAGTTGTCCATTATTCCAATGCATTGGAACCGTTTCTTTTCTTCGCTACGTATTTCATTTATTTTATATTTGCACGAAACTTTTCGCAAATTTTCAATCGGTTATTGTCCTTGATGCGTTTCTTTTATTGTAAGCTTAGTGCAAATGCACTTGAAAGTCCGAGTCGAACAATGCAAAAAACCGAGATCAACAATTGAAATGTTGAAAAATCGAAAAAAAATTAATATAAACTTAAAATATGAGTAAACATAAATTAAACAACAGAATAGAAAGTAAGAATAAGAATTTTCATTTCTTTCTACCTGAAATAGTGTAAATCTCGAGCGAAAGTCTCGATTTTAAATTATTTTAAAATGTTAAAGACAAAAGGTCTACACATCTTATTCCAGCCGATTGTGTATTAATCAAATGAAAAAACGAAAATTTTCCAGATATTGTACCCATGCTTTTTCGGGAGACGACTACCCGCTTAAAAACTGCAAGAGTTCATGCCGAGTATACAGGCGAATGATTTGTCGAAATCGAGCCGACCGTTCTTGATTTATTTCCGTTTATACTGGGATGACGTCACTCGGGACTTAATGTGCTTCTGTCCTTCACGCGTTTTATTGCAAACTTAGTGCAAATGCACTTGAAATCCCAGTGTAACAATGCAAAAATCCGAGAGGAACAATACCCTAGCAACATCCTTTTTTAAATGTCGAAAAACCGGAGAATATTGAATATAAACTTAAAATATGAGCAAACACGAATTAAACAACAGAATCAGCGGTAAGAATAAAAAATTTTTATTTCCTCCTACGTGAATTGTTATAAATCTCGAGTCAAGTCCGATCGTAAGATATTTTATAATGTTGAAGAATATAGGTCTACACATCGTATTCTAGCAGATTACGTGTTAATCAAATGCAAAAACGAAAACTATCTTGGTATCGAACCCATGCCTTTCCAGGCCGAGACACTGCGGTTATAATATATTAGATATAGTCACGAAGTTGCAACAAACAAGAAAAATTCTGATGTGGCCACCACATGACTTTCTCCATGCCTGTAATATTTTTAAAAATTCCAAATATGTTAAATGACAACAAATATTTTAAGAAACTGCGAGAAAAATTCAAAGACCTTACAAAGAACAGAAATAAACTCAAACCATATTCTGATATTGAATATAGCTACGAAGCTCCAACAATTAAGAAAATAAAAAGGAGCGTTACTATGACGTAACTAAGCGTAATATGTTTACAATAGTCCCCAGTAAGTGGCGTGGTGGTTGCAATATTTAGTTTTTAAGATATCTCTTAACGCTAGAAGCGCCGGAGGGGGGTCATTTTGACGCTTTTTCATTTTCAAACATTTTTCCCTCCGAAGTGGTTGAAGTTACGCTATTCTGCTTTTGTAATTTTTGCTCATTTTAAAGGGTAAAAAAAATAATTAGTGTAGCTCATTCTTTTTTGAGTTATAACGCATTATACCTAAAAGCGCCAAGGGGTAATGATAATCTTTAATGAAACTTTTTCACAATGCATGGATGTGATTTTGTAATGAATAGGTATAATGTCACAATATAATGAGTTTATTTTGTAACTAATCGTTACATTGTAATATCGTTAGAAATTCACTTGAGTTAGCCGAGTAGAATCGTTTGCACACGCGACGCTGTTTTTTCTACGATTCTGTTGCGCTCGTACAGCATAGATTGACAATGGCGTGGCGGCCCGGTATTCGACCGGAGGGAATCGCTGAAATTTTGCAAAATATTTCGGAAAATGAATCCGGTGTTGACAAACGGGATACTGCTTCTGAATATTGTGACACTAACGATGAAGATTTTATTCCTGAGTGCCATGCATCAGAAGAAAGCTCTGACAGTGTCAATGAAAAATTTGAATACGGCGAGGATTGCGAAGATTTGCAACAATTAGTTTCTCAGGATGCGCCTCAACATCGTGATGCAGGTATGTTTTCCCTTTTATTCGACCTTTGTTTATTTGAACGGAAAAAGCAGTTGCTGAATTTTTTAGTTATGACTGTGTTTAGTAATGAGTATTTTATCTGAAATTGTTTGGCGCTATAGGTTCCCAGGCCGTTGGAGGACGGAAAAAGGGACATGGCGGAGGGATAGGAAGAGAGATGGGAGGAGTCGCGGCGTCCAAGCCGCAAGACATCCACACGGCGCAGCATGTGTCGCTGTAGCCACGCGGTTGCTGGGGAAGGACGGTGAGACTGAGTGGAGAGTTATTCACGGCGTCCACACCGCGGGAAGATTGGGAGTGCAGAATGTGACCAAAGAAATTCCAGGACCAACGACAAACATTTTTGGGAATATGATAATTGCGTGACGTCTCCTTGTGGATGAGACTATGCTGCGACATCAAATTATGCGCAGAGACCGAGGAAAGGCAACAGGGTGAAGAAAGTTGGTCTATTTCGTTAGACGAAATTGATGCTTTTATTGCCATCCTTTACGCTCGTGGGGCCTATGTATGTGCATCCTTGGACTACGATTTGCTCTGGTCAAATAACTGGGAACCAGCCTTCTTCCGTGATACTATGGGGCGCAATAGGTTTCGTGACATGAAATATCTCCGATTTGATATCAAAGCCACAAGATCTGAGCGTTTACAAACTGACAAATTTGCCCATTCACCTGGGACAGATTTATTGAAAATTGTATTGCTTGTTATAAAATCTTACAGTAGACGAACAGCTGTTTCCTACGAAAGCAAGATGCAGGTTTACTCAGTATATGGCGAACAAACCGGATAAGTTCGGGATAAAGTTTTGGATGCTAGCTGATGTGACCTCTAAATACATGTTGAATGCATTTCCCTACCTTGGAAAGGATTAGTTGCGCCCTTCCAATCAGAGTCTACCAGAAAATGTCGTCATGCGATTGATGACTCCCTATCTAAATAAAGGACGAAATGTGACCACAGACAATTTCTTCACCTTGCTAAAATTGTCAAAGAAACTCAAAGAGCAGAAGACAAGCATTGTAGGGTAAGGGTAAGACGAGAGGTCCCTGAAGTGGTGAGATCTTCACATGTTCCACTGTATGATACCACAGTGCTGCGGCATGCAGAAAACACCTTGACGGTCTATCAAGGAAAAAAGAATAAGAATGTTCTCGTTCTCAGTTCTATGCACTCAAGCGTGCAAATCGGGTCCACTGACAAAAATTCCAGAGACTTTAGTTTTATAATGACACTAGGTACGGTGTAGATATAATGGATCAAATGGCTCGAAAATACGCTGCCAGAGCAGGGTCACGGCGTTGGCCCGTTCAAGTATTTTACAATGTTTTAGATTTGGCTGGCATCAACGCTTGGGTGCGGTATAAGGAAGTAACTGGCACATCGATCAGTCGGCACAAGTTCTTGCTGACACTGGCTGAACAACTCCGGAAGGATTTCGTCAATACTAGATAACTGCCAATCCTCCACAGTTCAACAGTTGACTCCAACAGGTCACCAGTATTTGCTACTAAATGTGAAAAACGACGGAAATGGCAAATTACATCAAAATGTAAAGGGAACAAAACTCAAGAGAAATGTCATAGTTGTCTAAAGTTTGTATGCGGAAAATGCACAGAAAAATTGTGAAAATATCTACATGTGCTGCTTGTCAGAGCAAATGGACCACACTTGTATGTAATTCAATTGAATTGATTTTTCTTTTCATTTTCCTCAAGTGAAAACATAATTGCATATTGAAACAAAAAGTATCCGAATTAATATTCGTAAACTCATTCAAAACCTTCCTGGTGCTTGAGAATTCGAGTTTTATCCAAAGTCTGTTTTTTTTTAAATTGAAAAATGTGAATAAAATAACCTGTCATTTTTTGTCAAAAGATCAATAAATAATGCAGTACATGATTTAATATTATTTTCTAACCACACCAACCACCAAATCACAAGTAACGGAAAGAAAAAACGTAGGTGTCAAAATGACCCTTGGCGGCGCATTTAGGTATGGAGGTAAGTCCGGCGCTTCTAGTGTTAAACAATGCTTTATATGGGAAAATGTTTCAAACAAAGATTGTAGAAAATAAAATTTCCTACAACTTTTAATCTAATACTTTTTTACATTAATCAAATGTAAAAGAAAATATTTTTAAAAATCTGATGTGGCCACCACATGACTTTCTCCATATCTGTAATATTTCTAAAAATTCCGAATAGGTTACATAATAATAAATATTTTAAGAAACTGCGAGAAAATTTTAGACTTTACAAAGAACAGAAATAAACTCAAACCATAATAGCCTTCTGAGATTTCATATAGCCACAAAGCTCCAACAATTAAGAAAAGAAAAAGGAGCGTTACTAAGAGGTAACTAAGCGTCAATTGTTAACAATAGTCGTCGGTAGGTGGCGTGGTGGTGGCAGCTAAAAATGTAAGATATCTCTTATACAATGGGAAAATGTTTCAAACAAAAGTTGTAGAAAATTAAATTTCCTACAACTTTTATTCTAATACATTTTTACATGTGTCAATTATTAATGAATTATTTCAAAATAACGGAAATGACAAGAGTAAACACCCAATTCCGGTTGACCGATTTTTACCAAAAACTAATCAGTTTTTTTACTTTTAGAAAATGTTAAATATAAAATTTCGCGTTGACCTGATTAATAGTTTTTGAGTTAAGAGCACCCACAAAAAAGCAATCACATACACCCGGACATCATCGGGAAAATGGTCAAAACCTGTTTAGGGGAACTCAAAACGTGTATTTCCGTTAAAATCTCAAAATCGATTTTTTTCATGAAAACAATACTTCCCCTATATTACGTATGAAGAAAGTAAAAAGTGTCCAGGGTCGACTGCTTGGCTTTTTATCCGCTTATTACGCAAAATTTGTCAGTAACATTCAAGTAGTTCGTCGCAGCTCCGCTTCAATTAAATTTGAATGACAGTTGACGAATGAAAGTGGATGGGCAAGAGATTTTCGCACTTGCGTAATTAAAAAAAACATTTCGGTTTAAATATAAATTGATTGAATTATTTCTTCTTTATCCCTATTCATAATTTTATCGCCGGACCTTGAAGCGAAATGCAATTAACGCATTCTATCCCCATGGTCATATTAATGCACGGAAATTCTAATCATAGTTATATCTCCATTAAGCTGCCCAGAAAACAATTTTGCTTTACTCAGACTTTCATATACATAATTGCATTGCTTTTATAAACAAAATTAGAATTATTTATAGTTTTTCGTTATTAGGTAAAACTTCCGTCGCCGTGTTGGCGTACCCCAGAAATTCTCTCACGTACCGTCGAGGGTACGCGTACCCCACGTTGAGAAACACTGATCTATAATATAATTGACCTAGCTGGCATAAATGCGTGGATAATCTACAAAACTGTCACTGAGAAGACAATCATGAGAAGAGATTTCTTGCTAAAACTGGCCGAAGAGATTAGTCGGAAGTATGCGAAGATCGGAACTGCGAAAACCCGCGCTCAAGCAGCTGGAGAACCATCTGACGATGGCGAAGAGGACCCTGCAGATGTCAGGTGAAAAAGAGCTGCAAACGAGGCAAGTAAGCAAGTGCTGCACATGCAAAAATTTTACTCCCAAAAAGTGCATTGAAAGTAATACCAAAACAATTGTGTGCAGCAATTGCGCGCAAAAAAGGTACATACTACAGTAGTCACACCATTCCAGTAAGTGCTGACACGGAAACAGATTCGTTTTGTATTTTAAATGTCATGGATCTTTCATTTTAGTATACCAAAAGATAACCAAGAATTGCTTCAACTATTTATGCAAGTTTTATCTATTGCGTCTGATTTAACTCACTTTTTGCAGAGGCTGTACCTTTTTATTTTAATAAACCTGCGTGTTCTTTGCATCGAAAATATCTCTTTTGTTTTTAATAAACACATTCCTATCCTATGACCAACATTATTTTGAAGCAAAACACTTCTTTTCACAAGCGGCACTTTTTTGTGCCATTGGCGGTGAAAGTGGGGGTCGCCAAGTTCGGCGGTTCTAGTGATAAAGACGTGTATGCGATAATTAAGTATGCGTCATCAATTTGCGCCAATATCGTGCTCTAATGGGATGGAATATTCGTTGACCTTTCCTGCAAGAAGCTGTCAATATTTTAATATAATTATCTTATGTGGCTAGGATATCTGGCCTGGGTTCGATTCCCGGCATGGGAATATAATTTTATTTAATAATTTTACTAAAAGGCGTCCCATTTTAAAAGAAAATATTAATTAGGCATTTATATTCAACTACTAGTCTCGAATAATAATGATATTCTATATCAGCTGTGTTCTTTATTTTTCAAATATTAGATCAGGATTGTCGCATAATTTTCCACGATATTGTTTCTTCTTTATCTCCAGAACACTTGCGTTTACAGAATCGATAAAAATCGAATTTAAGAATGAGATACCAGCAGTCGTAGCCGAGTGTTCAAGCTGTCTGACTTGAAGTCAAATTCCCTTTGGGAGCGTAGGTTCGAATCTTGCCGACTGCGTATCGTATTATTGATTAGAATCTATCTTTCACTCTTAATAAATTGGCAGCATCGTGTTCACAATATGATTAGTAATATGTCAGGTAATGGAAATATGTCTTATAGTACATTGAATGAAATTAATATAAGACTTTTGTTGATTTTATAAATACATAAATTTTAAATAGGCATTAATAAATCACAAAATAATTAAAAACTTTCATTTTAATCTTTTTAATTTTGAATTATGGTAGAAAAAGCTTCCTTTCATATACTGCGTAACTTTACAACTAAAATAAATGATATTTCTCACTGTCGTCAAAACTAGTATATTTTCGATTTTTGTATGCGATTTTATGGATGATAATTCCGTAATTGAACGTCACGCGATAGAGTAGTCATGATAGATTAACATTTATAATTAGCAGATAATCGGGAATCAAGTCGTGGCCGAATGGTTAAGGCGTCTGACGAGTAAATCGGGTTTTTTTCTGAGAGCGTAGGTTCGAGACCTACCACCCGCCTATAATTTTTGTTTGGATGCCTAATTACGAATCAAAAGATTTGTTCCATGCCATCTCGTGGCTCGAGTATCTGACATTTTATCCAGAAAGTCCGGGTTCGATTAACTCTATTGGGTTTCATTTAAATTTAACTTTAAGGATAACAAAATATACGCAGCAATGATCGGAAAGTATTGCAATATTCTCCGACACGATCATATTTTAACCCTTTGAATATTTCATGGGAATAATGTTGTTTTGAATTTTCTCATCAACTGCTACCTTTCGCTCTATCCGTCTCTATGTCTAACCGGTCATCTTTTAGCTTATATTATCTTGTTTCAAAACATTTTAGAAAAATTTAATTTCTAGCTTGATTGTCTTGATGAAATCGTTTTACTTAGTCAAATGAATAAAAATTAAGAAACGCCGTCGGATGGTTAACGCTCTGAAATTTCTAGTTGACTAATGAAGTCGCTCGTCCTGGTCAGTTCAAATTTTTATTTTGATACTACGTTTTTTTCTCTGTGACCAGCTCTTCTACTACACCAGATTTTTTTTATTTTTCGCGCTCATAATCTCACTTATTCAGTAACTCTTCTTTCTTATTTATTAGCGTATAAATAATTAGACAGTTTTTCACGATTGTATCTCGTCATTGCATTAGTATTAGAAAACCTCATTTATCTACGAGAACAAATGCAACATTTTAAAATCAATTAAATTAAACGTTATCAAGTTCATGTTGCCTAGTGACTTGTTATACAAACTAAAAATTTCGTTAATGTGAGCAGTTGTGGCCGAGCGGTTAAGGCGTCTGACTTGAAATCAGATTCCCTCTGGGAGCGTAGGTTCGAATCCTACCGACTGCGAAATGTTTTTGAAAAACATTTTTAATTATTTTATGACAAAATTATCCTATCTGATAGGTAGTTTATATGGTTATAGATGAGATATGAGGAAGCCGCCTCACGAACACCTGATCATAAAAGAAATAACTTGACCGAAAAGGAAAAGACGTTCGAGTAGAGAAAGATTCAAATCTTTTCGCAAATTATTTTCGCTTCCTTCTTTCCGTTTTTTCCTCTCCTATTACATTTCGACCCCTTGGGACCCATTGGACCACACGTCATCCCTTTATTCCTTTAGGGAATCGGAAGAGCCTTAAGTAAGAATTCCCGTCTCATTCTCTTGCTATATATCTCTGTCTCTCTTTTTCGCACACTCCGATAAGCCTAAAGTATTCTCTACCTTCCTCCTTTCCCCTCTATTCCCTATATGCGATTTTTCTCCCTCATTATCACCGTATTTCCTCCTTACCTCTATCGTTGCTTCTGCGAACTTCTCTATCATGTGCAGTTGTTGTTCTCAAGTTTTTTCATGACTGTAACCCGCCAGAATGGAGTCGCAAATTTTCTTTTGGTTCTGTTTGTTTTTAAATCATAAATGCGCCTCAATCGGTCTAAAGCTGAATTTAGCGGAAATCAGGGTAAGTATGCGTAAGAATGGCACTGAATTTATATTTAAAGTGATAGTACAGATGTGCATCCAGCAAATCGAGGAAACTTCGCAGCTTAACGAATTGGCCATCACAGTTTTGGTTGTTTCAGAGGCGTATTTTTAAAGATGTTTGCCGTGGTTTACATTTAAATGTTCGGATTAGCCTTATGATCCGAGCCGCTGTGTTATATTTTCAGTATTCATACTAACATTTTCTTGGAAAGAATATGTTCACAAATGGTGGAAAACACCTATTCCCAGCACGATATGCAAATATACACGAGCGTATTTTATTTTGTTCATGCACATTTTATCTTTTACTGTGCCAAGTTTTACCGCGGATTTACATTCACAGAACTTTGACTGTGGGAATCTGTACACTTTGACTGTAGGAATCTGTACATATTCTGAGAATTTCCTTGTTGTTATCCGTGCTATCGAAATTTAGAGGAAAATATAAAATATGCGAACATTTAAGGAAAAGTAAGCTTTCATTTTGGCCCACATAAAGATATATAATGAAGATAAAAAAACAAGCGAGAGAAGAATTGCAGAGCAAATTACATAAGGCGCTTTTTTACCGACTCCTATCTTTACATCAGAGTAAAAAATCGCAGATGTTATGTATTGTTGGTTGCCTACATTTGTAGCAGCATTTACTTTTTAGCAGCTTTTCCCTATTGCTCCCCAGCAGCTGATTCTAGATCCACCAACTTTATACCATGTCTAACTCTTATATAGGCCAATCCATTCTGGAAATTTGGCATCTTCAGGTTGCAGAATTCCAGATATATTGTCTGTACAGACGAACGAGTGGACAGACAAACCGAATACATAAGCAATTCTTTTAGAAAAAAGCGCTAAACATTGAATCTTTCACATGAATTATCACACCTTAAACTTTAGGTGTTATCGATTAGTATAAAATGAAAAACTACTATTTCTTAAATATCCGCACCTTTTATCTCGGTCACATATGTCATGGCGATGACCAATTTAACTCGTTCGAATGGATGAACTTTGACCTGGTATCTTCCGTCCGCAGGCGCCTTCCTCGTTCCTTACTGCATTATGCTGGTCGTCGGAGGTATTCCCCTTTTCTACATGGAGTTGGCGCTCGGTCAGTTCAACCGGAAGGGAGCCATTACCTGTTGGGGACGACTAGTACCGCTCTTCAAAGGTGAGTCCTTTTAGACTTCACTCCTTGGTGTAGCGCGCGCCTGGGATTTGGAGCGTCAAAACAATGCGAGAAAACGACATTACATATGTCGCTCCTGTTTTGCACATGTTGCTCTGTGGAATTTTTTTGCATTTTTTTATTTTGAGTAAACTTCACTTGTTTGCTGCCACATACTTTCGATCGAATGACAATTGTTTAACAGAGTAACTCTAACCGAAACAAGAGACAGCAGAAGTGTTTCAAGAAGTTATTCATAAATGTTACTTATTTTTTATTTTTTTATTCTTGTGTGCTTATTCTTGATCCTATTTTAATAATAATGGAGAAACTTTTCGTCTATTATTTAATTTGGCCTTATTTGACCTTCCTAAAAGTATTCATAACCATGGTTCGGGTGAGACAGACGTAGAAGAGGAATTGAAGCGAGGAAGAACTCGGTACTTAGTCAACAAAATTGCCAGAACGGAACGGGCGTCGTCAGGAGCGAATCTGGTCGAAGGCGTGCTTGCTAGAGCTTTTGAAATCAAAAGAATCAACTTCTTCGTCAACTTATTCCACAAACTGCAGCTATCGGTCAAGTAACCATTCCCAAGGGAAAGTTTTCATGAGGAAAGAACAGCGAAAGATGAAAGATAATGGACGTTGCGATAAGCGAAGCATAAAAATCTTCGAGTGATGAAACAACTATTTAAAATTTGAATGAATGCCTTCTTTGGCTTATTACCTGATCCTTTAAAAAAAAAAACAAAATGCTTGAGCTTTGTCGATGGAGCCATTAAATATTTGCGAAACGTCTTGTTCCTTTGCGAGGATTGACTCAGTCTGCTTTTCCTTGGATTCGCGAGACTAATTCTGGCCTTTGCAAGCAATTACGTCAGAGTCAGTCGTTACTATAGCAAGATACCGGTTGATCAGATCAAAAAGAGTTAATTTTCTATTTTGCTGAAAACCTCACTAAAATCGAATTGTAATTTTCTTGTATAAATGCCAAAACTTCCTATATTCGCGAGAAGTATTTGAGGCCAACAATTTTAACGTGGACTACGTAAAGAAAAAATTTAAAGTATGAACTAAGTGGTATCATATGAAGTAATATCCTAAGGGACACCACTTTTTTATTTAATCGCTAATGTGAATGGACGGATAAGATATTAAATTTGATACGATCTACTTTTTTGCTTCACTACCTACCCTGTGATTGCAATGGTAATAGTCACAATACTTTGTCGTTACTTATCTAAAAGTCTTTTCATTCGCACACGGCCAACTTATGCTCTCATTTTTGCGGACATTTTGTCAAATACTGCTATAAGAACATGAATAACGGTAGGAATTTCTAAAAAGATTAACTCCGAGATTTTTAATATGGATTATATTTTTATTAATCTGGAATTCATCTAAACTCAATTTTATTGGCAGCTTTTGTATCTTATTAAACCCAACATTGTTGATGGCCATGTTGGATTATGCTTTGAAACCGAGTTTGTTACCCGAATGCTGTATTCAAGTTACACAAATATTGCGGGCGTTTATAAAAGTAATCTCTTTTTTATTTTCTCCATTACCATTTAAGATAATGATTACGTTTGTCAGTATAGTCAGAACCTATGCAACAAAGTTGTGACACTTTGCCCAAGGGCGGGATCGGCTGCAGTATTTGCGGGCCAGAAATCAACAGTGAATCGTCGGATATTTTGTTTGTCATTTTCAAATTTACAAACACCATGCGTATGATAATAGCTAAGTAGGTATAATGTTTATAAAAACGAATTAAGGATACATGGATGTGATCTGTGTCGTATATCAAAGACATTATTTCCCTGGCTCTTGCCCCGAAGCTTATGATTTTTGCTCGAATCGCGTGGATTTAATCGTGTCGCGTTATCTTCTCCAAACTAAATTTCCTTACGTCGCTCGAACCAAATCTCAACGAATGTTTTCCTCTAATTACTACGCACAGATTTCGGTAGGTCTTCGTTACTATCGTCGCGATTTTTTCCTTCTGCTGGCTAGGATTGTGAAGGGTCCCGGGGGCTATTGTGTCCCCGCGGGTGATAGCTACTGACTCTAAAATTGTTCTAATGAATTATCAAATATGTATGCATTTCCAATGACCAGTAAAACGTATAAAATTGAAAAAGATAACAACACAAGGTATTGAGAATAATTTCGAAACGAGAAAAAATTGTGCTATGATCTGGAATCGAACCCGGGTCTTCCACTTGCCAGGCGGATATACTACCACTGAACTATCGTAGCAGATCAATTTTATCGTTTCTGAACGCGGGTGTTTTCTTGGTATTGATATTTCACGTCAATATCGCGAGATGGCCCATAAATTGAAATTCCAACTTTTCTTTTTAGTATCGATAAACAAGTGATGATATAAAAATTATTTTTATAAATAACTTTTATATAGATACTACCGTCATATGCGTTAACTTAGTATTATTCAAATTAGCTTAGGTTACATTATTTATAATATTTACATTGAACTTTGGTAAAGCTCATAGTCTTTCTAGTTCGGGCAAAACACTTTGGTTACAGACGTTATCCCACATGACTTTGTTGCTCTCTAGTTCCAAGATTCTTATCCTATCAAGAGATCTCACTGAAGAAAGCGTGGCATAGGCTTCACCAGGGTGAATTTAATATAAAACTAACAATCACATTTTATATGGAGCGTCTTGATTCCATATTTATACGAAAATGTATTTACATTCATACTTTGTTCATTCAAACCTTAATATCGGTGATCACGCATATTTCTCTTGTTTCATATAATCCAACGCAAAGTAATTTCGCCAAATCAGCGACAAAGAGGTTTCCCTTGACGACGAAAGAATTTCACATAACAAAGTGTTAAATTTTCGTGTTCAAAAGAAATCGACGCGTATTTTAATATCAATGGCAGGAACATTAATTTTCATTCTTTCGGGCGTTTTTCGGTTCATGTCCCAAGATTTTACGGTTATTTTCAGTAATTTTAAAACCCAACTCAAAAATATGCTGCACCAATTCCCATGCTATACAAGCGGAGGAATTAAATGGTTCTGGAATCGAACTCGGGTCGTTATATTGCACGGTGATAACCAGTTAGCCTCTTTAGGTGTCGTTATATTTAAAACTGAAATAAAGGCTGAAACACATGCCGACATGTTTGAGTTATTCGACATTGTTTGGAATTTTTTTCAAATCTGAATAAATATACATATTATACTTTGTGTATCGGGGAGAGTTTAATATAAAACTTGATAATAAAAATAAAGATATTTTCGGTAGATGAATGAAAATTTATGCATTTTTAATTATATTTACCGTAATCGCATCACCGACAATGATAGCTAAGGACGAATACTATTCGATAAGTTAAACATCGCAATTCGTTGCTTCCCTACTGTTGTAACAGTAACTGCCCATGGTTTCGATGCCAGGCAATGTGGCTGAATTTCCGCGAGAAATTTCGTCATTTTTTTCGATTGCTATCTCAGAGAAACGAAATGACTTCGGCGATCCTCAGATATCTTATTCATCCGGGGTGAAAGATGGTTTGAGGTAATGGGTTGATAGAAGAGAGAGGGAAGCTCACCTAGGGAGAGCAAGGGATCAAAAGAGGAGAAAGGGTCGATAAACAGAAAGAACAAGGGAGCGGAAGCTCTGATATCAAAAAAGGTTTTGCGTGATGCTGTCCGCAGCAGGCGTTCCTTCATCTCCCACCCCTTTCCCTCTGTCCCCCAACCTCCTGACATGTGTCCAGTGGGTGCGTGAGCGTGGTTTAGCTCGCGCCCGTGTGTGTGTGCGTGCGCGCGCGCGCGTGCGCGTATGCGTACCGGTGTCACGACTATTTTTGGGCTATACTCCCCCGAAAATGGGGTTGTTGACCTAATTTAAGAACGGTCTATGCCCTAACCTCCTCGTTTTCGACTTGATCTTGAAAGCATAATTTGAACGAATAATTTTGTTGTTGCAAATGCCTCCGTATTGTTTTAAGTGTAGAACATTTCCGTAGAGAAACAAGATTCCATGCGTTTGATGGATTTCAGAGAACTTTCATAGTCTACATCTGACATCTGAAAGCCCGGGGTCTAGCCCCGATGTAATAAGCCGATCCGGTCTCTGACCACTTCACTTCACTCCAGGCTGAGCTTTTATTTCACAAAATGCCTCTTTGGAGAATTTTATGCGGGTTTACATTGGTTCAGTTTTTATATGCAACCCCCAATATATTGTTGTTTTATTTATATAATTTATATTTTATTAATGTTAATAATAATTATTTATTTGTTTGTTTTTAGTTTTGGTTTATTTTAATTATTTATATGTGGCCGACAGTTCACTAAGACTGGGAAACTAAATTTAAACAAACAATAAAAGCAAATATCTAATCTAACAACAGATAATAAGGTAATCAAAGATGGCTCAAACACCTTTGGCGTAGTATGATAAATAGATGAGACTCCAGTAGCCAAAACAAGGGTTCAAGGAATAGCCCGATGCATTTCGCCCACTAAGTGAATATTTTCAAGGGCGATGTAACATCGACAGCGACAGCGAGTAATAAGGTTATGTTTGTCGGTGGTTGTACATCTGCATACCAGCTGTCAAAAAGTTTAATATACAATTATTGATTTTTTTCTTCTTGCATTATTGTATAGTTTAACATACCTCAAAAATAGGCGTAAAGTACTTGATAAATTGATGCATTGTGATAATGGGTTCAATTATTTTTGTGATATAGGCAATGTAATTTATGATTCTTTAATTTATGCTTATGATTTCATCGAATTTTAAATTTGTGATTGAGCTTTTATTAAATCAAAGGTATGAAAATGTTTAACTTCACACGCGTTGGTGTTGTACCATCTCTTGAAGAATTTTTGTAGCCAAGAGAAACTTTTTACTAATTGTGATAAAAGAAAAATAAGATAATTTTAAAATTCTTTCTATTGACGCATTAAAACGGAAAAAATTACAAATTGCAGTAGGAGGCACTTTGATTTGGGATTCTACAAATTTTCTAACCGTATGGATATCAATTTTTAAGTTCATTACCGATAAAAAATAATTTAGAAGTTTTATAGAAATTCTTCACTGCATTTCCATGATTTATTTAAAGCCTGCTATACTTTTGATCACAGATGAATTCCAAAATTGAAACCTCTATGATTGGAAATTTATGAGAATCCCTAAATCGAAGTACAATCTACTGGAATTTTTTTGTTTTTCCTTTTTAGTACGTTACTATGATAGTTAATTTTTAAAACGATTCTATTTTTATTCCGTAATTTTTAGTCTTGATAACGTTCTCACTAAATAGTAAATATTTCCTTAACACAAAAAATTCTAGAGCACATTTTTTCCGCCATTCAGTCGAATGCCCTCTTCTGTCGATTTCTTCGTTATTGCTTGGTTTGAAAACTCTTGTGGGTGTTTATATATATGACAGTGAAGTTAACATTAAAGTTATTAAAAAGTCGAAGCCACTTTAAAAGTCGGATGTCTCACGCGACAGCTATTCGATTCATTTCCGCGCTCCATTGTTCCTCATTCCGATGCTCCGCTAATAAGCGCTCCTTTACAATTGGCCCGCGGCGCATATTTCCTCCAGACCGCGAAAGCGACGCCTGACCCCGCAGCCTCCCTCGCTGCGAGTTCCCTCGAGGGCATTTATGCCTCCAATTATCTCCCCCTCTCGTTCTCTTAATTCCATTTCCTTACTCCCATCCTTTCCCTTTACCCCATTTCCTGCATCCCCCTCCCACGCTGACGGCACCAACCAACCCCGGCTCCCTTTTCTCCACCAATGTCTTTCCTATACCAATGGTCCTTATACGATTCCTTCTTTTTTCCAATACCTTTCCTACTCCGGGTTCTTTTTCCCATACCCCCCCCCCGTACTCCCTCTCTCCTTTTTATCTTTCTCTCTGTCCTTTCTTTTCCCTCTTTCTCCTCTCGACTCTCCTTTTCCCATCTCCCTCCACCACTGTTTCATATCTGAACATTCTCTCCTCACTTTCCCTCCCCCTCTTTTACTCTTCCTCTCTCCCTCCCCCCCCTCTCTCTTTCCTTCCTTCTACACTCACCTTAGCTGCTCTTTCGGTTCACTCGCAACTCCGGCCGGAAGCTCCGGAGCCTGGGCTCCCTCGCTCCGGAAATGGTCGCCAGTTTCGTCTATAGGTAAAGAGAGAAAGAGGGAGAGTGATGGAATTAGGGATAAGGTGGAGAGTAGGGACGGGGTGAGAAGGGAGAGATGCTGGATGGAGTCTACGATGGCTTTAAGATTGAAAGAATGGAAAAATCGAGAGAGAATTGAGGGCGAAAGAGGGAATATACAAAAGGTAGGACGGAAACCAAGAGAGAAATGAGGGTATGCTGATGAGAGAGAAGAAGAATGGAAGAAAGAGGTGTCGCATACATAACCGCGATCCTGTTTGCCAAAACTACCACGGAATTGAATCAATAAGTGACCGGCATGAATAACTTTATTTTCGGATCCCTTAAGGATTTCATGCTGACCTGTTTTTTCCAAAAAACTTGTCACGAAGTCAAAGATCGAAAATTAATTCAGGGTCTTTAACTAAATGCACACCCTAAATAGAATGAAAACATTTCGTATTTACAAACGTTGTATAAAGCGAGCATGAAAGACGTTTAACCTCGAATCTCTCAACTTTGTGGTGTTCCATATTAATTTCATATCGACGCAAATTTCTTTCTTTGATTTTATTAGATGCGCAGTTTGATCTTGTGCGATATTTGTTTCGCCGAATCGCCAGTCGCGGTATACGTGAATGGCTATTCTTCGATTTTATGGTCGAGATTTCTAATCTTGCCGTTAGTATGACTTTTTGTGCCACTCATCGCAGGTTATTTGCAGAAGCGTACTGACTTTCTTCGTAATAAATGTGGTTTATAATAAAAAAATAAGAGAGGTGGAGGTAAGCGAGAAACATTCAAGTTTCGATTAACCAAACTAATTGGGGTGAATATTGGTTCGGACGATCAAATATCCGGTTAATTATTTATTATTCTAAAAATTAATTCAAAATAATATAAAGTAGCTGCATACGTGTATTTTGGATATAATTTTACAAATATTAATATAATGGTTAACAAAAATAAACCCATAAATTGCTATGTAGTTCCGTCGCACACGGAGGAAGGCACGGATCGCGTCAAAGAGAGAGAGAGAGAGACGAACGGCGGGAATGGTTTCGACAGTACTATATATACATTTTTAGAGCGTGATTTGCTTGGTAAAATTAACCTGGTCTTCCTGTGATCGATGGGGTGCGGATTTTGTTTCTTTTTCACGCACGGGCGGAGGAAGGAGGAGGCTTGAACTTTTGTAAATAACATTATTCTTGCGTGGCCGTCAGCCTGCCTGTGAAAGATAATTAACTGCACATTTCGTTTGCTTACGACGTGGATAATGTTTTCCCGTGGCTCTATGGATATTTTTCTATTTTCCGATCCCTATGTGGTAGTTATTCATTTTTCGATGAAAATTAAACTTATCGTTCTCAAACTACTTCTGATGGTCTTTAGTGTCGGAGCTCTGTATTGGACGAGTTCTCCGAATAAATTTCCTCTTTCTAACATAACTAGCCTCTTAACGAGTAAAATAATAATAATTTCTTTGAATTGAGCGGAAAAGTAATGTGATGTACTTGAAATTTTTAGCAATGCGGTTACGAATAAGAAAGTTGAAAATAAAATAGATTCATAAATTTTAGTTCATATATTTACATTCTTTCATTAAAAAGGAGTGTTCAATAGCAACTATCTTCATGATTAATAATGCTTTTATCGTATGAATAACAGTAATCCAATTTGTTAACCTCTTTGTCTTATTTATTGGAAGATGTTTATCTTAGAGTCTAGAATATATCTGCAAGCAGGTTAGATAGGCGCTGCATTTTTTTAATGTAAAGAAAAACCAATTGCAATCATGTCCTATGTGGTCAAGTGGCTAGGAAATCTGGCGTTCACCCAGAAGGTTCGGGTTCAATTTACTTGGAACTGACAATTTCAACTATATCCGATCGCAAAAAAATATATTTTTATCTCACCTGAACAATTTAAAATTCGGAGATATTTTAATCGATAAAAAAAAACAAAGTATTTGGCAAATTTAAATACAAATAATAAATTAAAACTGAAGTAATTTTTCTCGTTTAAATCGCAGAAGAGATTTACACCTAATGCATTAGAGCCCATGTGGTACAGTGGCTTTTACCCAGAAGGCACGGGTTCGATTCCCGGCATGGGAAGTTAGATTTTTGTTCTCAAATGGAGAAATTGCAAAACTTTAATTTAGTTTTTGAAATGATGGCTAGTAATAAATGGCCACATTTTGTAATATTTAAAAGCAGAGTACTCATTGCTTTTCAATAATCGTTCTTTGCATTAAAAACAGTGAAACGATCCGTCAAAGCAATTTCCTTTGGGAGATTATCAAGAAGGAATTCAGTTATTATTTAGTCCAGAAATATATCGCATTCCCCGAATATCACCGTTTCTCTCTATTTTCACTTCAAAATCATTTACAGTATTGTTAGTACCCGAATGAACTACATATTCAATGCTCCGTGACAGTAATCTACGTTCATCATCGGCAGTCGTGGCCGAGTGGTTAAGGGTAAAGCCTAGTGAGTCATAATGTGAATCTCGGACGCTAGATGCCACCGCTGTCACTCGGATTTCGTGCACTAGTAGTTCGAATTTTGGACGCAGGGATTAGTCCTGTCGCACCAATGACGTAACCAAAAGAAGATGGAAGGGATGGGGCAGAACCAAGATGATACCCTCTTCCCTTCCCCGACCTAATCAGCAAAGGAGGGGAAGTGCCCGGCACACTGGCACACGAGGAAAATATTCTCTGGCGATTGAATGTGCCTGTCAACATCTAGCTCTGCCGTGAGTAGGCTGACCTTATATGATAAAAATGTATTAGATTTCGGGCGGAGACATCGGCGATTGCACTCACCGCACCTTTAGGTGTGAATCCGCCACACCTTTTTTCCCCAAGACCTAGCCTAGAAGGTTCTCGGTGTTCACAATAGATGCTCACATGATTGACCTTCAGATTCTCTCTGGGAGCGTAGGTTCGAGTCCTACCGACTGCGTCGAAGATTTTAGTACTTTATATAGCTTTTCCTGAGGCGAGATTGACGTTAGCACCTCCCAGATGGAATTAGGCATTTAAAAGCATGAACAATATCTTTTTTTAGAGCACATAACAAAGTTTGATTCCTCACGTTTACAGAAATATTTAGTGAAGGCGTAGCATTTTTTACCGATATTTATCAGTGAAATTCATTTGAATATTTTGATTTCATGAATTCCAGAATTATTTACTTGCCTTTTGCGCTTACACATTTAAGATAGGCAATAGAGAAGCATTTTCAAATATGGCATATGAAGCAGAAAATCATATTAGTTGGCAAAAGTCTATTAGGTTTCGCGCAGTCATCAGACTTAGCCGAGTGATTAAGGGGTCTTACTATAAATCATTTTTTATCTGGGACCGAAGGTTCGTATAACACCGAATGTGGCTTGTTTTGCTTGTTTATTCTTTTATTGAAAGAGGAAATCAGCAGAAATATCTTCAAACTTATTTTATCATTTAATCTTAATTATCCAACATGATTTCGTCGAATTTAACAGTTTCAAAAGTTAAAAACTAAAGCCAAACAGAGGTAATAATATACAAACATGAATATATCAAAGAGAAGAAGACATGAGGCTAAGGAAATCATTGGTCTGACTCGCATGTATGTACAAATTACATGTTGTATTGCTTTCATCTCGTAATCAGGATGAAAACTCAACTATTCACGAGCACAAACACGATTTGTTTGCCATAAAATAGCTGGATAATATCAATTATTATTTAACGAATTATTTGTTTTCGAATTTCTTTCGAATAAAATCAAAGTGGTTCACTAATAGAAAAAATACATTTGATGGATTCAATAAACACTACATAAAAGTTATAATCGCTTCTATACTAGCATTGAAATTTTAGTTACGGATAAATAATATAGTAATGGTCCAACACGAATCCAGAATTTAACCGTATCCCATGTGGTCTAGTGGCTAGGATATCTGGCTTTCACCCAGAAGGCCCGGGTTCGATTCCCGGCATGGGAATTTATTTTTAAATTTCCCAAAAATGAGTTAGTCGTAATCTTCAGGACTGTTACTAAACATTTTTGCGTTCTGAATAGTTCTTAGCATTGCGCCTTCCCTCAGGGAGCGTAGGCTCGAATTCTACCAACTGCGGCTATTATTTAAAATTTAATTACGTTATCGTTCGATCATCTGCACCCTCTTATTATTTTTTACTATCATATAAACTTGCGCCGCATCCATCGTTACAGCATTATATGATACTAATTTGTGCAATTTTCTGAATATTTATGCTCGTATTTAGCTTCGGATTCGAATAAACGAGAATTTAACTATTTAAACGTATATATATAAAAGGTGGGTATAATAAAGTATTAATTGGGGAGATAACTCATAATTAAAGTTGTGTTTTATTGCAATTTCAAAGGCAAACGTAAGCTATTGGACGATTCGAAGAAGTTATATGAAAAATTTCATTTTTTGTTCTCAGTAAAAATGCAGCTCCGATGTAGCTATTTCACCCTAATAGAGCATATTCGCCTTGTGCTTTAAACTTAATTGTACACGCAAATTTTCAAGAACATAAGACCGGTTGTAAGACATGTTTCTCGTAATCGATCTGCATTTCATTACCTCCGTATGCCACCCGGTCGCTGTACCCTACGCCGTCATCGTGCCTTCTTTTTTTTCACTTTTGGCTCATTCGGCCTTTTTTCCAAAGGCAAAATCCATCGACCCATTCATCCTCCGATCGCTACTCATCGCATTTTTCACTCAAATTGCTTTTCCCTGCCCACGTCAACGCTATCACGGATTCATTCCTTTCCACTCGCTTTTCCCTTCCCCCTTTCATGTCTCGCAACACTTTTTTGCCCGCATACATCTACTAATGGTCTTCGACTATTCGTGTGCAGCAACCAAGACACCCATGTTGATGAATCGATTGCTAAGGAGCAAGAAGTGCATTCCACCATTCTTCTCAGCCTGCGTCTATTTAGCTCCGTTACTTGTATTTGTATCATTATATTGAGGCGATGAGTCTCGTTATCGGGATTATAGAGCGATTTTTTAAAAGTGTATAATAGGTTAAAATTTTAATTTACTTCACTAACAATAAGTATGTTTTAATACAGGTATATTGTCGTAAGAGATGTAAATAATTTTTGGCTGATAAATTAATGAATAATATTTACGAGTGAAAAATTAAGATATATCGGCTGATTTCGACGAATCGAATCATCCTTTCTCTTGAACCGAAATTTTGTTCCTGTGTCAACATTAATATCCTCACACAAAGGAAACAGTACCTAAAACGGTGTAATCATATGATGCAGCCAACGAACTCTTTTGAATAAGACAAATAAACAATAAACACCTGATGATGCTACGATCGTAGTGAAACCGGTCGTGTTATATTAAAAGTTGTGGAAACTACAAAGTTATCCTTTCATTATAAATAAACAATTATTTCTTTTTAATCCTGTATTAAATCGTTCTAAAAATTAAATAAATGGCCTTATCGTTAGAATGAAAAAACAAATTTCATTCCAGAGGGATAAAACGAATATATAATGTTTTCCTGTTTCTACTCCAACAGGTTAAATATAATGACGCACAAACACATCTATTATAATAATATAGCTACTTGTGTCTCACTCACTTACTCACTGACATAAAACTTTTAAGTACTTCTAGAAGACCTAGAAATTTGAAATTTGGCATGTAGGTAGGATGAGCGGTACAACCGACAAAAAAACCCCAATGTTCCATTTCAATGCCCCAAAAGAAAAGCATGGGATTCAGTGCAATGCTTTCTAAAAATGCATTTTTAAATTACTTAAAATTGGGATACCAATTCGAGGAAAAAATTGTCTATCTGAAAGAACGGAGTTCATAATTTTTGAAGGCAGAATTCAAATACGTACCGAATTAGCATAAATATTTCCTTTTAATCGAAAAAATTGTGAATTTTTTCACTTTCCAACAATGGAAATCTTTAAATAATATGGCAACGACCTCAATGCTTTTAAAGGGATCTAGTATTATACCTTACGATTGCAGTGATTTAATGCTTTTAATGGAAATTAATGCCGTCCAAACGAACTTCCATAACTCGAATCTCAAGGGAAAGTAAAAATTATTCGATTATTAGAAAATTCGAGTTACGGAAATATATTTTTTCATTTTTCTTTAATCGAATTAACATCAAGTTTATTCCTGTAAGCATATAAGATTAACTTATTCTAATTCTCAATATCATGTAAATTATGAAAATATCATCAGTATTTTCTTTCGATAATATGTAAGATTTTACTGTATCCAAAACACTAATTGCATCACGCACTGTGATTGGAGGTATCATAGATAATTGTAATTCTCACATACTACTGAAAGCGCAAACACGACGATTAAATTGCGGATGTCGACTATAGGAAGGAGCGAATAGGTTTATTTTTCTCCAGGGATCACAATAGGAGAAGCAACCCTGATAGCAGTGACGGCAAAACGTGAAAAGTATTTTAGTGTTGTTTCGTACTTTTTCGAGAAATGTTAACTCATTTCAATTGTTAAATATAATGGCGTCATACCTATTTCTCGATATTTTTTATCCAAATACGTGCTAAGGGCGGGGATGATGATGCCATAATCTTAACAGAAAATGTCCTAATTTTTCCATAAATCAAATGGCCTAACCTACTTGCCCTCGGAGCCGCATACGATGATTTTCAGAAGTTTGAGAGCCGCATGACTTATTCTGCGCTCATAAATTTAAGAAAAGTAAAACATAACCAGTATCCAAAGCAATTCGGATATAATGCATGTCCATTAGGCATCCCAAACACGTCTCGAGTCACACTGTCATTGTGTCCTGTAAAGAAAAACGTTGGCACGCCTATGCATTGAAATTTAAAAGAGCAGCATATTAGGATAAAAGAACCGCATGCGGCTTGCGAGCCGCGGTTTGGCTACGTCTGATATAATGTATTGTCTTAATGCTGATTATTCTTATTGCTCACGCGGGGAGATCGAGTCACGAAACTTGAAATACGAAAACTTGGACACGAGTTGCCAGAGAAATTGGAAATTACGGATAGTTGCCTAAATTTCACAGAAAATTATAAATAGACTGCTATTACTCATGGAATTTATTATGAAATATATATAGGCCCCACGTGACTGAAGTGCTGTTACGGCTAACCATATGTTCTTCAGACCGTTATTATTATGGATTGAGGTTGGGACTGAAGTGCTGTTGCCCTGGAGATCGCGCTGGTTTATTAACGAGTTTAGATCTTGGTATATGGTGATTTTTTAGCGCTTGCAGTATGCAAGCACCATCAACTCGTACATACATATATACATACATATATACATACATATATACATACATAAATACATACATAAATACATACATATATACATACATATATACATACGGAATAGATACTATCATGGAAACTTCGAACAGTAGCCATACAATCGAAAGAAGCAAGGCCGCAAGGCCTCATTTTCAAAACTATTTGACGCAATGAAAAGAAAAAGCTCGCTCTCAGCGTATTTTAGCTATATAAGAACAGAGTGCGTAAAAAGAATTCAATTATTTATGCCGTATAAATGCAGTAACGCATATTAAAAGCAATCGGCCGTCTTCGATTGCTGTCGGTCGCTATACGTGCCGAATGTCTCATACCTGATCTAGGCTATTTATGAAAGATCATCAATTATCCTTGACTACTGTTTCCATAATAGTCTTATTTCCCGCCAAAAATGACGGGCATGCATGAATCAAGTATTAATTTAAAATTAAGACTTCCCATTCTTCCTCCCCTTCTCTCTCTCTCTCATTCTCTCCTGAAAAAGTTAGCTCTATCAGCGATAAAACATAGCTCATTATTTATGAAATGTTCGTGTATTACACCGGTGAGAGCACTTTATGAAATGAAATTCAATCTCCTCAAACCTATATATATATATATTATATATATATATATATATATATATAATATATATATATCACGCAGTAATTCCACTCTCTTCCATTCTGACGCAAGATGGAAAAGGTTTTTCTCTCCAGTTTGATGGCGGAATTCACTCTGAAAACTTTTCTCACGTTCTCTGGGCGCGAGTCGAATATTCGCGACCTAGAGACGCGTATTCCGAACCCTCTCAGATGGCGGCAGCTGTACCCACTCCTCACAGAAGGAATTCATAACGGTAAAAAAGAAAGAAGAGGGTAGAAAAATTTTACGTGTGGTAGGCCTGAGGTCACATGGAGTCGGAAGGGAGATAACGCGGACGTAGTGGTTGTTCGTGGGAATTTAGGCCTTGGAGAAAATGGAGATGATGGAGAAATTGAGGGATAGAGAGAGAGAGAGAGTGTGGAGTTTTGGAAGGGGGCAGAGTTCACGGTGGCAATTTTCGTCTTTCTTTTTTTTTTGTCCGAGGGGGGAGTGAAGGCGATTGCGAAGGAGTGTCGCGTGAGAGCCTGGCTGAGAGTGCTTTTGGAAAAGAAAAGGGAGCGAGTGGTTTCTGGTGGGTGGTGGAGGTGGATGCAGTTTAAAGGGACGAGATGAAGAGATGTGTGAAGGTAGAGGTAAGGATGAGGAGGAAGTGAAGAAGGGCGACGGGGAAACCTCTCCCTCCCAGAGACTAGAGCAATTCGAGTTGTTATAGCAGCTGCTATAGGTATAAAAGAGGATTGGTGCCATTCCGGCGTTTTATTGAGGGGCCGTTAAGTAAAACGCTTCGCGAATTTGATTCGCGTAAGAAACTTTTACGGGACGAAGGCCGATTGAAATGCTGTCCGACGCTATTCGTGCTCATTTCTTCGCGACTGAAACTCCCGATGGCATCCATCGACGACAGTCTGGAAGTTTTGTTTTTATTTTAAAATTACTGAATCAAAAAAAAACAAGTTGATCCTCACCTACACCAATGCCTTATCTGCTGCGGTTAAGGTGAGTTAAAGTTACAATTTTTTTGGGGGGAGAAGTATGACTGAAAACTTATTTCGCTAAAAGATACAACGAGAAAATTCACGAGTTCGAAAATTTTTTGTATCAGTTTTACGGGTATGCTGCTATTAACGTCAAATAGCGCTAATAAAAGAATAGATTCATTCACACGTAAGATGACCAGATTTTTATCTCTTGAAAATAGGACAAATAGCTAAAAAAAAGTGATGAGGAAAGAAGACAAAAGAGGAAAATCAAAATTTGATGTAAAATTCTTTATTAGGAATTCACAGGCAATGTATATGACGTAATATATAAAATGTATATTGATAAATGGTTAATTAATATTATAAATTAACAATTTGTAAATATCAGCAACAAAAAAGAAACATTTTAATCGCATTAAAGTTTAATAAAATTCTATAATCATGTTTGTCAGAGCTACTAACTTTCTTCTGCAATTCCTCATCACTAATTATGCTGTTAAAGAATAAAAATCTGATGTGGCCACTTTCTCCATATCTGTAATTTGTCTAAAAACACCAAATAGGTTATATAATAATAAATATTTTAAGAAACTGCGAGAAAATTTTAGACTACAAAGAACAGAAATAAACTCAAACCATAGCCTTCTGAGATTTCATATAGCCACAAAGCTCCAACAATTAAGAAAAGAAAAAGGAGCGTTACTAAGAGGTAACTAAGCGTCAATTGTTAACAATAGTCGTCGGTAGGTGGCGTGGTGGTGGCAGTTAAAATATAAGATATCTCTTACACAATGCATTATATGAAAAAATATTTCAAACAAAGGTTGTAGAAAATTAGATTTCCTACAACTTTTATTACAGTACATTTTTACATTTGTCAAATATTAAAGCAAATATTTTTAAATAACGGATGTGACAAGAGTAAACACTCACTCTTGAAAAGAGGATGTCTGGTGACCTTATTCATACGTAATTCATTTGCTACAGAAGTAAAGTGTGCAACTCTTCAGTGTCTATTATGAATGATATTATCCACAAATATGATATATCATTCGATTTAGTTTAACCATATAGGATGTAGTAGTAAGATTTTGACTGGATAGCGGCGGAGGCGTGACGTCATAGGGCTTAGGTAAAGTAGCTTAGCGTACATTGTAATGCCACTGTACGCCATATAGTGATTTTTCAGCACCTATGGCTTACACAGTATTATTTGTTACACCAAGCTCTACAATTGGATTGATTTTAATAAAATACCTTCCTGTCATTTTTGAGTAAATAAGATTTTTCTAAAAATCGCCAAGAATAAATTACCTTTATTTTTCTGTAATATCATATTTATCAAAAACGGGTCTGCAAAAGGTGATATATTGCATAAATAGGAGATATCATTCGATTTTAAGTACGCGTTTGGGCTGTAGAACCGCGAACAGGCCGACACAGCATGGCGAAAACAACTTGTATGGACTCAGGGACACCTAGAACGTGTATTTCCATCAAAATTTCGAAGTCGAATTTTTTCACGATTACAATACTTTCTCAATATTTATATGTACTACGTATATTGGAAAGTAAAATTAATGAAATGAAAATTACCAATTATATATTTTATCTGAAGAAACATCTTTAAAGACTTTCTTAATTTTTAAATAACTAACCGCAAAAGTTTTACAGTATAAGCCAACATTACATTCAAGAATAAAATAAGAATACTTTAAAGTTTTCGCTTCGGACTGACTTTTTTGTTGTTATGAACATTTTAAAGAAATTACAAATATTACTACGGAAATAAATATATCAAAAACCGATTTGAACGCTAAATTACCGCATCAAATTATCTTTGCGAAATTAGAAATTATTTCCGTGAGTTATTCGTATGCGAAGATAATTACCAATACAAAACAACGTTGCGAGAAACGTCGCCACCCGAAAAATTGCTCTAGTGGAAAACATATAAGAAATTCTGGCTCGGAAAACCACATCAAGGTTTTTTATTTTAACGATTAGACTCTGAATTCAAATGAGATTATTATTAACAGCTTTTTGTCGTTTTTCTCACAGGTATCGGTTACGCTGTTGTTCTCATAGCATTCTACGTCGATTTCTACTACAACGTTATCATCGCGTGGTCCCTGAGATACTTCTTCGCATCTTTCACGAGCATGCTGCCATGGACAACTTGTGACAACCCTTGGAATACTCCCCTCTGCAGGCCAGTGAGTTATCTGATGCTCGCAGCAGGACTAGATGCGCAAGAAAGCCTTCTTAGTCGTCTTGGAAATTTCACCAATTTCTTTTAGAAACTTCGCTCATCCTTAGTTCATCCCGAACCTAATCCATTCCACATCTCTAGATTTAACGCAGTCCCTAATCCACCAAAGAATCACATAAATTTTGCATATTCCATTGAAAAAATCTGCAATGTTGTTATCAAAGAATTCATGTAGTCAATTTAGGGCTTAAAATATTATATAGCTTGGTACACGTAGTTTTTCGAACTTTAAAATTGAGAGTGGGAAAGAATTACTCTGGTTAAAATTTGACTGCATTCGTAGAGTTGAAATATAATCTTTAAAAAATATTTTGAAGTTAAAATAATACTGTGATGCCACCAGTTGTCCTCTCCTGTGCTGACGAAGGAATCGCTACCTAAAGCTTCCGTTTCTTTTTTTTTGTTTGTTTTATGTGTGTCACTCCGACACCCCCAGCAGCTCGCCAATCTGAAGTCATCTTATTGGTGAGTGCTCACTGGGCGTCCTTATCCCAACATCTTGTTGCCATCCATTTATCCCACTTACCTTTCATCTTCCATAGGCATATATATATATATATGTATATATATATATATATATATATATATATATATATATATATATATATTTATATATATAGACTTAAGGAAATGAAAAGGTAGTGATGAGGGTGGCAACAAGGTGTTGAAGGAAGCCCAGCGGACACTTACCAAATCGGAGACCAAGTTGGCAGGCTGCTGGGGGCGTAGAAGAGACACGTTGAACACACGAACACAAAAACAAAAAACACGCAAGCTTATCGGGCCTATGCCCTTCTTCAGCAGTAGAGTAAATGGGAGTATATATATACTAGTAGTTGGTGCTTGCGTACTACAAGCATTTCATCTCACATTAAAAGAACATTCATTTTTCAGACAGAAATTTCAACATTACAAATAGTCTTTTAATTCTAAAGATTTCATTTCTGCAGCGATTTTCGTTTTTCCCACATGTAAGAATAATAGTTTAAAACAATCTCCAAATGTCGCAATTTTAAAATTTTTACACTTTCTTCATTATAAGGTTCTAATGCTACACATTTTAGCCAAATTTTAAAGTTGTAGCACTTCTAGAAATAAAATAATATTTTTCTAATTGTTTAAATTTAAATAATTTTTAACGGCCGCCGCAATACATATATGGTAAAATTGAAATGTTTATTTGTGCAAATTTACTATACTGTAAATAATTTGAAAATTTCAGCTTCCTAGCTCATCCCATAGTACCTAAAGAGCTATCTATTTGTTAAACGTTAAGAATTTTTAACTGCCAAACAAATTAAAATATCAAAATTTGTATAATCCGTATTTCGTTTTTTTAAGAATTCTACTTATTAAAAAAATTTCAACTCCGTGACACATTCGGAAATATATAAACCTTGAAAATTTGTTTAAACAATTGCGAATTTTTAGCGTCCGCATTGTTGCACTTTTTAAAGATTTTCGCTTTTTCTAGTCGGTTTTGCACAAAATTCTACCTTTGAAAAAAATTTCGAATCTCCAGCTTATCTGGAAGTGCCTAAACATTAGTATCCTCCTATATGTTATATGTTATGTGTTATATCCTCCTCTGTAAGAGTCGTCGATATATAATGATATATCCAAGGTTTCCTTTTTTTGACAAAACTACTACGCTCGCTCTCAATGTGAATTACCTACTGCGTTTCTTGAATGAAATCCTTCTAGGCGATCCGCTTTTTCCTATTGAACTGTTATTTGCGTTTCATGCTGGAAAGCATAGACCAATGTTGAGAAAAATTAAATAAATTTTGCGTTAGCCAAAAAATATTGACCAATGATTTTGGGAAATCTTGTTGTTATTAATTTTCGCAATCCTTCCACAAGCTGCGCATATGATTACAGTCTCTCTTAGGTCTCTATACCTTATAATGAAAGTTATCCAAAAGTCCTCGACCAAATTATACGTCAAATAAAACAAAATGATCCAAATGGAATTTATGATTATTATTATACTTTCCATTTAATCTTTTATATTTAATACTTATATTGCCTTTAATACATTTCAAAACACCGCCGATATGTAGCTGTTTGTTCCCAAATTTCATGATTTAGCCTTGTAAGATATTATAAATATATTGGAACAGAAAACAAAATTGATCACGCGTAATGTGTGGCAAAAATAACGCTGTATGTACTAGACTATACCGAATCTGAGTCCAACAATAGTTGATTGATTGATATGGCAACAATGTCTTAATGAGTGATAACAAGATGGAAAAGTATACTCCATAAATAGAATACACAGAGATTTTAAAGGCGTTCTTAATGGGAAATACGTATGGAACTGTAGCGAAAGATTAGGCGATTCTCGAATTTTTATTCCCGAAACTATAGTCTCGGAGACTATCTTGTAGTAAATGTTGATCTCGATCCAAATATATGGATTTTTAAATTGTTGTTTGCTGAGAGAACCGTCTTCGTGATCGATGTAAACAAAATATGCGATGTTTTGCTCGGGAATTTCTCGAATTTTTATCTCCAAAACTAAAAGTCGTAATTATGTGGCCTCTGGACCTTCTTGTAGTAAATGTTGTTCTATATTCGAATAAATGTTTCAATCTATACCTCGCATATCATATAAGAGAATGGGAGAGAAATATATGGATTTTTAATTGTCGTCTGCTGAGAGAACCGTCTATCGATGTAAACAAAATATCCGAGGTTTTGCGCGGGATTTTCTACAATTTCTATATCCGAAACTATAACTCGTAATTATGTGGTCTCGCGTACTTTCTTGTAGTAAATGTTGTTTTCTCTACAAATAAATTTTTAAATCTATACCTTACAGGTTATATAAGAGCTAGGGAGAGAAAAGTTTGGTATATCATTGTGGCTTAACGGATGCCATTTAACGGGATGCGAGTATAAGTTTATTAAAGTAATTATGTATAGTAGAAATTCTAATTGACAGATAAGTTCAAAATTACAATTGGGCGATAAATTTTAATAACGATCACTCGTACTTAATTTAATTAAAATCCGTCGAGCTGTTTAGGAGATGAAAGTTACGACGGACGGACGGACCATACGTATCCATAAGGCGTTCCGCTATTACCGCTTTGCTTTGCCTTAAAACTGCAAAAACTCCAGTATTTACGCGAAATTCGAAGAAATACGATCTATAAGCAATTTTTTACGATAAAAATCTCGCTCCGATATTACAATTCTAAAATATTTTAATGTGCAAGAGAAAATTACCCAGCATGATGGATTTCAGATTTCCCATGTAAATCAAATGGTAATGATAGTTCCTGGAATCGAACCCGGTACCCAATTAGCAAGAGATTTCCACTGAGTGTCATGAAAATCGGTCTATTGATTCAAAAGTTAATTGGGGAGACAGGCAGACACAACGACTATAAGCCTATTTCCATTCTGGAAAGCAGGCTAAAAAATACTTATTAGTAGCAAAAACTCGCGTTTTATTTCATTCAATAGACCAGCTCAAAAAGTTTCTTTTAAGCAGTAAACTTTAGACCAGCTTACAACATTTATTATAGAATTTTGTCTCTGTTATTTATAATAATTTTATGTCCACGTTCTATTTGTCCATTTGTCTTTAAACCACTCGAAACCTTTTCTTGCACGAAAAAAACATTCTTTCCTCTTGCAATTTCGAGCGAGCTCGTTCTTACCGCCAAAAGAAATGGGCTCCGTTTGACAAATTTTATTTGCAATCCACCATTCGTCCCGCACTAATCCAACGCAATTTTCGTTTCCATGGCAGCTGGATATCGGCAAGAGCATAGAAAACGTGAACATGAGTTTAGAAATGGATTCGAACTCTTCAGGAACATCCCTCTTCTCTTCTTCCTCCTTCTCTCCCGTAACAGCATTCGATTCGACGTCTCACTTTGAGGATTCCGGGTTCGGTGGGGAATATGGCACGTCGCCCGCAAACGAAACGGTGTTCACCTCTGCAGCGACCGAATATTTCAAGTGAGTGCATTAAAATGGATAAAAAACCTAATAGTGGAACCTTATTAATTTTGTAAAACTTAAAATTTAGAGACATAAACGCAAAAAATGTGGTCCTTTTATTATCCTTCGCATAGTTCGTCCAATAAACTTATTCCTTTATTTGATTACGTCTCCCGTGCAGTCGCGCCATATTGGAGATGAACCACAGCACGGGAATTCACGACCTCGGCGAAATCAAGTGGGACCTTGCCCTCTGTCTCCTAGCCGTCTACATCATCTGCTACTTCAGTCTTTGGAAGGGAATCTCAACATCGGGAAAGGTGCGTTGGAAGGTCTGAGGTGAAATTTTAAACCAGTTTTGAAGTTCATGGAAGATTTCGCGACAATAGATATGACCAGAGAATATTTTGAAAGATAACGAACGTTAAATAAAGTGTAAGTATTCTATTCTATTATTCTTCCAGCACTATCAGACTGGAAATGAGGAAGAGAATCTTTAATATAAACCTCCAAATCAGCTCAAAGCTATGGTAACTTTTTGTTATTATTTTCAACTCGCTTATACTTTAAATTTCGATAAGCTCATTTTGTTTGTTTTTATACAAAAGATAGCTATTTTGTTTTATTTATTTGTTCTTCTCATTTTCACTCTGTAACCTTCCTGGATAAACCGCATTTCAGGTATTGTATGAAACTCAGGCAACAGAAATTTTGTGAAATCCCTTTCACTTTTGCATTCGGAGGCGTTGAATTCACTAGATCGTAATCTTTTTTACTGCATATGGAAATGTTCCATTATATCAGTGTTTTTCAACCGAGGAACGCGGAACCCTTGAGTTCCTCGTGCGTCCACAAAATGGTCCCGTGCAATTTTCAGGTCAATTAAAAATTAAGAATCTTTCTTAAACTTTTTGCAAAAAAATTGTATGAAAACATTTTAGTAATATACAATCCAAATAATTATACTTAAACTGTGTTATTTAACATTATGGTAGATATATACATAGAAAGGTTTGGTATTTCGCGATAATTCACAGTATAATTATAGGTTCCCTACCCCAATGAAAGCTGAAAACCACTGCGACATACACTTGCTCAACGTTGTCCCCGTGACTTTCTCTTTTTTCTCAAGCGAACCTTATCAACCCGCAGGTCGTCTGGTTCACCGCACTCTTCCCTTACGCGGTGCTGCTCATTCTGCTGGTGCGAGGAGTCACACTCCCGGGAGCGGGACAGGGCATACGGTATTACCTCTCGCCAAACTTCTCGGCGATCACGAAGGCGGAGGTGAGTGTACCTAAAATGCTCCCGAGTACGATTCATTCGACTTATTCTACAATTATCGAGCTAGTCAAAGTTATGAAAAACAGATGCGTATTTCGGCTACAAAGCAGCCGTCTTCAGTGGTTATTCACCAAATAGATTCTATCTCAATTTTATAACCCCGTTGAGAGACAAGTATTTTTAAGTGTTTGTTCTTGAATCGACTTAATCTTGTTTAAATAACGAATTCGTCGGATCGAAAATCATCTTGTTGAATCAAATATCGCGAATATGAAAAGTGACACGAAATTAACGGGATGCAAGAAAGATGGTGATATTTTAAACCACTTTAGAAGGTTGTAAATCTGAGACCTGAACTTATTTTTATCCAAAAAGGAACCTTATAAGGAAGCATTATACATTGTAAACCAGTTAACTCGAAATGTGCGAAATCGGCAAAAGCATTACATGTCGCGGAATTCCGTGCTAAAAGTTTTGATGGTAAAATTTTCGTTATTTTAAACATGGGAGTATGCACATATACTAATCCATGATACATGCCAATGCTGGGACATAATTGGCGCAATTAATAATGGCACTAATTTACAGTTAGTTGATTTCTACGAGATAATATTAGTATCGAATGTTTAGTAGTAAGAATTTCATACATTTTTTATAACTGAATTACATGATTCGTTATAGTACTACTACTATTAGTCTCTACTTCTTCGCGAAAAAACTGTGTTTTTCTGAACTACAATAAAGATAATTTGGTTTGGGAAGAGGAAATGACAGCTGAGAGAGGAACGGGGTGGAAGAGGAATCCTCATTTCTCCGCTGTCGTTTCGTATTATCAGAGGGAATTTATATTGAATTATATTCATTGAACCAAAAATCATTTCATATTCAGTGGTATTTTCGTGTTATCTGTCTCTCGTTAAACGAATAAATCTACACTGATAAATATAGACGCGGGAACGAACCCGAGATGCGTCGATTTCGCGGCCCCTTATATAGTACCACCCCCGCACATCGCCCATGAACCGTTGTAAACAGAACTTCCATTGATAGCATATACCTCGATTTACCGCTGCCCCCGCTTTAACGCCGATGTAAGTGATGGACAAACGGTGGCGCTAAATCGGGGTTTGCCTGAAAATAATGAAATCATTCTCGAAGAAGGGAATTTCTTGCTTGGCAATCTCACCATTTGAGAGGGAGGAGGTTTTTTCGATGTATCTCTTCGAGGACATCCGTAGGGGCAATCTGATACTAGCTTGGTCGCATTCTCGGAGAAAACAAAGAAAATTTAATCTAGATAAGGAGCGAATGCTAATAATAACAATAGTTTTAATAGGCTGATTTTTAACCATTTGCCCCATTTCAAAATGTATATTAAGATACTAGTAGAAGGTGCTTGCATACTACAAGCATTTCATCTCACCTTAAAAAATATTAATTTTTCATGAGAGATATATCTTCATGGGAATTATTACTTTAATTCATAAGATTTCTCCTCTGAACCGGTTTTCGTTTTATCCTTATGGAACAATAATGGAGTAAAACAATCACTAATATTTACAACTCCACATTGGGTTAATAATGCTACACATTTCTGCCAAATTTTAAATTTGTAGCACATTTAGAAGTGAAATAACGTTTATCTAATTGTTTAAAATTAATTAATTTTTAACGGCCGCAATAACAATTTCATGGATACATGAAATGTTTATTCGTTTGTATAGACTTGTCTATAAATAACCTAAAACTTTCAGCTTCCTTTCTCGCCCCGTAGTATGTAAAACATTTACCTTTTTGTTTAAATTTTTAACTGCCAAACAAATTAAAATATCAAAATTTGTATAATCACTATTTCGTTTTTTACAAATTCTACCTACAAAAAAATTTCAGCTTCGTAGCACATCCGGAAATACATAAACCTTTCAAAATTTGTTTAAACAATTTCGAATTTTAGCGGCCTCGTTGTTGAACTTTTTCACGATTTTCGTTTTTTCTAGTCGGTTTTGCACATAATCTTAGCGACGAAAAAAATTTCGAGACTGCCGCTTTTATATATATGTTACTCCTCCTCTGTAAGGAACGTCTATATATAATGATATCGCAGTTGGTAGGATTCGAACTTACGCTCTCAGAGTGAATATCATTTACAAGTCAAACGCCTTAACCACTCGGCCACGATTGCAGGTAGTCGTACGAGCTGAAGAGGAAAAAATACTCAAAATCCTATATACTACGTAATATGCGCTTATTCAAGAAAGGTAAATCTCCCTCAAACCATTAACAATGAAACGCTCAATCGATGAGCATAACCTCAGATTAGGTCGTTCACTAACCGCTATCTGTTTTTATTCCTTCCAAGGATGGGTTTCTTTATTATTTCTAGAAAGGAATCTTAGAGATTATCAAATTATCATGAATTGGTCATAATACATCGGCATGGTTATAAAAGCTATAATATTATCACACAATTTGAACTTAAAATTTAGAAAAATGAAATTAAAATTAAGAAGCATTTATTGCTCAATAGATAAATATAAAAGACCTAGGTATAAAACTTTTCCAGTATATAAAGTGAATTAAGTTAGAGAAAAAAATTTTTCAAGCATAAAATCGTGCGGCAGGATGATTACTCCATCGTCAATTTTAAACTTTCATGACCTGCAGGTTAAGGAAAGGTTTGCTACCAAAACTAGTTAAATTATTTGCCCAAACTTTAAATAACGACCAATAGCAAAATGGTCTTCCAAGCCGTAATGTCAGCTTTTTATTTCAACTTAACTCTTATTTTGCAAGATTAGACCTATTCACAATAAGATTATGTACTTATCTAAAGGCAGTATAATTCAAAGTGAAACATTTAAATTTGGTCAGAATGTAATTAATAATTCTAAAGTTATCGAAAAAGTTTAACTAGTTTCTAAAGCGTAAATTGTTCCTGGGCAGTAGGAATAAAAAGCGGCTTTTGGGACAACCTTGACCATGAATTGGCGAATACGTGTGTGAACTGACCTATACGTGGACTGTGTTGTGTTCTGCGTAAGTCATTGACCTTGTCGTAGGTCTGGTTGGGTCATTGGCCTGGTAGTGTGTATGATGTAGGTGGGATTTTGTTAAAAAGCGGGGATTGGGACAACCTAGTCTGTGAATTGGCGAATATTGAATTGGCGAATACGTGTGTGAACTGACCGTGTTGAGTTCTGCGTAAGTCCTTGTCGTAGGTCATTGGTCTGGTTGTGTGTATGATTAAGGTGTGATTCTGTGTGTGTTTAGCGATGATGTAGTGGAATGATGTGATATTGTGTAAGGTAATGGTATTGGTTTTGCGTTAGTGTGGTCATTGGTCTGGTTGTGTGTATGATTCAGGTGTGATTCTGCGTGTGTTTAGCGATGATGTTGTGGAATGATGTGATATTGTGTAAGGTAATGGTACTGGTTTTGCGTTATTGTTGATATTCGCATGGAAGTTGAATGACCCTTTCGCTTCTGCGTCATTCGTTGACCCTAATTTTCGCAATGTTTACATGTTTGAGGTGTGTATGTGTAAAGATGTGGAAGTTGAATGACCCTTTCGCTTCTGCGTCATTCGTTGACCCTAATTTTCGCAATGTTTACATGTTTGAGGTGTGTATGTGTAAAGATGTGATTTTGCAGGGTCATTGACCAAGTGGTAGGTTTGTTTCGGTCATTGGCCTTGTTGTGGGTATGATAGAGGTGCGTGATGAAGTGTAAAGATGTGATTTTGCAGAGTCATTGACCTAGTGATAGGCCTGTTTCGGTCATTGCGTGTTTTTATATTCGAATGGGGGTGATATTGTGTAAGGTAATGGTACTGGTTTTGCGTTATTGTTGATATTCGCAATGTTTACCTGTTTGGTATGAGTTAGTGCGATATGGTGTAGCCAAGTGAAAGTTGAATGACCCTTTCGCTTCTGCGCAAGTCGTTGACCCGTGGAGGGGATAGGGCCTTCCAATATTTACATCTGCGTGTGTTTTGGTTTCTCCTCAGCGCGTGTCTTCGGTCGGTCGTTTACCCTTCTAAGCAGGTTTTCGACGAGCTAAGTAGGTCACCAACTTTTAGGTAAAGAAAAACCGGTTCTGAGTGGGGTGGGGAGGGGAGAAGAATTGGGACCTCAAATTAAGAAAGGGAAATTAAAAGACCTGCGGTTGCTCCAGCGTGTCGGAAGAGAAAGTTATGTTTAATACCTGGGTAGGATAGGATATTGGCCTCTAGTTGTTTTAAAAACCTACGGTCGGGGCAGGTTTTATCAAGTAAATAAAACACGAGAAAAGTTAAAAATCGATTTATTTAACAAAAATAATATACAAAGTTAGTTTTTTACAAACATTGCTCCATACTCATTCTATATTTATTATTAAATAACCTCCATGTCGCTTCATTTGTTATGGCCTCTTTTAATAACGACTTCACCAGTCCACTTTTTACTAAATCGTCTTTCTTTGCTTCGATAAGTTCTTTTCTGAATCCATTATCCAATAATTGAATGAGTCTTAATGTTATTATCACGTCAATATTTTCATTTATTTTACACTTTGATGAAGACTTTTTACCATCTTCACACTGCATAAGAAGAGGTGGTAAAACATTGCCACATATCTTCCTTTCTATGATTAACACGAAACTTAAAATGTCTTCTTTCACATCAGAGAGATTATCTTCTGTCAACACATCTTCAAAAGACGCACGAGTTCCAAGGGAAAGCTGCAACAAATATTCACCTGGCAATTCCAATGTTGCTAAAGTGAAATCATAGCTGCGGAGACGTAAATAATCTAAATTTTGAATTTCGTGAGTTTCACTTAATATCTGAGAGGTACACTTCTCGTCACCCTGAGTTGTAATCTTAACGGCTGTAAGCAATATTGCGTATTTTCCACTCATGGTTGTCTCGGTATAACTCTAGACACGGTAGTAGTTTACCACACACCAGCCGTTAGCGCAGTACCATCATGGTCGCTTGACGAGTCCATTTATATCCGACAAAAAAAAAGAAATGGATTCACAGAAGCTGACCTCGATTCATGAGGAGAAGAGAGAGCCAATAGTATCCGAGAAATCTGTAAGGTTTGGAGATAATATAAGCGTGAAAGTTTTGTATGTATATTCGTTTGCTAGCAGAGAAGCAAGAAAATGTTACTGGGAGACCATTGCTAGAGACAGAGAAAGATTTAGATTAAAAATTAATTATTTAGGACCTATCATAGAAAGTATTCTTTCGGAAACGCACAGAATGAATGTGCAGAAACGAATTGGGAGAACTCCGCTAGAGACAGAAAGATTTCGATTAACAAAAAATATTTTGTGATCCATCATAGAAAATATATTTTCGGAAACAAAATGAATATGCATAAACGAATTAAAAATTAATTTATTTGGACTCGTCATAGAAAATTCACTATCATAAATTATGTACAAAAACAATTTAAAAATTTATTGTAATCGTCATAGAAAATAAACAAAAACCATCGATGTGCTTGACATAATTAATACAATTCGGGATGTGTTATATATATCGAGGTAATATCAAATCAAGACTCACTTTAGAGTAAAGCTTTGCTGAAGAACTCAAATTCAAGGAAGGTATGGATAAGATAAGACGAGCACATTGTGAGGCGCAACAGGAGTTGAAAAATCGAGCCAACACCGTGGTGAATGTGCAAAGTGGAAGAACGAACAGTACTGATATTAAAGCAGACGATAGAGAGGATATGATTGAAGACGTGAGAAATCAAGCGATTGAAGAATTCTGCTGGTGGAGAGAAGACGATGAATATTTTAAAACGATTAAAAGGGATAATCATATTGAATTCTGGAAGTAGTTGCTGTACTTTTTTTAAATAAATAAATAAACTGATTATCTCAAACATGTGTTTTATTTCCATGAATCTTGGTACGAGGCTTTTGAAACCGGAGCTAAATTTTTATTTCCCAAATTTATTACGTCTCAAATCAGGAGACATTCTAAGCGGAATTTCGTTAACATAAAAAAGGAGTCAAACTCACACTCTTCCGAGGTAAAAGTGAAAGTATTATGAAACCCGGTACGAGGCTTTTAAAACCGAAATCAAATTTTTATTTCCCAATTTAGAAACCCATGGGAACGAGTTTTCTATTACGTAACCGTCAAGAATATCGTATTAGAACCATGGATGGAGGACTTGTGATAGATGATAATTTATCACGTCACAAATTTTTAAATTTTTATTTCCCAATTTAAAAATCCATGGGAACGAGTTTTCTATTACGTAGCCCGAGGTAAAAGTGAAAGTATTATGAAACCCGGTATGAGGCTTTAGAAACCGAAGTTAAATTTTTATTTCCCATTTTAGAAACCCATGGCAATGAGTTTTCTATTACGTCACAGGGAGCGTGGGGTATTATATATATATATATATATATATATATATATATATATATATATATATCGAAGGAAATGGTAGAAATCTAGCAGAAATCAAAGATCAACCTTCGAAGACACTCGTCTTTTTCCGCGCTGATGTAAAGCAACGTTTTATTTTCATTCGAGTGAAGATACAGTTGTCAGTTGCAGATTACTCAACAGTTCAGAAGCGTTTCAATATAAAAAGTAAGTACCTACTGATAAATTATTTAATGATGTATGAATTAATGGTAATTTTAACTCCAGTGAGGTTATTGTGGACAAAAACTATTCTTTGTTCTTTTTCTTTTGTCTTTTCAGATGGCATTCATGAAAAAATTGAACGATCAATCGCAAATAGTAGCCTACAAACCAATTGGTGAGCTCGAAAAGCACGTCGAATACCGGATTTTGAGATTTGATGTGGTTGACGCCAAATACGGTCCGACACTAAGAGCATACATTGAAAGGAACGGTGAGTCTTGGAAAGTTTTCCTGCCGAAGAGATTCGACCCTAGTCAGTTCTCCTCAAAAGAGCTAGAAGAATATAATATTGGGGAAGAAAAACATAATTTAATATATAAGGGAAAACTTGGGAATGTTCATGATGTGACAATAGTGTAACGATGGAAAAACACTGGAAAAAAAGAAAATTGAGTGAATATTTAGACAGTTATACAAACAGTCCGATCGTGGGTAATGATTTAGAAAGTGAAAGAGACACGTCGGTGATCGGCGATAAAAAAAGAAGAGTTGAAGAAGACGAAGTAGAAGTAGCATTTAATGGTTCTTTGAGAACCTATAAATTTAGTAATATTAAGGATTGTAAGAGTGTAGAAACATTTCTAGAAAATAAAAGAATATATTTGGTTGATAAAATTAGAAAAAATTTAATAGTAGATAAAACATTAAAATTTAACATATTTTTAGAATGTAACTTCGTCAATATTGCTGGTGAAGAACAGAAGCGAGCTTTCAAAACTAAAAATGTAGCTGTTTATATGGATTCAAATGTAGGTGAGATGGTAGATTCAGCCCTAAAAAAAATCACATGTGAGATGGAAGAGAGTGGAACAAAAAAAAGTGGGTGGATGTTAAATGAAATTGTTCACATATTACTTAGAATTAACGTGTTTAAACCTTTAAGAGGAAGAAAATATATTAATCTACCAAATTGCATAGCATCAACTAGAGCATGTGTAAATGTGCAAAATTTAGACAATAATTGTTTTCGATATTCTATTCTTGGAAAATTAGTTACCATTCACCATCCTGAGAGAGTAAGTTCCTACAGAAATATAACTCATTCTTACGATTTTGACTGTATAAATTTTCCCACACCTTTGAATCAGATAAAATTATTTGAACGTCGAAATAACATTAGCATCAACGTATTCGGTATTGATAATGACTCTAATGTGTATCCGTTGAAAGTTGTTGATGAAGAATTAGTGGATCATCGCGATCTGTTGCTATTGACTGAGGGCAATGAAATTCACTATGTTTGGATAAAGAACTTCAATAGACTAATTTCCCGTCAACTTATTAAAAGTAAACGTTCAATATCGATTTGTAAACGATGTTTTAATTACTACACAGGTAATGACCGTGAAATTCGATTAAGAAATCATTTAGAATTATGTAAATTTAATCATCCAACAAGAATTGTTCTGCCTGAAATTAAAGATGGTAAAGTACCGCATATAGAATTTAAAAATTATCAAAACAAACTTCGAGTTCCCTTTGTAATTTATGCTGATATCGAATCAATATTACTACCCATTCAAGGTTGTCCTGGAGATCCGACAAGTTCCCACACGTCTTCATATCAGAAACATGAAGCAATGAGCTTTTGCGTTTATGTTAAATCATCTTTTGCGGCAGATATTATTCCACAGAAACCACACATATATCGAGGAGTAGATGCAGCATATAAATTAGTAGAGTACTTAGCTTATCTAGCAAACAAAATTTCAGATATTTATGCAAGGAAAATTGGAATGATAGAATTAACGTCAATACAAGAAGAAAATTACAAAAACTGTGCTGATTGTCATATTTGCGGAGGAAAAATTGAAGAAAATAGCAAAAATTATAAAGTTAAAGATCATTGTCATTTGAGTGGGGAGTTTAGAGGAGCTGCTCATCGAATATGTAATTTAAATTTTAAGAATCCGAATTTCATTCCTGTGTACATACACAATTTGAGTGGTTATGATTCACATTTTATTATAAAAGAACTGGGAAATATTCCAGGGAGGATAGGAGTGATTCCCAATACAGAGGAGCGATATATTAGCTTTATAAAGTATATTGGGAACATACAGTTAAGATTTGTGGATACATATAGATTTATGCCCTATAGCTTAGAGTATTTAATGTCAATTCTCCCAGCGTCAAAATTCGTAGAGACATCAAAACACTTTCATGGTGAACAATTTAAATTAATTACAAAGAAAGGTGTTTTTCCATATGATTTCATCGATTGTTTTGAAAAATTAGAATTGCCATTTCTTCCTCCGATGGATTCTTTTGTAAATAAATTAAATGAAACTGAGCTTTCTATTTCTGACTATGAGCATGCTAAAAAAGTGTGGGAGACTTTCAATGTTAAAAACTTAGGGGAGTACAGCGATATATATCTGACGGGTGACGTTGTGGGACTCGTCGATGTATTTGAGAATTTCCGCAGTGAATGTTTGCAATCATATGGTTTGGATCCTAGTTACTATTTCACATCCCCCGGACTTGCTTGGGAAGCCGCCCTCAAACATAGTAAAGCAAAATTAGATCTACTGACTGATTACGATATGATTATTATGATAGAACGTGGAATCAGAGGAGGTTTGGCTCAATGTGTTAAACGATATTCGAAAGCAAACAATAAGTACATGAATGAATATAATCCTAGAGAAGAAAGTTCATATATAGCATATATAGACGCAAATAACTTGTATGGGTATAGTATGTGTAAAAAAATGCCTTATTCGGGATTTAGATGGGTTGATCCAAAAGATATAGGAGACATTGAAGAGATTGATGATGAAGGCACCGTAGGGTATTTGTTAGATGTAGATTTGGAATACCCAAGTTACCTTCACGATCAGCATAACGAATTTCCCCTTCTACCTGAAAATGATAACCCGCCAGGTTCAGATCAGAAAAAACTTCTAACAACATTATTCAATAAGAAACGCTATGTAATTCACATTTCTCTGTTGAAACAAGCATTACAGCTAGGGTTAAAATTAAAAAATATTAATAGAATAATAGAATTTCAACAATCTAATTGGCTTGAGTCATATATATTAAATAATACTGAGAAGCGGAAATTGGCTACTAACGATTTCGAAAAGGAATTCTTTAAATTAATGAACAATTCAGTTTTTGGGAAATCTATGGAGAACGTACGTAAAAGAATAAATATTGAATTGATCTGTGACATGAAAAGATTGCAAAAAGTAATAGCAAAAAGTAATTTTCTAGATCGAACCATATATTCGGAAAATCTGGTCGCAGTACATATGGCGAAAGAAAAAATTGTTTTTGATAAACCCATTTATGTAGGAATGGCAATTTTAGATTTATCTAAAATTTTAATGTATGATGTTCATTACAACGTAATGAAGTCCATGTATGATAAAGAAAATCTAAAATTGTTGTATATGGATACAGATTCATTTATTTACGAGGTAAAAACGGATGATTTTTATGAAGACTTGATAAAAAATATTTCTTTCTTTGATACTTCAGACTATCCAACTGATCACAAATGTTATTCTTTGGCAAATAAGAAAGTGTTGGGTAAATTTAAAGATGAAGCCTGTGCAAAATCAATCTCTGAATTTGTAGGATTGAGAGCAAAGATGTATTCCATTATCATCGACGGTGAGGAAAAAAAGCGTGCCAAAGGCGTTAAAAAATGCGCCGTTAACAGTAAAATAAAATTCAAAGATTATTTGGACTGTTTGAATGAAAGTAAAGAAAAAATGACATCATTTAGACAGATAAGATCTAAAAAACATGAGTTATATTCTGTAGAAGTGAACAAACTATCGTTATCACCTTTTGATGACAAGAGGTACATTTTATGTGATGGAATCAATACATTAGCTCATGGTCATTACTTAACTCCGAATGACGAATGAAAATAATTTTTTTTTCTATTTAGTTTTTAGTATTGATATTTCTGTACTTTTTAAGTGAAATGTGCGTGCAATTGAAATATTTTTTTTTCTATTTAGTTTTTAGTATTGATATTTCTGTACTTTTTATGTGTTGTGTGTGCGCAATTGAAATAATTTTTTTCTATTTAGTTTTTAGTATTGATATTTCTGTACTTTTTATGTGAAATGTGTGCGCAATTGAATTGCGCTTTATTCTATTGGTGATGGAAAATTATTTCCTAAATTGGAATAAAAACAATTGAATATGAAACATAAATCTTTTATTTATTTCAACATTTGATTTACATCTTCCCATGTGTTATAACAATTGTCGAATCCTAACCATTTAACGTACGCCTTATCACCACGTCTCTTCAAAATCTTTTCCACTAAGTAAACATCCTGGAACTTTGTTTTCTGCAATTCCTCTTGATAAAAGCCGCCTTTAATAGGTTGATTATTTTGGTCTCTGAGAATATAAGTTGGTGGAACCGTATTTTTTACTTCCTCTATGACAAATATCTCTGTAGACCAAGAAGGCGTAAAACCTTTTTCAAATATTGCCTTGCTTTTTGATATGCGTACATTGTCCCCTTCACTAAATTTGACCTTTTTAGCGCCTTTTCTTATTTTCCTTTGATAAATTCTTGATAATATATCCTTTTCATTCTCCTTAGTGACATCAGCAGGTTTCATCTTGATCGTTCTATGTACCCTATTATTATACTCTTGAACTAAAATAGGTAATATTGTTAACCATTTGTGGTTACCTTGTAAACTAAATCGTTTCCACATTTCAGTTTTAAGAGTACGGTTCCATCGTTCTACTATTGAAGCTTTCATTGTGCTAAATGTGCTGTAATGGTTAATTCCATGTTTTTTCATCAAACCAATGAATTTATTGTTGTAAAACTCTTTCCCTTGATCAGTTTGAATATTTCTCGGTTTCCTTTGTTTGAGAATCATCTTCACAGCCCGCGAGACATCTTCTGAGGTTTTTCGTTTCACAGGAACAGCCCAAGCGTATTTTGATAAGGCATCTATCATGGTTAATAGGTATTTGTATCCACGATTTTCACTTGAATAAGGAAGCATTTCTACCAAATCAGCTTGCCATAAGTCGTCCAAACCTTTTATCAGAACTTTTCTTCGTTCATAATTCTTCCTCGCTGGTTTGTGAAGTTCATTGACAATTCCACGTCTGATATCCATCTTCACGTCTAGGTTGACTGCATAATTATTCCGTGACCGTTGAAATGTTCCTCTATTAATACTGACGTTTTAAAAGCAATCTCCTCAAATAACCCAAATTGACAACGTCTGTTTCTTCCACAGGATCTCTCACATTAGTCAGAGCATGTCCGCGTGCATCAAATTTATTCTTATTTAGCGTGATAGTGTTATTTGCAACATGATTTAGATGAACTGTTGAGCTTTCAAGCAAAGTCTTAAAATTAACAGCGTCACTTTCATCTTGAGGGTTTGATACGTTTGTTATCCGATGACTTTTCACATCTATCACACCGCTATCCATGATAACAGCATTCTGTAATTTTGTAAGCAAGGTCTTATAATTAACTGCATCATATTCATCCTGAGGATCATTCAAATCCGTTATTCGGGTTTTCTTTGCACTCGTAGTGTCTTTTGCTATTGTTATAGCATTTTGAAGCAAAAAACGTTTATTTACTACATCACCCTCATCTATTGGTTCTTTCGCACTTACGATTCTTCGTCCACCTGCTGAAATATAATGTCTCGTCGCTCCTGGTATTCGAAAGTCCACGTACTCTTTTGAGACAGCATCTCTAGGTTGAAGAGATTTGCCTATATTAGATATGCGACGATTGTCAGCATTTATTTGATGTTCAGTCAATGAAAGTGTGTTATCTCTCAAATATCCTTTTGTGACAGCATCATTGGTGTCTATAGGAGAAGCTAAATTTGTTAAACGATTTCCTAGCATATCATACGAATCCATCCTCCTTCTTCTCCTCAAAGAACGTCCAAACTTATCCACAGGCATTATTTTACTGCGAAAGTAAAATCGCTATCATATCTTATATAATGATATCGCTATCTCTAAGCTCTTCTATGATGGCGACAATTTCATTGTCGTGACCTGAATGCCCCGAAGCCTTAGATGAAAGAATTAATTTAAGTCTGTCCACAAGTTCATTCGGGTCATCCCAATACTCAATGATAGGTTGTGAAACATCCATCCCTCGGCCTGCTGTAGAATTGGGAAACAATTTAGATATAATTTTTACGTACTTAGATCCTCGATTACTGTTTATCTTCTCCCGACTATTATATCCTCGTTTATGAGCATTGGTATCTATTAATATTTGACGATAATTTTCCATATCCTTAGGCTTAACTTCATCCATTTTTGGTTTCGTCATAAATAAAAGCTCAAGCAGTCCCGGTGTCTCAACATAAGTCTTATCTCTCACGATGAGGTTTTCATCATCCATTTCAACAGGTGAATCTCCAATAAACCAATCAGTTCCGCTATATCTGACTCCAAAAGTACGATCTAATCTCTTATCATTGCTCATAACCAATTTAATGTAATTACTAAAAAGAGTTTTGTCTGGAGATTTTTCATCGGACTGTTTATTTACAGTAGGTTTGGAGATATTTTGAGATTTGGTTTGTCGCACGAGGTCATTTAAAGGATCAACAATTGGTTTAAATGACTGTGATAAAAAATCTTGTTCTGATCTCTGCGCTCTTTTTAAATTATTGTATTTCCCTCGGATATTATCACTTCTTTTAATGATTTCACGAGTCAGATCCTCTTCAGCTTTTCTCTTTCTTTTATCTTGAAACATATCGGTTTAATTACCCTGTAAACACTGAATGAACCTATGAAATGTTATGTGGTTTTATAAAAGAATCAAACATTTTTCTATAGCGTCCCTTATTAATATCACATTCTTTATCTATTACCATAAAGCCATATTTATCCCTCCAACACTCCATGCATATGTTCTTAAATTGCGCAAAGGTCATATCCGTATTTACATGATCATCATAAATATGCTTGAGATTTAATTCATCCTGCTTAAAAAGTATAATCAAATTTACATTATCCCGTATCAATTGCTTCGGAACTTTTGAATAAGTCTGAGCAAGATAAAAACAATCAATCATCTTGTGCCGACCACTGCTAAAATATATTCTCATATTATCTTGCTTTTCACAAGAAATGTCATCAAATATAAATACAGAGTGCGGTCTTACATCATCTATATTTACAACTCCTTTGTTGTCTTTGAAAAAGAAGTGTCCAATTTCAGGAACTAAGGAAAGAATATTTTGCAGAAATAAATATTTTGGTTGATTCAACGACTTACTGTATAAATACACGTTTTCATACTTTAGCCCATTTGTCTCTGTGAGAAGATTAATTATTACATTTGTTTTACCAGAATTAGATGGACCGCAAACAATGCAGCGGATACTTTCAGGAAGCAAGGGACCATGCCTCTCGCGCGGTTTACATTCATCAAACGAGAATGTACCTATCGGGAGCTTTTCGCACTGTTCCTCTACCTCCATTATAATGATATTCTTTCCACCGTGAGTTTAAATAAATAGCAAAACAAACTTTCTACCACATTAGTATGAGTCGGTACGCATCTGGAAAAGGACTGGTGAATAGTGTCATTAATAAGTTACCATTTGAGCTTCATTTACCAGGGTACCAATTCTGTGGTCCAGGGACGAAATTAAAACAACGTCTTGCAAGAGGAGATCAAGGTATAAATCCACTAGATGCTTATTGTAAACAACACGACATAGCATACTCTAAATCTAAAGATTTATCTGATAGACATAAAGCCGACCTCGATCTAGCCGAAAAGGCTTGGCAACGTGTAAAATCAAAAGACGCGAGTTTAGGTGAAAAGATATCTGCAGGTATAGTAACGAATATAATGAAAGCAAAAGTGAAGGTGGGTAGTGGAACTAGAAAGTCTAACTGTTTTAGAAATATCATGCGGAGAGCTCGAGTAGCAATGAAAAACTTGAAAAATAAAAACCTCAATCAGGCTGCTAAATTAACACTTAATGTTATTCGAAGGGATGTGAAAAAGAAAAGGAGTAAATATACTACGCCTAGAGTTATACCAATTCCAAAGACTGGAGGAATTATCCCACTAATACCTTTATTTGCAGGGTTGTCAGCATTAGGTGGTTTGGCAGGTGGTGCATCAGGTATAATAAAAGCTGCTTCTGAGGCAAATGCCGCAAAAAAGAGATTGGAAGAATCGAAAAGACATAATGCTAGAATGGAAGCAATAGCGTTGCGTGGGAAAGGGCTCTATATGAAACCATATAAGAAGGGATTAGGCTTATACATTTCACCACCGAATAAAAAAAAAAACTTTTAAGTAGGTTACCTAAGAGAGCGCTCTCCAATTTTGATCTACTTCACTATGTTAAGAAGTTAAATATTCCAAATTTTCGAGGCGTATTTATGAGAGACGGATTGCCTTTACGATCGTCGTGGTCTAATGAGAGTGGTATTGTAAATTTGGATGACTCTGATGGGGCGGGAACACATTGGGTGTGTTACAGAAAAACGGGCAAACATGTTGATTACTTTGACAGTTTTGGAAATCTTCCACCACCTACAGAACTCCTAAATTATTTTAAAAATAGCACGATTCATTATAACAGAGATAGATATCAGAAAACAAAAGCTGTAAATTGCGGTCATTTATGTTTAAAATTTTTGAATAAAGATGCAAACATCTGGAATTGTAATTAGTCATGTCTTGGACGTTAACGTTTACGGGTAAAACATCCACTCTTAATGCTGATTATTTTCCCGAGATCACCTTGGATGCTGATAAAAATTATAGCATAGGATGTGTGAGTTTAGAAACTTATTATACAATACCTAACGTGTTCGATGGGAACAATATCTTCCACTATGGAAGCGGAAATTCTGTGGTAATACCAACAGGAACATATGAAATTGATGATTTAAACGAATATTTACAAAGTGTTTTAGGAAAAGATGCAATAAAGATCAAAGCAAATAATAATACTTTACGTTCAGCATTGACTTGTAACTTTGAGGTGGATTTTACTAAACATGGTTCGATAGCATCACTTCTCGGATTTGCGAAGAGAAAATTGGAAGCAAAAGTAAGACACATATCAGACAATATTGTAGACGTTTTTCACGTAAATGACATTCTTATCGAATGTAACATTGTAGAAGGTTCGTATAAAAACGGTGAGAATGTGCATATATTACATCAGTTTTTTCCTGAAGTTCCACCGGGGTATAAAATAATAGAAAGACCTAGTGAGATAATTTATTTGCCTGTGAATACCAGAACGATAAACAACATCACTCTCAGATTGTTAGATCAAAACGGAAATCCAGTAGACTTCCGCAACGAAACTATTACAATTAGATTACATTTAAAGGAAAATGGGTCTTGATTTTACTCGAAATCCTTATAATCGCGGTGCGGCGATGAGATGGATTAGTACACCACGTACTGCTAAACCGTTATCATCTAATAACATACAGTTTCTAGAATCTCTCGGGTTCCGTCTGCATCCGAAATGGATATATTAAATATAGACTCCAGTGCGCGTTATGATGAATCAATAACTTCCATCGAGTACCATACTCATCATCCTTACACACAATCAAAGTTCGATTACAATGATGAAATTCGTATGGTAGTTCAAAATCAATCTGATTTTATTCTTCCAAGTCAAAGTCACATCTATATAGAAGGTCATATTACTAATGAAGATGGATCCGGTATAGCATCAACCACCACGCTTGTAAATAATGCTTTCTATCATCTTTTTTCTGAGGCTCGTTATTGTTTAAATGGTGCTGAAATAGACAGCGTGAGAAATCCAGGAGTTACCTGCACTCTCAAGGGTTATGTTTCACTAACAGATAGTACATCGAAAGGATTACTAAATGCAGGATGGGTAATCCCCGGAAAGTCGAGCGAGGTATTGGAAGATGGGAATTTTAACGTTTGTATCCCGCTGAATACAATGTTTGGGTTAATGGAAGATAATGATAAGATTTTTATCAACGGAAATCATGAACTCATTTTAATCAGAGCACGCACTGATGATAACTGCTACGTATCTACCAATAATGTGAAAGCTAAAATTACAATTGATAAAATTTGTTGGAGAATTCCATATGTTACAGTATCCGATAAGCAGAAATTACTTTTACTCAAACGTATTGATCAAAATAAACCTATTCAGATAACGTATCGACGCTGGAAACTTTCATCCTACCCAGAATTACCGAGAAGTGAAAAACAGACTTGGGTCGTAAAGACAACCTCTCAGTTTGGTAAACCTCGTTATGTTATATTCGCATTTCAAACATCACGGAATAATATTGTACAGCGGGATAGCAGTGTTTTCGACCACTGTAATTTAAGAGGCATTCAAGTTTTTCTCAATAATAAAAGTTTCCCCTACGATGTATTAGATTTAAATTTTAGCAAGGGGCAGATAGCTGAGCTTTACAATATGTACGCAAAATTTCAGAAATCATATTATGGAAATGAACCAAAACCTTTGTTGTCACGTGATCAATTCGTTAATATCGCACCTATCGCAGTCATTGATTGTTCGAAGCAAGATGAATCAATCACTTCAGGTGCTGTAGACGTTAGAGTAGACTTCGAATCAGAAACAAATTTCCTATCTAGAACTAGCGCTCATTGCTTAGTGATCAGTGATGAGTCATTTTGGTATGATCCGCTGACTGGCTCAGTGAAATTTGCAGGATGATAAATATAGTGCGATGATACTTTCCACCATCAGTAGCAAACATGAATTCAGCTATTGTTGACTTCAATCTTGACAAAGATGCATCGGGACGTTTTTTGTTGCGAGAATTATCCATAATCTCATTAAACACCTTTGCAAGTCAACATTGGATTTTTAAAACGCCTAAGTTGGAAAATCATTCAAATAGCGTCAATGTATGGACCACGCAAGAGTATCATGCTATAGATGAGCATATTGGCGATGTGGAATATGATATGGCAGAATACATATTGAAGGAATATACAAGGCCATTCGATTACATCTTTACTAAAGGAGTGGAAAAGTGTAAATTTCTAAGAAAGGCCATCCATTCGCAAATTAAAAATGTCTATAACTTAGATGACTTCGACTGCCCTGCACTAGAGAAGCTGAATAAGAGAATTGGTACTGAGTGTATTTACCATTTTCGAATAGATATGCCAGATATTTGCTCCCACAGTCGGGCATTTTCTCTCGCTGAATGGTGTCGTCTCAATTTAAGTGACATTAATTTATTGGAAAGAAGTGCACGCATAAAGACATTCAAGGAATGGAAGAATACATCGGTGTCTCCTGAGAATCTCGCCGAAGCCGGAATGGTGTACTGCTGCGGAACATACGATACAGTTCAATGTGTTTACTGCGGATTGCGGATGACACAGTGGCGTGAAGGTGATGTACCACTAGATGATCACAGAAGAGAAAAACGCAATTGTATCATGTTTGGTTTTTCATGTTGTGATGAAACTGATTAAGAATGCATTTTTTGTCAAGATGATATTGATTGAATAAAAAAATAAATCGATTTTTAAAATTTTATCATGTTTTATTTACTTGATAAAACCCATCCCGACCGTAGAGGTCAATAACCTATCCTTATCCATTTTATTTCACCTCCCAATCAACCTTCGACAAGTTAAGACCTGCTGATTCCTCGAGAGAGTTTCTCATACGTTGAATCATTTAGATCTGAGATTCGATAGAGGACAGAGGTGCACATAAATCTTCTACGCATCAAAACGCTCTCCAAAGGTAATGGATATAATTAATATTTGATATTATTAGTATATTATAAATCTAAGAAATTATTGATTGGAAAACAATTACATTTCAGTTAAGGACTTAAAACAACTTGCAATTATACATAAAGTTGGGTCAGTTATTCGGACCTATCATGAACATAATTGGAAGTGGGTCAAGAGACCAGATCTGAAATTTATACCTATTGATTACATTGAATTGTATCATCCGCATGATATGGAAGATATGACGACTACATGTCACGAAATACAAAAAATGGAAGAATGGTATGAGAGGGAACGACAATAAACATGATCTGCCTACTCGATGTTGTTTCATTTTGAATCATTTCAACCGTCCCCACCCCACTCAGAACCGGTTTTTCTTTACCTAAAAGTTGGTGACCTACTTAGCTCGTCGAAAACCTGCTTAGAAGGGTAAACGACCGACCGAAGACACGCGCTGAGGAGAAACCAAAACACACGCAGATGTAAATATTGGAAGGCCCTATCCCCTCCACGGGTCAACGACTTGCGCAGAAGCGAAAGGGTCATTCAACTTTCACTTGGCTACACCATATCGCACTAACTCATACCAAACAGGTAAACATTGCGAATATCAACAATAACGCAAAACCAGTACCATTACCTTACACAATATCACCCCCATTCGAATATAAAAACACGCAATGACCGAAACAGGCCTATCACTAGGTCAATGACTCTGCAAAATCACATCTTTACACTTCATCACGCACCTCTATCATACCCACAACAAGGCCAATGACCGAAACAAACCTACCACTTGGTCAATGACCCTGCAAAATCACATCTTTACACATACACACCTCAAACATGTAAACATTGCGAAAATTAGGGTCAACGAATGACGCAGAAGCGAAAGGGTCATTCAACTTCCACATCTTTACACATACACACCTCAAACATGTAAACATTGCGAAAATTAGGGTCAACGAATGACGCAGAAGCGAAAGGGTCATTCAACTTCCATGCGAATATCAACAATAACGCAAAACCAGTACCATTACCTTACACAATATCACATCATTCCACAACATCATCGCTAAACACACGCAGAATCACACCTGAATCATACACACAACCAGACCAATGACCACACTAAACACACACAGAATCACACCTTAATCATACACACAACCAGACCAATGACCTACGACAAGGACTTACGCAGAACTCAACACGGTCAGTTCACACACGTATTCGCCAATTCAATATTCGCCAATTCACAGACTAGGTTGTCCCAATCCCCGCTTTTTAACAAAATCCCACCTACATCATACACACTACCAGGCCAATGACCCAACCAGACCTACGACAAGGTCAATGACTTACGCAGAACACAACACAGTCCACGTATAGGTCAGTTCACACACGTATTCGCCAATTCATGGTCAAGGTTGTCCCAAAAGCCGCTTTTTATTCCTACTCTGGGCAGATAAATGCCTCGTTGTAGTTTCATACATAATTCGAATTACATTAAAAGTTTTAAAAAATCTTCGCAGTCGGCAGGATTCGAACCTACGCTCCCAAAGGGAATCTGATTTCAAGTCAGACGCCTTAACCACTCGGCCACGACTGCAGATAAAGCATGGCGAATCACCTCGCTCGTTCAAATCTCCGGTTTATTAAAAAGGTTTGCAGTTAACCTTTAAACGGGCAAGCGGGGTCATATTTCACCCCACTCAGTTTTTTACTTATTATTGTGAAACGTTTTACTTTACTTTACTTACTTCTCGATTTTTGTATTTGTTTATTTACTACTAAGTTCCTTCTATGTGAATTAAAATTATTATAATTTGTTTCATATAACAAGATTAATGTAAAATTGGGGTCATTATTGACCCCACTTGCCTGGTAATGTTACAAAAAACCCACATGAGTTCTTTGTAATTTATTTGGTATTTTTCATGAAAGAGCATGTAAATAATACGTATTCATAGGATTCATAGTATAAATTATAATATTGAGGTATTTTATTTTTTTAGCGATTCCACGAATAAAATGTTTTATTCGAAATTTTATCTGTGGTAGCCTCTTGTCATTTTCTGGTATTTTTGTAATTGATGCTAGAGTTTGTTATTCTTTGATTTTCCATGGTCAGAAACAAATATAAATAATAATTATTGTCTCTATAGAACGAAGACATTTATTACTACCTATTACTTGCAATAAATTGCTACTTTTTATAAATGAAATACTAATTATTTTACTTTCTTTATGTTGTTGTCTCTATTCTTGTTCTTATCTTCCCTGAACAATGTCTTAAAACATCAAAGATAGAATTTGTATATCAAGCAATGGGCAGGTAAGCGTAGAAAGTTTTTACAAATACTCGGAAAAGAACTTGTTATTCCTTACATGAAACAAAGAGCATATGCAATACCAAATCTTCATCTATCTATTAGAAGAGCAATGGAAATGTGTGGTGTTAAAATAGCATCAAATGAGATAGAGAGTGTGAGAGCAAACAAGAGGGGAAGATGCAAGATGCGTGACAGGAAAGGAGATAGGAAAGTGTAGAGACGGTGTACAGCATGCAATCAATTTATATGCGAGTAGCACAGTGAGAAACTAACTATGTGTAATGAGTGTAAGAATTTTAAATAGCTATAGTGGATATTATATATATTATTGTAAGTATAAAGAATGTTACATAAAATTTGTAATTGTATATTGTAGTTATTTTCATACCATTATATTCTAATTTGCCTCATTGTAAGGAAATAAACGAATTATCAAAATCAACAATAAACAAATATAATGTTTAAAATTTTATTCAAAAGTAATATTTCTTAACCAGTTCATTATTAATAAATTTAAAAAAATAGTCCATACTCCTTTAGTTAAGTTGCTAACTATTTATATATATGGGGTCAAATCTCACCCTACTTGCCCGGTTACGGTACAAATTAAGCTTTCCCGTTTAAAGGTTAATATTACTCCATATAACACTGCAGTCCTGAGTACCAGCAAGTAGCACAGTAATAAATTGTAGTTGAGATTATACCGTTTTTTTAAGCCCTCAAATAATCTTGTAGTCTAAAAGGTATTCACGCGTTGTATTTACAGCTACTTCTCTTCATTTTCCCATTTTCACATTTACATGATGGCTGTATCATCACATACTTCTGGTTTTCCCTCAATATCTCTATCGCCCGTTCCATTCGCGTCCCAACTCAACCCTTGTGCCACGGAGTTCATACCTGTTACTCGCTCACTGCCTCACGCTGTGCGTAGAGAAGCAATCCTCAGCCCTTGCGCCCCGGAGTTCATACCTGGATTCCCTCAAAATCTTGCTTTGTCTTCGTCCTCCCCTTTCATGGGGAATTCTCCTCATTGCAACCCCTCTGATGACCTCTCAACTCGTAAATTGCTCTTTTCTTACTTCAAACCATTTCCACAAGCCTTTCAGCTGGTTTATCTTAACGTACAAAGCCTCACTGCGCATTTAGACGAGTTACGAGCTATACTTCCTTTTAATGACGTGCATGTAATATCCCTGGCTTAAACCTTCCATCTCCTCTTCTACTATAGACATACCTGGTTACTGTTTATATCGCAACGATCTACATCTTTATCTATCTACATCTACATATTACTCTGCAAGTCACCTTGACGGTGGATGGCAGGGGGTGGTCACGTATTGTCCTAGGGAAAAAGGACTCCTTATACCTCTCTGTTCTACTATCTATTTCGCGAATCCTGTCCTCATTATCTCTCCGTCCGATATACGTTGGTTGTCGAATAATATCCTTCATTTCATTTACGAATATCTCCGACCTATATTTATCTAGAAGTTTAAGTCTCGCCTCTAATCTACGATCTTTCAACGATGACCAACTCAACTCTTCAATGAGTAACGTAACGCTCTGTTTTTTATCGTAATTCTTTTTCACGAATCTAGCTGCTCGCCGCTGTATTTTTTCTAAATTCTTTATGAGTCCCCTCTGATATGGATCCCAAACCGCTGCTGCGTATTCCATTTGAGGTCTAACCAAGGATAAATAACAGGATTCTCTCACCTTTTCCGTGCTTTTTCTGACTATCCTACACACAAAAGCCAACTTCTTATTTGCCGCACCTATCACTCGTCTTATGTGGGTGTACCAAGACAGGTCACGATTCAAGGTTACCCCGAGGTATTTCACAGATTCCGAAACAGGAATGCTCTCACCATCTATCGAATAGGTAAATACGGACGATGGGCTTCTAGATTTCCAAAAGTTTAGAACGTTACTCTTTTTCTGATTGATTTCCAGCTGCCATTCCTTGCACCATACGGATAACGCATCCAGATCATCCTGAAGCCTAATATTACTTTTCACAACTGAGCTGATGTCATTTATATAAAGCAAGAAAAGCATAGGTCCGATCACACTACCCTGCGGCACTCCAGAGACTACATCTGCAACACTCGAGGACTTACCATCGATGACTACTTTCTGTTTTCTATTTCAAAGGAAAGCGCGAACCCAGTTAATGACTTTAACATTAACGCCAAAATTTCCCAATTTTAATAACAACTTACGGTGGGGAACCTTATCAAAAGCTTTTCTAAAATCAAGGAACACTGCATCGACCTGTTTATTATTTTTGCCGCATGATAAAACATCATTCACAAACAGACCGAGTTGGGTGTCACAGGATCGCCCTTTTCTGAAGCCATGTTGACAGCTGACTAACAGCGATCTACTCTCGAGATAACGCCTAGTGTCGCTAACAATAATGTGCTCCAAAACCTTACATGATAATGATGTTAGAGAAATCGGCCTAAAATTTTCTGGGTTTTTTTTTGTCACCTCCCTTATGAATGGGTGTGACGTGTGCTAGTCTCCAATCATCAGGAACCTCACAGAGGGTAAGAGATTTCTCGAATACTATCCGAGGGAAGGGAGCTATTTCTTCTGCTAGTTCTTTTAATACACGCGCGGGAATTCCTTCTGGTCCTGGGTTTTTGTTGGGCTTTATCGCACCCAGTTGCTTCGCTATTCCTACCTCAGAGATTTTAATATTATACAGTACGTCTATCGGGAATAAGATTATCTTCAAGTCTATCTCCACCTGCCGTAAACGCCTTCGCGAAGTAAGCGTTTAGTAGATTAGCTTTTTCCTCCCCATCGTGAAGGATGTCTCCGGAACTACATCGCAGTGAGGGTATTGAAGGACTCCCTCCCTTAACTTCTCTTACATAGGACCAGAAAGCTTTTGAATCCTCCTTCAATTTTGTATTTAATACCTCATTCCGGAAGGTGTTAAATGCGTTACGCATGGTTTTTCTCTCTAATACGCGGGCACTGTTATACTCATGGACTATAGCTGTGCGATACTCATCGGATGCGGTGGTAGGTAAGTTTTTAAATTTTGCGTGGCTACGCCTCTGTCGTCTTAAGGCAATCCTAACTTCCTTATTAAACCAACGAGGTTCTTTCTTATCAGATTTTAACTTACTGGGGGTAAATCTATCGCTTAGGGAAATATGGTGGTGGTGCGGGTTTTTACGTACGAAATGATTTGAAATGTAAAGTGATAGCTGCAAGTGAACCTCAATACGCAAGAAGGTCTGAATTCCTCTTCTTAGAAATTTTAGTCAATGCCAAAAAACTTTTACTGGGAATAATTTATCGACCTCCCAGAATAGCCCATCTATCAGACTTAGACGACATATTTTCGAATTTTGCTACCAATTATGAACACATTATAGTCACCGGTGATTTTAATGCCTACTTTACAGCTATTTCTCATGATACCGATTATTTAATACATTCTTTTAATTCACATGGTCCCAACATCGTTCCGCTGAATCCAACTAATAACACTCAAACTCAACCTGGATCGACTTAGCCGTTACGACTAACCTTGAAATAATAATAACTCATGGTCAATTGCTAGTCCCAGGAATTTCTTCTCATGATCTAATCTTCTTAGCTTACTCACTAAATTCGTTGAAATTCAAACAAACTTATATGCGTCACCGAGACTTAAAAGGGATAGATGACTTTGAATTAATGAACGTAGCTTCTACTCTACCCTGGTATACCATTGCATTTATCTATGATATTGACAAAAAAGTGTAAGCCTTAAACACTTGATTAATGCAATGGCTTGACCACTTCGTACCTGAAAAAACCATTCGCATTTCCAAACCTCGCTCGCCCTGGCTTAATGACGATATTAAAAAAATGATGGCGCATCGCGATTCGGTTTTTCGTTTGTTCAAAAGAACTAAAGACGATAATATTTTCGAAAAATATAAGCGCACTAGAAACAAAACAAAACAACTAATCAGAAATGCAAAAATGAGATTCATTCACTCAATAGCTAGTCCGAACGAATCACCTTCGATTATTTGGAAAAAACTTAGGTCGATTGGTATTGGCAAACAAAATGACTTTAAATGCCTCCATACATATCATTAGACTCGTTGAATTCTAAATTCTCAACACCCCGGAATGTCATTAATGACAAAATAAAAAGGGGAGTTATTAATACGATTACTGTCGCAGCGGAAAAATCAAACAAGGATTTTAACCCGTTCAAGTTCATCCCGGTCATTCAATTCCAAGTGCTCCATGCTTTTCGAAAAGTTAAATCTAAAGCTCAACGGTCAGATCTTCATCAAGAAATTGATTCATATTATTCTACCAATAATAACTAATATATTTAACTGCTCCCTATCTCAAGAAAAATTTCCAGTGCAATGGAAACGCGCTTTCATAAGGCCATTACCATCGAAATCGACTGAAATCAACGATTTTCGCCCAATTAGCTTTTTGCCTACCTTATCAAAAGCCCTAGAAAAATTAGTACATGAACTAATCACGCTCTTTCTTAACGAAAATCAATTGTTAGATCCCTTTAAATATGGTTTTCGTAAATCTCGCAGCACCACCACTACTCTTGTAAAAATCACCGGCTACATGCGCCGCGCAATGGACAAAAGGGAAGTAACAATCCCAATACTACTGGATTTCAGTAAAGCTTTCGACTCGATAGAAAAATATGTCCTGCTGTCTAAACTGCTCGCAATGAATTTCTCGTCTTCGGCCATTAATTGGATATCTTTTTATTTAAGCGATCGTTCCCAACAAATGATTTCCGTTAATTCTTCATCTGACTGGCTTACCAACGGGAGAGGCGTCCACAGGGCTCAATTTTGGGTCCCCTACTATTTTCTTTATGCATAAATGACTGCTCCTTGTCACTTAAATACTGCAATCATCATCTTTATACAGATTACTTGCAAATATACTCAAGTTCTACCGCAAACGATCTCGCGAAAACCCTAAAAAATATCAATAAGGACTTAGAAACGCTAGAGGTCTGGAGTAATAAAAACTTTCTTAGTATTAATCGAGAAAAATCACAGGCTATCTTAATTGGTTACCCTAAGATATTAGCCGCAATTAATCAATCCCAAATAATACCGATCAACATAGCAAATTCAACTATACCCTATTGTAAAGTAGTAAAGAATCTTGGATTGCTCATAGATGAAACCCTCTCTTGGGCCCCACATGTTATAAATGTGTGTATAGAACAGTAAACTCATCTCTTCACTCACTTAGGAAGTTAAGTAGTAGTACTCCAGTTTCTCTAAAAAGCATCGGGTAACATCATTCATTATTCCGCATTTTGACTATGTCGATATAGCGTATCAAGATTTATCTCAAGAGTTGTCGCTAAAGATTCAGAGAACTCATAACGCGTGCATTAGATATATTTTTAACCTGAAGAAATCACACCATATTTTAGATTCACTCGCCAAACTTGCTTTCCTTACTATATCAATTACTTTCTTCTAACAATCCACATTATCTTGCAACGGAATTCAGGAGTATAGACACTGTACACAGCCGTAATACCAGAGGGTGCCATAAACTCCTTATTCCTCAACACAGAATGGTAACATTCAACAAGTCCTTCATTGTAACTGCTTGCAGACTATGGAACGAACTTCCCCAAACAATACAAAACTTGCACTCGCTCTCATCATTCAAACGACACTGCTATCTATCTCTCCTATCCTTTCAAAGGAACAGTTAAACACACTTAACGCTTCAATTGTTTCTCATTCTTGATTTTGACAAAACAATACTCATTGTGAATGAGTTATACTTTTTTATTTTTTTATTCATTCATTTATTTTTTCTCCTCTATTTTTTGTTTAGTCATAACAGTGTTATTATCTATTCATTTTGTCATTTTCATATCTTCATTCCATCAATGATGTATTCGTATTGTGCCAAATTTTTCCTGATGCATAGCTTTTAGTTTTTCACGTATTCACCTTTTTTCTAAATATTCAGTTATTAATGTCTTTAGTGAATCTCAGTAGGTTTCGCAGGTTTTTCACGCCCCCCTTCTTGTGTGGGCGTTTTCCTGCTGTGGGTTTTTTTTACATGGATTTCACTATTTCAGCAGTCCTTATTTTTTCCCACAAAGTCACATCTTTCCTTTTCCAATTCTTGTATTTTTATTGTTACTTGAATTTACATAAAGTGCTATGTATTATTGGGAGAAAGCTTTTGACCGAGTGAAATGGGATAAAATGCTGGGTATTTTAAACAAAATAGGAATAGATTGGAAAGATAAAAGACTGCTTAAAAACCTTTACTTTGATCAAAAGATTAAAGTCAGGGTTGAAGGAGAAGAAACAGAAAGTACTTCAATAGGGAGGGGAGTGAGGCAGGGTTGTCCTATTTCACCAGCGATATTTAATATTTATGCAGAAACAATAACAGAAGAAGCGTTGATGGAAGAGAAAGGATTTAAGATAGGAGGTGAAAGTATTACCACCATTAAATACGCAGATGATCAGGGCTTAATAGCAGAAGGCGAGAAAGAGCTTCAGAGGATGACAGACAGACTAGTGGAGGTTGGCCAACAATATGGAATGAAGATCAATACAGAAAAAACAAAAGTCATGGTGGTTTCAAAGGAACATAAAGAATTAAATATAATGGTAAATGGACAAAAATTGGAACAAGTAAGTAGTTTCAAATATCTCGGCAGTATTTTAGCACAGGATGGAAGTAGTACACAGGACATCAGAAGTAGGATTGCAATGGCAAAAGCAGCATTTAACGAGAAGAAGGAGCTTCTCACAAGCAAGAAAATAAATTTAGAAACAAGGAAGAAATTAGCAAAATTCTAAATATGGAGCATAGCTCTTTATGGTGCAGAGACGTGGACGGTAAGGAGAAAGGAGGAAAAATATTTAGAAAGTTTTGAGATGTGGGTATGGAGAAGAATGATGAAAGTGAAATGAACAGAGAGGAAGAGAAACGAAGAAGTATTAGAAATGGTGGGAGAAGAAAGGACGCTAATAAAAACAATCAGGAAAAGAAAAGCAAATTGGATAGGGCACATATTGAGAAGGCAGTGTTTACAAAGGACGATCTTAGAAGGAAAAATTAGTGGAAGAAGAGGAAGAGGGAGAAAAAGAATAGGAATATTAGATAATATAAAGCAGGGATATAATACTTATAGAGGTATAAAAGAGGCTTCTAGGGAGAGAGAGAAATGGAGGCAGCGATTCAGTTAAAACCTGTCTTCGGACAGAAGCATGATGATGATGATGTATTATTATATATGTTTCATGAAGAGAGGTTAGGTGGAAGATGGGACTTTTTAGTCCCAATATCGCCCCAAATAAAGACCACATAAATCAATGAATAAATTGGAATTGAAGTAGTTGAGGATAAGGATATTGAGGAGTTGTTTGTGCGTAGCCCTATCTCTATTCGCAGAAGAAATATTGTGGCTCTTACCGGAGACTTTGGTAACATCTCTGACAACTAAGTAAAACATTAAATTAAAAAAATGCTATGAACGAAAAACTGACGTTATATTAGGAACTACAAAGGGAAAGGATGTCGATAGATACGGTTCGTCTCACACATCTTCGAGATAGGAATGCAAGGAAAATTTTCTATCACGCAACAACCGAGACGACTTCTTCAAATAAAAATGTTTCTTTTACAAAGATCACCTAACGTAAATTGCAGTTTCTGAATCCCAAAATATTTATTTTTGTTTAATGTACCAATTGGTTGCTATTTCTGTATTTAGAGCATAAAAATATATTCCCATGCCGGGAATCGAACCCGGGCCTTCTGGGTGAAAGCCAGATATCCTAGCCACTAGACCACATGGGACATGTGGTAGTTTATCGTATGATGACAAGAAACAAGGTACTTCAGTTGCAGTATGCCGTTTGCATGTGAAGTTTCTTCCATAAAAAGTTAAAAGAAATATTGTCCCTAATCCTAGAATGTCATTGAGTAAAATCAAGTTTCATAATCGATAATATAGGGGATGAGTTTATGCTAAGTACTTGAGGGTTTATATGATTTAAGGAGAAAAGAGATTTCGTTATAAAAGGAGTTATCGTTGCGAAATATATTGTAAGAAGAACAAAGAGAAGGCCAAGTGGACTATCGAATGCAAGAGAAAGTGAAAAAACCATAATCTTCAAAAAGAGTATCTGGAATTTCCTTTTCTCTGTGTACTTGATAATTTAGGTAATCCCAATAGCCATGATAATTTTGGGAAAATATTTATTCGGTGACGGCTTATTTGTAGCCGAAATGCGCGTGTTTTCCCAAACCATTTATGGCTGTTGGAGTTCTATCATTTATACTTCGCTTGATGTGTCCTATAGGTGTTTTTATTCAATGCGCTCGGTAGTCCTCATGTGCTGGTAGTCGCTTTTAAGAAATTTCGCGTTATACAGAAATTATAATCGATATTAAAGTTTTAGCAGTGCGTGAAAAATATTTCTTTTGAATTACGGTGTCACGGTGAGTACACTTGAGCCGCGTCCGAAATGTGTACTTCTGGCTAGATAGCGTGCTTGGCCTGGTAGGTAACAAACTTTCACCTTTCACGGAAACACCCGGAGTCTGTCGGAAATTGTAACATGCAAGATCCAAGTCGGAAGCGTAAGTCCAAGACCGCTCGCTTTCAACAAATGTAAAAATCGCTATAAAATATTCCGTTCATTTCAGGCTTATAAAATTAATTGATTCGTAATGAAGAGCCCAAGACAAAGCCAACAGTGTGTATCGCATGTCTCGCAGCCTTATAGTTGCGGAGAAAACACGGTTTCATAAATTGGATAAAATGTTGTAAACCAATAAACCTAGAAATTTTACATCTTGTACGAGTAATAATAAGACGATAACTCCCGTTCTATTAAAATTTAACTGCAATCAGACAAATCGTATTGTAATTATGAACCGGCAAAGGGACGCCTTCAGTCTCAGAGCTCTAAAAAGGGGGTCTTTTTTCATTCTCACCCCAGAAACGTCTCCTTTAAAAAATCAAAACAATTTAAAACTATCCTCTTCTATGTAGAATTGAACATGCTACACGCTGATATGCCTTTTGCTAAAATCCAATGAGCTTTTGTAGAGGTATTTAGCCGCAAATTCGGGTCTACATACTTTCGGCGACGATGGTAAGTGAACTTGAGCAGTCAGGGAGGTAAAGGGATCTTTTAAACGTTAAGTACGAACGTTTTGCATCTTCTTTTAAATGAGATATATATTAAATTGTGAAGTTGTAAGTTGGAATTAAAAATTACCTTATAAAGCGCTGCATTTATTATAAATAAAATCATAAATTACGTATTACAACTTAGTACTAAAATACTACCAAGTTTATCTCGCGAATCTATTACTATGAAATACTTAAATATAATAAATAAATACCTACTTATTTATTAATCGGGGTCAGATGGTCTAACAATTAAATTCATTTCATTAAGAATTTAAGCAGACAGAATATTCACCGGAAAACCAAACGTGACCAAGGTAAGTACGGTTGGACGTTGTAAATTATATTTTAATCCATATCGTGAAATCAAAAATTTGAAACATAACAATCACAAAATATATAGCCAAGGAAATTGTTCTTCGTTATTTCAGCAAAACTACTTCTTGATATTCTGTAACGATTGCTAATATTCTAGCAATGTGCATATTCCAACCATTAATCGCAAGCATCACAATCTCAAGCTCCTCCATTACGCTGACAAACTTACTGCCGTTCATGTCGCCACTATCGTCAAGGGCGTCCGAATCTGAAGTCCGTAGCCTGATCTCTAAGCAGACTATTTTCTACGTCATCATGACGTCACGTTCTAGCATGCTATCTTGAAGTACACATTTCGGATGCGGCTTTGGAAACAATCGGACACTATCCGGTGTAAAGTAAATGAATATCGCTTATCTACCTATATTTCAAATGTTTAGACCAGTAATTTGTAATTTTAGACTAGTAGAGAAATTACTGTGGCTCATTGGTTAGCGCTCTTGATTAACGTCAAGTATGCGTTAGAAAAAATATTTAAATATCATTGATAATATTTGGTCGGATTTGACGAGTAACGAAATTATGTTAATTACTAGCTTAATTGCCCGTAAAATATGACGTGTAGGCATGAATTAAGTATTAAGTTCAAATTGAATTTAAAATTAAAGAAACGAACTTTTATAGGCACTAAAAAGTACGCAATAAATAAGAAATTCACGTAATAGCGTGTTACATAGTGTAAAAATAGTTTTGGGCGAACAGAAATTGTATGACAAAGAATTACATTACGGTATAAAGTTCTTATACGGCCAAAATTATTTTTAATTTATATAAAATTTAGTTTTGTCTCTCACTACTACTTAAAAAGAAATCTATAAAACTCTCTAACTACCAGTAATCAAGTAAATACCTTAATTTTTTATTTTGTTCACCTCAGGCCAGCAAATGGGTGTTATGTGATACTTGTAGTATCAAAGTATATTGTAATACCATAAGGTTGTTAACACTAATGTAGCGGTTTCTAAGATAAACAATTTGCTTTGCTTTTGTTTTTTTGTCAATAAGGTCCTCGAATGCAATATTCCATTCAATCGTCAAAGGAACCTTTCACTAAAAACGCAATATTTTGACGAAATATTGAATTCATAAGCAAAATTCGAAACGAAGATAGTAAGTCAATTACTTCTAAATTACTTTTACAAAAGAAAAAAGCCTCCAAGGGAAACAAGGAAGTGTTCTCTTATGGGGATTTGTATAGAACGTTCCGGAAAAACGTACCAACAGAACCTGGGCTTTTATTATATTAACTAGCGTAATTGCCCGTCAAATATGACGGGTATGCGTGAATTAAGTATCAAGTTAAAATTGAAATAAAAATAAATGAAGCCAACTTTTATATACACTACAAAGTAAGCAATAATTACTTAGAATCATCGTAGGAGTTATAGACTTAAAACAACGAAGGCCTAAAAGAACGAAAGTTTGTTTTCCTGCCATCGATTTTCGAATACGCGTCGTATCGATCAACGGATCAGTTTTTAGCGCGAGAACTTGACGCATTCTTAGTGATTCGCATTGATGCCGGTTTCGTGTAATTGGGTACCATTGACTTGAATAATAGCTTCGCGTCGCATCTATTCACAAAATTTCATTTTATAAAAACTTTCCCGCTGAATTTTGTCAGGCATCTCAAGAATCTGTATTTCTTTTTCTTTTAATGGGCCAGGTACAAATATTGTAGGTCAATTACTTCTAATTTAATTTTGCAATAGAAAAAAGCCTGCAAGTGAAAACAAGAAGTCCAAACCAGGACTAATGCAGGCTGGTTTCCCAAAGTTGACGTCCCGAATTCAATACTTATATTGACAGGAAATGTTCAGAATGTGTTAGTCATCCCAAGGAATTCTCATACCATGAATGCCACATGTAGTTAGTTCATAGTTTATCAGTGATAGAGAAAAATTGGAAAACAAATTCATAGAGTATTATCTGGTTTACGTCAAAATCTCTTTCTGCCATTATATTTGCATGTGTTTTTTAAATAAACGAATTTAATAAACGTGACTTTTTATACGCTAATATGTATGGATCAACTGTCCATTTCTGAAAGGTAGTCGAGTGGAAAATGAAATATGTAACCCATTCATTCACTCGTCTATGCTCAAGCCGAGTTCGGTGATAATCGTCTCCATGGCAGCAACCCGATAAAATGTGATTTGAAACGCCAAGTTTTAGTAGAAATCTAAGATAATACGATCAATTATCAAAATTCGGTGATAAGAATTAGAAGTTATATTGTTTTCCCCTTAGAACGATACAAACCTCGCTCCGATATCACAATTTTTAGATATTTTAAAGTATTAAAGAAAACATCTCTGCACGATGAAATTAAGACTTCCTATATAAAACAAAAAGGAGAAAAAACGTTCCTGGAATCGATCCCGGTGCTTCAATCTTCGCCAAATAAAATAGAGCCCGGAGGTGGGCCCTGGCAGCACGAGCCTCATACCAAGTTTCATGAAAATCGTTCCATTGGTGCAAAAGGTGTTAGCGGGACACACACACACAGGACCATTTCGCAATGCTGTTTCATTTGGAAACCAGCCAAAAAAATCATGATTCATTGATACTTCGCAGTCGGTAGGATTTGAACCTACGCTCCCAGAGGGAATCTGATTTCTAGTCAGACGCCTTAACCACTCGGCCACGACTGCTTCTTATTTTGATCATAACATAAATCAAAATGATGGAAATACAAAAAATTAATGAAATTAATTAAAATGTAATTTTCTTTAAAAGATAAATTACTGATAAAGGCTAGATTAGGTCTCGACGGCCTAAAGGTTATTTCTAGGAAAGAGGAAAAGCTTTGGAATAATATAAGAGAAGATTAGGCAGAGTGCGCAAGTAAATCAATTTCCTTATGAAAAAATCACGCCGAATATTGAGGAAAGGATGAAGCTTAAGTTCAGAGCAGTCAAGAAAACAATATATAAAACAGTGATTGAGATGGGAAACAATTTGAGGATAATAATAGAAGTTTGCGTTTGGAGAATAAATAACGCGAGTCAATAAAATAAACAAAGGGAATTCACACACAGTTATATCGACAATAAGAAAGATTTAACGTTGCTGGTAATCTCGATCATTGGAAATTACCAGATAGACAGACGCTTTTAAATTAATAAAAAGTTCCCATGCCGGGAATCGAACCCGGGCCTTCTGGGTGAAAGCCAGATATCCTAGCCACTAGACCACATGGGACATGTGGTAGTTTATCGTATGATGACAAGAAACAAGGTACTTCAGTTGCAGTATGCTGTTTGCATGTGAAGTTTCTTCCATAAAAAGTTAAAAGAAATATTGTCCCTAATCCTAGAATTACATTGAGTAAAATCAAGTTTCATAATCGATAATATAGGGGATGAGTTTATGCTAAGTACTTGAGGGTTTATATGATTTAAGGAGAAAAGAGATTTCGTTATAAAAGGAGTTATCGTTGCGAAATATATTTTAAGAAAAACAAAGAGAGGGCCAAGTGGACTATCGAATGCAAGAGAAAGTGAAACAACCAAAATCTTCAAAAAGAGTATCTGGAATTTCCTTTTCTCTGTGTACTTGATAATTTAGGTAATCCCAATAGCCATGATAAGTTTGGGAAAATATTTATTCGGTGACGGCTTATTTGTAGCCGAAATGCGCGTGTTTTCCCAAACCATTTATGGCTGTTGGAGTTCTATCATTTATACTTCGCTTGATGTGTCCTATAGGTGTTTTTATTCAATGCGCTCGGTAGTCCTCATGTGCTGGTAGTCGCTTTTAAGAAATTTCGCGTTATACAGAAATTATAATCGATATTAAAGTTTTAGCAGTGCGTGAAAAATATTTCTTTTGAATTACGGTGTCACGGTGAGTACACTTGAGCCGCGTCCGAAATGTGTACTTCTGGCTAGATAGCGTGCTTGGCCTGGTAGGTAACAAACTTTCACCTTTCACGGAAACACCCGGAGTCTGTCGGAAATTGTAACATGCAAGATCCAAGTCGGAAGCGTAAGTCCAAGACCGCTCGCTTTCAACAAATGTAAAAATCGCTATAAAATATTCCGTTCACTTTAGGCTTATAAAATTAATTGATTCGTAATGAAGAGCCAGAGACGAAGCCAACGGTGTGTATCGCATGTCTCGCAGCCTTATAGTTGCGGAGAAAACACAGTTTCATAAATTGGATAAAATGTTGTAAAGCAATAAACCTAGAAATTCTACATCTTGCACAAATAATAATAAGACGATAACTCACGTTCTATTAAAATTTAACTGCAATCAGACAAATCGTATTGTAATTATGAACCGGCAAATGGACGCCTTCGGTCTCAGAGCTCTAAAAAGGGGGTCTTTTTTCATTCTCACCCCAGAAACGTCTCCTTTAAAAAATCAAAACAATTTAAAACTACCCTCTTCTATGTAGAATTAAACATGCTACACGCTGATATGCCTTTTGCTAAAATCCAATGAGCTTTTGTAGAGGTATTTAGCCGCAAATTCGGGTCTACATACTTTCGGCGACGATGGTAAGTGAACTTGAGCAGTCAGGGAGGTAAAGGGATCTTTTAAACGTTAAGTACGAACGTTTTGCATCTTCTTTTAAATGAGATATATATTAAATTGTGAAGTTGTAAGTTGAAATTAAAAATTACCTTATAAAGCGCTGCATTTATTATAAATAAATTCATAAATTACGTATTACAACTTAGTACTAAAATACTACCAAGTTTATCTCGCGAATCTTTTACTATGAAATACTTAAATATAATAAATAAATACCTACTTATTTTTCATCGGGGACGGATGGTCTAACAATTAAATTCATTTCATTAAGAATTTAAGCAGACAGAATATTCACCGGAAAACCAAACGTGGCCAAGGTAAGTACGGTTGGACGTTGTAAATTATATTTTAATCCATATCGTGAAATCAAAAATTTGAAACATAACAATCACAAAATATATAGCCAAGGAAATTGTTCTTCGTTATTTCAGCAAAACTACTTCTTGATATTCTGTAACGATTGCTAAGATTCTAGCAATGTGCATATTCCAACCATTAATCGCAAGCATCACAATCTCAAGCTCCTCCATTACGCTGACAAACTTACTGCCGTTCATGTCGCCACTATCGTCAAGGGCGTCCGAATCTGAAGTCCGTAGCCTGATCTCTAAGCAGACTATTTTCTACGTCATCATGACGTCACGTTCTAGCATGCTATCTTGAAGTACACATTTCGGATGCGGCTTTGGAATCAATCGGACACTATCGGGTGTAAAGTAAATGAACATCGCTTATCCACCTATATTTCAAATGTTTAGCCCAGTAATTTGTAATTTTAGACTAGTAGAGAAATTAATGTGGACCATTGGTTAGCGCTCTTGATTAACTTCAAGTATGCGTTAGAAAAAAATATTTAAATATCATTGATAATATTTGGTCGGATTTGACGAGTAACGAAATTATGTTAATTACTAGCTTAATTGCCCGTAAAATATGACGTGTAGGCATGAATTAAGTATTAAGTTCAAATTGAATTTAAAATTAAAGAAACGAACTTTTATAGGCACTAAAAAGTAAGCAATAAATAAGAAATTCACGTAATAGCGTGTTACATAGTGTAAAAATAGTTTTGGGCGAACAGAAATTGTATGACAAAGAATTACATTACGGTATAATGTTCTTATACTGCCAAAATTATTTTTAATTTATATAAAATTTAGTTTTGTCTCTCACTACTACTTAAGAAGAAATCTATAAAACTCTCTAACTACCAGTAATCAAGTAAATCCCTTAATTTTTTATTTTGTTCACCTCAGGCCAGCAAATGGGTGTTATGTGATACTTGTAGTATCAAAGTATATTGTAATACCATAAGGTTGTTAACACTAATGTAGCGGTTTCTAAGATAAACAATTTGCTTTGCTTTTGTTTTTTTGTCAATAAGGTCCTCGAATGCAATATTCCATTCAATCGTCAAAGGAACCTTTCACTAAAAACGCAATATTTTGACGAAATATTGAATTCATAAGCAAAATTCGATACGAAGATAGTAAGTCAATTACTTCTAATTTACTTTTACAAAAGAAAAAAGCCTCCAAGGGAAAAAAGGAAGTGTTCTCTTATGGGGATTTGTATAGAACGTTCCGGAAAAACGTACCAACAGAACCTGGGCTTTTATTATATTAACTAGCGTAATTGCCCGTCAAATATGACGGGTATGCCTGAATTAAGTATCAAGTTAAAATTGAAATAAAAATAAATGAAGCCAACTTTTATATACACTACAAAGTAAGCAATAATTACTTAGAATCATCGTAGGAGTTATAGACTTAAAACAACGAAGGCCTAAAAGAACGAAAGTTTGTTTTCCTGCCATCGATTTTCGAATACGCGTCGTATCGATCAACGGATCAGTTTTTAGCGCGAGAACTTGACGCATTCTTAGTGATTCGCATTGATGCCGGTTTCGTGTAATTGGGTACCATTGACTTGAATAATAGCTTCGCGTCGCATCTATTCACAAAATTTCATTTTATAAAAACTTTCCCGCTGAATTTTGTCAGGCATCTCAAGAATCTGTATTTCTTTTTCTTTTAATGGGCCAGGTACAAATATTGTTGGTCAATTACTTCTAATTTAATTTTGCAATAGAAAAAAGCCTGCAAGTGAAAACAAGAAGTCCAAACCAGGACTAATGCAGGCTGGTTTCCCAAAGTTGACGTCCCGAATTCAATACTTATATTGACAAGAAATGTTCAGAATGTGTTAGTCATCCCAAGGAATTCTCATACCATGAATGCCACATGTAGTTAGTTCATAGTTTATCAGTGATAGAGAAAAATTGGAAAACAAATTCATAGAGTATTATCTGGTTTACGTCAAAATCTCTTTCTGCCATTATATTTGCATGTGTTTTTTAAATAAACGAATTTAATAAACGTGACTTTTTATACGCTAATATGTATGGATCAACTGTCCATTTCTGAAAGGTAGTCGAGTGGAAAATGAAATATGTAACCCATTCGTTCACTCGTCTATGCTCAAGCCGAGTTCGGTGATAATCGTCTCCATGGCAGCAACCCGATAAAATGTGATTTGAAACGCCAAGTTTTAGTAGAAATCTAAGATAATACGATCAATTATCAAAATTCGGTGATAAGAATTAGAAGTTATATTGTTTTCCCCTTAGAACGATACAAACCTCGCTCCGATATCACAATTTTTAGATATTTTAAAGTATTAAAGAAAACATCTCTGCACGATGAAATTAAGACTTCCTATATAAAACAAAAAGGAGAAAAAACGTTCCTGGAATCGATCCCGGTGCTTCAATCTTCGCCAAATAAAATAGAGCCCGGAGGTGGGCCCTGGCAGCACGAGCCTCATACCAAGTTTCATGAAAATCGTTCCATTGGTGCAAAAGGTGTTAGCGGGACACACACACACAGGACCATTTCGCAATGCTGTTTCATTTGGAAACCAGCCTAAAAAATGATGATTCATAGATATTTCGCAGTCGGTAGGATTTGAACCTACGCTCCCAGAGGGAATCTGATTTCTAGTCAGACGCCTTAACCACTCGGCCACGACTGCTTCTTATTTTTATCATAACATAAATCAAAATGATGGAAATACAAAAAATTAATGAAATTAATTAAAATGTAATTTTCTTTAAAAGATAAATTACTGATAAAGGCTAGATTAGGTCTCGACGGCCTAAAGGTTATTTCTAGGAAAGAGGAAAAGCTTTGGAATAATATAAGAGAAGATTAGGCAGAGTGCGCAAGTAAATCAATTTCCTTATGAAAAAATCACGCCGAATATTGAGGAAAGGATGAAGCTTAAGTTCAGAGCAGTCAAGAAAACAATATATAAAACAGTGATTGAGATGGGAAACAATTTGAGGATAATAATAGAAGTTTGCGTTTGGAGAATAAATAACGCGAGTCAATAAAATAAACAAAGGGAATTCACACACAGTTATATCGACAATAAGAAAGATTTAACGTTGCTGGTAATCTCGATCGTGGGAAATCACCAGATAGACAGACGTTTTTAAATTAATAAAAAGTTCCCATGCCGGGAATCGAACCCGGGCCTTCTGGGTGAAAGCCAGATATCCTAGCCACTAGACCACATGGGACATGTGGTAGTTTATCGTATGATGACAAGAAACAAGGTACTTCAGTTGCAGTATGCTGTTTGCATGTGAAGTTTCTTCCATAAAAAGTTAAAAGAAATATTGTCCCTAATCCTAGAATTACATTGAGTAAAATCAAGTTTCATAATCGATAATATAGGGGATGAGTTTATGCTAAGTACTTGAGGGTTTATATGATTTAAGGAGAAAAGAGATTTCGTTATAAAAGGAGTTATCGTTGCGAAATATATTTTAAGAAAAACAAAGAGAGGGCCAAGTGGACTATCGAATGCAAGAGAAAGTGAAACAACCAAAATCTTCAAAAAGAGTATCTGGAATTTCCTTTTCTCTGTGTACTTGATAATTTAGGTAATCCCAATAGCCATGATAAGTTTGGGAAAATATTTATTCGGTGACGGCTTATTTGTAGCCGAAATGCGCGTGTTTTCCCAAACCATTTATGGCTGTTGGAGTTCTATCATTTATACTTCGCTTGATGTGTCCTATAGGTGTTTTTATTCAATGCGCTCGGTAGTCCTCATGTGCTGGTAGTCGCTTTTAAGAAATTTTGCGTTATACAGAAATTATAATCGATATTAAAGTTTTAGCAGTGCGTGAAAAATATTTCTTTTGAATTACGGTGTCACGGTGAGTACACTTGAGCCGCGTCCGAAATGTGTACTTCTGGCTAGATAGCGTGCTTGGCCTGGTAGGTAACAAACTTTCACCTTTCACGGAAACACCCGGAGTCTGTCGGAAATTGTAACATGCAAGATCCAAGTCGGAAGCGTAAGTCCAAGACCGCTCGCTTTCAACAAATGTAAAAATCGCTATAAAATATTCCGTTCACTTTAGGCTTATAAAATTAATTGATTCGTAATGAAGAGCCAGAGACGAAGCCAACGGTGTGTATCGCATGTCTCGCAGCCTTATAGTTGCGGAGAAAACACGGTTTCATAAATTGGATAAAATGTTGTAAAGCAATAAACCTAGAAATTCTACATCTTGCACAAATAATAATAAGACGATAACTCACGTTCTATTAAAATTTAACTGCAATCAGACAAACCGTATTGTAATTATGAACCGGCAAATGGACGCCTTCGGTCTCAGAGCTCTAAAAAGGGGGTCTTTTTTCATTCTCACCCCAGAAACGTCTCCTTTAAAAAATCAAAACAATTTAAAACTACCCTCTTCTATGTAGAATTAAACATGCTACACGCTGATATGCCTTTTGCTAAAATCCAATGAGCTTTTGTAGAGGTATTTAGCCGCAAATTCGGGTCTACATACTTTCGGCGACGATGGTAAGTGAACTTGAGCAGTCAGGGAGGTAAAGGGATCTTTTAAACGTTAAGTACGAACGTTTTGCATCTTCTTTTAAATGAGATATATATTAAATTGTGAAGTTGTAAGTTGAAATTAAAAATTACCTTATAAAGCGCTGCATTTATTATAAATAAATTCATAAATTACGTATTACAACTTAGTACTAAAATACTACCAAGTTTATCTCGCGAATCTTTTACTATGAAATACTTAAATATAATAAATAAATACCTACTTATTTTTCATCGGGGACGGATGGTCTAACAATTAAATTCATTTCATTAAGAATTTAAGCAGACAGAATATTCACCGGAAAACCAAACGTGGCCAAGGTAAGTACGGTTGGACGTTGTAAATTATATTTTAATCCATATCGTGAAATCAAAAATTTGAAACATAACAATCACAAAATATATAGCCAAGGAAATTGTTCTTCGTTATTTCAGCAAAACTACTTCTTGATATTCTGTAACGATTGCTAAGATTCTAGCAATGTGCATATTCCAACCATTAATCGCAAGCATCACAATCTCAAGCTCCTCCATTACGCTGACAAACTTACTGCCGTTCATGTCGCCACTATCGTCAAGGGCGTCCGAATCTGAAGTCCGTAGCCTGATCTCTAAGCAGACTATTTTCTACGTCATCATGACGTCACGTTCTAGCATGCTATCTTGAAGTACACATTTCGGATGCGGCTTTGGAATCAATCGGACACTATCGGGTGTAAAGTAAATGAACATCGCTTATCCACCTATATTTCAAATGTTTAGCCCAGTAATTTGTAATTTTAGACTAGTAGAGAAATTAATGTGGACCATTGGTTAGCGCTCTTGATTAACTTCAAGTATGCGTTAGAAAAAAATATTTAAATATCATTGATAATATTTGGTCGGATTTGACGAGTAACGAAATTATGTTAATTACTAGCTTAATTGCCCGTAAAATATGACGTGTAGGCATGAATTAAGTATTAAGTTCAAATTGAATTTAAAATTAAAGAAACGAACTTTTATAGGCACTAAAAAGTAAGCAATAAATAAGAAATTCACGTAATAGCGTGTTACATAGTGTAAAAATAGTTTTGGGCGAACAGAAATTGTATGACAAAGAATTACATTACGGTATAATGTTCTTATACTGCCAAAATTATTTTTAATTTATATAAAATTTAGTTTTGTCTCTCACTACTACTTAAAAAGAAATCTATAAAACTCTCTAACTACCAGTAATCAAGTAAATCCCTTAATTTTTTATTTTGTTCACCTCAGGCCAGCAAATGGGTGTTATGTGATACTTGTAGTATCAAAGTATATTGTAATACCATAAGGTTGTTAACACTAATGTAGCGGTTTCTAAGATAAACAATTTGCTTTGCTTTTGTTTTTTTGTCAATAAGGTCCTCGAATGCAATATTCCATTCAATCGTCAAAGGAACCTTTCACTAAAAACGCAATATTTTGACGAAATATTGAATTCATAAGCAAAATTCGATACGAAGATAGTAAGTCAATTACTTCTAATTTACTTTTACAAAAGAAAAAAGCCTCCAAGGGAAAAAAGGAAGTGTTCTCTTATGGGGATTTGTATAGAACGTTCCGGAAAAACGTACCAACAGAACCTGGGCTTTTATTATATTAACTAGCGTAATTGCCCGTCAAATATGACGGGTATGCCTGAATTAAGTATCAAGTTAAAATTGAAATAAAAATAAATGAAGCCAACTTTTATATACACTACAAAGTAAGCAATAATTACTTAGAATCATCGTAGGAGTTATAGACTTAAAACAACGAAGGCCTAAAAGAACGAAAGTTTGTTTTCCTGCCATCGATTTTCGAATACGCGTCGTATCGATCAACGGATCAGTTTTTAGCGCGAGAACTTGACGCATTCTTAGTGATTCGCATTGATGCCGGTTTCGTGTAATTGGGTACCATTGACTTGAATAATAGCTTCGCGTCGCATCTATTCACAAAATTTCATTTTATAAAAACTTTCCCGCTGAATTTTGTCAGGCATCTCAAGAATCTGTATTTCTTTTTCTTTTAATGGGCCAGGTACAAATATTGTAGGTCAATTACTTCTAATTTAATTTTGCAATAGAAAAAAGCCTGCAAGTGAAAACAAGAAGTCCAAACCAGGACTAATGCAGGCTGGTTTCCCGAAGTTGACGTCCCGAATTCAATACTTATATTGACAGGAAATGTTCAGAATGTGTTAGTCATCCCAAGGAATTCTCATACCATGAATGCCACATGTAGTTAGTTCATAGTTTATCAGTGATAGAGAAAAATTGGAAAACAAATTCATAGAGTATTATCTGGTTTACGTCAAAATCTCTTTCTGCCATTATATTTGCATGTGTTTTTTAAATAAACGAATTTAATAAACGTGACTTTTTATACGCTAATATGTATGGATCAACTGTCCATTTCTGAAAGGTAGTCGAGTGGAAAATGAAATATGTAACCCATTCGTTCACTCGTCTATGCTCAAGCCGAGTTCGGTGATAATCGTCTCCATGGCAGCAACCCGATAAAATGTGATTTGAAACGCCAAGTTTTAGTAGAAATCTAAGATAATACGATCAATTATCAAAATTCGGTGATAAGAATTAGAAGTTATATTGTTTTCCCCTTAGAACGATACAAACCTCGCTCCGATATCACAATTTTTAGATATTTTAAAGTATTAAAGAAAACATCTCTGCACGATGAAATTAAGACTTCCTATATAAAACAAAAAGGAGAAAAAACGTTCCTGGAATCGATCCCGGTGCTTCAATCTTCGCCAAATAAAATAGAGCCCGGAGGTGGGCCCTGGCAGCACGAGCCTCATACCAAGTTTCATGAAAATCGTTCCATTGGTGCAAAAGGTGTTAGCGGGACACACACACACAGGACCATTTCGCAATGCTGTTTCATTTGGAAACCAGCCAAAAAAATCATGATTCATTGATACTTCGCAGTCGGTAGGATTTGAACCTACGCTCCCAGAGGGAATCTGATTTCTAGTCAGACGCCTTAACCACTCGGCCACGACTGCTTCTTATTTTTATCATAACATAAATCAAAATGATGGAAATACAAAAAATTAATGAAATTAATTAAAATGTAATTTTCTTTAAAAGATAAATTACTGATAAAGGCTAGATTAGGTCTCGACGGCCTAAAGGTTATTTCTAGGAAAGAGGAAAAGCTTTGGAATAATATAAGAGAAGATTAGGCAGAGTGCGCAAGTAAATCAATTTCCTTATGAAAAAATCACGCCGAATATTGAGGAAAGGATGAAGCTTAAGTTCAGAGCAGTCAAGAAAACAATATATAAAACAGTGATTGAGATGGGAAACAATTTGAGGATAATAATAGAAGTTTGCGTTTGGAGAATAAATAACGCGAGTCAATAAAATAAACAAAGGGAATTCACACACAGTTATATCGACAATAAGAAAGATTTAACGTTGCTGGTAATCTCGATCGTGGGAAATCACCAGATAGACAGACGCTTTTAAATTAATAAAAAGTTCCCATGCCGGGAATCGAACCCGGGCCTTCTGGTTGAAAGCCAGATATCCTAGCCACTAGACCACATGGGACATGTGGTAGTTTATCGCATGATGACAAGAAACAAGGTACTTCAGTTGCAGTATGCTGTTTGCATGTGAAGTTTCTTCCATAAAAAGTTAAAAGAAATATTGTCCCTAATCCTAGAATTACATTGAGTAAAATCAAGTTTCATAATCGATAATATAGGGGATGAGTTTATGCTAAGTACTTGAGGGTTTATATGATTTAAGGAGAAAAGAGATTTCGTTATAAAAGGAGTTATCGTTGCGAAATATATTTTAAGAAAAACAAAGAGAAGGCCAAGTGGACTATCGAATGCAAGAGAAAGTGAAACAACCAAAATCTTCAAAAAGAGTATCTGGAATTTCCTTTTCTCTGTGTACTTGATAATTTAGGTAATCCCAATAGCCATGATAAGTTTGGGAAAATATTTATTCGGTGACGGCTTATTTGTAGCCGAAATGCGCGTGTTTTCCCAAACCATTTATGGCTGTTGGAGTTCTATCATTTATACTTCGCTTGATGTGTCCTATAGGTGTTTTTATTCAATGCGCTCGGTAGTCCTCATGTGCTGGTAGTCGCTTTTAAGAAATTTTGCGTTATACAGAAATTATAATCGATATTAAAGTTTTAGCAGTGCGTGAAAAATATTTCTTTTGAATTACGGTGTCACGGTGAGTACACTTGAGCCGCGTCCGAAATGTGTACTTCTGGCTAGATAGCGTGCTTGGCCTGGTAGGTAACAAACTTTCACCTTTCACGGAAACACCCGGAGTCTGTCGGAAATTGTAACATGCAAGATCCAAGTCGGAAGCGTAAGTCCAAGACCGCTCGCTTTCAACAAATGTAAAAATCGCTATAAAATATTCCGTTCACTTTAGGCTTATAAAATTAATTGATTCGTAATGAAGAGCCAGAGACGAAGCCAACGGTGTGTATCGCATGTCTCGCAGCCTTATAGTTGCGGAGAAAACACGGTTTCATAAATTGGATAAAATGTTGTAAAGCAATAAACCTAGAAATTCTACATCTTGCACAAATAATAATAAGACGATAACTCACGTTCTATTAAAATTTAACTGCAATCAGACAAACCGTATTGTAATTATGAACCGGCAAATGGACGCCTTCGGTCTCAGAGCTCTAAAAAGGGGGTCTTTTTTCATTCTCACCCCAGAAACGTCTCCTTTAAAAAATCAAAACAATTTAAAACTACCCTCTTCTATGTAGAATTAAACATGCTACACGCTGATATGCCTTTTGCTAAAATCCAATGAGCTTTTGTAGAGGTATTTAGCCGCAAATTCGGGTCTACATACTTTCGGCGACGATGGTAAGTGAACTTGAGCAGTCAGGGAGGTAAAGGGATCTTTTAAACGTTAAGTACGAACGTTTTGCATCTTCTTTTAAATGAGATATATATTAAATTGTGAAGTTGTAAGTTGAAATTAAAAATTACCTTATAAAGCGCTGCATTTATTATAAATAAATTCATAAATTACGTATTACAACTTAGTACTAAAATACTACCAAGTTTATCTCGCGAATCTTTTACTATGAAATACTTAAATATAATAAATAAATACCTACTTATTTTTCATCGGGGACGGATGGTCTAACAATTAAATTCATTTCATTAAGAATTTAAGCAGACAGAATATTCACCGGAAAACCAAACGTGGCCAAGGTAAGTACGGTTGGACGTTGTAAATTATATTTTAATCCATATCGTGAAATCAAAAATTTGAAACATAACAATCACAAAATATATAGCCAAGGAAATTGTTCTTCGTTATTTCAGCAAAACTACTTCTTGATATTCTGTAACGATTGCTAAGATTCTAGCAATGTGCATATTCCAACCATTAATCGCAAGCATCACAATCTCAAGCTCCTCCATTACGCTGACAAACTTACTGCCGTTCATGTCGCCACTATCGTCAAGGGCGTCCGAATCTGAAGTCCGTAGCCTGATCTCTAAGCAGACTATTTTCTACGTCATCATGACGTCACGTTCTAGCATGCTATCTTGAAGTACACATTTCGGATGCGGCTTTGGAATCAATCGGACACTATCGGGTGTAAAGTAAATGAACATCGCTTATCCACCTATATTTCAAATGTTTAGCCCAGTAATTTGTAATTTTAGACTAGTAGAGAAATTAATGTGGACCATTGGTTAGCGCTCTTGATTAACTTCAAGTATGCGTTACAAAAAAATATTTAAATATCATTGATAATATTTGGTCGGATTTGACGAGTAACGAAATTATGTTAATTACTAGCTTAATTGCCCGTAAAATATGACGTGTAGGCATGAATTAAGTATTAAGTTCAAATTGAATTTAAAATTAAAGAAACGAACTTTTATAGGCACTAAAAAGTAAGCAATAAATAAGAAATTCACGTAATAGCGTGTTACATAGTGTAAAAATAGTTTTGGGCGAACAGAAATTGTATGACAAAGAATTACATTACGGTATAATGTTCTTATACTGCCAAAATTATTTTTAATTTATATAAAATTTAGTTTTGTCTCTCACTACTACTTAAGAAGAAATCTATAAAACTCTCTAACTACCAGTAATCAAGTAAATCCCTTAATTTTTTATTTTGTTCACCTCAGGCCAGCAAATGGGTGTTATGTGATACTTGTAGTATCAAAGTATATTGTAATACCATAAGGTTGTTAACACTAATGTAGCGGTTTCTAAGATAAACAATTTGCTTTGCTTTTGTTTTTTTGTCAATAAGGTCCTCGAATGCAATATTCCATTCAATCGTCAAAGGAACCTTTCACTAAAAACGCAATATTTTGACGAAATATTGAATTCATAAGCAAAATTCGATACGAAGATAGTAAGTCAATTACTTCTAATTTACTTTTACAAAAGAAAAAAGCCTCCAAGGGAAAAAAGGAAGTGTTCTCTTATGGGGATTTGTATAGAACGTTCCGGAAAAACGTACCAACAGAACCTGGGCTTTTATTATATTAACTAGCGTAATTGCCCGTCAAATATGACGGGTATGCCTGAATTAAGTATCAAGTTAAAATTGAAATAAAAATAAATGAAGCCAACTTTTATATACACTACAAAGTAAGCAATAATTACTTAGAATCATCGTAGGAGTTATAGACTTAAAACAACGAAGGCCTAAAAGAACGAAAGTTTGTTTTCCTGCCATCGATTTTCGAATACGCGTCGTATCGATCAACGGATCAGTTTTTAGCGCGAGAACTTGACGCATTCTTAGTGATTCGCATTGATGCCGGTTTCGTGTAATTGGGTACCATTGACTTGAATAATAGCTTCGCGTCGCATCTATTCACAAAATTTCATTTTATAAAAACTTTCCCGCTGAATTTTGTCAGGCATCTCAAGAATCTGTATTTCTTTTTCTTTTAATGGGCCAGGTACAAATATTGTAGGTCAATTACTTCTAATTTAATTTTGCAATAGAAAAAAGCCTGCAAGTGAAAACAAGAAGTCCAAACCAGGACTAATGCAGGCTGGTTTCCCGAAGTTGACGTCCCGAATTCAATACTTATATTGACAGGAAATGTTCAGAATGTGTTAGTCATCCCAAGGAATTCTCATACCATGAATGCCACATGTAGTTAGTTCATAGTTTATCAGTGATAGAGAAAAATTGGAAAACAAATTCATAGAGTATTATCTGGTTTACGTCAAAATCTCTTTCTGCCATTATATTTGCATGTGTTTTTTAAATAAACGAATTTAATAAACGTGACTTTTTATACGCTAATATGTATGGATCAACTGTCCATTTCTGAAAGGTAGTCGAGTGGAAAATGAAATATGTAACCCATTCGTTCACTCGTCTATGCTCAAGCCGAGTTCGGTGATAATCGTCTCCATGGCAGCAACCCGATAAAATGTGATTTGAAACGCCAAGTTTTAGTAGAAATCTAAGATAATACGATCAATTATCAAAATTCGGTGATAAGAATTAGAAGTTATATTGTTTTCCCCTTAGAACGATACAAACCTCGCTCCGATATCACAATTTTTAGATATTTTAAAGTATTAAAGAAAACATCTCTGCACGATGAAATTAAGACTTCCTATATAAAACAAAAAGGAGAAAAAACGTTCCTGGAATCGATCCCGGTGCTTCAATCTTCGCCAAATAAAATAGAGCCCGGAGGTGGGCCCTGGCAGCACGAGCCTCATACCAAGTTTCATGAAAATCGTTCCATTGGTGCAAAAGGTGTTAGCGGGACACACACACACAGGACCATTTCGCAATGCTGTTTCATTTGGAAACCAGCCTAAAAAATGATGATTCATAGATATTTCGCAGTCGGTAGGATTTGAACCTACGCTCCCAGAGGGAATCTGATTTCTAGTCAGACGCCTTAACCACTCGGCCACGACTGCTTCTTATTTTTATCATAACATAAATCAAAATGATGGAAATACAAAAAATTAATGAAATTAATTAAAATGTAATTTTCTTTAAAAGATAAATTACTGATAAAGGCTAGATTAGGTCTCGACGGCCTAAAGGTTATTTCTAGGAAAGAGGAAAAGCTTTGGAATAATATAAGAGAAGATTAGGCAGAGTGCGCAAGTAAATCAATTTCCTTATGAAAAAATCACGCCGAATATTGAGGAAAGGATGAAGCTTAAGTTCAGAGCAGTCAAGAAAACAATATATAAAACAGTGATTGAGATGGGAAACAATTTGAGGATAATAATAGAAGTTTGCGTTTGGAGAATAAATAACGCGAGTCAATAAAATAAACAAAGGGAATTCACACACAGTTATATCGACAATAAGAAAGATTTAACGTTGCTGGTAATCTCGATCGTGGGAAATCACCAGATAGACAGACGCTTTTAAATTAATAAAAAGTTCCCATGCCGGGAATCGAACCCGGGCCTTCTGGGTGAAAGCCAGATATCCTAGCCACTAGACCACATGGGACATGTGGTAGTTTATCGCATGATGACAAGAAACAAGGTACTTCAGTTGCAGTATGCTGTTTGCATGTGAAGTTTCTTCCATAAAAAGTTAAAAGAAATATTGTCCCTAATCCTAGAATTACATTGAGTAAAATCAAGTTTCATAATCGATAATATAGGGGATGAGTTTATGCTAAGTACTTGAGGGTTTATATGATTTAAGGAGAAAAGAGATTTCGTTATAAAAGGAGTTATCGTTGCGAAATATATTTTAAGAAAAACAAAGAGAGGGCCAAGTGGACTATCGAATGCAAGAGAAAGTGAAACAACCAAAATCTTCAAAAAGAGTATCTGGAATTTCCTTTTCTCTGTGTACTTGATAATTTAGGTAATCCCAATAGCCATGATAAGTTTGGGAAAATATTTATTCGGTGACGGCTTATTTGTAGCCGAAATGCGCGTGTTTTCCCAAACCATTTATGGCTGTTGGAGTTCTATCATTTATACTTCGCTTGATGTGTCCTATAGGTGTTTTTATTCAATGCGCTCGGTAGTCCTCATGTGCTGGTAGTCGCTTTTAAGAAATTTCGCGTTATACAGAAATTATAATCGATATTAAAGTTTTAGCAGTGCGTGAAAAATATTTCTTTTGAATTACGGTGTCACGGTGAGTACACTTGAGCCGCGTCCGAAATGTGTACTTCTGGCTAGATAGCGTGCTTGGCCTGGTAGGTAACAAACTTTCACCTTTCACGGAAACACCCGGAGTCTGTCGGAAATTGTAACATGCAAGATCCAAGTCGGAAGCGTAAGTCCAAGACCGCTCGCTTTCAACAAATGTAAAAATCGCTATAAAATATTCCGTTCACTTTAGGCTTATAAAATTAATTGATTCGTAATGAAGAGCCAGAGACGAAGCCAACGGTGTGTATCGCATGTCTCGCAGCCTTATAGTTGCGGAGAAAACACGGTTTCATAAATTGGATAAAATGTTGTAAAGCAATAAACCTAGAAATTCTACATCTTGCACAAATAATAATAAGACGATAACTCACGTTCTATTAAAATTTAACTGCAATCAGACAAACCGTATTGTAATTATGAACCGGCAAATGGACGCCTTCGGTCTCAGAGCTCTAAAAAGGGGGTCTTTTTTCATTCTCACCCCAGAAACGTCTCCTTTAAAAAATCAAAACAATTTAAAACTACCCTCTTCTATGTAGAATTAAACATGCTACACGCTGATATGCCTTTTGCTAAAATCCAATGAGCTTTTGTAGAGGTATTTAGCCGCAAATTCGGGTCTACATACTTTCGGCGACGATGGTAAGTGAACTTGAGCAGTCAGGGAGGTAAAGGGATCTTTTAAACGTTAAGTACGAACGTTTTGCATCTTCTTTTAAATGAGATATATATTAAATTGTGAAGTTGTAAGTTGAAATTAAAAATTACCTTATAAAGCGCTGCATTTATTATAAATAAATTCATAAATTACGTATTACAACTTAGTACTAAAATACTACCAAGTTTATCTCGCGAATCTTTTACTATGAAATACTTAAATATAATAAATAAATACCTACTTATTTTTCATCGGGGACGGATGGTCTAACAATTAAATTCATTTCATTAAGAATTTAAGCAGACAGAATATTCACCGGAAAACCAAACGTGGCCAAGGTAAGTACGGTTGGACGTTGTAAATTATATTTTAATCCATATCGTGAAATCAAAAATTTGAAACATAACAATCACAAAATATATAGCCAAGGAAATTGTTCTTCGTTATTTCAGCAAAACTACTTCTTGATATTCTGTAACGATTGCTAAGATTCTAGCAATGTGCATATTCCAACCATTAATCGCAAGCATCACAATCTCAAGCTCCTCCATTACGCTGACAAACTTACTGCCGTTCATGTCGCCACTATCGTCAAGGGCGTCCGAATCTGAAGTCCGTAGCCTGATCTCTAAGCAGACTATTTTCTACGTCATCATGACGTCACGTTCTAGCATGCTATCTTGAAGTACACATTTCGGATGCGGCTTTGGAATCAATCGGACACTATCGGGTGTAAAGTAAATGAACATCGCTTATCCACCTATATTTCAAATGTTTAGCCCAGTAATTTGTAATTTTAGACTAGTAGAGAAATTAATGTGGACCATTGGTTAGCGCTCTTGATTAACTTCAAGTATGCGTTACAAAAAAATATTTAAATATCATTGATAATATTTGGTCGGATTTGACGAGTAACGAAATTATGTTAATTACTAGCTTAATTGCCCGTAAAATATGACGTGTAGGCATGAATTAAGTATTAAGTTCAAATTGAATTTAAAATTAAAGAAACGAACTTTTATAGGCACTAAAAAGTAAGCAATAAATAAGAAATTCACGTAATAGCGTGTTACATAGTGTAAAAATAGTTTTGGGCGAACAGAAATTGCATGACAAAGAATTACATTACGGTATAATGTTCTTATACTGCCAAAATTATTTTTAATTTATATAAAATTTAGTTTTGTCTCTCACTACTACTTAAGAAGAAATCTATAAAACTCTCTAACTACCAGTAATCAAGTAAATACCTTAATTTTTTATTTTGTTCACCTCAGGCCAGCAAATGGGTGTTATGTGATACTTGTAGTATCAAAGTATATTGTAATACCATAAGGTTGTTAACACTAATGTAGCGGTTTCTAAGATAAACAATTTGCTTTGCTTTTGTTTTTTTGTCAATAAGGTCCTCGAATGCAATATTCCATTCAATCGTCAAAGGAACCTTTCACTAAAAACGCAATATTTTGACGAAATATTGAATTCATAAGCAAAATTCGATACGAAGATAGTAAGTCAATTACTTCTAATTTACTTTTACAAAAGAAAAAAGCCTCCAAGGGAAAAAAGGAAGTGTTCTCTTATGGGGATTTGTATAGAACGTTCCGGAAAAACGTACCAACAGAACCTGGGCTTTTATTATATTAACTAGCGTAATTGCCCGTCAAATATGACGGGTATGCCTGAATTAAGTATCAAGTTAAAATTGAAATAAAAATAAATGAAGCCAACTTTTATATACACTACAAAGTAAGCAATAATTACTTAGAATCATCGTAGGAGTTATAGACTTAAAACAACGAAGGCCTAAAAGAACGAAAGTTTGTTTTCCTGCCATCGATTTTCGAATACGCGTCGTATCGATCAACGGATCAGTTTTTAGCGCGAGAACTTGACGCATTCTTAGTGATTCGCATTGATGCCGGTTTCGTGTAATTGGGTACCATTGACTTGAATAATAGCTTCGCGTCGCATCTATTCACAAAATTTCATTTTATAAAAACTTTCCCGCTGAATTTTGTCAGGCATCTCAAGAATCTGTATTTCTTTTTCTTTTAATGGGCCAGGTACAAATATTGTAGGTCAATTACTTCTAATTTAATTTTGCAATAGAAAAAAGCCTGCAAGTGAAAACAAGAAGTCCAAACCAGGACTAATGCAGGCTGGTTTCCCAAAGTTGACGTCCCGAATTCAATACTTATATTGACAGGAAATGTTCAGAATGTGTTAGTCATCCCAAGGAATTCTCATACCATGAATGCCACATGTAGTTAGTTCATAGTTTATCAGTGATAGAGAAAAATTGGAAAACAAATTCATAGAGTATTATCTGGTTTACGTCAAAATCTCTTTCTGCCATTATATTTGCATGTGTTTTTTAAATAAACGAATTTAATAAACGTGACTTTTTATACGCTAATATGTATGGATCAACTGTCCATTTCTGAAAGGTAGTCGAGTGGAAAATGAAATATGTAACCCATTCGTTCACTCGTCTATGCTCAAGCCGAGTTCGGTGATAATCGTCTCCATGGCAGCAACCCGATAAAATGTGATTTGAAACGCCAAGTTTTAGTAGAAATCTAAGATAATACGATCAATTATCAAAATTCGGTGATAAGAATTAGAAGTTATATTGTTTTCCCCCTTAGAACGATACAAACCTCGCTCCGATATCACAATTTTTAGATATTTTAAAGTATTAAAGAAAACATCTCTGCACGATGAAATTAAGACTTCCTATATAAAACAAAAAGGAGAAAAAACGTTCCTGGAATCGATCCCGGTGCTTCAATCTTCGCCAAATAAAATAGAGCCCGGAGGTGGGCCCTGGCAGCACGAGCCTCATACCAAGTTTCATGAAAATCGTTCCATTGGTGCAAAAGGTGTTAGCGGGACACACACACACAGGACCATTTCGCAATGCTGTTTCATTTGGAAACCAGCCTAAAAAATGATGATTCATAGATATTTCGCAGTCGGTAGGATTTGAACCTACGCTCCCAGAGGGAATCTGATTTCTAGTCAGACGCCTTAACCACTCGGCCACGACTGCTTCTTATTTTGATCATAACAAAAATCAAAATGATAGAAAAACAAAAAATTAATAAAACTAATTAAAATGTAATTTTCTTTAAAAGGTCAATTACTGATAAAGGCTAGATTAGGTCTCAACGGCCTAGAGGTTATTTCTAGGAAAGAGGAAAAGCTTTGGAATAATATAAGAGAAGATTAGGCAGAGTGCGCAAGTAAATCAATTTCCTTATGAAAAAATCACGCCAAACATTGAGGAAAGGATGAAGCTTAAGTTCAGAGCAGTCAAGAAAACAATATATAAAATAGTGATTGAGATGGGAAACAATTTGAGGATAATAATAGAAGTTTGCGTTAAGAGAATAAATAACGCGAGTCAATAAAATAAACAAAGGGAATTCACACACAGTTATATCGACAATAAGAAAGATTTAACGTTGCTGGTAATCTCGATCGTTGGAAATCACCAGATAGACAGACGTTTTTAAATTAATAAAAAGTTCCCATGCCGGGAATCGAACCCGGGCCTTCTGGGTGAAAGCCAGATATCCTAGCCACTAGACCACATGGGACATGTGGTAGTTTATCGTATGATGACAAGAAACAAGGTACTTCAGTTGCAGTATGCCGTTTGCATGTGAAGTATCTTCCATAAAAAGTTAAAAGAAATATTGTCCCTAATCCTAGAATGTCATTGAGTAAAATCAAGTTTCATAATCGATAATATAGGGGATGAGTTTATGCTAAGTACTTGGGGGTTTATATGATTTAAGGAGAAAAGAGATTTCGTTATAAAAGGAGTTATCGTTGCGAAATATATTGTAAGAAAAACAAAGAGAAGGCCAAGTGGACTATCGAATGCAAGAGAAAGTGAAACAACCAAAATCTTCAAAAAGAGTATCTGGAATTTCCTTTTCTCTGTGTACTTGATAATTTAGGTAATCCCAATAGCCATGATAAGTTTGGGAAAATATTTATTCGGTGACGGCTTATTTGTAGCCGAAATGCGCGTGTTTTCCCAAACCATTTATGGCTGTTGGAGTTCTATCATTTATACTTCGCTTGATGTGTCCTATAGGTGTTTTTATTCAATGCGCTCGGTAGTCCTCATGTGCTGGTAGTCGCTTTTAAGAAATTTCGCGTTATACAGAAATTATAATCGATATTAAAGTTTTAGCAGTGCGTGAAAAATATTTCTTTTGAATTACGGTGTCACGGTGAGTACACTTGAGCCGCGTCCGAAATGTGTACTTCTGGCTAGATAGCGTGCTTGGCCTGGTAGGTAACAAACTTTCACCTTTCACGGAAACACCCGGAGTCTGTCGGAAATTGTAACATGCAAGATCCAAGTCGGAAGCGTAAGTCCAAGACCGCTCGCTTTCAACAAATGTAAAAATCGCTATAAAATATTCCGTTCACTTTAGGCTTATAAAATTAATTGATTCGTAATGAAGAGCCAGAGACGAAGCCAACGGTGTGTATCGCATGTCTCGCAGCCTTATAGTTGCGGAGAAAACACGGTTTCATAAATTGGATAAAATGTTGTAAAGCAATAAACCTAGAAATTCTACATCTTGCACAAATAATAATAAGACGATAACTCACGTTCTATTAAAATTTAACTGCAATCAGACAAACCGTATTGTAATTATGAACCGGCAAATGGACGCCTTCGGTCTCAGAGCTCTAAAAAGGGGGTCTTTTTTCATTCTCACCCCAGAAACGTCTCCTTTAAAAAATCAAAACAATTTAAAACTACCCTCTTCTATGTAGAATTAAACATGCTACACGCTGATATGCCTTTTGCTAAAATCCAATGAGCTTTTGTAGAGGTATTTAGCCGCAAATTCGGGTCTACATACTTTCGGCGACGATGGTAAGTGAACTTGAGCAGTCAGGGAGGTAAAGGGATCTTTTAAACGTTAAGTACGAACGTTTTGCATCTTCTTTTAAATGAGATATATATTAAATTGTGAAGTTGTAAGTTGAAATTAAAAATTACCTTATAAAGCGCTGCATTTATTATAAATAAATTCATAAATTACGTATTACAACTTAGTACTAAAATACTACCAAGTTTATCTCGCGAATCTTTTACTATGAAATACTTAAATATAATAAATAAATACCTACTTATTTTTCATCGGGGACGGATGGTCTAACAATTAAATTCATTTCATTAAGAATTTAAGCAGACAGAATATTCACCGGAAAACCAAACGTGGCCAAGGTAAGTACGGTTGGACGTTGTAAATTATATTTTAATCCATATCGTGAAATCAAAAATTTGAAACATAACAATCACAAAATATATAGCCAAGGAAATTGTTCTTCGTTATTTCAGCAAAACTACTTCTTGATATTCTGTAACGATTGCTAAGATTCTAGCAATGTGCATATTCCAACCATTAATCGCAAGCATCACAATCTCAAGCTCCTCCATTACGCTGACAAACTTACTGCCGTTCATGTCGCCACTATCGTCAAGGGCGTCCGAATCTGAAGTCCGTAGCCTGATCTCTAAGCAGACTATTTTCTACGTCATCATGACGTCACGTTCTAGCATGCTATCTTGAAGTACACATTTCGGATGCGGCTTTGGAATCAATCGGACACTATCGGGTGTAAAGTAAATGAACATCGCTTATCCACCTATATTTCAAATGTTTAGCCCAGTAATTTGTAATTTTAGACTAGTAGAGAAATTAATGTGGACCATTGGTTAGCGCTCTTGATTAACTTCAAGTATGCGTTACAAAAAAATATTTAAATATCATTGATAATATTTGGTCGGATTTGACGAGTAACGAAATTATGTTAATTACTAGCTTAATTGCCCGTAAAATATGACGTGTAGGCATGAATTAAGTATTAAGTTCAAATTGAATTTAAAATTAAAGAAACGAACTTTTATAGGCACTAAAAAGTAAGCAATAAATAAGAAATTCACGTAATAGCGTGTTACATAGTGTAAAAATAGTTTTGGGCGAACAGAAATTGCATGACAAAGAATTACATTACGGTATAATGTTCTTATACTGCCAAAATTATTTTTAATTTATATAAAATTTAGTTTTGTCTCTCACTACTACTTAAGAAGAAATCTATAAAACTCTCTAACTACCAGTAATCAAGTAAATACCTTAATTTTTTATTTTGTTCACCTCAGGCCAGCAAATGGGTGTTATGTGATACTTGTAGTATCAAAGTATATTGTAATACCATAAGGTTGTTAACACTAATGTAGCGGTTTCTAAGATAAACAATTTGCTTTGCTTTTGTTTTTTTGTCAATAAGGTCCTCGAATGCAATATTCCATTCAATCGTCAAAGGAACCTTTCACTAAAAACGCAATATTTTGACGAAATATTGAATTCATAAGCAAAATTCGATACGAAGATAGTAAGTCAATTACTTCTAATTTACTTTTACAAAAGAAAAAAGCCTCCAAGGGAAAAAAGGAAGTGTTCTCTTATGGGGATTTGTATAGAACGTTCCGGAAAAACGTACCAACAGAACCTGGGCTTTTATTATATTAACTAGCGTAATTGCCCGTCAAATATGACGGGTATGCCTGAATTAAGTATCAAGTTAAAATTGAAATAAAAATAAATGAAGCCAACTTTTATATACACTACAAAGTAAGCAATAATTACTTAGAATCATCGTAGGAGTTATAGACTTAAAACAACGAAGGCCTAAAAGAACGAAAGTTTGTTTTCCTGCCATCGATTTTCGAATACGCGTCGTATCGATCAACGGATCAGTTTTTAGCGCGAGAACTTGACGCATTCTTAGTGATTCGCATTGATGCCGGTTTCGTGTAATTGGGTACCATTGACTTGAATAATAGCTTCGCGTCGCATCTATTCACAAAATTTCATTTTATAAAAACTTTCCCGCTGAATTTTGTCAGGCATCTCAAGAATCTGTATTTCTTTTTCTTTTAATGGGCCAGGTACAAATATTGTAGGTCAATTACTTCTAATTTAATTTTGCAATAGAAAAAAGCCTGCAAGTGAAAACAAGAAGTCCAAACCAGGACTAATGCAGGCTGGTTTCCCAAAGTTGACGTCCCGAATTCAATACTTATATTGACAGGAAATGTTCAGAATGTGTTAGTCATCCCAAGGAATTCTCATACCATGAATGCCACATGTAGTTAGTTCATAGTTTATCAGTGATAGAGAAAAATTGGAAAACAAATTCATAGAGTATTATCTGGTTTACGTCAAAATCTCTTTCTGCCATTATATTTGCATGTGTTTTTTAAATAAACGAATTTAATAAACGTGACTTTTTATACGCTAATATGTATGGATCAACTGTCCATTTCTGAAAGGTAGTCGAGTGGAAAATGAAATATGTAACCCATTCGTTCACTCGTCTATGCTCAAGCCGAGTTCGGTGATAATCGTCTCCATGGCAGCAACCCGATAAAATGTGATTTGAAACGCCAAGTTTTAGTAGAAATCTAAGATAATACGATCAATTATCAAAATTCGGTGATAAGAATTAGAAGTTATATTGTTTTCCCCTTAGAACGATACAAACCTCGCTCCGATATCACAATTTTTAGATATTTTAAAGTATTAAAGAAAACATCTCTGCACGATGAAATTAAGACTTCCTATATAAAACAAAAAGGAGAAAAAACGTTCCTGGAATCGATCCCGGTGCTTCAATCTTCGCCAAATAAAATAGAGCCCGGAGGTGGGCCCTGGCAGCACGAGCCTCATACCAAGTTTCATGAAAATCGTTCCATTGGTGCAAAAGGTGTTAGCGGGACACACACACACAGGACCATTTCGCAATGCTGTTTCATTTGGAAACCAGCCTAAAAAATGATGATTCATAGATATTTCGCAGTCGGTAGGATTTGAACCTACGCTCCCAGAGGGAATCTGATTTCTAGTCAGACGCCTTAACCACTCGGCCACGACTGCTTCTTATTTTGATCATAACAAAAATCAAAATGATAGAAAAACAAAAAATTAATAAAACTAATTAAAATGTAATTTTCTTTAAAAGGTCAATTACTGATAAAGGCTAGATTAGGTCTCAACGGCCTAGAGGTTATTTCTAGGAAAGAGGAAAAGCTTTGGAATAATATAAGAGAAGATTAGGCAGAGTGCGCAAGTAAATCAATTTCCTTATGAAAAAATCACGCCAAACATTGAGGAAAGGATGAAGCTTAAGTTCAGAGCAGTCAAGAAAACAATATATAAAATAGTGATTGAGATGGGAAACAATTTGAGGATAATAATAGAAGTTTGCGTTAAGAGAATAAATAACGCGAGTCAATAAAATAAACAAAGGGAATTCACACACAGTTATATCGACAATAAGAAAGATTTAACGTTGCTGGTAATCTCGATCGTTGGAAATCACCAGATAGACAGACGTTTTTAAATTAATAAAAAGTTCCCATGCCGGGAATCGAACCCGGGCCTTCTGGGTGAAAGCCAGATATCCTAGCCACTAGACCACATGGGACATGTGGTAGTTTATCGTATGATGACAAGAAACAAGGTACTTCAGTTGCAGTATGCCGTTTGCATGTGAAGTATCTTCCATAAAAAGTTAAAAGAAATATTGTCCCTAATCCTAGAATGTCATTGAGTAAAATCAAGTTTCATAATCGATAATATAGGGGATGAGTTTATGCTAAGTACTTGGGGGTTTATATGATTTAAGGAGAAAAGAGATTTCGTTATAAAAGGAGTTATCGTTGCGAAATATATTGTAAGAAAAACAAAGAGAAGGCCAAGTGGACTATCGAATGCAAGAGAAAGTGAAACAACCAAAATCTTCAAAAAGAGTATCTGGAATTTCCTTTTCTCTGTGTACTTGATAATTTAGGTAATCCCAATAGCCATGATAAGTTTGGGAAAATATTTATTCGGTGACGGCTTATTTGTAGCCGAAATGCGCGTGTTTTCCCAAACCATTTATGGCTGTTGGAGTTCTATCATTTATACTTCGCTTGATGTGTCCTATAGGTGTTTTTATTCAATGCGCTCGGTAGTCCTCATGTGCTGGTAGTCGCTTTTAAGAAATTTCGCGTTATACAGAAATTATAATCGATATTAAAGTTTTAGCAGTGCGTGAAAAATATTTCTTTTGAATTACGGTGTCACGGTGAGTACACTTGAGCCGCGTCCGAAATGTGTACTTCTGGCTAGATAGCGTGCTTGGCCTGGTAGGTAACAAACTTTCACCTTTCACGGAAACACCCGGAGTCTGTCGGAAATTGTAACATGCAAGATCCAAGTCGGAAGCGTAAGTCCAAGACCGCTCGCTTTCAACAAATGTAAAAATCGCTATAAAATATTCCGTTCACTTTAGGCTTATAAAATTAATTGATTCGTAATGAAGAGCCAGAGACGAAGCCAACGGTGTGTATCGCATGTCTCGCAGCCTTATAGTTGCGGAGAAAACACGGTTTCATAAATTGGATAAAATGTTGTAAAGCAATAAACCTAGAAATTCTACATCTTGCACAAATAATAATAAGACGATAACTCACGTTCTATTAAAATTTAACTGCAATCAGACAAATCGTATTGTAATTATGAACCGGCAAATGGACGCCTTCGGTCTCAGAGCTCTAAAAAGGGGGTCTTTTTTCATTCTCACCCCAGAAACGTCTCCTTTAAAAAATCAAAACAATTTAAAACTACCCTCTTCTATGTAGAATTAAACATGCTACACGCTGATATGCCTTTTGCTAAAATCCAATGAGCTTTTGTAGAGGTATTTAGCCGCAAATTCGTGTCTACATACTTTCGGCGACGATGGTAATTGAACTTGAGCAGTCAGGGAGGTAAAGGGATCTTTTAAACGTTAAGTACGAACGTTTTGCATCTTCTTTTAAATGAGATATATATTAAATTGTGAAGTTGTAAGTTGAAATTAAAAATTACCTTATAAAGCGCTGCATTTATTATAAATAAATTCATAAATTACGTATTACAACTTAGTACTAAAATACTACCAAGTTTATCTCGCGAATCTTTTACTATGAAATACTTAAATATAATAAATAAATACCTACTTATTTTTCATCGGGGACGGATGGTCTAACAATTAAATTCATTTCATTAAGAATTTAAGCAGACAGAATATTCACCGGAAAACCAAACGTGGCCAAGGTAAGTACGGTTGGACGTTGTAAATTATATTTTAATCCATATCGTGAAATCAAAAATTTGAAACATAACAATCACAAAATATATAGCCAAGGAAATTGTTCTTCGTTATTTCAGCAAAACTACTTCTTGATATTCTGTAACGATTGCTAAGATTCTAGCAATGTGCATATTCCAACCATTAATCGCAAGCATCACAATCTCAAGCTCCTCCATTACGCTGACAAACTTACTGCCGTTCATGTCGCCACTATCGTCAAGGGCGTCCGAATCTGAAGTCCGTAGCCTGATCTCTAAGCAGACTATTTTCTACGTCATCATGACGTCACGTTCTAGCATGCTATCTTGAAGTACACATTTCGGATGCGGCTTTGGAATCAATCGGACACTATCGGGTGTAAAGTAAATGAACATCGCTTATCCACCTATATTTCAAATGTTTAGCCCAGTAATTTGTAATTTTAGACTAGTAGAGAAATTAATGTGGACCATTGGTTAGCGCTCTTGATTAACTTCAAGTATGCGTTAGAAAAAAATATTTAAATATCATTGATAATATTTGGTCGGATTTGACGAGTAACGAAATTATGTTAATTACTAGCTTAATTGCCCGTAAAATATGACGTGTAGGCATGAATTAAGTATTAAGTTCAAATTGAATTTAAAATTAAAGAAACGAACTTTTATAGGCACTAAAAAGTAAGCAATAAATAAGAAATTCACGTAATAGCGTGTTACATAGTGTAAAAATAGTTTTGGGCGAACAGAAATTGTATGACAAAGAATTACATTACGGTATAATGTTCTTATACTGCCAAAATTATTTTTAATTTATATAAAATTTAGTTTTGTCTCTCACTACTACTTAAGAAGAAATCTATAAAACTCTCTAACTACCAGTAATCAAGTAAATACCTTAATTTTTTATTTTGTTCACCTCAGGCCAGCAAATGGGTGTTATGTGATACTTGTAGTATCAAAGTATATTGTAATACCATAAGGTTGTTAACACTAATGTAGCGGTTTCTAAGATAAACAATTTGCTTTGCTTTTGTTTTTTTGTCAATAAGGTCCTCGAATGCAATATTCCATTCAATCGTCAAAGGAACCTTTCACTAAAAACGCAATATTTTGACGAAATATTGAATTCATAAGCAAAATTCGATACGAAGATAGTAAGTCAATTACTTCTAATTTACTTTTACAAAAGAAAAAAGCCTCCAAGGGAAAAAAGGAAGTGTTCTCTTATGGGGATTTGTATAGAACGTTCCGGAAAAACGTACCAACAGAACCTGGGCTTTTATTATATTAACTAGCGTAATTGCCCGTCAAATATGACGGGTATGCCTGAATTAAGTATCAAGTTAAAATTGAAATAAAAATAAATGAAGCCAACTTTTATATACACTACAAAGTAAGCAATAATTACTTAGAATCATCGTAGGAGTTATAGACTTAAAACAACGAAGGCCTAAAAGAACGAAAGTTTGTTTTCCTGCCATCGATTTTCGAATACGCGTCGTATCGATCAACGGATCAGTTTTTAGCGCGAGAACTTGACGCATTCTTAGTGATTCGCATTGATGCCGGTTTCGTGTAATTGGGTACCATTGACTTGAATAATAGCTTCGCGTCGCATCTATTCACAAAATTTCATTTTATAAAAACTTTCCCGCTGAATTTTGTCAGGCATCTCAAGAATCTGTATTTCTTTTTCTTTTAATGGGCCAGGTACAAATATTGTAGGTCAATTACTTCTAATTTAATTTTGCAATAGAAAAAAGCCTGCAAGTGAAAACAAGAAGTCCAAACCAGGACTAATGCAGGCTGGTTTCCCAAAGTTGACGTCCCGAATTCAATACTTATATTGACAGGAAATGTTCAGAATGTGTTAGTCATCCCAAGGAATTCTCATACCATGAATGCCACATGTAGTTAGTTCATAGTTTATCAGTGATAGAGAAAAATTGGAAAACAAATTCATAGAGTATTATCTGGTTTACGTCAAAATCTCTTTCTGCCATTATATTTGCATGTGTTTTTTAAATAAACGAATTTAATAAACGTGACTTTTTATACGCTAATATGTATGGATCAACTGTCCATTTCTGAAAGGTAGTCGAGTGGAAAATGAAATATGTAACCCATTCGTTCACTCGTCTATGCTCAAGCCGAGTTCGGTGATAATCGTCTCCATGGCAGCAACCCGATAAAATGTGATTTGAAACGCCAAGTTTTAGTAGAAATCTAAGATAATACGATCAATTATCAAAATTCGGTGATAAGAATTAGAAGTTATATTGTTTTCCCCTTAGAACGATACAAACCTCGCTCCGATATCACAATTTTTAGATATTTTAAAGTATTAAAGAAAACATCTCTGCACGATGAAATTAAGACTTCCTATATAAAACAAAAAGGAGAAAAAACGTTCCTGGAATCGATCCCGGTGCTTCAATCTTCGCCAAATAAAATAGAGCCCGGAGGTGGGCCCTGGCAGCACGAGCCTCATACCAAGTTTCATGAAAATCGTTCCATTGGTGCAAAAGGTGTTAGCGGGACACACACACACAGGACCATTTCGCAATGCTGTTTCATTTGGAAACCAGCCTAAAAAATGATGATTCATAGATATTTCGCAGTCGGTAGGATTTGAACCTACGCTCCCAGAGGGAATCTGATTTCTAGTCAGACGCCTTAACCACTCGGCCACGACTGCTTCTTATTTTGATCATAACATAAATCAAAATGATAGAAAAACAAAAAATTAATAAAACTAATTAAAATGTAATTTTCTTTAAAAGGTCAATTACTGATAAAGGCTAGATTAGGTCTCAACGGCCTAGAGGTTATTTCTAGGAAAGAGGAAAAGCTTTGGAATAATATAAGAGAAGATTAGGCAGAGTGCGCAAGTAAATCAATTTCCTTATGAAAAAATCACGCCAAACATTGAGGAAAGGATGAAGCTTAAGTTCAGAGCAGTCAAGAAAACAATATATAAAATAGTGATTAAGATGGGAAACAATTTGAGGATAATAATAGAAGTTTGCGTTAAGAGAATAAATAACGCGAGTCAATAAAATAAACAAAGGGAATTCACACACAGTTATATCGACAATAAGAAAGATTTAACGTTGCTGGTAATCTCGATCGTTGGAAATCACCAGATAGACAGACGTTTTTAAATTAATAAAAAGTTCCCATGCCGGGAATCGAACCCGGGCCTTCTGGGTGAAAGCCAGATATCCTAGCCACTAGACCACATGGAACATGTGGTAGTTTATCGTATGATGACAAGAAACAAGGTACTTCAGTTGCAGTATGCCGTTTGCATGTGAAGTATCTTCCATAAAAAGTTAAAAGAAATATTGTCCCTAATCCTAGAATGTCATTGAGTAAAATCAAGTTTCATAATCGATAATATAGGGGATGAGTTTATGCTAAGTACTTGGGGGTTTATATGATTTAAGGAGAAAAGAGATTTCGTTATAAAAGGAGTTATCGTTGCGAAATATATTGTAAGAAAAACAAAGAGAAGGCCAAGTGGACTATCGAATGCAAGAGAAAGTGAAACAACCAAAATCTTCAAAAAGAGTATCTGGAATTTCCTTTTCTCTGTGTACTTGATAATTTAGGTAATCCCAATAGCCATGATAAGTTTGGGAAAATATTTATTCGGTGACGGCTTATTTGTAGCCGAAATGCGCGTGTTTTCCCAAACCATTTATGGCTGTTGGAGTTCTATCATTTATACTTCGCTTGATGTGTCCTATAGGTGTTTTTATTCAATGCGCTCGGTAGTCCTCATGTGCTGGTAGTCGCTTTTAAGAAATTTCGCGTTATACAGAAATTATAATCGATATTAAAGTTTTAGCAGTGCGTGAAAAATATTTCTTTTGAATTACGGTGTCACGGTGAGTACACTTGAGCCGCGTCCGAAATGTGTACTTCTGGCTAGATAGCGTGCTTGGCCTGGTAGGTAACAAACTTTCACCTTTCACGGAAACACCCGGAGTCTGTCGGAAATTGTAACATGCAAGATCCAAGTCGGAAGCGTAAGTCCAAGACCGCTCGCTTTCAACAAATGTAAAAATCGCTATAAAATATTCCGTTCACTTTAGGCTTATAAAATTAATTGATTCGTAATGAAGAGCCAGAGACGAAGCCAACGGTGTGTATCGCATGTCTCGCAGCCTTATAGTTGCGGAGAAAACACGGTTTCATAAATTGGATAAAATGTTGTAAAGCAATAAACCTAGAAATTTTACATCTTGTACGAGTAATAATAAGACGATAACTCCCGTTCTATTAAAATTTAACTGCAATCAGACAAATCGTATTGTAATTATGAACCGGCAAAGGGACGCCTTCGGTCTCAGAGCTCTAAAAAGGGGGTCTTTTTTCATTCTCACCCCAGAAACGTCTCCTTTAAAAAATCAAAACAATTTAAAACTACCCTCTTCTATGTAGAATTAAACATGCTACACGCTGATATGCCTTTTGCTAAAATCCAATGAGCTTTTGTAGAGGTATTTAGCCGCAAATTCGGGTCTACATACTTTCGGCGACGATGGTAAGTGAACTTGAGCAGTCAGGGAGGTAAAGGGATCTTTTAAACGTTAAGTACGAACGTTTTGCATCTTCTTTTAAATGAGATATATATTAAATTGTGAAGTTGTAAGTTGAAATTAAAAATTACCTTATAAAGCGCTGCATTTATTATAAATAAATTCATAAATTACGTATTACAACTTAGTACTAAAATACTACCAAGTTTATCTCGCGAATCTTATACTATGAAATACTTAAATATAATAAATAAATACCTACTTATTTTTCATCGGGGACGGATGGTCTAACAATTAAATTCATTTCATTAAGAATTTAAGCAGACAGAATATTCACCGGAAAACCAAACGTGGCCAAGGTAAGTACGGTTGGACGTTGTAAATTATATTTTAATCCATATCGTGAAATCAAAAATTTTAAACATAACAATCACAAAATATATAGCCAAGGAAATTGTTCTTCGTTATTTCAGCAAAACTACTTCTTGATATTCTGTAACGTTTGCTAAGATTCTAGCAATGTGCATATTCCAACCATTAATCGCAAGCATCACAATCTCAAGCTCCTCCATTACGCTGACAAACTTACTGCCGTTCATGTCGCCACTATCGTCAAGGGCGTCCGAATCTGAAGTCCGTAGCCTGATCTCTAAGCAGACTATTTTCTACGTCATCATGACGTCACGTTCTAGCATGCTATCTTGAAGTACACATTTCGGATGCGGCTTTGGAATCAATCGGACACTATCGGGTGTAAAGTAAATGAACATCGCTTATCCACCTATATTTCAAATGTTTAGCCCAGTAATTTGTAATTTTAGACTAGTAGAGAAATTAATGTGGACCATTGGTTAGCGCTCTTGATTAACTTCAAGTATGCGTTACAAAAAAATATTTAAATATCATTGATAATATTTGGTCGGATTTGACGAGTAACGAAATTATGTTAATTACTAGCTTAATTGCCCGTAAAATATGACGTGTAGGCATGAATTAAGTATTAAGTTCAAATTGAATTTAAAATTAAAGAAACGAACTTTTATAGGCACTAAAAAGTAAGCAATAAATAAGAAATTCACGTAATAGCGTGTTACATAGTGTAAAAATAGTTTTGGGCGAACAGAACTTGTATGACAAAGAATTACATTACGGTATAATGTTCTTATACTGCCAAAATTATTTTTAATTTATATAAAATTTAGTTTTGTCTCTCACTACTACTTAAGAAGAAATCTATAAAACTCTCTAACTACCAGTAATGAAGTAAATACCTTAATTTTTTATTTTGTTCACCTCAGGCCAGCAAATGGGTGTTATGTGATACTTGTAGTATCAAAGTATATTGTAATACCATAAGGTTGTTAACACTAATGTAGCGGTTTCTAAGATAAACAATTTGCTTTGCTTTTGTTTTTTTGTCAATAAGGTCCTCGAATGCAATATTCCATTCAATCGTCAAAGGAACCTTTCACTAAAAACGCAATATTTTGACGAAATATTGAATTCATAAGCAAAATTCGATACGAAGATAGTAAGTCAATTACTTCTAATTTACTTTTACAAAAGAAAAAAGCCTCCAAGGGAAAAAAGGAAGTGTTCTCTTATGGGGATTTGTATAGAACGTTCCGGAAAAACGTACCAACAGAACCTGGGCTTTTATTATATTAACTAGCGTAATTGCCCGTCAAATATGACGGGTATGCCTGAATTAAGTATCAAGTTAAAATTGAAATAAAAATAAATGAAGCCAACTTTTATATACACTACAAAGTAAGCAATAATTACTTAGAATCATCGTAGGAGTTATAGACTTAAAACAACGAAGGCCTAAAAGAACGAAAGTTTGTTTTCCTGCCATCGATTTTCGAATACGCGTCGTATCGATCAACGGATCAGTTTTTAGCGCGAGAACTTGACGCATTCTTAGTGATTCGCATTGATGCCGGTTTCGTGTAATTGGGTACCATTGACTTGAATAATAGCTTCGAATCGCATCTATTCACAAAATTTCATTTTATAAAAACTTTCCCGCTGAATTTTATCAGGCATCTCAAGAATCTATATTTCTTTTTCTTTTAATGGGCCAGGTACAAATATTGTAGGTCAATTACTTCTAATTTAATTTTGCAATAGAAAAAAGCCTGCAAGTGAAAACAAGAAGTCCAAACCAGGACTAATGCAGGCTGGTTTCCCAAAGTTGACGTCCCGAATTCAATACTTATATTGACAGGAAATGTTCAGAATGTGTTAGTCTCCCAAGGAATTCTCATACCATGAATGCCACATGTAGTTAGTTCATAGTTTATCAGTGATAGAGAAAAATTGGAAAACAAATTCATAGAGTATTATCTGGTTTACGTCAAAATCTCATTCTGCCATTATATTTTGCATGTGTTTTTTAAATAAACGAATAAATAAACGTGACTTTTTATACGCTAATATGTATGGATCAACTGTCCATTTCTGAAAGGTAGTCGAGTGGAAAATGAAATATGTAACCCATTCGTTCACTCGTCTATGCTCAAGCCGAGTTCGGTAATAATCGTCTCCAAGGCAGCAACCCGATAAAATGTGATTTGAAACGCCATGTTTTAGTAGAAATCTAAGATAGATAATACGATCAATTATCAAAATTCGGTGATAAGAATTAGAAGTTATATTGTTTTCCCCTTAGAACGATACAAACCTCGCTCCGATATCACAATTTTTAGATATTTTAAAGTATTAAAGAAAACATCTCTGCACGATGAATTTAAGACTTCCTATATAAAACAAAAAGGAGAAAAAACGTTCCTGGAATCGATCCCGGTGCTTCAATCTTCGCCAAATAAAATAGAGCCCGGAGGTGGGCCCTGGCAGCACGAGCCTCATACCAAGTTTCATGAAAATCGTTCCATTGGTGCAAAAGGTGTTAGCGGGACACACACACACAGGACCATTTCGCAATGCTGTTTCATTTGGAAACCAGCCAAAAAATCATGATTCATTGATACTTCGCAGTCGGTAGGATTTGAACCTACGCTCCCAGAGGGAATCTGATTTCTAGTCAGACGCCTTAACCACTCGGCCACGACTGCTTCTTATTTTGATCATAACATAAATCAAAATGATAGAAATACAAAAAATTAATGAAACTAATTAAAATGTAATTTTCTTTAAAATATCAATTACTGATAAAGGCTAGATTAGATCTCGACGGCCTAAAGGTTATTTCTAGGAAAGAGGAAAAGCTTTGGAATAATATAAGAGAAGATTAGGCAGAGTGCGCAAGTAAATCAATTTCCTTATGAAAAAATCACGCCAAACATTGAGGAAAGGATGAAGCTTAAGTTCAGAGCAGTCAAGAAAACAATATATAAAACAGTGATTGAGATGGGAAACAATTTGAGGATAATAATAGAAGTTTGCGTTTGGAGAATAAATAACGCGAGTCAATAAAATAAACAAAGGGAATTCACACACAGTTATATCGACAATAAGAAAGATTTAACGTTGCTGGTAATCTCGATCATTGGAAATTACCAGATAGACAGACGCTTTTAAATTAATAAAAAGTTCCCATGCCGGGAATCGAACCCGGGCCTTCTGGGTGAAAGCCAGATATCCTAGCCACTAGACCACATGGGACATGTGGTAGTTTATCGTATGATGACAAGAAACAAGGTACTTCAGTTGCAGTATGCCGTTTGCATGTGAAGTTTCTTCCATAAAAAGTTAAAAGAAATATTGTCCCTAATCCTAGAATGTCATTGAGTAAAATCAAGTTTCATAATCGATAATATAGGGGATGAGTTTATGCTAAGTACTTGGGGGTTTATATGATTTAAGGAGAAAAGAGATTTCGTTATAAAAGGAGTTATCGTTGCGAAATATATTGTAAGAAAAACAAAGAGAAGGCCAAGTGGACTATCGAATGCAAGAGAAAGTGAAACAACCAAAATCTTCAAAAAGAGTATTTGGAATTTCCTTTTCTCTGTGTACTTGATAATTTAGGTAATCCCAATAGCCATGATAAGTTTGGGAAAATATTTATTCGGTGACGGCTTATTTGTAGCCGAAATGCGCGTGTTTTCCCAAACCATTTATGGCTGTTGGAGTTCTATCATTTATACTTCGCTTGATGTGTCCTATAGGTGTTTTTATTCAATGCGCTCGGTAGTCCTCATGTGCTGGTAGTCGCTTTTAAGAAATTTCGCGTTATACAGAAATTATAATCGATATTAAAGTTTTAGCAGTGCGTGAAAAATATTTCTTTTGAATTACGGTGTCACGGTGAGTACACTTGAGCCGCGTCCGAAATGTGTACTTCTGGCTAGATAGCGTGCTTGGCCTGGTAGGTAACAAACTTTCACCTTTCACGGAAACACCCGGAGTCTGTCGGAAATTGTAACATGCAAGATCCAAGTCGGAAGCGTAAGTCCAAGACCGCTCGCTTTCAACAAATGTAAAAATCGCTATAAAATATTCCGTTCACTTTAGGCTTATAAAATTAATTGATTCGTAATGAAGAGCCAGAGACGAAGCCAACGGTGTGTATCTCATGTCTCGCAGCCTTATAGTTGCGGAGAAAACACGGTTTCATAAATTGGATAAAATGTTGTAAAGCAATAAACCTAGAAATTTTACATCTTGTACGAGTAATAATAAGACGATAACTCCCGTTCTATTAAAATTTAACTGCAATCAGACAAATCGTATTGTAATTATGAACCGGCAAAGGAACGCCTTCGGTCTCAGAGCTCTAAAAAGGGGGTCTTTTTTCATTCTCACCCCAGAAACGTCTCCTTTAAAAAATCAAAACAATTTAAAACTACCCTCTTCTATGTAGAATTAAACATGCTACACGCTGATATGCCTTTTGCTAAAATCCAATGAGCTTTTGTAGAGGTATTTAGCCGCAAATTCGTGTCTACATACTTTCGGCGACGATGGTAAGTGAACTTGAGCAGTCAGGGAGGTGAAGGGATCTTTTAAACGTTAAGTACGAACGTTTTGCATCTTCTTTTAAATGAGATATATATTAAATTGTGAAGTTGTAAGTTGAAATTAAAAATTACCTTATAAAGCGCTGCATTTATTATAAATAAATTCATAAATTACGTATTACAACTTAGTACTAAAATACTACCAAGTTTATCTCGCGAATCTTTTACTATGAAATACTTAAATATAATAAATAAATACCTACTTATTTTTCATCGGGGACGGATGGTCTAACAATTAAATTCATTTCATTAAGAATTTAAGCAGACAGAATATTCACCGGAAAACCAAACGTGGCCAAGGTAAGTACGGTTGGACGTTGTAAATTATATTTTAATCCATATCGTGAAATCAAAAATTTGAAACATAACAATCACAAAATATATAGCCAAGGAAATTGTTCTTCGTTATTTCAGCAAAACTACTTCTTGATATTCTGTAACGATTGCTAAGATTCTAGCAATGTGCATATTCCAACCATTAATCGCAAGCATCACAATCTCAAGCTCCTCCATTACGCTGACAAACTTACTGCCGTTCATGTCGCCACTATCGTCAAGGGCGTCCGAATCTGAAGTCCGTAGCCTGATCTCTAAGCAGACTATTTTCTACGTCATCATGACGTCACGTTCTAGCATGCTATCTTGAAGTACACATTTCGGATGCGGCTTTGGAATCAATCGGACACTATCGGGTGTAAAGTAAATGAACATCGCTTATCCACCTATATTTCAAATGTTTAGCCCAGTAATTTGTAATTTTAGACTAGTAGAGAAATTAATGTGCACCATTGGTTAGCGCTCTTGATTAACTTCAAGTATGCGTTACAAAAAAATATTTAAATATCATTGATAATATTTGGTCGGATTTGACGAGTAACGAAATTATGTTAATTACTAGCTTAATTGCCCGTAAAATATGACGTGTAGGCATGAATTAAGTATTAAGTTCAAATTGAATTTAAAATTAAAGAAACGAACTTTTATAGGCACTAAAAATAAGCAATAAATAAGAAATTCACGTAATAGCGTGTTACATAGTGTAAAAATAGTTTTGGGCGAACAGAAATTGTATGACAAAGAATTACATTACGGTATAATGTTCTTATACTGCCAAAATTATTTTTAATTTATATAAAATTTAGTTTTGTCTCTCACTACTACTTAAAAAGAAATCTATAAAACTCTCTAACTACCAGTAATCAAGTAAATACCTTAATTTTTTATTTTGTTCACCTCAGGCCAGCAAATGGGTGTTATGTGATACTTGTAGTATCAAAGTATATTGTAATACCATAAGGTTGTTAACACTAATGTAGCGGTTTCTAAGATAAACAATTTGCTTTGCTTTTGTTTTTTTGTCAATAAGGTCCTCGAATGCAATATTCCATTCAATCGTCAAAGGAACCTTTCACTAAAAACGCAATATTTTGACGAAATATTGAATTCATAAGCAAAATTCGATACGAAGATAGTAAGTCAATTACTTCTAATTTACTTTTACAAAAGAAAAAAGCCTCCAAGGGAAAAAAGGAAGTGTTCTCTTATGGGGATTTGTATAGAACGTTCCGGAAAAACGTACCAACAGAACCTGGGCTTTTATTATATTAACTAGCGTAATTGCCCGTCAAATATGACGGGTATGCCTGAATTAAGTATCAAGTTAAAATTGAAATAAAAATAAATGAAGCCAACTTTTATATACACTACAAAGTAAGCAATAATTACTTAGAATCATCGTAGGAGTTATAGACTTAAAACAACGAAGGCCTAAAAGAACGAAAGTTTGTTTTCCTGCCATCGATTTTCGAATACGCGTCGTATCGATCAACGGATCAGTTTTTAGCGCGAGAACTTGACGCATTCTTAGTGATTCGCATTGATGCCGGTTTCGTGTAATTGGGTACCATTGACTTGAATAATAGCTTCGCGTCGCATCTATTCACAAAATTTCATTTTATAAAAACTTTCCCGCTGAATTTTGTCAGGCATCTCAAGAATCTGTATTTCTTTTTCTTTTAATGGGCCAGGTACAAATATTGTAGGTCAATTACTTCTAATTTAATTTTGCAATAGAAAAAAGCCTGCAAGTGAAAACAAGAAGTCCAAACCAGGACTAATGCAGGCTGGTTTCCCAAAGTTGACGTCCCGAATTCAATACTTATATTGACAGGAAATGTTCAGAATGTGTTAGTCATCCCAAGGAATTCTCATACCATGAATGCCACATGTAGTTAGTTCATAGTTTATCAGTGATAGAGAAAAATTGGAAAACAAATTCATAGAGTATTATCTGGTTTACGTCAAAATCTCTTTCTGCCATTATATTTGCATGTGTTTTTTAAATAAACGAATTTAATAAACGTGACTTTTTATACGCTAATATGTATGGATCAACTGTCCATTTCTGAAAGGTAGTCGAGTGGAAAATGAAATATGTAACCCATTCGTTCACTCGTCTATGCTCAAGCCGAGTTCGGTGATAATCGTCTCCATGGCAGCAACCCGATAAAATGTGATTTGAAACGCCAAGTTTTAGTAGAAATCTAAGATAATACGATCAATTATCAAAATTCGGTGATAAGAATTAGAAGTTATATTGTTTTCCCCTTAGAACGATACAAACCTCGCTCCGATATCACAATTTTTAGATATTTTAAAGTATTAAAGAAAACATCTCTGCACGATGAAATTAAGACTTCCTATATAAAACAAAAAGGAGAAAAAACGTTCCTGGAATCGATCCCGGTGCTTCAATCTTCGCCAAATAAAATAGAGCCCGGAGGTGGGCCCTGGCAGCACGAGCCTCATACCAAGTTTCATGAAAATCGTTCCATTGGTGCAAAAGGTGTTAGCGGGACACACACACACAGGACCATTTCGCAATGCTGTTTCATTTGGAAACCAGCCTAAAAAATGATGATTCATAGATATTTCGCAGTCGGTAGGATTTGAACCTACGCTCCCAGAGGGAATCTGATTTCTAGTCAGACGCCTTAACCACTCGGCCACGACTGCTTCTTATTTTGATCATAACATAAATCAAAATTATAGAAATACAAAAAATTAATGAAACTAATTAAAATGTAATTTTCTTTAAAAGATCAATTACTGATAAAGGCTAGATTAGGTCTCGACGGCCTAAAGGTTATTTCTAGGAAAGAGGATAAGCTTTGGAATAATATAAGAGAAGATTAGGCAGAGTGCGCAAGTAAATCAATTTCCTTATGAAAAAATCACGCCAAACATTGAGGAAAGGATGAAGCTTAAGTTCAGAGCAGTCAAGAAAACAATATATAAAACAGTGATTGAGATGGGAAACAATTTGAGGATAATAATAGAAGTTTGCGTTTGGAGAATAAATAACGCGAGTCAATAAAATAAACAAAGGGAATTCACACACAGTTATATCGACAATAAGAAAGATTTAACGTTGCTGGTAATCTCGATCATTGGAAATTACCAGATTCAATTTCAATTTCAATAGGTTTTTATTTTCTGATAAGCCAAAATACAATACATTACAATAAAATACAATTTACACTCATCTACATAGTATATGGCCTGATCAGAAAATACCCTGTTTAGGCAAAAGGCCTCTTCAGGGCTGATACAGGTATTGATAGTTCATTTGTTTAAGTATAACCAGTGGTATATAGATTACCAGATTACAGATTACCAGATAGACAGACGCTTTTAAATTAATAAAAAGTTCCCATGCCGGGAATCGAACCCGGGCCTTCTGGGTGAAAGCCAGATATCCTAGCCACTAGACCACATGGAACATGTGGTAGTTTATCGTATGATGACAAGAAACAAGGTACTTCAGTTGCAGTATGCCGTTTGCATGTGAAGTTTCTTCCATAAAAAGTTAAAAGAAATATTGTCCCTAATCCTAGAATGTCATTGAGTAAAATCAAGTTTCATAATCGATAATATAGGGGATGAGTTTATGCTAAGTACTTGGGGGTTTATATGATTTAAGGAGAAAAGAGATTTCGTTATAAAAGGAGTTATTGTTGCGAAATATATTGTAAGAAAAACAAAGAGAAGGCCAAGTGGACTATCGAATGCAAGAGAAAGTGAAACAACCAAAATCTTCAAAAAGAGTATCTGGAATTTCCTTTTCTCTGTGTACTTGATAATTTAGGTAATCCCAATAGCCATGATAAGTTTGGGAAAATATTTATTCGGTGACGGCTTATTTGTAGCCGAAATGCGCGTGTTTTCCCAAACCATTTATGGCTGTTGGAGTTCTATCATTTATACTTCGCTTGATGTGTCCTATAGGTGTTTTTATTCAATGCGCTCGGTAGTCCTCATGTGCTGGTAGTCGCTTTTAAGAAATTTCGCGTTATACAGAAATTATAATCGATATTAAAGTTTTAGCAGTGCGTGAAAAATATTTCTTTTGAATTACGGTGTCACGGTGAGTACACTTGAGCCGCGTCCGAAATGTGTACTTCTGGCTAGATAGCGTGCTTGGCCTGGTAGGTAACAAACTTTCACCTTTCACGGAAACACCCGGAGTCTGTCGGAAATTGTAACATGCAAGATCCAAGTCGGAAGCGTAAGTCCAAGACCGCTCGCTTTCAACAAATGTAAAAATCGCTATAAAATATTCCGTTCACTTTAGGCTTATAAAATTAATTGATTCGTAATGAAGAGCCAGAGACGAAGCCAACGGTGTGTATCGCATGTCTCGCAGCCTTATAGTTGCGGAGAAAACACGGTTTCATAAATTGGATAAAATGTTGTAAAGCAATAAACCTAGAAATTTTACATCTTGTACGAGTAATAATAAGACGATAACTCCCGTTCTATTAAAATTTAACTGCAATCAGACAAATCGTATTGTAATTATGAACCGGCAAAGGGACGCCTTCGGTCTCAGAGCTCTAAAAAGGGGGTCTTTTTTCATTCTCACCCCAGAAACCTCTCCTTTAAAAAATCAAAACAATTTAAAACTACCCTCTTCTATGTAGAATTAAACATGCTACACGCTGATATGCCTTTTGCTAAAATCCAATTAGCTTTTGTAGAGGTATTTAGCCGCAAATTCGTGTCTACATACTTTCGGCGACGATGGTAAGTGAACTTGAGCAGTCAGGGAGGTGAAGGGATCTTTTAAACGTTAAGTACGAACGTTTTGCATCTTCTTTTAAATGAGATATATATTAAATTGTGAAGTTGTAAGTTGAAATTAAAAACTACCTTATAAAGCGCTGCATTTATTATAAATAAATTCATAAATTACGTATTACAACTTAGTACTAAAATACTACCAAGTTTATCTCGCGAATCTTTTACTATGAAATACTTAAATATAATAAATAAATACCTACTTATTTATTCATCGGGGACGGATGATCTAACAATTAAATTCATTTCATTAAGAATTTTAGCAGACAGAATATTCACCGGAAAACCAAACGTGGCCAATGTAAGTACGGTTGGACGTTGTAAATTATATTTTAATCCATATCGTGAAATCAAAAATTTGAAAAATAACAATCACAAAATATATAGCCAAGGAAATTGTTCTTCGTTATTTGTATAATATATTGGTTCAGTTCAGCATAACAACTTCTTGCTATTCTGTAACGATAACATTAGTCTTAAACAAAATCCTTATAGACAATAACATCCAATGAAACCACTATCTCTTACCGAAAATGCTTTCTAAAATTCAGACGTGGAGATCTAGCGAATATGCAGCAGAAAAGTTCTTAGTCGGCAGTTGCAATACATACCTCGAATTTGCTACAGAAAAATATTCAGTAAAATTTAAACTAGAATTGTTAATATATAAAACAATTTAAATCATTCAATACATAATCGATCACATTTTCATTCGCCAAAATATTAAAAGAATAATTATGAGTACGCGCACTTAAAGCTTTCCAGGATTTTCATTTTATAATTACCCGATTCCTGTTTTGATGCCTCCATACCGCCATTATAGCTAAGATTCTAACAATGTGCATATTCCAACCATTAATCGCAAGCATCACAATCTCAAGCTCCTCCATTACGCTGACAAACTTACTGCCGTTCATGTCGCCACTATCGTCAAGGGCGTCCGAATCTGAAGTCCGTAGCCTGATCTCTAAGCAGACTATTTTCTACGTCATCATGACGTCACGTTCTAGCATGCTATCTTGAAGTACACATTTCGGATGCGGCTTTGGAATCAATCGGACACTATCGGGTGTAAAGTAAATGAATATCACTTATCCACCTATATTTCAAATGTTTAGCCCAGTAATTTGTAATTTTAGACTAGTAGAGAAATTACTGTGGCTCATTGGTTAGCGCTCTTGATTAACGTCAAGTATGCGTTAGAAAAAAATATTTAAATGTCATTGATAATATTTTGTCGGATTTGACGAGCAACGAAATTATGTTAATTACTAGCGTAATTGCCCGTAAAATATGACGGGTAGGCATGAATTAAGTATTAAGTTCAAATTGAATTTAAAATTAAAGAAACCAACTTTTATAGGCACTGAAAAGTAAGCAATAAATATAAAATTCACGTAATAGCGTGTTACACAGAGTAAAAATAGTTTTGGGCGAACAGAAATTGTTTGACAAAGAAATACATTACGGTATCCAGTTCTTATACGGCCAAAATTATTTTTAATTTATAAAAAAATTAATTTTGTCTCTCACTACTACTTAAAAAGACATCTATAAAACTCTCTAACTACCAGTAATCAAGTAAATACCTTAATTTTTTATTTTGTTCACCTCAGGCCAGCAAATGGGTGTTATGTGATACTTGTAGTATCAAAGTATATTGTAATACCATAAGGTTGTTAACACTAATGTAGCGGTTTCTATGATAAACAATTTGCTTTGCTTTTGTTTTTTTGTCAATAAGGTTCTCGAATGCAATATTCCATTCAATCGTCAAAGGAACCTTTCACTAAAAACGCAATATTTTGACGAAATATTGAATTCTTAAGCAAAATTCGAAACGAAGATAGTAAGTCAATTACTTCTAATTTACTTTTACAAAAGAAAAAAGCCTGCAAGGGAAAAAAAGAAGTGTTCTCTTATGGGGATTTGTATAGAACGTTCCGGAAATACGTACCAACAGAACCTGGGCTTTTATTATATTAACTAGCGTAATTGCCCGTCAAATATGACGGGTATGCGTGAATTAAGTATTAAGTTAAAATTGAAATAAAAATAAATGAAGCCAACTTTTATATACACTACAAAGTAAGCAATAATTACTTAGAATCATCGTAGGAGTTATAGACTTAAAACAACGAAGGCCTAAAAGAACGAAAGTTTGTTTTCCTGCCATCGATTTTCGAATACGCGTCGTATCGATCAACAGATCAGTTTTTAGCGCGAGAACTTGACGCATTCTTAGTACAAAATTTCATTTTGTAAAAACTTTCCCGCTGAATTTTATCAGGCATCTCAAGAATCTATATTTCTTTTTCTTTTAATGGGCCAGATACAAATATTGTAGGTCAATTACTTCTAATTTAATTTTGCAATCGAAAAAAGCCTGCAAGTGAAAACAAGAAGTTTCAAACCAGGACTAATGCAGGCTGGTTTCCCAAAGTTGACGTCCCGAATTCATTACTTATATTGACAGGAAATGTTTCAGTATGTGTTAGTCATCCCAAGGAATTCTCATACCATAAGTGCCACATGTAGTTAGTTCATAGTTTATCAGTGATAGAGAAAAAATGGAAAACAAATTCATTCTGTTTTACGTCAAAATCTCTTTCTGCCATTATATTTTGCATGGGTTTTGTGAATAAACGAATTTAATAAACGTACACTTTTTATACGCTAATATGTATGGATCAACTGTCCATTTCTGAAAGGTAGTCGAGTGGAAAATGAAATTCGTTCACTCGTCTATGCTCAAGCCGAGTTCGGTAATAATCGTCTCCATGGCAGCAACCCGATAAAATGTGATTTGAAACGCCATGTTTTAGTGGAAATCTAAGATAATACGATCAATTATCAAATTTCGGTGATAAGAATTAGAATTTACATTGTTTTCCCCTTAGAACGATACAAACCTCGCTCCGATATCACAATTTTTAGATATTTTAAAGTATTAAAGAAAACATCTCTGCACGATGAAATTAAGACTTCCTATATAAAACAAAAAGGAGAAAAAACGTTCCTGGAATCGATCCCGGTGCTTCAATCTTCGCCAAATAAAATAGAGCCCGGAGGTGGGCCCTGGCAGCACGAGCCTCATACCAAGTTTCATGAAAATCGTTCCATTGGTGCAAAAGGTGTTAGCGGGACACACACACACAGGACCATTTCGCAATGCTGTTTCATTTGGAAACCAGCCTAAAAAATGATGATTCATAGATATTTCGCAGTCGGTAGGATTTGAACCTACGCTCCCAGAGGGAATCTGATTTCTAGTCAGACGCCTTAACCACTCGGCCACGACTGCTTCTTATTTTTATCATAACATAAATCAAAATTATAGAAATACAAAAAATTAATGAAACTAATTAAAATGTAATTTTCTTTAAAAGATCAATTACTGATAAAGGCTAGATTAGGTCTCGACGGCCTAAAGGTTATTTCTAGGAAAGAGGAAAAGCTTTGGAATAATATAAGAGAAGATTAGGCAGAGTGCGCAAGTAAATCAATTTCCTTATGAAAAAATCACGCCAAATATTGAGGAAAGGATGAAGCTTAAGTTCAGAGCAGTCAAGAAAACAATATATAAAACAGTGATTGAGATGGGAAACAATTTGAGGATAATAATAGAAGTTTGCGTTTGGAGAATAAATAACGCGAGTCAATAAAATAAACAAAGGGAATTCACACACAGTTATATCGACAATAAGAAAGATTTAACGTTGCTGGTAATCTCGATCGTTGGAAATTACCAGATAGACAGACGCTTTTAAATTAATAAAAAGTTCCCATGCCGGGAATCGAACCCGGGCCTTCTGGGTGAAAGCCAGATATCCTAGCCACTAGACCACATGGGACATGTGGTAGTTTATCGTATGATGACAAGAAACAAGGTACTTCAGTTGCAGTATGCCGTTTGCATGTGAAGTTTCTTCCATAAAAAGTTAAAAGAAATATTGTCCCTAATCCTAGAATGTCATTGAGTAAAATCAAGTTTCATAATCGATAATATAGGGGATGAGTTTATGCTAAGTACTTGGGGGTTTATATGATTTAAGGAGAAAAGAGATTTCGTTATAAAAGGAGTTATCGTTGCGAAATATATTGTAAGAAAAACAAAGAGAGGGCCAAGTGGACTATCGAATGCAAGAGAAAGTGAAACAACCAAAATCTTCAAAAAGAGTATCTGGAATTTCCTTTTCTCTGTGTACTTGATAATTTAGGTAATCCCAATAGCCATGATAAGTTTGGGAAAATATTTATTCGGTGACGGCTTATTTGTAGCCGAAATGCGCGTGTTTTCCCAAACCATTTATGGCTGTTGGAGTTCTATCATTTATACTTCGCTTGATGTGTCCTATAGGTGTTTTTATTCAATGCGCTCGGTAGTCCTCATGTGCTGGTAGTCGCTTTTAAGAAATTTCGCGTTATACAGAAATTATAATCGATATTAAAGTTTTAGCAGTGCGTGAAAAATATTTCTTTTGAATTACGGTGTCACGGTGAGTACACTTGAGCCGCGTCCGAAATGTGTACTTCTGGCTAGATAGCGTGCTTGGCCTGGTAGGTAACAAACTTTCACCTTTCACGGAAACACCCGGAGTCTGTCGGAAATTGTAGCATGCAAGATCCAAGTCGGAAGCGTAAGTCCAAGACCGCTCGCTTTCAACAAATGTAAAAATCGCTATAAAATATTACGTTCACTTTAGGCTTATAAAATTAATTGATTCGTAATGAAGAGCCCAAGACGAAGCCAACGGTGTGTATCTCATGTCTCTCAGCCTTATAGTTGCGGAGAAAACACGGTTTCATAAATTGGATAAAATGTTGTAAAGCAATAAACCTAGAAATTTTACATCTTGTACGAGTAATAATAAGACGATAACTCCCGTTCTATTAAAATTTAACTGCAATCAGACAAATCGTATTGTAATTATGAACCGGCAAAGGGACGCCTTCGGTCTCAGAGCTCTAAAAAGGGGGTCTTTTTTCATTCTCACCCCAGAAACCTCTCCTTTAAAAAATCAAAACAATTTAAAACTACCCTCTTCTATGTAGAATTAAACATGCTACACGCTGATATGCCTTTTGCTAAAATCCAATTAGCTTTTGTAGATTTATTTAGCCGCAAATTCGTGTCTACATACTTTCGGCGACGATGGTAAGTGAACTTGAGCAGTCAGGGAGGTAAAGGGATCTTTTAAACGTTAAGTACGAACGTTTTGCATCTTCTTTTAAATGAGATATATATTAAATTGTGAAGTTGTAAGTTGAAATTAAAAATTACCTTATAAAGCGCTGCATTTATTATAAATTAATTCATAAATTACGTATTACAACTTAGTACTAAAATACTACCAAGTCTATCTCGCGAATCTTTTACTATGAAATACTTAAATATAATAAATAAATACCTACTTATTTATTCATCGGGGACGGATGATCTAACAATTAAATTCATTTCATTAAGAATTTTAGCAGACAGAATATTCACCGGAAAACCAAACGTGGCCAATGTAAGTACGGATGGACGTTGTAAATTATATTTTAATCCATATCGTGAAATCAAAAATTTGAAAAATAACAATCACAAAATATATAGCCAAGGAAATTGTTCTTCGTTATTTGTATAATATATTGGTTCAGTTCAGCAAAACAACTTCTTGCTATTCTGTAACGATAACATTAGTCTTAAACAAAATCCTTATAGACAATAACATCCAATGAAACCACTATCTCTTACCGAAAATGCTTTCTAAAATTCAGACGTGGAGATCTAGCGAATATGCAGCAGAAAAGTTCTTAGTCGGCAGTTGCAATACATACCTCGAATTTGCTACAGAAAAATATTCAGTAAAATTTAAACTAGAATTGTTAATATATAAAACAATTTAAATCATTCAATACATAATCGATCACATTTTCATTCGCCAAAATATTAAAAGAATAATTATGAGTACGCGCACTTAAAGCTTTCCAGGATTTTCATTTTATAATTACCCGATTCCTGTTTTGATGCCTCCATACCGCCATTATAGCTAAGATTCTAACAATGTGCATATTCCAACCATTAATCGCAAGCATCACAATCTCAAGCTCCTCCATTACGCTGACAAACTTACTGCCGTTCATGTCGCCACTATCGTCAAGGGCGTCCGAATCTGAAGTCCGTAGCCTGATCTCTAAGCAGACTATTTTCTACGTCATCATGACGTCACGTTCTAGCATGCTATCTTGAAGTACACATTTCGGATGCGGCTTTGGAATCAATCGGACACTATCGGGTGTAAAGTAAATGAATATCACTTATCCACCTATATTTCAAATGTTTAGCCCAGTAATTTGTAATTTTAGACTAGTAGAGAAATTACTGTGGCTCATTGGTTAGCGCTCTTGATTAACGTCAAGTATGCGTTAGAAAAAAATATTTAAATGTCATTGATAATATTTTGTCGGATTTGACGAGCAACGAAATTATGTTAATTACTAGCGTAATTGCCCGTAAAATATGACGGGTAGGCATGAATTAAGTATTAAGTTCAAATTGAATTTAAAATTAAAGAAACCAACTTTTATAGGCACTGAAAAGTAAGCAATAAATATAAAATTCACGTAATAGCGTGTTACACAGAGTAAAAATAGTTTTGGGCGAACAGAAATTGTTTGACAAAGAAATACATTACGGTATACAGTTCTTATACGGCCAAAATTATTTTTAATTTATAAAAAAATTAATTTTGTCTCTCACTACTACTTAAAAAGAAATCTATAAAACTCTCTAACTACCAGTAATCAAGTAAATACCTTAATTTTTTATTTTGTTCACCTCAGGCCAGCAAATGGGTGTTATGTGATACTTGTAGTATCAAAGTATATTGTAATACCATAAGGTTGTTAACACTAATGTAGCGGTTTCTAAGATAAACAATTTGCTTTGCTTTTGTTTTTTTGTCAATAAGGTTCTCGAATGCAATATTCCATTCAATCGTCAAAGGAACCTTTCACTAAAAACGCAATATTTTGACGAAATATTGAATTCTTAAGCAAAATTCGAAACGAAGATAGTAAGTCAATTACTTCTAATTTACTTTTACAAAAGAAAAAAGCCTGCAAGGGAAAAAAAGAAGTGTTCTCTTATGGGGATTTGTATAGAACGTTCCGGAAATACGTACCAACAGAACCTGGGCTTTTATTATATTAACTAGCGTAATTGCCCGTCAAATATGACGGGTATGCGTGAATTAAGTATTAAGTTAAAATTGAAATAAAAATAAATGAAGCCAACTTTTATATACACTACAAAGTAAGCAATAATTACTTAGAATCATCGTAGGAGTTATAGACTTAAAACAACGAAGGCCTAAAAGAACGAAAGTTTGTTTTCCTGCCATCGATTTTCGAATACGCGTCGTATCGATCAACAGATCAGTTTTTAGCGCGAGAACTTGACGCATTCTTAGTACAAAATTTCATTTTGTAAAAACTTTCCCGCTGAATTTTATCAGGCATCTCAAGAATCTATATTTCTTTTTCTTTTAATGGGCCAGATACAAATATTGTAGGTCAATTACTTCTAATTTAATTTTGCAATCGAAAAAAGCCTGCAAGTGAAAACAAGAAGTTTCAAACCAGGACTAATGCAGGCTGGTTTCCCAAAGTTGACGTCCCGAATTCATTACTTATATTGACAGGAAATGTTTCAGTATGTGTTAGTCATCCCAAGGAATTCTCATACCATAAGTGCCACATGTAGTTAGTTCATAGTTTATCAGTGATAGAGAAAAAATGGAAAACAAATTCATTCTGTTTTACGTCAAAATCTCTTTCTGCCATTATATTTTGCATGGGTTTTGTGAATAAACGAATTTAATAAACGTACACTTTTTATACGCTAATATGTATGGATCAACTGTCCATTTCTGAAAGGTAGTCGAGTGGAAAATGAAATTCGTTCACTCGTCTATGCTCAAGCCGAGTTCGGTAATAATCGTCTCCATGGCAGCAACCCGATAAAATGTGATTTGAAACGCCATGTTTTAGTGGAAATCTAAGATAATACGATCAATTATCAAATTTCGGTGATAAGAATTAGAATTTACATTGTTTTCCCCTTAGAACGATACAAACCTCGCTCCGATATCACAATTGTTAGATATTTTAAAGTATTAAAGAAAACATCTCTGCACGATGAATTTAAGACTTCCTATATAAAACAAATAGGAGAAAAAACGTTCCTGGAATCGAACCCGGTACTTCAATCTTCGCCAAATAAAATACAGCCCGGAGGTGGGCCCTGGCAGCAAGAGCCTCATACCAAGTTTCATGAAAATAAGTCCATTGATGCAAAAGTTGTTAGCGGGACACACACACACAGGACCATTTCGCAATGCTGTTTCATTTGGAAACCAGCCAAAAAAATCGTGATTCATTGATACTTCGCAGTCGGTAGGATTTGAACCTACGCTCCCAGAGGGAATCTGATTTCTAGTCAGACGCCTTAACCACTCGGCCACGACTGCTTCTTATTTTGATCATAACATAAATCAAAATGATAGAAAAACAAAAAATTAATAAAACTAATTAAAATGTAATTTTCTTTAAAAGATCAATTACTGATAAAGGCTAGATTAGGTCTCGACGGCCTAAAGGTTATTTCTAGGAAAGAGGAAAAGCTTTGGAATAATATAAGAGAAGATTAGGCAGAGTGCGCAAGTAAATCAATTTCCTTATGAAAAAATCACGCCAAATATTGAGGAAAGGATGAAGCTTAAGTTCAGAGCAGTCAAGAAAACAATATATAAAATAGTGATTGAGATGGGAAACAATTTGAGGATAATAATAGAAGTTTGCGTTAAGAGAATAAATAACGCGAGTCAATAAAATAAACAAAGGGAATTCACACACAGTTATATCGACAATAAGAAAGATTTAACGTTGCTGGTAATCTCGATCGTTGGAAATCACCAGATAGACAGACGTTTTTAAATTAATAAAAAGTTCCCATGCCGGGAATCGAACCCGGGCCTTCTGGGTGAAAGCCAGATATCCTAGCCACTAGACCACATGGGACATGTGGTAGTTTATCGTATGATGACAAGAAACAAGGTACTTCAGTTGCAGTATGCCGTTTGCATGTGAAGTTTCTTCCATAAAAAGTTAAAAGAAATATTGTCCCTAATCCTAGAATTACATTGAGTAAAATCAAGTTTCATAATCGATAATATAGGGGATGAGTTTATGCTAAGTACTTGAGGGTTTATATGATTTAAGGAGAAAAGAGATTTCGTTATAAAAGGAGTTATCGTTGCGAAATATATTTTAAGAAAAACAAAGAGAAGGCCAAGTGGACTATCGAATGCAAGAGAAAGTGAAACAACCAAAATCTTCAAAAAGAGTATCTGGAATTTCCTTTTCTCTGTGTACTTGATAATTTAGGTAATCCCAATAGCCATGATAAGTTTGGGAAAATATTTATTCGGTGACGGCTTATTTGTAGCCGAAATGCGCGTGTTTTCCCAAACCATTTATGGCTGTTGGAGTTCTATCATTTATACTTCGCTTGATGTGTCCTATAGGTGTTTTTATTCAATGCGCTCGGTAGTCCTCATGTGCTGGTAGTCGCTTTTAAGAAATTTCGCGTTATACAGAAATTATAATCGATATTAAAGTTTTAGCAGTGCGTGAAAAATATTTCTTTTGAATTACGGTGTCACGGTGAGTACACTTGAGCCGCGTCCGAAATGTGTACTTCTGGCTAGATAGCGTGCTTGGCCTGGTAGGTAACAAACTTTCACCTTTCACGGAAACACCCGGAGTCTGTCGGAAATTGTAGCATGCAAGATCCAAGTCGGAAGCGTAAGTCCAAGACCGCTCGCTTTCAACAAATGTAAAAATCGCTATAAAATATTCCGTTCACTTTAGGCTTATAAAATTAATTGATTCGTAATGAAGAGCCCAAGACGAAGCCAACGGTGTGTATCTCATGTCTCTCAGCCTTATAGTTGCGGAGAAAACACGGTTTCATAAATTGGATAAAATGTTGTGAAGCAATAAACCTAGAAATTTTACATCTTGTACGAGTAATAATAAGACGATAACTCCCGTTCTATTAAAATTTAACTGCAATCAGACAAATCGTATTGTAATTATGAACCGGCAAAGGGACGCCTTCGGTCTCAGAGCTCTAAAAAGGGGGTCTTTTTTCATTCTCACCCCAGAAACCTCTCCTTTAAAAAATCAAAACAATTTAAAACTACCCTCTTCTATGTAGAATTAAACATGCTACACGCTGATATGCCTTTTGCTAAAATCCAATGAGCTTTTGTAGAGGTATTTAGCCGCAAATTCGTGTCTACATACTTTCGGCGACGATGGTAAGTGAACTTGAGCAGTCAGGGAGGTGAAGGGATCTTTTAAACGTTAAGTACGAACGTTTTGCATCTTCTTTTAAATGAGATATATATTAAATTGTGAAGTTGTAAGTTGAAATTAAAAACTACCTTATAAAGCGCTGCATTTATTATAAATAAATTCATAAATTACGTATTACAACTTAGTACTAAAATACTACCAAGTTTATCTCGCGAATCTTTTACTATGAAATACTTAAATATAATAAATAAATACCTACTTATTTATTCATCGGGGACGGATGATCTAACAATTAAATTCATTTCATTAAGAATTTTAGCAGACAGAATATTCACCGGAAAACCAAACGTGGCCAATGTAAGTACGGTTGGACGTTGTAAATTATATTTTAATCCATATCGTGAAATCAAAAATTTGAAAAATAACAATCACAAAATATATAGCCAAGGAAATTGTTCTTCGTTATTTGTATAATATATTGGTTCAGTTCAGCATAACAACTTCTTGCTATTCTGTAACGATAACATTAGTCTTAAACAAAATCCTTATAGACAATAACATCCAATGAAACCACTATCTCTTACCGAAAATGCTTTCTAAAATTCAGACGTGGAGATCTAGCGAATATGCAGCAGAAAAGTTCTTAGTCGGCAGTTGCAATACATACCTCGAATTTGCTACAGAAAAATATTCAGTAAAATTTAAACTAGAATTGTTAATATATAAAACAATTTAAATCATTCAATACATAATCGATCACATTTTCATTCGCCAAAATATTAAAAGAATAATTATGAGTACGCGCACTTAAAGCTTTCCAGGATTTTCATTTTATAATTACCCGATTCCTGTTTTGATGCCTCCATACCGCCATTATAGCTAAGATTCTAACAATGTGCATATTCCAACCATTAATCGCAAGCATCACAATCTCAAGCTCCTCCATTACGCTGACAAACTTACTGCCGTTCATGTCGCCACTATCGTCAAGGGCGTCCGAATCTGAAGTCCGTAGCCTGATCTCTAAGCAGACTATTTTCTACGTCATCATGACGTCACGTTCTAGCATGCTATCTTGAAGTACACATTTCGGATGCGGCTTTGGAATCAATCGGACACTATCGGGTGTAAAGTAAATGAATATCACTTATCCACCTATATTTCAAATGTTTAGCCCAGTAATTTGTAATTTTAGACTAGTAGAGAAATTACTGTGGCTCATTGGTTAGCGCTCTTGATTAACGTCAAGTATGCGTTAGAAAAAAATATTTAAATGTCATTGATAATATTTTGTCGGATTTGACGAGCAACGAAATTATGTTAATTACTAGCGTAATTGCCCGTAAAATATGACGGGTAGGCATGAATTAAGTATTAAGTTCAAATTGAATTTAAAATTAAAGAAACCAACTTTTATAGGCACTGAAAAGTAAGCAATAAATATAAAATTCACGTAATAGCGTGTTACACAGAGTAAAAATAGTTTTGGGCGAACAGAAATTGTTTGACAAAGAAATACATTACGGTATCCAGTTCTTATACGGCCAAAATTATTTTTAATTTATAAAAAAATTAATTTTGTCTCTCACTACTACTTAAAAAGACATCTATAAAACTCTCTAACTACCAGTAATCAAGTAAATACCTTAATTTTTTATTTTGTTCACCTCAGGCCAGCAAATGGGTGTTATGTGATACTTGTAGTATCAAAGTATATTGTAATACCATAAGGTTGTTAACACTAATGTAGCGGTTTCTATGATAAACAATTTGCTTTGCTTTTGTTTTTTTGTCAATAAGGTTCTCGAATGCAATATTCCATTCAATCGTCAAAGGAACCTTTCACTAAAAACGCAATATTTTGACGAAATATTGAATTCTTAAGCAAAATTCGAAACGAAGATAGTAAGTCAATTACTTCTAATTTACTTTTACAAAAGAAAAAAGCCTGCAAGGGAAAAAAAGAAGTGTTCTCTTATGGGGATTTGTATAGAACGTTCCGGAAATACGTACCAACAGAACCTGGGCTTTTATTATATTAACTAGCGTAATTGCCCGTCAAATATGACGGGTATGCGTGAATTAAGTATTAAGTTAAAATTGAAATAAAAATAAATGAAGCCAACTTTTATATACACTACAAAGTAAGCAATAATTACTTAGAATCATCGTAGGAGTTATAGACTTAAAACAACGAAGGCCTAAAAGAACGAAAGTTTGTTTTCCTGCCATCGATTTTCGAATACGCGTCGTATCGATCAACAGATCAGTTTTTAGCGCGAGAACTTGACGCATTCTTAGTACAAAATTTCATTTTGTAAAAACTTTCCCGCTGAATTTTATCAGGCATCTCAAGAATCTATATTTCTTTTTCTTTTAATGGGCCAGATACAAATATTGTAGGTCAATTACTTCTAATTTAATTTTGCAATCGAAAAAAGCCTGCAAGTGAAAACAAGAAGTTTCAAACCAGGACTAATGCAGGCTGGTTTCCCAAAGTTGACGTCCCGAATTCATTACTTATATTGACAGGAAATGTTTCAGTATGTGTTAGTCATCCCAAGGAATTCTCATACCATAAGTGCCACATGTAGTTAGTTCATAGTTTATCAGTGATAGAGAAAAAATGGAAAACAAATTCATTCTGTTTTACGTCAAAATCTCTTTCTGCCATTATATTTTGCATGGGTTTTGTGAATAAACGAATTTAATAAACGTACACTTTTTATACGCTAATATGTATGGATCAACTGTCCATTTCTGAAAGGTAGTCGAGTGGAAAATGAAATTCGTTCACTCGTCTATGCTCAAGCCGAGTTCGGTAATAATCGTCTCCATGGCAGCAACCCGATAAAATGTGATTTGAAACGCCATGTTTTAGTGGAAATCTAAGATAATACGATCAATTATCAAATTTCGGTGATAAGAATTAGAATTTACATTGTTTTCCCCTTAGAACGATACAAACCTCGCTCCGATATCACAATTTTTAGATATTTTAAAGTATTAAAGAAAACATCTCTGCACGATGAAATTAAGACTTCCTATATAAAACAAAAAGGAGAAAAAACGTTCCTGGAATCGATCCCGGTGCTTCAATCTTCGCCAAATAAAATAGAGCCCGGAGGTGGGCCCTGGCAGCACGAGCCTCATACCAAGTTTCATGAAAATCGTTCCATTGGTGCAAAAGGTGTTAGCGGGACACACACACACAGGACCATTTCGCAATGCTGTTTCATTTGGAAACCAGCCTAAAAAATGATGATTCATAGATATTTCGCAGTCGGTAGGATTTGAACCTACGCTCCCAGAGGGAATCTGATTTCTAGTCAGACGCCTTAACCACTCGGCCACGACTGCTTCTTATTTTTATCATAACATAAATCAAAATTATAGAAATACAAAAAATTAATGAAACTAATTAAAATGTAATTTTCTTTAAAAGATCAATTACTGATAAAGGCTAGATTAGGTCTCGACGGCCTAAAGGTTATTTCTAGGAAAGAGGAAAAGCTTTGGAATAATATAAGAGAAGATTAGGCAGAGTGCGCAAGTAAATCAATTTCCTTATGAAAAAATCACGCCAAATATTGAGGAAAGGATGAAGCTTAAGTTCAGAGCAGTCAAGAAAACAATATATAAAACAGTGATTGAGATGGGAAACAATTTGAGGATAATAATAGAAGTTTGCGTTTGGAGAATAAATAACGCGAGTCAATAAAATAAACAAAGGGAATTCACACACAGTTATATCGACAATAAGAAAGATTTAACGTTGCTGGTAATCTCGATCGTTGGAAATTACCAGATAGACAGACGCTTTTAAATTAATAAAAAGTTCCCATGCCGGGAATCGAACCCGGGCCTTCTGGGTGAAAGCCAGATATCCTAGCCACTAGACCACATGGGACATGTGGTAGTTTATCGTATGATGACAAGAAACAAGGTACTTCAGTTGCAGTATGCCGTTTGCATGTGAAGTTTCTTCCATAAAAAGTTAAAAGAAATATTGTCCCTAATCCTAGAATGTCATTGAGTAAAATCAAGTTTCATAATCGATAATATAGGGGATGAGTTTATGCTAAGTACTTGGGGGTTTATATGATTTAAGGAGAAAAGAGATTTCGTTATAAAAGGAGTTATCGTTGCGAAATATATTGTAAGAAAAACAAAGAGAGGGCCAAGTGGACTATCGAATGCAAGAGAAAGTGAAACAACCAAAATCTTCAAAAAGAGTATCTGGAATTTCCTTTTCTCTGTGTACTTGATAATTTAGGTAATCCCAATAGCCATGATAAGTTTGGGAAAATATTTATTCGGTGACGGCTTATTTGTAGCCGAAATGCGCGTGTTTTCCCAAACCATTTATGGCTGTTGGAGTTCTATCATTTATACTTCGCTTGATGTGTCCTATAGGTGTTTTTATTCAATGCGCTCGGTAGTCCTCATGTGCTGGTAGTCGCTTTTAAGAAATTTCGCGTTATACAGAAATTATAATCGATATTAAAGTTTTAGCAGTGCGTGAAAAATATTTCTTTTGAATTACGGTGTCACGGTGAGTACACTTGAGCCGCGTCCGAAATGTGTACTTCTGGCTAGATAGCGTGCTTGGCCTGGTAGGTAACAAACTTTCACCTTTCACGGAAACACCCGGAGTCTGTCGGAAATTGTAGCATGCAAGATCCAAGTCGGAAGCGTAAGTCCAAGACCGCTCGCTTTCAACAAATGTAAAAATCGCTATAAAATATTCCGTTCACTTTAGGCTTATAAAATTAATTGATTCGTAATGAAGAGCCCAAGACGAAGCCAACGGTGTGTATCTCATGTCTCTCAGCCTTATAGTTGCGGAGAAAACACGGTTTCATAAATTGGATAAAATGTTGTAAAGCAATAAACCTAGAAATTTTACATCTTGTACGAGTAATAATAAGACGATAACTCCCGTTCTATTAAAATTTAACTGCAATCAGACAAATCGTATTGTAATTATGAACCGGCAAAGGGACGCCTTCGGTCTCAGAGCTCTAAAAAGGGGGTCTTTTTTCATTCTCACCCCAGAAACCTCTCCTTTAAAAAATCAAAACAATTTAAAACTACCCTCTTCTATGTAGAATTAAACATGCTACACGCTGATATGCCTTTTGCTAAAATCCAATTAGCTTTTGTAGAGGTATTTAGCCGCAAATTCGTGTCTACATACTTTCGGCGACGATGGTAAGTGAACTTGAGCAGTCAGGGAGGTAAAGGGATCTTTTAAACGTTAAGTACGAACGTTTTGCATCTTCTTTTAAATGAGATATATATTAAATTGTGAAGTTGTAAGTTGAAATTAAAAATTACCTTATAAAGCGCTGCATTTATTATAAATTAATTCATAAATTACGTATTACAACTTAGTACTAAAATACTACCAAGTCTATCTCGCGAATCTTTTACTATGAAATACTTAAATATAATAAATAAATACCTACTTATTTATTCATCGGGGACGGATGATCTAACAATTAAATTCATTTCATTAAGAATTTTAGCAGACAGAATATTCACCGGAAAACCAAACGTGGCCAATGTAAGTACGGATGGACGTTGTAAATTATATTTTAATCCATATCGTGAAATCAAAAATTTGAAAAATAACAATCACAAAATATATAGCCAAGGAAATTGTTCTTCGTTATTTGTATAATATATTCGTTCAGTTCAGCAAAACTACTTCTTGCTATTCTGTAACGATAACATTAGTCTTAAACAAAATCCTTATAGACAATAACATCCAATGAAACCACTATCTCTTACCGAAAATGCTTTCTAAAATTCAGACGTGGAGATCTAGCGAATATGCAGCAGAAAAGTTCTTAGTCGGCAGTTGCAATACATACCTCGAATTTGCTACAGAAAAATATTCAGTAAAATTTAAACTAGAATTGTTAATATATAAAACAATTTAAATCATTCAATACATAATCGATCACATTTTCATTCGCCAAAATATTAAAAGAATAATTATGAGTACGCGCACTTAAAGCTTTCCAGGATTTTCATTTTATAATTACCCGATTCCTGTTTTGATGCCTCCATACCGCCATTATAGCTAAGATTCTAACAATGTGCATATTCCAACCATTAATCGCAAGCATCACAATCTCAAGCTCCTCCATTACGCTGACAAACTTACTGCCGTTCATGTCGCCACTATCGTCAAGGGCGTCCGAATCTGAAGTCCGTAGCCTGATCTCTAAGCAGACTATTTTCTACGTCATCATGACGTCACGTTCTAGCATGCTATCTTGAAGTACACATTTCGGATGCGGCTTTGGAATCAATCGGACACTATCGGTTGTAAAGTACATGAATATCACTTATCCACCTATATTTCAAATGTTTAGCCCAGTAATTTGTAATTTTAGACTAGTAGAGAAATTACTGTGGCTCATTGGTTAGCGCTCTTGATTAACGTCAAGTATGCGTTAGAAAAAAATATTTAAATGTCATTGATAATATTTTGTCGGATTTGACGAGCAACGAAATTATGTTAATTACTAGCGTAATTGCCCGTAAAATATGACGGGTAGGCATGAATTAAGTATTAAGTTCAAATTGAATTTAAAATTAAAGAAACCAACTTTTATAGGCACTGAAAAGTAAGCAATAAATATAAAATTCACGTAATAGCGTGTTACACAGAGTAAAAATAGTTTTGGGCGAACAGAAATTGTTTGACAAAGAAATACATTACGGTATACAGTTCTTATACGGCCAAAATTATTTTTAATTTATAAAAAAATTAATTTTGTCTCTCACTACTACTTAAAAAGAAATCTATAAAACTCTCTAACTACCAGTAATCAAGTAAATACCTTAATTTTTTATTTTGTTCACCTCAGGCCAGCAAATGGGTGTTATGTGATACTTGTAGTATCAAAGTATATTGTAATACCATAAGGTTGTTAACACTAATGTAGCGGTTTCTAAGATAAACAATTTGCTTTGCTTTTGTTTTTTTGTCAATAAGGTTCTCGAATGCAATATTCCATTCAATCGTCAAAGGAACCTTTCACTAAAAACGCAATATTTTGACGAAATATTGAATTCTTAAGCAAAATTCGAAACGAAGATAGTAAGTCAATTACTTCTAATTTACTTTTACAAAAGAAAAAAGCCTGCAAGGGAAAAAAAGAAGTGTTCTCTTATGGGGATTTGTATAGAACGTTCCGGAAATACGTACCAACAGAACCTGGGCTTTTATTATATTAACTAGCGTAATTGCCCGTCAAATATGACGGGTATGCGTGAATTAAGTATTAAGTTAAAATTGAAATAAAAATAAATGAAGCCAACTTTTATATACACTACAAAGTAAGCAATAATTACTTAGAATCATCGTAGGAGTTATAGACTTAAAACAACGAAGGCCTAAAAGAACGAAAGTTTGTTTTCCTGCCATCGATTTTCGAATACGCGTCGTATCGATCAACAGATCAGTTTTTAGCGCGAGAACTTGACGCATTCTTAGTACAAAATTTCATTTTGTAAAAACTTTCCCGCTGAATTTTATCAGGCATCTCAAGAATCTATATTTCTTTTTCTTTTAATGGGCCAGATACAAATATTGTAGGTCAATTACTTCTAATTTAATTTTGCAATCGAAAAAAGCCTGCAAGTGAAAACAAGAAGTTTCAAACCAGGACTAATGCAGGCTGGTTTCCCAAAGTTGACGTCCCGAATTCATTACTTATATTGACAGGAAATGTTTCAGTATGTGTTAGTCATCCCAAGGAATTCTCATACCATAAGTGCCACATGTAGTTAGTTCATAGTTTATCAGTGATAGAGAAAAAATGGAAAACAAATTCATTCTGTTTTACGTCAAAATCTCTTTCTGCCATTATATTTTGCATGGGTTTTGTGAATAAACGAATTTAATAAACGTACACTTTTTATACGCTAATATGTATGGATCAACTGTCCATTTCTGAAAGGTAGTCGAGTGGAAAATGAAATTCGTTCACTCGTCTATGCTCAAGCCGAGTTCGGTAATAATCGTCTCCATGGCAGCAACCCGATAAAATGTGATTTGAAACGCCATGTTTTAGTGGAAATCTAAGATAATACGATCAATTATCAAATTTCGGTGATAAGAATTAGAATTTACATTGTTTTCCCCTTAGAACGATACAAACCTCGCTCCGATATCACAATTGTTAGATATTTTAAAGTATTAAAGAAAACATCTCTGCACGATGAATTTAAGACTTCCTATATAAAACAAATAGGAGAAAAAACGTTCCTGGAATCGAACCCGGTACTTCAATCTTCGCCAAATAAAATACAGCCCGGAGGTGGGCCCTGGCAGCAAGAGCCTCATACCAAGTTTCATGAAAATAAGTCCATTGATGCAAAAGTTGTTAGCGGGACACACACACACAGGACCATTTCGCAATGCTGTTTCATTTGGAAACCAGCCAAAAAAATCGTGATTCATTGATACTTCGCAGTCGGTAGGATTTGAACCTACGCTCCCAGAGGGAATCTGATTTCTAGTCAGACGCCTTAACCACTCGGCCACGACTGCTTCTTATTTTGATCATAACATAAATCAAAATGATAGAAAAACAAAAAATTAATAAAACTAATTAAAATGTAATTTTCTTTAAAAGATCAATTACTGATAAAGGCTAGATTAGGTCTCGACGGCCTAGAGGTTATTTCTAGGAAAGAGGAAAAGCTTTGGAATAATATAAGAGAAGATTAGGCAGAGTGCGCAAGTAAATCAATTTCCTTATGAAAAAATCACGCCAAATATTGAGGAAAGGATGAAGCTTAAGTTCAGAGCAGTCAAGAAAACAATATATAAAATAGTGATTGAGATGGGAAACAATTTGAGGATAATAATAGAAGTTTGCGTTAAGAGAATAAATAACGCGAGTCAATAAAATAAACAAAGGGAATTCACACACAGTTATATCGACAATAAGAAAGATTTAACGTTGCTGGTAATCTCGATCGTTGGAAATCACCAGATAGACAGACGTTTTTAAATTAATAAAAAGTTCCCATGCCGGGAATCGAACCCGGGCCTTCTGGGTGAAAGCCAGATATCCTAGCCACTAGACCACATGGGACATGTGGTAGTTTATCGTATGATGACAAGAAACAAGGTACTTCAGTTGCAGTATGCCGTTTGCATGTGAAGTTTCTTCCATAAAAAGTTAAAAGAAATATTGTCCCTAATCCTAGAATTACATTGAGTAAAATCAAGTTTCATAATCGATAATATAGGGGATGAGTTTATGCTAAGTACTTGAGGGTTTATATGATTTAAGGAGAAAAGAGATTTCGTTATAAAAGGAGTTATCGTTGCGAAATATATTTTAAGAAAAACAAAGAGAAGGCCAAGTGGACTATCGAATGCAAGAGAAAGTGAAACAACCAAAATCTTCAAAAAGAGTATCTGGAATTTCCTTTTCTCTGTGTACTTGATAATTTAGGTAATCCCAATAGCCATGATAAGTTTGGGAAAATATTTATTCGGTGACGGCTTATTTGTAGCCGAAATGCGCGTGTTTTCCCAAACCATTTATGGCTGTTGGAGTTCTATCATTTATACTTCGCTTGATGTGTCCTATAGGTGTTTTTATTCAATGCGCTCGGTAGTCCTCATGTGCTGGTAGTCGCTTTTAAGAAATTTCGCCTTATACAGAAATTATAATCGATATTAAAGTTTTAGCAGTGCGTGAAAAATATTTCTTTTGAATTACGGTGTCACGGTGAGTACACTTGAGCCGCGTCCGAAATGTGTACTTCTGGCTAGATAGCGTGCTTGGCCTGGTAGGTAACAAACTTTCACCTTTCACGGAAACACCCGGAGTCTGTCGGAAATTGTAGCATGCAAGATCCAAGTCGGAAGCGTAAGTCCAAGACCGCTCGCTTTCAACAAATGTAAAAATCGCTATAAAATATTCCGTTCACTTTAGGCTTATAAAATTAATTGATTCGTAATGAAGAGCCCAAGACGAAGCCAACGGTGTGTATCTCATGTCTCTCAGCCTTATAGTTGCGGAGAAAACACGGTTTCATAAATTGGATAAAATGTTGTAAAGCAATAAACCTAGAAATTTTACATCTTGTACGAGTAATAATAAGACGATAACTCCCGTTCTATTAAAATTTAACTGCAATCAGACAAATCGTATTGTAATTATGAACCGGCAAAGGGACGCCTTCGGTCTCAGAGCTCTAAAAAGGGGGTCTTTTTTCATTCTCACCCCAGAAACCTCTCCTTTAAAAAATCAAAACAATTTAAAACTACCCTCTTCTATGTAGAATTAAACATGCTACACGCTGATATGCCTTTTGCTAAAATCCAATGAGCTTTTGTAGAGGTATTTAGCCGCAAATTCGTGTCTACATACTTTCGGCGACGATGGTAAGTGAACTTGAGCAGTCAGGGAGGTGAAGGGATCTTTTAAACGTTAAGTACGAACGTTTTGCATCTTCTTTTAAATGAGATATATATTAAATTGTGAAGTTGTAAGTTGAAATTAAAAACTACCTTATAAAGCGCTGCATTTATTATAAATAAATTCATAAATTACGTATTACAACTTAGTACTAAAATACTACCAAGTTTATCTCGCGAATCTTTTACTATGAAATACTTAAATATAATAAATAAATACCTACTTATTTATTCATCGGGGACGGATGATCTAACAATTAAATTCATTTCATTAAGAATTTTAGCAGACAGAATATTCACCGGAAAACCAAACGTGGCCAATGTAAGTACGGTTGGACGTTGTAAATTATATTTTAATCCATATCGTGAAATCAAAAATTTGAAAAATAACAATCACAAAATATATAGCCAAGGAAATTGTTCTTCGTTATTTGTATAATATATTGGTTCAGTTCAGCATAACAACTTCTTGCTATTCTGTAACGATAACATTAGTCTTAAACAAAATCCTTATAGACAATAACATCCAATGAAACCACTATCTCTTACCGAAAATGCTTTCTAAAATTCAGACGTGGAGATCTAGCGAATATGCAGCAGAAAAGTTCTTAGTCGGCAGTTGCAATACATACCTCGAATTTGCTACAGAAAAATATTCAGTAAAATTTAAACTAGAATTGTTAATATATAAAACAATTTAAATCATTCAATACATAATCGATCACATTTTCATTCGCCAAAATATTAAAAGAATAATTATGAGTACGCGCACTTAAAGCTTTCCAGGATTTTCATTTTATAATTACCCGATTCCTGTTTTGATGCCTCCATACCGCCATTATAGCTAAGATTCTAACAATGTGCATATTCCAACCATTAATCGCAAGCATCACAATCTCAAGCTCCTCCATTACGCTGACAAACTTACTGCCGTTCATGTCGCCACTATCGTCAAGGGCGTCCGAATCTGAAGTCCGTAGCCTGATCTCTAAGCAGACTATTTTCTACGTCATCATGACGTCACGTTCTAGCATGCTATCTTGAAGTACACATTTCGGATGCGGCTTTGGAATCAATCGGACACTATCGGGTGTAAAGTAAATGAATATCACTTATCCACCTATATTTCAAATGTTTAGCCCAGTAATTTGTAATTTTAGACTAGTAGAGAAATTACTGTGGCTCATTGGTTAGCGCTCTTGATTAACGTCAAGTATGCGTTAGAAAAAAATATTTAAATGTCATTGATAATATTTTGTCGGATTTGACGAGCAACGAAATTATGTTAATTACTAGCGTAATTGCCCGTAAAATATGACGGGTAGGCATGAATTAAGTATTAAGTTCAAATTGAATTTAAAATTAAAGAAACCAACTTTTATAGGCACTGAAAAGTAAGCAATAAATATAAAATTCACGTAATAGCGTGTTACACAGAGTAAAAATAGTTTTGGGCGAACAGAAATTGTTTGACAAAGAAATACATTACGGTATCCAGTTCTTATACGGCCAAAATTATTTTTAATTTATAAAAAAATTAATTTTGTCTCTCACTACTACTTAAAAAGACATCTATAAAACTCTCTAACTACCAGTAATCAAGTAAATACCTTAATTTTTTATTTTGTTCACCTCAGGCCAGCAAATGGGTGTTATGTGATACTTGTAGTATCAAAGTATATTGTAATACCATAAGGTTGTTAACACTAATGTAGCGGTTTCTATGATAAACAATTTGCTTTGCTTTTGTTTTTTTGTCAATAAGGTTCTCGAATGCAATATTCCATTCAATCGTCAAAGGAACCTTTCACTAAAAACGCAATATTTTGACGAAATATTGAATTCTTAAGCAAAATTCGAAACGAAGATAGTAAGTCAATTACTTCTAATTTACTTTTACAAAAGAAAAAAGCCTGCAAGGGAAAAAAAGAAGTGTTCTCTTATGGGGATTTGTATAGAACGTTCCGGAAATACGTACCAACAGAACCTGGGCTTTTATTATATTAACTAGCGTAATTGCCCGTCAAATATGACGGGTATGCGTGAATTAAGTATTAAGTTAAAATTGAAATAAAAATAAATGAAGCCAACTTTTATATACACTACAAAGTAAGCAATAATTACTTAGAATCATCGTAGGAGTTATAGACTTAAAACAACGAAGGCCTAAAAGAACGAAAGTTTGTTTTCCTGCCATCGATTTTCGAATACGCGTCGTATCGATCAACAGATCAGTTTTTAGCGCGAGAACTTGACGCATTCTTAGTACAAAATTTCATTTTGTAAAAACTTTCCCGCTGAATTTTATCAGGCATCTCAAGAATCTATATTTCTTTTTCTTTTAATGGGCCAGATACAAATATTGTAGGTCAATTACTTCTAATTTAATTTTGCAATCGAAAAAAAGCCTGCAAGTGAAAACAAGAAGTTTCAAACCAGGACTAATGCAGGCTGGTTTCCCAAAGTTGACGTCCCGAATTCATTACTTATATTGACAGGAAATGTTTCAGTATGTGTTAGTCATCCCAAGGAATTCTCATACCATAAGTGCCACATGTAGTTAGTTCATAGTTTATCAGTGATAGAGAAAAAATGGAAAACAAATTCATTCTGTTTTACGTCAAAATCTCTTTCTGCCATTATATTTTGCATGGGTTTTGTGAATAAACGAATTTAATAAACGTACACTTTTTATACGCTAATATGTATGGATCAACTGTCCATTTCTGAAAGGTAGTCGAGTGGAAAATGAAATTCGTTCACTCGTCTATGCTCAAGCCGAGTTCGGTAATAATCGTCTCCATGGCAGCAACCCGATAAAATGTGATTTGAAACGCCATGTTTTAGTGGAAATCTAAGATAATACGATCAATTATCAAATTTCGGTGATAAGAATTAGAATTTACATTGTTTTCCCCTTAGAACGATACAAACCTCGCTCCGATATCACAATTTTTAGATATTTTAAAGTATTAAAGAAAACATCTCTGCACGATGAAATTAAGACTTCCTATATAAAACAAAAAGGAGAAAAAACGTTCCTGGAATCGATCCCGGTGCTTCAATCTTCGCCAAATAAAATAGAGCCCGGAGGTGGGCCCTGGCAGCACGAGCCTCATACCAAGTTTCATGAAAATCGTTCCATTGGTGCAAAAGGTGTTAGCGGGACACACACACACAGGACCATTTCGCAATGCTGTTTCATTTGGAAACCAGCCTAAAAAATGATGATTCATAGATATTTCGCAGTCGGTAGGATTTGAACCTACGCTCCCAGAGGGAATCTGATTTCTAGTCAGACGCCTTAACCACTCGGCCACGACTGCTTCTTATTTTTATCATAACATAAATCAAAATTATAGAAATACAAAAAATTAATGAAACTAATTAAAATGTAATTTTCTTTAAAAGATCAATTACTGATAAAGGCTAGATTAGGTCTCGACGGCCTAAAGGTTATTTCTAGGAAAGAGGAAAAGCTTTGGAATAATATAAGAGAAGATTAGGCAGAGTGCGCAAGTAAATCAATTTCCTTATGAAAAAATCACGCCAAATATTGAGGAAAGGATGAAGCTTAAGTTCAGAGCAGTCAAGAAAACAATATATAAAACAGTGATTGAGATGGGAAACAATTTGAGGATAATAATAGAAGTTTGCGTTTGGAGAATAAATAACGCGAGTCAATAAAATAAACAAAGGGAATTCACACACAGTTATATCGACAATAAGAAAGATTTAACGTTGCTGGTAATCTCGATCGTTGGAAATTACCAGATAGACAGACGCTTTTAAATTAATAAAAAGTTCCCATGCCGGGAATCGAACCCGGGCCTTCTGGGTGAAAGCCAGATATCCTAGCCACTAGACCACATGGGACATGTGGTAGTTTATCGTATGATGACAAGAAACAAGGTACTTCAGTTGCAGTATGCCGTTTGCATGTGAAGTTTCTTCCATAAAAAGTTAAAAGAAATATTGTCCCTAATCCTAGAATGTCATTGAGTAAAATCAAGTTTCATAATCGATAATATAGGGGATGAGTTTATGCTAAGTACTTGGGGGTTTATATGATTTAAGGAGAAAAGAGATTTCGTTATAAAAGGAGTTATCGTTGCGAAATATATTGTAAGAAAAACAAAGAGAGGGCCAAGTGGACTATCGAATGCAAGAGAAAGTGAAACAACCAAAATCTTCAAAAAGAGTATCTGGAATTTCCTTTTCTCTGTGTACTTGATAATTTAGGTAATCCCAATAGCCATGATAAGTTTGGGAAAATATTTATTCGGTGACGGCTTATTTGTAGCCGAAATGCGCGTGTTTTCCCAAACCATTTATGGCTGTTGGAGTTCTATCATTTATACTTCGCTTGATGTGTCCTATAGGTGTTTTTATTCAATGCGCTCGGTAGTCCTCATGTGCTGGTAGTCGCTTTTAAGAAATTTCGCGTTATACAGAAATTATAATCGATATTAAAGTTTTAGCAGTGCGTGAAAAATATTTCTTTTGAATTACGGTGTCACGGTGAGTACACTTGAGCCGCGTCCGAAATGTGTACTTCTGGCTAGATAGCGTGCTTGGCCTGGTAGGTAACAAACTTTCACCTTTCACGGAAACACCCGGAGTCTGTCGGAAATTGTAGCATGCAAGATCCAAGTCGGAAGCGTAAGTCCAAGACCGCTCGCTTTCAACAAATGTAAAAATCGCTATAAAATATTCCGTTCACTTTAGGCTTATAAAATTAATTGATTCGTAATGAAGAGCCCAAGACGAAGCCAACGGTGTGTATCTCATGTCTCTCAGCCTTATAGTTGCGGAGAAAACACGGTTTCATAAATTGGATAAAATGTTGTAAAGCAATAAACCTAGAAATTTTACATCTTGTACGAGTAATAATAAGACGATAACTCCCGTTCTATTAAAATTTAACTGCAATCAGACAAATCGTATTGTAATTATGAACCGGCAAAGGGACGCCTTCGGTCTCAGAGCTCTAAAAAGGGGGTCTTTTTTCATTCTCACCCCAGAAACCTCTCCTTTAAAAAATCAAAACAATTTAAAACTACCCTCTTCTATGTAGAATTAAACATGCTACACGCTGATATGCCTTTTGCTAAAATCCAATTAGCTTTTGTAGAGGTATTTAGCCGCAAATTCGTGTCTACATACTTTCGGCGACGATGGTAAGTGAACTTGAGCAGTCAGGGAGGTAAAGGGATCTTTTAAACGTTAAGTACGAACGTTTTGCATCTTCTTTTAAATGAGATATATATTAAATTGTGAAGTTGTAAGTTGAAATTAAAAATTACCTTATAAAGCGCTGCATTTATTATAAATTAATTCATAAATTACGTATTACAACTTAGTACTAAAATACTACCAAGTCTATCTCGCGAATCTTTTACTATGAAATACTTAAATATAATAAATAAATACCTACTTATTTATTCATCGGGGACGGATGATCTAACAATTAAATTCATTTCATTAAGAATTTTAGCAGACAGAATATTCACCGGAAAACCAAACGTGGCCAATGTAAGTACGGATGGACGTTGTAAATTATATTTTAATCCATATCGTGAAATCAAAAATTTGAAAAATAACAATCACAAAATATATAGCCAAGGAAATTGTTCTTCGTTATTTGTATAATATATTCGTTCAGTTCAGCAAAACTACTTCTTGCTATTCTGTAACGATAACATTAGTCTTAAACAAAATCCTTATAGACAATAACATCCAATGAAACCACTATCTCTTACCGAAAATGCTTTCTAAAATTCAGACGTGGAGATCTAGCGAATATGCAGCAGAAAAGTTCTTAGTCGGCAGTTGCAATACATACCTCGAATTTGCTACAGAAAAATATTCAGTAAAATTTAAACTAGAATTGTTAATATATAAAACAATTTAAATCATTCAATACATAATCGATCACATTTTCATTCGCCAAAATATTAAAAGAATAATTATGAGTACGCGCACTTAAAGCTTTCCAGGATTTTCATTTTATAATTACCCGATTCCTGTTTTGATGCCTCCATACCGCCATTATAGCTAAGATTCTAACAATGTGCATATTCCAACCATTAATCGCAAGCATCACAATCTCAAGCTCCTCCATTACGCTGACAAACTTACTGCCGTTCATGTCGCCACTATCGTCAAGGGCGTCCGAATCTGAAGTCCGTAGCCTGATCTCTAAGCAGACTATTTTCTACGTCATCATGACGTCACGTTCTAGCATGCTATCTTGAAGTACACATTTCGGATGCGGCTTTGGAATCAATCGGACACTATCGGGTGTAAAGTAAATGAATATCACTTATCCACCTATATTTCAAATGTTTAGCCCAGTAATTTGTAATTTTAGACTAGTAGAGAAATTACTGTGGCTCATTGGTTAGCGCTCTTGATTAACGTCAAGTATGCGTTAGAAAAAAATATTTAAATGTCATTGATAATATTTTGTCGGATTTGACGAGGAACGAAATTATGTTAATTACTAGCGTAATTGCCCGTAAAATATGACGGGTAGGCATGAATTAAGTATTAAGTTCAAATTGAATTTAAAATTAAAGAAACCAACTTTTATAGGCACTGAAAAGTAAGCAATAAATATAAAATTCACGTAATAGCGTGTTACACAGAGTAAAAATAGTTTTGGGCGAACAGAAATTGTTTGACAAAGAAATACATTACGGTATACAGTTCTTATACGGCCAAAATTATTTTTAATTTATAAAAAAATTAATTTTGTCTCTCACTACTACTTAAAAAGAAATCTATAAAACTCTCTAACTACCAGTAATCAAGTAAATACCTTAATTTTTTATTTTGTTCACCTCAGGCCAGCAAATGGGTGTTATGTGATACTTGTAGTATCAAAGTATATTGTAATACCATAAGGTTGTTAACACTAATGTAGCGGTTTCTAAGATAAACAATTTGCTTTGCTTTTGTTTTTTTGTCAATAAGGTTCTCGAATGCAATATTCCATTCAATCGTCAAAGGAACCTTTCACTAAAAACGCAATATTTTGACGAAATATTGAATTCTTAAGCAAAATTCGAAACGAAGATAGTAAGTCAATTACTTCTAATTTACTTTTACAAAAGAAAAAAGCCTGCAAGGGAAAAAAAGAAGTGTTCTCTTATGGGGATTTGTATAGAACGTTCCGGAAATACGTACCAACAGAACCTGGGCTTTTATTATATTAACTAGCGTAATTGCCCGTCAAATATGACGGGTATGCGTGAATTAAGTATTAAGTTAAAATTGAAATAAAAATAAATGAAGCCAACTTTTATATACACTACAAAGTAAGCAATAATTACTTAGAATCATCGTAGGAGTTATAGACTTAAAACACGAAGGCCTAAAAGAACGAAAGTTTGTTTCCTGCCATCGATTTTCGAATACGCGTCGTATCGATCAACAGATCAGTTTTTAGCGCGAGAACTTGACGCATTCTTAGTACAAAATTTCATTTTGTAAAAACTTTCCCGCTGAATTTTATCAGGCATCTCAAGAATCTATATTTCTTTTTCTTTTAATGGGCCAGATACAAATATGTAGGTCATTACTTCTAATTTAATTTTGCAATCGAAAAAAGCCTGCAAGTGAAAACAAGAAGTTTCAAACCAGGACTAATGCAGGCTGGTTTCCCAAAGTTGACGTCCCGAATTCATTACTTATATTGACAGGAAATGTTTCAGTATGTGTTAGTCATCCCAAGGAATTCTCATACCATAAGTGCCACATGTAGTTAGTTCATAGTTTATCAGTGATAGAGAAAAAATGGAAAACAAATTCATTCTGTTTTACGTCAAAATCTCTTTCTGCCATTATATTTTGCATGGGTTTTGTGAATAAACGAATTTAATAAACGTACACTTTTTATACGCTAATATGTATGGATCAACTGTCCATTTCTGAAAGGTAGTCGAGTGGAAAATGAAATTCGTTCACTCGTCTATGCTCAAGCCGAGTTCGGTAATAATCGTCTCCATGGCAGCAACCGATAAAATGTGATTTGAAACGCCATGTTTTAGTGGAAATCTAAGATAATACGATCAATTATCAAATTTCGGTGATAAGAATTAGAATTTACATTGTTTTCCCCCTTAGAACGATACAAACCTCGCTCCGATATCACAATTGTTAGATATTTTAAAGTATTAAAGAAAACATCTCTGCACGATGAATTTAAGACTTCCTATATAAAACAAATAGGAGAAAAAACGTTCCTGGAATCGAACCCGGTACTTCAATCTTCGCAAATAAAATACAGCCCGGAGGTGGGCCCTGGCAGCAAGAGCCTCATACCAAGTTTCATGAAAATAAGTCCATTGATGCAAAAGTTGTTAGCGGGACACACACACACAGGACCATTTCGCAATGCTGTTTCATTTGGAAACCAGCCAAAAAAATCGTGATTCATTGATACTTCGCAGTCGGTAGGATTGAACCTACGCTCCCAGAGGGAATCTGATTTCTAGTCAGACGCCTTAACCACTCGGCCACGACTGCTTCTTATTTTGATCATTACATAAATCAAAATGATAGAAAAACAAAAAATTAATAAAACTAATTAAAATGTAATTTTCTTTAAAAGATCAATTACTGATAAAGGCTAGATTAGGTCTCGACGGCCTAGAGGTTATTTCTAGGAAAGAGGAAAAGCTTTGGAATAATATAAGAGAAGATTAGGCAGAGTGCGCAAGTAAATCAATTTCCTTATGAAAAAATCACGCCAAATATTGAGGAAAGGATGAAGCTTAAGTTCAGAGCAGTCAAGAAAACAATATATAAAATAGTGATTGAGATGGGAAACAATTTGAGGATAATAATAGAAGTTTGCGTTAAGAGAATAAATAACGCGAGTCAATAAAATAAACAAAGGGAATTCACACACAGTTATATCGACAATAAGAAAGATTTAACGTTGCTGGTAATCTCGATCGTTGGAAATCACCAGATAGACAGACGTTTTTAAATTAATAAAAAGTTCCCCATGCCGGGAATCGAACCCGGGCCTTCTGGGTGAAAGCCAGATATCCTAGCCACTAGACCACATGGGACATGTGGTAGTTTATCGTATGATGACAAGAAACAAGGTACTTCAGTTGCAGTATGCTGTTTGCATGTGAAGTTTCTTCCATAAAAAGTTAAAAGAAATATTGTCCCTAATCCTAGAATTACATTGAGTAAAATCAAGTTTCATAATCGATAATATAGGGGATGAGTTTATGCTAAGTACTTGAGGGTTTATATGATTTAAGGAGAAAAGAGATTTCGTTATAAAAGGAGTTATCGTTGCGAAATATATTTTAAGAAAAACAAAGAGAAGGCCAAGTGGACTATCGAATGCAAGAGAAAGTGAAACAACCAAAATCTTCAAAAAGAGTATCTGGAATTTCCTTTTCTCTGTGTACTTGATAATTTAGGTAATCCCAATAGCCATGATAAGTTTGGGAAAATATTTATTCGGTGACGGCTTATTTGTAGCCGAAATGCGCGTGTTTTTCCCAAACCATTTATGGCTGTTGGAGTTCTATCATTTATACTTCGCTTGATGTGTCCTATAGGTGTTTTTATTCAATGCGCTCGGTAGTCCTCATGTGCTGCTAGTCGCTTTAAGAAATTTCGCGTTATACAGAAATTATAATCGATATTAAAGTTTTAGCAGTGCGTGAAAAATATTTCTTTTGAATTACGGTGTCACGGTGAGTACACTTGAGCCGCGTCCGAAATGTGTACTTCTGGCTAGATAGCGTGCTTGGCCTGGTAGGTAACAAACTTTCACCTTTCACGGAAACACCCGGAGTCTGTCGGAAATTGTAGCATGCAAGATCCAAGTCGGAAGCGTAAGTCCAAGACCGCTCGCTTTCAACAAATGTAAAAATCGCTATAAAATATTCCGTTCACTTTAGGCTTATAAAATTAATTGATTCGTAATGAAGAGCCCAAGACGAAGCCAACGGTGTGTATCTCATGTCTCGCAGCCTTATAGTTGCGGAGAAAACACGGTTTCATAAATTGGATAAAATGTTGTAAAGCAATAAACCTAGAAATTTTACATCTTGTACGAGTAATAATAAGACGATAACTCCCGTTCTATTAAAATTTAACTGCAATCAGACAAATCGTATTGTAATTATGAACCGGCAAAGGGACGCCTTCGGTCTCAGAGCTCTAAAAAAGGGGGTCTTTTTTCATTCTCACCCCAGAAACGTCTCCTTTAAAAAATCAAAACAATTTAAAACTACCCTCTTCTATGTAGAATTAAATATGCTACACGCTGATATGCCTTTTGCTAAAATCCAATGAGCTTTTGTAGAGGTATTTAGCCGCAAATTCGGGTCTACATACTTTCGGCGACGATGGTAAGTGAACTTGAGCAGTCAGGGAGGTAAAGGGATCTTTTAAACGTTAAGTACGAACGTTTTGCATCTTCTTTTAAATGAGATATATATTAAATTGTGAAGTTGTAAGTTGAAATTAAAAATCCCAAAACTACCTTATAAAGCGTTGCATTTATTATAAATTAATTCATAAATTACGGTATTACAACTTAGTACTAAAATACTACCAAGTCTATCTCGCGAATCTTTTACTATGAAATACTTAAATATAATAAATAAATACCTACTTATTTATTCATCGGGACGGATGATCTAACAATTAAATTCATTTCATTAAGAATTTAAGCAGACAGAATATTCACCGGAAAACCAAACGTGGCCAAAGTAAGTAAGGTTGGACGTTGTAAATTATATTTTAATCCATATCGTGAAATCAAAAATTTGAAATCATAACAATCACAAAATATATAGCCAAGGAAGTTGTTCTTCGTTATTTGTATAATATATTCGTTCAGTTCAGCAAAACTACTTCTTGCTATTCTGTAACGATAACATTAGTCTTAAACAAAATCCTTATAGACAATAACATCCAATGAAACCACTATCTCTTACCGAAAATGCTTTCTAAAATTCAGACGTGGAGATCTAGCGAATATGCAGCAGAAAAGTTCTTAGTCGGCAGTTGCAATACATACCTCGAATTTGCTACAGAAAAATATTCAGTAAAATTTAAACTAGAATTGTTAATATATAAAACAATTTAAAATCATTCAATACATAATCGATCACATTTTCATTCGCCAAAATATTAAAAGAATAATTATGAGTACGCGCACTTAAAGCTTTCCAGGATTTTCATTTTATAATTACCCGATTCCTGTTTTGATGCCTCCATACCGCCATTATAGCTAAGATTCTAGCAATGTTCATATTCCAACCATTAATCGCAAGCATCACAATCTCAAGCTCATCCATTACGCTGACAAACTTACTGCCGTTCATGTCGCCACTATCGTCAAGAGCGTCCGAATCTGAAGTCCGTAGCCTGATCTCTAAGCAGACTATTTTCTACGTCATCATGACGTCACGTTCTAGCATGCTATCTTGAAGTACACATTTCGGATGCGGCTTTGGAATCAATCGGACACTATCGGTTGTAAAGTACATGAATATCACTTATCCACCTATATTTCAAATGTTTAGCCCAGTAATTTGTAATTTTAGACTAGTAGAGAAATTACTGTGGCTCATTGGTTAGCGCTCTTGATTAACGTCAAGTATGCGTTAGAAAAAAAATATTTAAATGTCATTGATAATATTTTGTCGGATTTGACGAGGAACGAAATTATGTTAATTACTAGCGTAATTGCCCGTAAAATATGACGGGTAGGCATGAATTAAGTATTAAGTTCAAATTGAATTTAAAATTAAAGAAACCAACTTTTATAGGCACTGAAAAGTAAGCAATAAATATAAAATTCACGTAATAGCGTGTTACACAGAGTAAAAATAGTTTTGGGCGAACAGAAATTGTTTGACAAAGAAATACATTACGGTATACAGTTCTTATACGGCCAAAATTATTTTAATTTATAAAAAAATTAATTTTGACTCTCACTACTACTTAAAAAGAATTCTATAAAACTCTCTAACTACCCAGTAATCAAGTAAATACCTTAATTTTTTATTTTGTTCACCTCAGAGCCAGCAATGGGTGTTATGTGATACTTGTAGTATCAAAGTATATTGTAATACCATAAGGTTGTTAACACTAATGTAGCGGTTTCTAAGATAAACAATTTGCTTTGCTTTTGTTTTTTTGTCAATAAGGTTCTCGAATGCAAATATTCCATTCAATCGTCAAAGGAACCTTTCACTAAAACGCAATATTTTGACGAAATATTGAATTCTTAAGCAAAATTCGAAACGAAGATTGTAAGTCAATTACTTCTAATTTACTTTTACAAAAGAAAAAAGCCTGCAAGGGAAAAAAAGAAGTGTTCTCTTATGGGGATTTGTATAGAACGTTCCGGAAATACGTACCAACAGAACCTGGGCTTTTATTATATTAACTAGCGTAATTGCCCGTCAAATATGACGGGTATGCGTGAATTAAGTATTAAGTTAAAATTGAAATAAAAATAAATGAAGCCAACTTTTATATACACTAACTAAGTAAGCAATAATTACTTTAGAATCATCGTAGGAGTTATAGACTTAAAACAACGAAGGCCTAAAAGAACGAAAGTTTGTTTTCCTGCCATCGATTTTCGAATACGCGTCGTATCGATCAACAGATCAGTTTTTTAGCGCGAGAACTTGACGCATTCTTAGTACAAAATTTCATTTTGTAAAAACTTTCCCGCTCTGAATTTTATCAGGCATCTCAAGAATCTATATTTCTTTTTCTTTTAATGGGCCAGATACAAATATTGTAGGTCAATTACTTCTAATTTAATTTTGCAATCGAAAAAAGCCTGCAAGTGAAAACAAGAAGTTTCAAACCAGGACTACTGCAGGCTGGTTTCCCAAAGTTGACGTCCCGAATTCATTACTTATATTGACAGGAAATGTTTCAGTATGTGTTAGTCATCCCAAGGAATTCTCATACCATAAGTGCCACATGTAGTTAGTTCATAGTTTATCAGTGATAGAGAAAAAATGGAAAACAAATTCATTCTGTTTTACGTCAAAATCTCTTTCTGCCATTATATTTTGCATGGGTTTTGTGAATAAACGAATTTAATAAACGTACACTTTTTATACGCTAATATGTATGATCAACTGTCCATTTCTGAAAGGTAGTCGAGTGGAAAATGAAATTCGTTCACTCGTCTATGCTCAAGCCGAGTTCGGTAATAATCGTCTCCATGGCAGCAACCCGATAAAATGTGATTTGAAACGCCATGTTTTAGTGGAAATCTAAGATAATACGATCAATTATCAAATTTCGGTGATAAGAATTAGAATTTACATTGTTTTCCCCTTAGAACGATACAAACCTCGCTCCGATATCACAATTGTTAGATATTTTAAAGTATTAAAGAAAACATCTCTGCACGATGAATTTAAGACTTCCTATATAAAACAAATAGGAGAAAAAACGTTCCTGGAATCGAACCCGGTACTTCAATCTTCGCCAAATAAAATACAGCCCGGAGGTGGGCCCTGGCAGCAAGAGCCTCATACCAAGTTTCATGAAAATAAGTCCATTGATGCAAAAGTTGTTAGCGGGACACACACACACAGGACCATTTCGCAATGCTGTTTCATTTGGAAACCAGCCAAAAAAATCGTGATTCATTGATACTTCGCAGTCGGTAGGATTTGAACCTACGCTCCCAGAGGGAATCTGATTTCTAGTCAGACGCCTTAACCACTCGGCCACGACTGCTTCTTATTTTGATCATAACATAAATCAAAATGATAGAAAAACAAAAAATTAATAAAACTAATTAAAATGTAATTTTCTTTAAAAGATCAATTACTGATAAAGGCTAGATTAGGTCTCGACGGCCTAAAGGTTATTTCTAGGAAAGAGGAAAAGCTTTGGAATAATATAAGAGAAGATTAGGCAGAGTGCGCAAGTAAATCAATTTCCTTATGAAAAAATCACGCCAAATATTGAGGAAAGGATGAAGCTTAAGTTCAGAGCAGTCAAGAAAACAATATATAAAATAGTGATTGAGATGGGAAACAATTTGAGGATAATAATAGAAGTTTGCGTTTGGAGAATAAATAACGCGAGTCAATAAAATAAACAAAGGGAATTCACACACAGTTATATCGACAATAAGAAAGATTTAACGTTGCTGGTAATCTCGATCGTTGGAAATCACCAGATAGACAGACGTTTTTAAATTAATAAAAAGTTCCCATGCCGGGAATCGAACCCGGGCCTTCTGGGTGAAAGCCAGATATCCTAGCCACTAGACCACATGGGACATGTGGTAGTTTAATCGTATGATGACAAGAAACAAGGTACTTCAGTTGCAGTATGCCGTTTGCATGTGAAGTTTCTTCCATAAAAAGTTAAAAGAAATATTGTCCCTAATCCTAGAATGTCATTGAGTAAAATCAAGTTTCATAATCGATAATATAGGGGATGAGTTTATGCTATGTACTTGGGGGTTATATGATTTAAGGAGAAAAGAGATTTCGTTATAAAAGGAGTTATCGTTGCGAAATATATTGTAAGAAAAACAAAGAGAAGGCCAAGTGGACTATCGAATGCAAGAGAAAGTGAAACAACCAAAATCTTCAAAAAGAGTATCTGGAATTTCCTTTTCTCTGTGTACTTGATAATTTAGGTAATCCCAATAGCCATGATAAGTTTGGGAAAATATTTATTCGGTGACGGCTTATTTGTAGCCGAAATGCGCGTGTTTTCCCAAACCATTTATGGCTGTTGGAGTTCTATCATTTATACTTCGCTTGATGTGTCCTATAGGTGTTTTTATTCAATGCGCTCGGTAGTCCTCATGTGCTGCTAGTCGCTTTTAAGAAATTTCGCGTTATACAGAAATTATAATCGATATTAAAGTTTTAGCAGTGCGTGAAAAATATTTCTTTTGAATTACGGTGTCACGGTGAGTACACTTGAGCCGCGTCCGAAATGTGTACTTCTGGCTAGATAGCGTGCTTGGCCTGGTAGGTAACAAACTTTCACCTTTCACGGAAACACCCGGAGTCTGTCGGAAATTGTAGCATGCAAGATCCAAGTCGGAAGCGTAAGTCCAAGACCGCTCGCTTTCAACAAATGTAAAAATCGCTATAAAATATTCCGTTCACTTTAGGCTTATAAAATTAATTGATTCGTAATGAAGAGCCCAAGACGAAGCCAACGGTGTGTATCTCATGTCTATCAGCCTTATAGTTGCGGAGAAAACACGGTTTCATAAATTGGATAAAATGTTGTAAAGCAATAAACCTAGAAATTTTACATCTTGTACGAGTAATAATAAGACGATAACTCCCGTTCTATTAAAATTTAACTGCAATCAGACAAATCGTATTGTAATTATGAACCGGCAAAGGGACGCCTTCGGTCTCAGAGCTCTAAAAAGGGGGTCTTTTTTCATTCTCACCCCAGAAACCTCTCCTTTAAAAAATCAAAACAATTTAAAACTACCCTCTTCTATGTAGAATTAAACATGCTACACGCTGATATGCCTTTTGCTAAAATCCAATTAGCTTTTGTAGAGGTATTTAGCCGCAAATTCGTGTCTACATACTTTCGGCGACGATGGTAAGTGAACTTGAGCAGTCAGGGAGGTAAAGGGATCTTTTAAACGTTAAGTACGAACGTTTTGCATCTTCTTTTAAATGAGATATATATTAAATTGTGAAGTTGTAAGTTGAAATTAAAAATTACCTTATAAAGCGCTGCATTTATTATAAATAAATTCATAAATTACGTATTACAACTTAGTACTAAAATACTACCAAGTTTATCTCGCGAATCTTTTACTATGAAATACTTAAATATAATAAATAAATACCTACTTATTTATTCATCGGGGACGGATGATCTAACAATTAAATTCATTTCATTAAGAATTTTAGCAGACAGAATATTCACCGGAAAACCAAACGTGGCCAATGTAAGTACGGTTGGACGTTGTAAATTATATTTTAATCCATATCGTGAAATCAAAAATTTGAAACATAACAATCACAAAATATATAGCCAAGGAAATTGTTCTTCGTTATTTGTATAATATATTGGTTCAGTTCAGCAAAACTACTTCTTGCTATTCTGTAACGATAACATTAGTCTTAAACAAAATCCTTATAGACAATAACATCCAATGAAACCACTATCTCTTACCGAAAATGCTTTCTAAAATTCAGACGTGGAGATCTAGCGAATATGCAGCAGAAAAGTTCTTAGTCGGCAGTTGCAATACATACCTCGAATTTGCTACAGAAAAATATTCAGTAAAATTTAAACTAGAATTGTTAATATATAAAACAATTTAAATCATTCAATACATAATCGATCACATTTTCATTCGCCAAAATATTAAAAGAATAATTATGAGTACGCGCACTTAAAGCTTTCCAGGATTTTCATTTTATAATTACCCGATTCCTGTTTTGATGCCTCCATACCGCCATTATAGCTAAGATTCTAACAATGTGCATATTCCAACCATTAATCGCAAGCATCACAATCTCAAGCTCCTCCATTACGCTGACAAACTTACTGCCGTTCATGTCGCCACTATCGTCAAGGGCGTCCGAATCTGAAGTCCGTAGCCTGATCTCTAAGCAGACTATTTTCTACGTCATCATGACGTCACGTTCTAGCATGCTATCTTGAAGTACACATTTCGGATGCGGCTTTGGAATCAATCGGACACTATCGGGTGTAAAGTAAATGAACATCGCTTATCCACCTATATTTCAAATGTTTAGCCCAGTAATTTGTAATTTTAGACTAGTAGAGAAATTAATGTGGACCATTGGTTAGCGCTCTTGATTAACTTCAAGTATGCGTTACAAAAAAATATTTAAATATCATTGATAATATTTTGTCGGATTTGACGAGCAACGAAATTATGTTAATTACTAGCGTAATTGCCCGTAAAATATGACGGGTAGGCATGAATTAAGTATTAAGTTCAAATTGAATTTAAAATTAAAGAAACCAACTTTTATAGGCACTGAAAAGTAAGCAATAAATATAAAATTCACGTAATAGCGTGTTACACAGAGTAAAAATAGTTTTGGGCGAACAGAAATTGTTTGACAAAGAAATACATTACGGTATCCAGTTCTTATACGGCCAAAATTATTTTTAATTTATAAAAAAATTAATTTTGTCTCTCACTACTACTTAAAAAGACATCTATAAAACTCTCTAACTACCAGTAATCAAGTAAATACCTTAATTTTTTATTTTGTTCACCTCAGGCCAGCAAATGGGTGTTATGTGATACTTGTAGTATCAAAGTATATTGTAATACCATAAGGTTGTTAACACTAATGTAGCGGTTTCTATGATAAACAATTTGCTTTGCTTTTGTTTTTTTGTCAATAAGGTTCTCGAATGCAATATTCCATTCAATCGTCAAAGGAACCTTTCACTAAAAACGCAATATTTTGACGAAATATTGAATTCTTAAGCAAAATTCGAAACGAAGATAGTAAGTCAATTACTTCTAATTTACTTTTACAAAAGAAAAAAGCCTGCAAGGGAAAAAAAGAAGTGTTCTCTTATGGGGATTTGTATAGAACGTTCCGGAAATACGTACCAACAGAACCTGGGCTTTTATTATATTAACTAGCGTAATTGCCCGTCAAATATGACGGGTATGCGTGAATTAAGTATTAAGTTAAAATTGAAATAAAAATAAATGAAGCCAACTTTTATATACACTACAAAGTAAGCAATAATTACTTAGAATCATCGTAGGAGTTATAGACTTAAAACAACGAAGGCCTAAAAGAACGAAAGTTTGTTTTCCTGCCATCGATTTTCGAATACGCGTCGTATCGATCAACAGATCAGTTTTTAGCGCGAGAACTTGACGCATTCTTAGTACAAAATTTCATTTTGTAAAAACTTTCCCGCTGAATTTTATCAGGCATCTCAAGAATCTATATTTCTTTTTCTTTTAATGGGCCAGATACAAATATTGTAGGTCAATTACTTCTAATTTAATTTTGCAATCGAAAAAAGCCTGCAAGTGAAAACAAGAAGTTTCAAACCAGGACTAATGCAGGCTGGTTTCCCAAAGTTGACGTCCCGAATTCATTACTTATATTGACAGGAAATGTTTCAGTATGTGTTAGTCATCCCAAGGAATTCTCATACCATAAGTGCCACATGTAGTTAGTTCATAGTTTATCAGTGATAGAGAAAAAATGGAAAACAAATTCATTCTGTTTTACGTCAAAATCTCTTTCTGCCATTATATTTTGCATGGGTTTTGTGAATAAACGAATTTAATAAACGTACACTTTTTATACGCTAATATGTATGGATCAACTGTCCATTTCTGAAAGGTAGTCGAGTGGAAAATGAAATTCGTTCACTCGTCTATGCTCAAGCCGAGTTCGGTAATAATCGTCTCCATGGCAGCAACCCGATAAAATGTGATTTGAAACGCCATGTTTTAGTGGAAATCTAAGATAATACGATCAATTATCAAATTTCGGTGATAAGAATTAGAATTTACATTGTTTTCCCCTTAGAACGATACAAACCTCGCTCCGATATCACAATTGTTAGATATTTTAAAGTATTAAAGAAAACATCTCTGCACGATGAATTTAAGACTTCCTATATAAAACAAATAGGAGAAAAAACGTTCCTGGAATCGAACCCGGTACTTCAATCTTCGCCAAATAAAATACAGCCCGGAGGTGGGCCCTGGCAGCAAGAGCCTCATACCAAGTTTCATGAAAATAAGTCCATTGATGCAAAAGTTGTTAGCGGGACACACACACACAGGACCATTTCGCAATGCTGTTTCATTTGGAAACCAGCCAAAAAAATCGTGATTCATTGATACTTCGCAGTCGGTAGGATTTGAACCTACGCTCCCAGAGGGAATCTGATTTCTAGTCAGACGCCTTAACCACTCGGCCACGACTGCTTCTTATTTTGATCATAACATAAATCAAAATGATAGAAAAACAAAAAATTAATAAAACTAATTAAAATGTAATTTTCTTTAAAAGATCAATTACTGATAAAGGCTAGATTAGGTCTCGACGGCCTAAAGGTTATTTCTAGGAAAGAGGAAAAGCTTTGGAATAATATAAGAGAAGATTAGGCAGAGTGCGCAAGTAAATCAATTTCCTTATGAAAAAATCACGCCAAATATTGAGGAAAGGATGAAGCTTAAGTTCAGAGCAGTCAAGAAAACAATATATAAAATAGTGATTGAGATGGGAAACAATTTGAGGATAATAATAGAAGTTTGCGTTTGGAGAATAAATAACGCGAGTCAATAAAATAAACAAAGGGAATTCACACACAGTTATATCGACAATAAGAAAGATTTAACGTTGCTGGTAATCTCGATCGTTGGAAATCACCAGATAGACAGACGTTTTTAAATTAATAAAAAGTTCCCATGCCGGGAATCGAACCCGGGCCTTCTGGGTGAAAGCCAGATATCCTAGCCACTAGACCACATGGGACATGTGGTAGTTTATCGTATGATGACAAGAAACAAGGTACTTCAGTTGCAGTATGCCGTTTGCATGTGAAGTTTCTTCCATAAAAAGTTAAAAGAAATATTGTCCCTAATCCTAGAATGTCATTGAGTAAAATCAAGTTTCATAATCGATAATATAGGGGATGAGTTTATGCTAAGTACTTGGGGGTTTATATGATTTAAGGAGAAAAGAGATTTCGTTATAAAAGGAGTTATCGTTGCGAAATATATTGTAAGAAAAACAAAGAGAAGGCCAAGTGGACTATCGAATGCAAGAGAAAGTGAAACAACCAAAATCTTCAAAAAGAGTATCTGGAATTTCCTTTTCTCTGTGTACTTGATAATTTAGGTAATCCCAATAGCCATGATAAGTTTGGGAAAATATTTATTCGGTGACGGCTTATTTGTAGCCGAAATGCGCGTGTTTTCCCAAACCATTTATGGCTGTTGGAGTTCTATCATTTATACTTCGCTTGATGTGTCCTATAGGTGTTTTTATTCAATGCGCTCGGTAGTCCTCATGTGCTGCTAGTCGCTTTTAAGAAATTTCGCGTTATACAGAAATTATAATCGATATTAAAGTTTTAGCAGTGCGTGAAAAATATTTCTTTTGAATTACGGTGTCACGGTGAGTACACTTGAGCCGCGTCCGAAATGTGTACTTCTGGCTAGATAGCGTGCTTGGCCTGGTAGGTAACAAACTTTCACCTTTCACGGAAACACCCGGAGTCTGTCGGAAATTGTAGCATGCAAGATCCAAGTCGGAAGCGTAAGTCCAAGACCGCTCGCTTTCAACAAATGTAAAAATCGCTATAAAATATTCCGTTCACTTTAGGCTTATAAAATTAATTGATTCGTAATGAAGAGCCCAAGACGAAGCCAACGGTGTGTATCTCATGTCTCGCAGCCTTATAGTTGCGGAGAAAACACGGTTTCATAAATTGGATAAAATGTTGTAAAGCAATAAACCTAGAAATTTTACATCTTGTACGAGTAATAATAAGACGATAACTCCCGTTCTATTAAAATTTAACTGCAATCAGACAAATCGTATTGTAATTATGAACCGGCAAAGGGACGCCTTCGGTCTCAGAGCTCTAAAAAGGGGGTCTTTTTTCATTCTCACCCCAGAAACGTCTCCTTTAAAAAATCAAAACAATTTAAAACTACCCTCTTCTATGTAGAATTAAACATGCTACACGCTGATATGCCTTTTGCTAAAATCCAATGAGCTTTTGTAGAGGTATTTAGCCGCAAATTCGGGTCTACATACTTTCGGCGACGATGGTAAGTGAACTTGAGCAGTCAGGGAGGTAAAGGGATCTTTTAAACGTTAAGTACGAACGTTTTGCATCTTCTTTTAAATGAGATATATATTAAATTGTGAAGTTGTAAGTTGAAATTAAAAATTACCTTATAAAGCGCTGCATTTATTATAAATAAATTCATAAATTACGTATTACAACTTAGTACTAAAATACTACCAAGTTTATCTCGCGAATCTTTTACTATGAAATACTTAAATATAATAAATAAATACCTACTTATTTATTCATCGGGGACGGATGATCTAACAATTAAATTCATTTCATTAAGAATTTTAGCAGACAGAATATTCACCGGAAAACCAAACGTGGCCAATGTAAGTACGGTTGGACGTTGTAAATTATATTTTAATCCATATCGTGAAATCAAAAATTTGAAACATAACAATCACAAAATATATAGCCAAGGAAATTGTTCTTCGTTATTTGTATAATATATTGGTTCAGTTCAGCAAAACTACTTCTTGCTATTCTGTAACGATAACATTAGTCTTAAACAAAATCCTTATAGACAATAACATCCAATGAAACCACTATCTCTTACCGAAAATGCTTTCTAAAATTCAGACGTGGAGATCTAGCGAATATGCAGCAGAAAAGTTCTTAGTCGGCAGTTGCAATACATACCTCGAATTTGCTACAGAAAAATATTCAGTAAAATTTAAACTAGAATTGTTAATATATAAAACAATTTAAATCATTCAATACATAATCGATCACATTTTCATTCGCCAAAATATTAAAAGAATAATTATGAGTACGCGCACTTAAAGCTTTCCAGGATTTTCATTTTATAATTACCCGATTCCTGTTTTGATGCCTCCATACCGCCATTATAGCTAAGATTCTAACAATGTGCATATTCCAACCATTAATCGCAAGCATCACAATCTCAAGCTCCTCCATTACGCTGACAAACTTACTGCCGTTCATGTCGCCACTATCGTCAAGGGCGTCCGAATCTGAAGTCCGTAGCCTGATCTCTAAGCAGACTATTTTCTACGTCATCATGACGTCACGTTCTAGCATGCTATCTTGAAGTACACATTTCGGATGCGGCTTTGGAATCAATCGGACACTATCGGGTGTAAAGTAAATGAACATCGCTTATCCACCTATATTTCAAATGTTTAGCCCAGTAATTTGTAATTTTAGACTAGTAGAGAAATTAATGTGGACCATTGGTTAGCGCTCTTGATTAACTTCAAGTATGCGTTACAAAAAAATATTTAAATATCATTGATAATATTTTGTCGGATTTGACGAGCAACGAAATTATGTTAATTACTAGCGTAATTGCCCGTAAAATATGACGGGTAGGCATGAATTAAGTATTAAGTTCAAATTGAATTTAAAATTAAAGAAACCAACTTTTATAGGCACTGAAAAGTAAGCAATAAATATAAAATTCACGTAATAGCGTGTTACACAGAGTAAAAATAGTTTTGGGCGAACAGAAATTGTTTGACAAAGAAATACATTACGGTATCCAGTTCTTATACGGCCAAAATTATTTTTAATTTATAAAAAAATTAATTTTGTCTCTCACTACTACTTAAAAAGACATCTATAAAACTCTCTAACTACCAGTAATCAAGTAAATACCTTAATTTTTTATTTTGTTCACCTCAGGCCAGCAAATGGGTGTTATGTGATACTTGTAGTATCAAAGTATATTGTAATACCATAAGGTTGTTAACACTAATGTAGCGGTTTCTATGATAAACAATTTGCTTTGCTTTTGTTTTTTTGTCAATAAGGTTCTCGAATGCAATATTCCATTCAATCGTCAAAGGAACCTTTCACTAAAAACGCAATATTTTGACGAAATATTGAATTCTTAAGCAAAATTCGAAACGAAGATAGTAAGTCAATTACTTCTAATTTACTTTTACAAAAGAAAAAAGCCTGCAAGGGAAAAAAAGAAGTGTTCTCTTATGGGGATTTGTATAGAACGTTCCGGAAATACGTACCAACAGAACCTGGGCTTTTATTATATTAACTAGCGTAATTGCCCGTCAAATATGACGGGTATGCGTGAATTAAGTATTAAGTTAAAATTGAAATAAAAATAAATGAAGCCAACTTTTATATACACTACAAAGTAAGCAATAATTACTTAGAATCATCGTAGGAGTTATAGACTTAAAACAACGAAGGCCTAAAAGAACGAAAGTTTGTTTTCCTGCCATCGATTTTCGAATACGCGTCGTATCGATCAACAGATCAGTTTTTAGCGCGAGAACTTGACGCATTCTTAGTACAAAATTTCATTTTGTAAAAACTTTCCCGCTGAATTTTATCAGGCATCTCAAGAATCTATATTTCTTTTTCTTTTAATGGGCCAGATACAAATATTGTAGGTCAATTACTTCTAATTTAATTTTGCAATCGAAAAAAGCCTGCAAGTGAAAACAAGAAGTTTCAAACCAGGACTAATGCAGGCTGGTTTCCCAAAGTTGACGTCCCGAATTCATTACTTATATTGACAGGAAATGTTTCAGTATGTGTTAGTCATCCCAAGGAATTCTCATACCATAAGTGCCACATGTAGTTAGTTCATAGTTTATCAGTGATAGAGAAAAAATGGAAAACAAATTCATTCTGTTTTACGTCAAAATCTCTTTCTGCCATTATATTTTGCATGGGTTTTGTGAATAAACGAATTTAATAAACGTACACTTTTTATACGCTAATATGTATGGATCAACTGTCCATTTCTGAAAGGTAGTCGAGTGGAAAATGAAATTCGTTCACTCGTCTATGCTCAAGCCGAGTTCGGTAATAATCGTCTCCATGGCAGCAACCCGATAAAATGTGATTTGAAACGCCATGTTTTAGTGGAAATCTAAGATAATACGATCAATTATCAAATTTCGGTGATAAGAATTAGAATTTACATTGTTTTCCCCTTAGAACGATACAAACCACGCTCCGATATCACAATTGTTAGATATTTTAAAGTATTAAAGAAAACATCTCTGCACGATGAATTTAAGACTTCCTATATAAAACAAATAGGACAAAAAAACGTTCCTGGAATCGAACCCGGTACTTCAATCTTCGCCAAATAAAATACAGCCCGGAGGTGGGCCCTGGCAGCACGAGCCTCATACCAAGTTTCATGAAAATAAGTCCATTGATGCAAAAGTTGTTAGTGGGACACACACACACAGGACCATTTCGCAATGCTGTTTCATTTGGAAACCAGCCTAAAAAATGATGATTCATAGATATTTCGCAGTCGGTAGGATTTGAACCTACGCTCCCAGAGGGAATCTGATTTCTAGTCAGACGCCTTAACCACTCGGCCACGACTGCTTCTTATTTTGATCATAACATAAATCAAAATGATAGAAAAACAAAAAATTAATAAAACTAATTAAAATGTAATTTTCTTTAAAAGATCAATTACTGATAAAGGCTAGATTAGGTCTCAACGGCCTAGAGGTTATTTCTAGGAAAGAGGAAAAGCTTTGGAATAATATAAGAGAAGATTAGGCAGAGTGCGCAAGTAAATCAATTTCCTTATGAAAAAATCACGCCAAATATTGAGGAAAGGATGAAGCTTAAGTTCAGAGCAGTCAAGAAAACAATATATAAAATAGTGATTGAGATGGGAAACAATTTGAGGATAATAATAGAAGTTTGCGTTTGGAGAATAAATAACGCGAGTCAATAAAATAAACAAAGGGAATTCACACACAGTTATATCGACAATAAGAAAGATTTAACGTTGCTGGTAATCTCGATCGTTGGAAATCACCAGATAGACAGACGTTTTTAAATTAATAAAAAGTTCCCATGCCGGGAATCGAACCCGGGCCTTCTGGGTGAAAGCCAGATATCCTAGCCACTAGACCACATGGGACATGTGGTAGTTTATCGTATGATGACAAGAAACAAGGTACTTCAGTTGCAGTATGCTGTTTGCATGTGAAGTTTCTTCCATAAAAAGTTAAAAGAAATATTGTCCCTAATCCTAGAATTACATTGAGTAAAATCAAGTTTCATAATCGATAATATAGGGGATGAGTTTATGCTAAGTACTTGAGGGTTTATATGATTTAAGGAGAAAAGAGATTTCGTTATAAAAGGAGTTATCGTTGCGAAATATATTTTAAGAAAAACAAAGAGAAGGCCAAGTGGACTATCGAATGCAAGAGAAAGTGAAACAACCAAAATCTTCAAAAAGAGTATCTGGAATTTCCTTTTCTCTGTGTACTTGATAATTTAGGTAATCCCAATAGCCATGATAAGTTTGGGAAAATATTTATTCGGTGACGGCTTATTTGTAGCCGAAATGCGCGTGTTTTCCCAAACCATTTATGGCTGTTGGAGTTCTATCATTTATACTTCGCTTGATGTGTCCTATAGGTGTTTTTATTCAATGCGCTCGGTAGTCCTCATGTGCTGCTAGTCGCTTTTAAGAAATTTCGCGTTATACAGAAATTATAATCGATATTAAAGTTTTAGCAGTGCGTGAAAAATATTTCTTTTGAATTACGGTGTCACGGTGAGTACACTTGAGCCGCGTCCGAAATGTGTACTTCTGGCTAGATAGCGTGCTTGGCCTGGTAGGTAACAAACTTTCACCTTTCACGGAAACACCCGGAGTCTGTCGGAAATTGTAGCATGCAAGATCCAAGTCGGAAGCGTAAGTCCAAGACCGCTCGCTTTCAACAAATGTAAAAATCGCTATAAAATATTCCGTTCACTTTAGGCTTATAAAATTAATTGATTCGTAATGAAGAGCCCAAGACGAAGCCAACGGTGTGTATCTCATGTCTATCAGCCTTATAGTTGCGGAGAAAACACGGTTTCATAAATTGGATAAAATGTTGTAAAGCAATAAACCTAGAAATTTTACATCTTGTACGAGTAATAATAAGACGATAACTCCCGTTCTATTAAAATTTAACTGCAATCAGACAAATCGTATTGTAATTATGAACCGGCAAAGGGACGCCTTCGGTCTCAGAGCTCTAAAAAGGGGGTCTTTTTTCATTCTCACCCCAGAAACGTCTCCTTTAAAAAATCAAAACAATTTAAAACTACCCTCTTCTATGTAGAATTAAATATGCTACACGCTGATATGCCTTTTGCTAAAATCCAATGAGCTTTTGTAGAGGTATTTAGCCGCAAATTCGGGTCTACATACTTTCGGCGACGATGGTAAGTGAACTTGAGCAGTCAGGGAGGTAAAGGGATCTTTTAAACGTTAAGTACGAACGTTTTGCATCTTCTTTTAAATGAGATATATATTAAATTGTGAAGTTGTAAGTTGAAATTAAAAATCCCAAAACTACCTTATAAAGCGTTGCATTTATTATAAATTAATTCATAAATTACGTATTACAACTTAGTACTAAAATACTACCAAGTCTATCTCGCGAATCTTTTACTATGAAATACTTAAATATAATAAATAAATACCTACTTATTTATTCATCGGGGACGGATGATCTAACAATTAAATTCATTTCATTAAGAATTTAAGCAGACAGAATATTCACCGGAAAACCAAACGTGGCCAATGTAAGTAAGGTTGGACGTTGTAAATTATATTTTAATCCATATCGTGAAATCAAAAATTTGAAACATAACAATCACAAAATATATAGCCAAGGAAATTGTTCTTCGTTATTTGTATAATATATTCGTTCAGTTCAGCAAAACTACTTCTTGCTATTCTGTAACGATAACATTAGTCTTAAACAAAATCCTTATAGACAATAACATCCAATGAAACCACTATCTCTTACCGAAAATGCTTTCTAAAATTCAGACGTGGAGATCTAGCGAATATGCAGCAGAAAAGTTCTTAGTCGGCAGTTGCAATACATACCTCGAATTTGCTACAGAAAAATATTCAGTAAAATTTAAACTAGAATTGTTAATATATAAAACAATTTAAATCATTCAATACATAATCGATCACATTTTCATTCGCCAAAATATTAAAAGAATAATTATGAGTACGCGCACTTAAAGCTTTCCAGGATTTTCATTTTATAATTACCCGATTCCTGTTTTGATGCCTCCATACCGCCATTATAGCTAAGATTCTAGCAATGTTCATATTCCAACCATTAATCGCAAGCATCACAATCTCAAGCTCATCCATTACGCTGACAAACTTACTGCCGTTCATGTCGCCACTATCGTCAAGAGCGTCCGAATCTGAAGTCCGTAGCCTGATCTCTAAGCAGACTATTTTCTACGTCATCATGACGTCACGTTCTAGCATGCTATCTTGAAGTACACATTTCGGATGCGGCTTTGGAATCAATCGGACACTATCGGTTGTAAAGTACATGAATATCACTTATCCACCTATATTTCAAATGTTTAGCCCAGTAATTTGTAATTTTAGACTAGTAGAGAAATTACTGTGGCTCATTGGTTAGCGCTCTTGATTAACGTCAAGTATGCGTTAGAAAAAAATATTTAAATGTCATTGATAATATTTTGTCGGATTTGACGAGGAACGAAATTATGTTAATTACTAGCGTAATTGCCCGTAAAATATGACGGGTAGGCATGAATTAAGTATTAAGTTCAAATTGAATTTAAAATTAAAGAAACCAACTTTTATAGGCACTGAAAAGTAAGCAATAAATATAAAATTCACGTAATAGCGTGTTACACAGAGTAAAAATAGTTTTGGGCGAACAGAAATTGTTTGACAAAGAAATACATTACGGTATACAGTTCTTATACGGCCAAAATTATTTTTAATTTATAAAAAAATTAATTTTGTCTCTCACTACTACTTAAAAAGACATCTATAAAACTCTCTAACTACCAGTAATCAAGTAAATACCTTATTTTTTTATTTTGTTCACCTCAGGCCAGCAAATGGGTGTTATGTGATACTTGTAGTATCAAAGTATATTGTAATACCATAAGGTTGTTAACACTAATGTAGCGGTTTCTATGATAAACAATTTGCTTTGCTTTTGTTTTTTTGTCAATAAGGTTCTCGAATGCAATATTCCATTCAATCGTCAAAGGAACCTTTCACTAAAAACGCAATATTTTGACGAAATATTGAATTTTTAAGCAAAATTCGAAACGAAGATAGTAAGTCAATTACTTCTAATTTACTTTTACAAAAGAAAAAAGCCTGCAAGGGAAAAAAAGAAGTGTTCTCTTATGGGGATTTGTATAGAACGTTCCGGAAATACGTACCAACAGAACCTGGGCTTTTATTATATTAACTAGCGTAATTGCCCGTCAAATATGACGGGTATGCGTGAATTAAGTATTAAGTTAAAATTGAAATAAAAATAAATTAAGCCAACTTTTATATACACTACAAAGTAAGCAATAATTACTTAGAATCATCGTAGGAGTTATAGACTTAAAACAACGAAGGCCTAAAAGAACGAAAGTTTGTTTTCCTGCCATCGATTTTCGAATACGCGTCGTATCGATCAACAGATCAGTTTTTAGCGCGAGAACTTGACGCATTCTTAGTACAAAATTTCATTTTGTAAAAACTTTCCCGCTGAATTTTATCAGGCATCTCAAGAATCTATATTTCTTTTTCTTTTAATGGGCCAGATACAAATATTGTAGGTCAATTACTTCTAATTTAATTTTGCAATCGAAAAAAGCCTGCAAGTGAAAACAAGAAGTTTCAAACCAGGACTAATGCAGGCTGGTTTCCCAAAGTTGACGTCCCGAATTCATTACTTATATTGACAGGAAATGTTTCAGTATGTGTTAGTCATCCCAAGGAATTCTCATACCATAAATGCCACATGTAGTTAGTTCATAGTTTATCAGTGATAGAGAAAAAATGGAAAACAAATTCATTCTGTTTTACGTCAAAATCTCTTTCTGCCATTATATTTTGCATGGGTTTTGTGAATAAACGAATTTAATAAACGTACACTTTTTATACGCTAATATGTATGGATCAACTGTCCATTTCTGAAAGGTAGTCGAGTGGAAAATGAAATTCGTTCACTCGTCTATGCTCAAGCCGAGTTCGGTAATAATCGTCTCCATGGCAGCAACCCGATAAAATGTGATTTGAAACGCCATGTTTTAGTGGAAATCTAAGATAATACGATCAATTATCAAATTTCGGTGATAAGAATTAGAATTTACATTGTTTTCCCCTTAGAACGATACAAACCACGCTCCGATATCACAATTGTTAGATATTTTAAAGTATTAAAGAAAACATCTCTGCACGATGAATTTAAGACTTCCTATATAAAACAAATAGGACAAAAAAACGTTCCTGGAATCGAACCCGGTACTTCAATCTTCGCCAAATAAAATACAGCCCGGAGGTGGGCCCTGGCAGCACGAGCCTCATACCAAGTTTCATGAAAATAAGTCCATTGATGCAAAAGTTGTTAGTGGGACACACACACACAGGACCATTTCGCAATGCTGTTTCATTTGGAAACCAGCCTAAAAAATGATGATTCATAGATATTTCGCAGTCGGTAGGATTTGAACCTACGCTCCCAGAGGGAATCTGATTTCTAGTCAGACGCCTTAACCACTCGGCCACGACTGCTTCTTATTTTGATCATAACATAAATCAAAATGATAGAAAAACAAAAAATTAATAAAACTAATTAAAATGTAATTTTCTTTAAAAGATCAATTACTGATAAAGGCTAGATTAGGTCTCAACGGCCTAGAGGTTATTTCTAGGAAAGAGGAAAAGCTTTGGAATAATATAAGAGAAGATTAGGCAGAGTGCGCAAGTAAATCAATTTCCTTATGAAAAAATCACGCCAAATATTGAGGAAAGGATGAAGCTTAAGTTCAGAGCAGTCAAGAAAACAATATATAAAATAGTGATTGAGATGGGAAACAATTTGAGGATAATAATAGAAGTTTGCGTTAAGAGAATAAATAACGCGAGTCAATAAAATAAACAAAGGGAATTCACACACAGTTATATCGACAATAAGAAAGATTTAACGTTGCTGGTAATCTCGATCGTTGGAAATCACCAGATAGACAGACGTTTTTAAATTAATAAAAAGTTCCCATGCCGGGAATCGAACCCGGGCCTTCTGGGTGAAAGCCAGATATCCTAGCCACTAGACCACATGGGACATGTGGTAGTTTATCGTATGATGACAAGAAACAAGGTACTTCAGTTGCAGTATGCTGTTTGCATGTGAAGTTTCTTCCATAAAAAGTTAAAAGAAATATTGTCCCTAATCCTAGAATTACATTGAGTAAAATCAAGTTTCATAATCGATAATATAGGGGATGAGTTTATGCTAAGTACTTGAGGGTTTATATGATTTAAGGAGAAAAGAGATTTCGTTATAAAAGGAGTTATCGTTGCGAAATATATTTTAAGAAAAACAAAGAGAAGGCCAAGTGGACTATCGAATGCAAGAGAAAGTGAAACAACCAAAATCTTCAAAAAGAGTATCTGGAATTTCCTTTTCTCTGTGTACTTGATAATTTAGGTAATCCCAATAGCCATGATAAGTTTGGGAAAATATTTATTCGGTGACGGCTTATTTGTAGCCGAAATGCGCGTGTTTTCCCAAACCATTTATGGCTGTTGGAGTTCTATCATTTATACTTCGCTTGATGTGTCCTATAGGTGTTTTTATTCAATGCGCTCGGTAGTCCTCATGTGCTGCTAGTCGCTTTTAAGAAATTTCGCGTTATACAGAAATTATAATCGATATTAAAGTTTTAGCAGTGCGTGAAAAATATTTCTTTTGAATTACGGTGTCACGGTGAGTACACTTGAGCCGCGTCCGAAATGTGTACTTCTGGCTAGATAGCGTGCTTGGCCTGGTAGGTAACAAACTTTCACCTTTCACGGAAACACCCGGAGTCTGTCGGAAATTGTAGCATGCAAGATCCAAGTCGGAAGCGTAAGTCCAAGACCGCTCGCTTTCAACAAATGTAAAAATCGCTATAAAATATTCCGTTCACTTTAGGCTTATAAAATTAATTGATTCGTAATGAAGAGCCCAAGACGAAGCCAACGGTGTGTATCTCATGTCTATCAGCCTTATAGTTGCGGAGAAAACACGGTTTCATAAATTGGATAAAATGTTGTAAAGCAATAAACCTAGAAATTTTACATCTTGTACGAGTAATAATAAGACGATAACTCCCGTTCTATTAAAATTTAACTGCAATCAGACAAATCGTATTGTAATTATGAACCGGCAAAGGGACGCCTTCGGTCTCAGAGCTCTAAAAAGGGGGTCTTTTTTCATTCTCACCCCAGAAACGTCTCCTTTAAAAAATCAAAACAATTTAAAACTACCCTCTTCTATGTAGAATTAAATATGCTACACGCTGATATGCCTTTTGCTAAAATCCAATGAGCTTTTGTAGAGGTATTTAGCCGCAAATTCGGGTCTACATACTTTCGGCGACGATGGTAAGTGAACTTGAGCAGTCAGGGAGGTAAAGGGATCTTTTAAACGTTAAGTACGAACGTTTTGCATCTTCTTTTAAATGAGATATATATTAAATTGTGAAGTTGTAAGTTGAAATTAAAAATCCCAAAACTACCTTATAAAGCGTTGCATTTATTATAAATTAATTCATAAATTACGTATTACAACTTAGTACTAAAATACTACCAAGTCTATCTCGCGAATCTTTTACTATGAAATACTTAAATATAATAAATAAATACCTACTTATTTATTCATCGGGGACGGATGATCTAACAATTAAATTCATTTCATTAAGAATTTAAGCAGACAGAATATTCACCGGAAAACCAAACGTGGCCAATGTAAGTAAGGTTGGACGTTGTAAATTATATTTTAATCCATATCGTGAAATCAAAAATTTGAAACATAACAATCACAAAATATATAGCCAAGGAAATTGTTCTTCGTTATTTGTATAATATATTCGTTCAGTTCAGCAAAACTACTTCTTGCTATTCTGTAACGATAACATTAGTCTTAAACAAAATCCTTATAGACAATAACATCCAATGAAACCACTATCTCTTACCGAAAATGCTTTCTAAAATTCAGACGTGGAGATCTAGCGAATATGCAGCAGAAAAGTTCTTAGTCGGCAGTTGCAATACATACCTCGAATTTGCTACAGAAAAATATTCAGTAAAATTTAAACTAGAATTGTTAATATATAAAACAATTTAAATCATTCAATACATAATCGATCACATTTTCATTCGCCAAAATATTAAAAGAATAATTATGAGTACGCGCACTTAAAGCTTTCCAGGATTTTCATTTTATAATTACCCGATTCCTGTTTTGATGCCTCCATACCGCCATTATAGCTAAGATTCTAGCAATGTTCATATTCCAACCATTAATCGCAAGCATCACAATCTCAAGCTCATCCATTACGCTGACAAACTTACTGCCGTTCATGTCGCCACTATCGTCAAGAGCGTCCGAATCTGAAGTCCGTAGCCTGATCTCTAAGCAGACTATTTTCTACGTCATCATGACGTCACGTTCTAGCATGCTATCTTGAAGTACACATTTCGGATGCGGCTTTGGAATCAATCGGACACTATCGGTTGTAAAGTACATGAATATCACTTATCCACCTATATTTCAAATGTTTAGCCCAGTAATTTGTAATTTTAGACTAGTAGAGAAATTACTGTGGCTCATTGGTTAGCGCTCTTGATTAACGTCAAGTATGCGTTAGAAAAAAATATTTAAATGTCATTGATAATATTTTGTCGGATTTGACGAGGAACGAAATTATGTTAATTACTAGCGTAATTGCCCGTAAAATATGACGGGTAGGCATGAATTAAGTATTAAGTTCAAATTGAATTTAAAATTAAAGAAACCAACTTTTATAGGCACTGAAAAGTAAGCAATAAATATAAAATTCACGTAATAGCGTGTTACACAGAGTAAAAATAGTTTTGGGCGAACAGAAATTGTTTGACAAAGAAATACATTACGGTATACAGTTCTTATACGGCCAAAATTATTTTTAATTTATAAAAAAATTAATTTTGTCTCTCACTACTACTTAAAAAGACATCTATAAAACTCTCTAACTACCAGTAATCAAGTAAATACCTTATTTTTTTATTTTGTTCACCTCAGGCCAGCAAATGGGTGTTATGTGATACTTGTAGTATCAAAGTATATTGTAATACCATAAGGTTGTTAACACTAATGTAGCGGTTTCTATGATAAACAATTTGCTTTGCTTTTGTTTTTTTGTCAATAAGGTTCTCGAATGCAATATTCCATTCAATCGTCAAAGGAACCTTTCACTAAAAACGCAATATTTTGACGAAATATTGAATTTTTAAGCAAAATTCGAAACGAAGATAGTAAGTCAATTACTTCTAATTTACTTTTACAAAAGAAAAAAGCCTGCAAGGGAAAAAAAGAAGTGTTCTCTTATGGGGATTTGTATAGAACGTTCCGGAAATACGTACCAACAGAACCTGGGCTTTTATTATATTAACTAGCGTAATTGCCCGTCAAATATGACGGGTATGCGTGAATTAAGTATTAAGTTAAAATTGAAATAAAAATAAATTAAGCCAACTTTTATATACACTACAAAGTAAGCAATAATTACTTAGAATCATCGTAGGAGTTATAGACTTAAAACAACGAAGGCCTAAAAGAACGAAAGTTTGTTTTCCTGCCATCGATTTTCGAATACGCGTCGTATCGATCAACAGATCAGTTTTTAGCGCGAGAACTTGACGCATTCTTAGTACAAAATTTCATTTTGTAAAAACTTTCCCGCTGAATTTTATCAGGCATCTCAAGAATCTATATTTCTTTTTCTTTTAATGGGCCAGATACAAATATTGTAGGTCAATTACTTCTAATTTAATTTTGCAATCGAAAAAAGCCTGCAAGTGAAAACAAGAAGTTTCAAACCAGGACTAATGCAGGCTGGTTTCCCAAAGTTGACGTCCCGAATTCATTACTTATATTGACAGGAAATGTTTCAGTATGTGTTAGTCATCCCAAGGAATTCTCATACCATAAATGCCACATGTAGTTAGTTCATAGTTTATCAGTGATAGAGAAAAAATGGAAAACAAATTCATTCTGTTTTACGTCAAAATCTCTTTCTGCCATTATATTTTGCATGGGTTTTGTGAATAAACGAATTTAATAAACGTACACTTTTTATACGCTAATATGTATGGATCAACTGTCCATTTCTGAAAGGTAGTCGAGTGGAAAATGAAATTCGTTCACTCGTCTATGCTCAAGCCGAGTTCGGTAATAATCGTCTCCATGGCAGCAACCCGATAAAATGTGATTTGAAACGCCATGTTTTAGTGGAAATCTAAGATAATACGATCAATTATCAAATTTCGGTGATAAGAATTAGAATTTACATTGTTTTCCCCTTAGAACGATACAAACCACGCTCCGATATCACAATTGTTAGATATTTTAAAGTATTAAAGAAAACATCTCTGCACGATGAATTTAAGACTTCCTATATAAAACAAATAGGACAAAAAAACGTTCCTGGAATCGAACCCGGTACTTCAATCTTCGCCAAATAAAATACAGCCCGGAGGTGGGCCCTGGCAGCACGAGCCTCATACCAAGTTTCATGAAAATAAGTCCATTGATGCAAAAGTTGTTAGTGGGACACACACACACAGGACCATTTCGCAATGCTGTTTCATTTGGAAACCAGCCTAAAAAATGATGATTCATAGATATTTCGCAGTCGGTAGGATTTGAACCTACGCTCCCAGAGGGAATCTGATTTCTAGTCAGACGCCTTAACCACTCGGCCACGACTGCTTCTTATTTTGATCATAACATAAATCAAAATGATAGAAAAACAAAAAATTAATAAAACTAATTAAAATGTAATTTTCTTTAAAAGATCAATTACTGATAAAGGCTAGATTAGGTCTCAACGGCCTAGAGGTTATTTCTAGGAAAGAGGAAAAGCTTTGGAATAATATAAGAGAAGATTAGGCAGAGTGCGCAAGTAAATCAATTTCCTTATGAAAAAATCACGCCAAATATTGAGGAAAGGATGAAGCTTAAGTTCAGAGCAGTCAAGAAAACAATATATAAAATAGTGATTGAGATGGGAAACAATTTGAGGATAATAATAGAAGTTTGCGTTAAGAGAATAAATAACGCGAGTCAATAAAATAAACAAAGGGAATTCACACACAGTTATATCGACAATAAGAAAGATTTAACGTTGCTGGTAATCTCGATCGTTGGAAATCACCAGATAGACAGACGTTTTTAAATTAATAAAAAGTTCCCATGCCGGGAATCGAACCCGGGCCTTCTGGGTGAAAGCCAGATATCCTAGCCACTAGACCACATGGGACATGTGGTAGTTTATCGTATGATGACAAGAAACAAGGTACTTCAGTTGCAGTATGCTGTTTGCATGTGAAGTTTCTTCCATAAAAAGTTAAAAGAAATATTGTCCCTAATCCTAGAATTACATTGAGTAAAATCAAGTTTCATAATCGATAATATAGGGGATGAGTTTATGCTAAGTACTTGAGGGTTTATATGATTTAAGGAGAAAAGAGATTTCGTTATAAAAGGAGTTATCGTTGCGAAATATATTTTAAGAAAAACAAAGAGAAGGCCAAGTGGACTATCGAATGCAAGAGAAAGTGAAACAACCAAAATCTTCAAAAAGAGTATCTGGAATTTCCTTTTCTCTGTGTACTTGATAATTTAGGTAATCCCAATAGCCATGATAAGTTTGGGAAAATATTTATTCGGTGACGGCTTATTTGTAGCCGAAATGCGCGTGTTTTCCCAAACCATTTATGGCTGTTGGAGTTCTATCATTTATACTTCGCTTGATGTGTCCTATAGGTGTTTTTATTCAATGCGCTCGGTAGTCCTCATGTGCTGCTAGTCGCTTTTAAGAAATTTCGCGTTATACAGAAATTATAATCGATAGTAAAGTTTTAGCAGTGCGTGAAAAATATTTCTTTTGAATTACGGTGTCACGGTGAGTACACTTGAGCCGCGTCCGAAATGTGTACTTCTGGCTAGATAGCGTGCTTGGCCTGGTAGGTAACGAACTTTCACCTTTCACGGAAACACCCGGAGTCTGTCGGAAATTGTAGCATGCAAGATCCAAGTCGGAAGCGTAAGTCCAAGACCGCTCGCTTTCAACAAATGTAAAAATCGCTATAAAATATTCCGTTCACTTTAGGCTTATAAAATTAATTGATTCGTAATGAAGAGCCCAAGACGAAGCCAACGGTGTGTATCTCATGTCTCGCAGCCTTATAGTTGCGGAGAAAACACGGTTTCATAAATTGGATAAAATGTTGTAAAGCAATAAACCTAGAAATTTTACATCTTGTACGAGTAATAATAAGACGATAACTCCCGTTCTATTAAAATTTAACTGCAATCAGACAAATCGTATTGTAATTATGAACCGGCAAAGGGACGCCTTCGGTCTCAGAGCTCTAAAAAGGGGGTCTTTTTTCATTCTCACCCCAGAAACGTCTCCTTTAAAAAATCAAAACAATTTAAAACTACCCTCTTCTATGTAGAATTAAATATGCTACACGCTGATATGCCTTTTGCTAAAATCCAATGAGCTTTTGTAGAGGTATTTAGCCGCAAATTCGGGTCTACATACTTTCGGCGACGATGGTAAGTGAACTTGAGCAGTCAGGGAGGTAAAGGGATCTTTTAAACGTTAAGTACGAACGTTTTGCATCTTCTTTTAAATGAGATATATATTAAATTGTGAAGTTGTAAGTTGAAATTAAAAATTACCTTATAAAGCGTTGCATTTATTATAAATTAATTCATAAATTACGTATTACAACTTAGTACTAAAATACTACCAAGTCTATCTCGCGAATCTTTTACTATGAAATACTTAAATATAATAAATAAATACCTACTTATTTATTCATCGGGGACGGATGATCTAACAATTAAATTCATTTCATTAAGAATTTAAGCAGACAGAATATTCACCGGAAAACCAAACGTGGCCAATGTAAGTAAGGTTGGACGTTGTAAATTATATTTTAATCCATATCGTGAAATCAAAAATTTGAAACATAACAATCACAAAATATATAGCCAAGGAAATTGTTCTTCGTTATTTGTATAATATATTCGTTCAGTTCAGCAAAACTACTTCTTGCTATTCTGTAACGATAACATTAGTCTTAAACAAAATCCTTATAGACAATAACATCCAATGAAACCACTATCTCTTACCGAAAATGCTTTCTAAAATTCAGACGTGGAGATCTAGCGAATATGCAGCAGAAAAGTTCTTAGTCGGCAGTTGCAATACATACCTCGAATTTGCTACAGAAAAATATTCAGTAAAATTTAAACTAGAATTGTTAATATATAAAACAATTTAAATCATTCAATACATAATCGATCACATTTTCATTCGCCAAAATATTAAAAGAATAATTATGAGTACGCGCACTTAAAGCTTTCCAGGATTTTCATTTTATAATTACCCGATTCCTGTTTTGATGCCTCCATACCGCCATTATAGCTAAGATTCTAGCAATGTTCATATTCCAACCATTAATCGCAAGCATCACAATCTCAAGCTCATCCATTACGCTGACAAACTTACTGCCGTTCATGTCGCCACTATCGTCAAGAGCGTCCGAATCTGAAGTCCGTAGCCTGATCTCTAAGCAGACTATTTTCTACGTCATCATGACGTCACGTTCTAGCATGCTATCTTGAAGTACACATTTCGGATGCGGCTTTGGAATCAATCGGACACTATCGGGTGTAAAGTACATGAATATCACTTATCCACCTATATTTCAAATGTTTAGCCCAGTAATTTGTAATTTTAGACTAGTAGAGAAATTACTGTGGCTCATTGGTTAGCGCTCTTGATTAACGTCAAGTATGCGTTAGAAAAAAATATTTAAATGTCATTGATAATATTTTGTCGGATTTGACGAGGAACGAAATTATGTTAATTACTAGCGTAATTGCCCGTAAAATATGACGGGTAGGCATGAATTAAGTATTAAGTTCAAATTGAATTTAAAATTAAAGAAACCAACTTTTATAGGCACTGAAAAGTAAGCAATAAATATAAAATTCACGTAATAGCGTGTTACACAGAGTAAAAATAGTTTTGGGCGAACAGAAATTGTTTGACAAAGAAATACATTACGGTATACAGTTCTTATACGGCCAAAATTATTTTTAATTTATAAAAAAATTAATTTTGTCTCTCACTACTACTTAAAAAGACATCTATAAAACTCTCTAACTACCAGTAATCAAGTAAATACCTTAATTTTTTATTTTGTTCACCTCAGGCCAGCAAATGGGTGTTATGTGATACTTGTAGTATCAAAGTATATTGTAATACCATAAGGTTGTTAACACTAATGTAGCGGTTTCTATGATAAACAATTTGCTTTGCTTTTGTTTTTTTGTCAATAAGGTTCTCGAATGCAATATTCCATTCAATCGTCAAAGGAACCTTTCACTAAAAACGCAATATTTTGACGAAATATTGAATTTTTAAGCAAAATTCGAAACGAAGATAGTAAGTCAATTACTTCTAATTTACTTTTACAAAAGAAAAAAGCCTGCAAGGGAAAAAAAGAAGTGTTCTCTTATGGGGATTTGTATAGAACGTTCCGGAAATACGTACCAACAGAACCTGGGCTTTTATTATATTAACTAGCGTAATTGCCCGTCAAATATGACGGGTATGCGTGAATTAAGTATTAAGTTAAAATTGAAATAAAAATAAATGAAGCCAACTTTTATATACACTACAAAGTAAGCAATAATTACTTAGAATCATCGTAGGAGTTATAGACTTAAAACAACGAAGGCCTAAAAGAACGAAAGTTTGTTTTCCTGCCATCGATTTTCGAATACGCGTCGTATCGATCAACAGATCAGTTTTTAGCGCGAGAACTTGACGCATTCTTAGTACAAAATTTCATTTTGTAAAAACTTTCCCGCTGAATTTTATCAGGCATCTCAAGAATCTATATTTCTTTTTCTTTTAATGGGCCAGATACAAATATTGTAGGTCAATTACTTCTAATTTAATTTTGCAATCGAAAAAAGCCTGCAAGTGAAAACAAGAAGTTTCAAACCAGGACTAATGCAGGCTGGTTTCCCAAAGTTGACGTCCCGAATTCATTACTTATATTGACAGGAAATGTTTCAGTATGTGTTAGTCATCCCAAGGAATTCTCATACCATAAGTGCCACATGTAGTTAGTTCATAGTTTATCAGTGATAGAGAAAAAATGGAAAACAAATTCATTCTGTTTTACGTCAAAATCTCTTTCTGCCATTATATTTTGCATGGGTTTTGTGAATAAACGAATTTAATAAACGTACACTTTTTGTACGCTAATATGTATGGATCAACTGTCCATTTCTGAAAGGTAGTCGAGTGGAAAATGAAATTCGTTCACTCGTCTATGCTCAAGCCGAGTTCGGTGATAATCGTCTCCATGGCAGCAACCCGATAAAATGTGATTTGAAACGCCATGTTTTAGTGGAAATCTAAGATAATACGATCAATTATCAAATTTCGGTGATAAGAATTAGAATTTACATTGTTTTCCCCTTAGAACGATACAAACCTCGCTCCGATATCACAATTGTTAGATATTTTAAAGTATTAAAGAGAACATCTCTGCACGATGAATTTAAGACTTCCTATATAAAACAAATAGGAGAAAAAACGTTCCTGGAATCGAACCCGGTACTTCAATCTTCGCCAAATAAAATACAGCCCGGAGGTGGGCCCTGGCAGCACGAGCCTCATACCAAGTTTCATGAAAATAAGTCCATTGATGCAAAAGTTGTTAGTGGGACACACACACACAGGACCATTTCGCAATGCTGTTTCATTTGGAAACCAGCCAAAAAAATGATGATTCATAGATATTTCGCAGTCGGTAGGATTTGAACCTACGCTCCCAGAGGGAATCTGATTTCTAGTCAGACGCCTTAACCACTCGGCCACGACTGCTTCTTATTTTGATCATAACATAAATCAAAATGATAGAAAAACAAAAAATTAATAAAACTAATTAAAATGTAATTTTCTTTAAAAGATCAATTACTGATAAAGGCTAGATTAGGTCTCAACGGCCTAGAGGTTATTTCTAGGAAAGAGGAAAAGCTTTGGAATAATATAAAAGAAGATTAGGCAGAGTGCGCAAGTAAATCAATTTCCTTATGAAAAAATCACGCCAAATATTGAGGAAAGGATGAAGCTTAAGTTCAGAGCAGTCAAGAAAACAATATATAAAATAGTGATTGAGATGGGAAACAATTTGAGGATAATAATAGAAGTTTGCGTTTGGAGAATAAATAACGCGAGTCAATAAAATAAACAAAGGGAATTCACACACAGTTATATCGACAATAAGAAAGATTTAACGTTGCTGGTAATCTCGATGGTTGGAAATCACCAGATAGACAGACGTTTTTAAATTAATAAAAAGTTCCCATGCCGGGAATCGAACCCGGGCCTTCTGGGTGAAAGCCAGATATCCTAGCCACTAGACCACATGGGACATGTGGTAGTTTATCGTATGATGACAAGAAACAAGGTACTTCAGTTGCAGTATGCCGTTTGCATGTGAAGTTTCTTCCATAAAAAGTTAAAAGAAATATTGTCCCTAATCCTAGAATTACATTGAGTAAAATCAAGTTTCATAATCGATAATATAGGGGATGAGTTTATGCTAAGTACTTGAGGGTTTATATGATTTAAGGAGAAAAGAGATTTCGTTATAAAAGGAGTTATCGTTGCGAAATATATTTTAAGAAAAACAAAGAGAAGGCCAAGTGGACTATCGAATGCAAGAGAAAGTGAAACAACCAAAATCTTCAAAAAGAGTATCTGGAATTTCCTTTTCTCTGTGTACTTGATAATTTAGGTAATCCCAATAGCCATGATAAGTTTGGGAAAATATTTATTCGGTGACGGCTTATTTGTAGCCGAAATGCGCGTGTTTTCCCAAACCATTTATGGCTGTTGGAGTTCTATCATTTATACTTCGCTTGATGTGTCCTATAGGTGTTTTTATTCAATGCGCTCGGTAGTCCTCATGTGCTGCTAGTCGCTTTTAAGAAATTTCGCGTTATACAGAAATTATAATCGATATTAAAGTTTTAGCAGTGCGTGAAAAATATTTCTTTTGAATTACGGTGTCACGGTGAGTACACTTGAGCCGCGTCCGAAATGTGTACTTCTGGCTAGATAGCGTGCTTGGCCTGGTAGGTAACAAACTTTCACCTTTCACGGAAACACCCGGAGTCTGTCGGAAATTGTAGCATGCAAGATCCAAGTCGGAAGCGTAAGTCCAAGACCGCTCGCTTTCAACAAATGTAAAAATCGCTATAAAATATTCCGTTCACTTTAGGCTTATAAAATTAATTGATTCGTAATGAAGAGCCCAAGACGAAGCCAACGGTGTGTATCTCATGTCTCGCAGCCTTATAGTTGCGGAGAAAACACGGTTTCATAAATTGGATAAAATGTTGTAAAGCAATAAACCTAGAAATTTTACATCTTGTACGAGTAATAATAAGACGATAACTCCCGTTCTATTAAAATTTAACTGCAATCAGACAAATCGTATTGTAATTATGAACCGGCAAAGGGACGCCTTCGGTCTCAGAGCTCTAAAAAGGGGGTCTTTTTTCATTCTCACCCCAGAAACCTCTCCTTTAAAAAATCAAAACAATTTAAAACTACCCTCTTCTATGTAGAATTAAACATGCTACACGCTGATATGCCTTTTGCTAAAATCCAATGAGCTTTTGTAGAGGTATTTAGCCGCAAATTCGGGTCTACATACTTTCGGCGACGATGGTAAGTGAACTTGAGCAGTCAGGGAGGTAAAGGGATCTTTTAAACGTTAAGTACGAACGTTTTGCATCTTCTTTTAAATGAGATATATATTAAATTGTGAAGTTGTAAGTTGAAATTAAAAATTACCTTATAAAGCGTTGCATTTATTATAAATTAATTCATAAATTACGTATTACAACTTAGTACTAAAATACTACCAAGTCTATCTCGCGAATCTTTTACTATGAAATACTTAAATATAATAAATAAATACCTACTTATTTATTCATCGGGGACGGATGATCTAACAATTAAATTCATTTCATTAAGAATTTAAGCAGACAGAATATTCACCGGAAAACCAAACGTGGCCAATGTAAGTAAGGTTGGACGTTGTAAATTATATTTTAATCCATATCGTGAAATCAAAAATTTGAAACATAACAATCACAAAATATATAGCCAAGGAAATTGTTCTTCGTTATTTGTATAATATATTGGTTCAGTTCAGCAAAACTACTTCTTGCTATTCTGTAACGATAACATTAGTCTTAAACAAAATCCTTATAGACAATAACATCCAATGAAACCACTATCTCTTACCGAAAATGCTTTCTAAAATTCAGACGTGGAGATCTAGCGAATATGCAGCAGAAAAGTTCTTAGTCGGCAGTTGCAATACATACCTCGAATTTGCTACAGAAAAATATTCAGTAAAATTTAAACTAGAATTGTTAATATATAAAACAATTTAAATCATTCAATACATAATCGATCACATTTTCATTCGCCAAAATATTAAAAGAATAATTATGAGTACGCGCACTTAAAGCTTTCCAGGATTTTCATTTTATAATTACCCGATTCTTGTTTTGATGCCTCCATACCGCCATTATAGCTAAGATTCTAACAATGTGCATATTCCAACCATTAATCGCAAGCATCACAATCTCAAGCTCCTCCATTACGCTGACAAACTTACTGCCGTTCATGTCGCCACTATCGTCAAGGGCGTCCGAATCTGAAGTCCGTAGCCTGATCTCTAAGCAGACTATTTTCTACGTCATCATGACGTCACGTTCTAGCATGCTATCTTGAAGTACACATTTCGGATGCGGCTTTGGAATCAATCGGACACTATCGGTTGTAAAGTACATGAATATCACTTATCCACCTATATTTCAAATGTTTAGCCCAGTAATTTGTAATTTTAGACTAGTAGAGAAATTACTGTGGCTCATTGGTTAGCGCTCTTGATTAACGTCAAGTATGCGTTAGAAAAAAATATTTAAATGTCATTGATAATATTTTGTCGGATTTGACGAGGAACGAAATTATGTTAATTACTAGCGTAATTGCCCGTAAAATATGACGGGTAGGCATGAATTAAGTATTAAGTTCAAATTGAATTTAAAATTAAAGAAACCAACTTTTATAGGCACTGAAAAGTAAGCAATAAATATAAAATTCACGTAATAGCGTGTTACACAGAGTAAAAATAGTTTTGGGCGAACAGAAATTGTTTGACAAAGAAATACATTACGGTATACAGTTCTTATACGGCCAAAATTATTTTTAATTTATAAAAAAATTAATTTTGTCTCTCACTACTACTTAAAAAGACATCTATAAAACTCTCTAACTACCAGTAATCAAGTAAATACCTTAATTTTTTATTTTGTTCACCTCAGGCCAGCAAATGGGTGTTATGTGATACTTGTAGTATCAAAGTATATTGTAATACCATAAGGTTGTTAACACTAATGTAGCGGTTTCTATGATAAACAATTTGCTTTGCTTTTGTTTTTTTGTCAATAAGGTTCTCGAATGCAATATTCCATTCAATCGTCAAAGGAACCTTTCACTAAAAACGCAATATTTTGACGAAATATTGAATTCTTAAGCAAAATTCGAAACGAAGATAGTAAGTCAATTACTTCTAATTTACTTTTACAAAAGAAAAAAGCCTGCAAGGGAAAAAAAGAAGTGTTCTCTTATGGGGATTTGTATAGAACGTTCCGGAAATACGTACCAACAGAACCTGGGCTTTTATTATATTAACTAGCGTAATTGCCCGTCAAATATGACGGGTATGCGTGAATTAAGTATTAAGTTAAAATTGAAATAAAAATAAATGAAGCCAACTTTTATATACACTACAAAGTAAGCAATAATTACTTAGAATCATCGTAGGAGTTATAGACTTAAAACAACGAAGGCCTAAAAGAACGAAAGTTTGTTTTCCTGCCATCGATTTTCGAATACGCGTCGTATCGATCAACAGATCAGTTTTTAGCGCGAGAACTTGACGCATTCTTAGTACAAAATTTCATTTTGTAAAAACTTTCCCGCTGAATTTTATCAGGCATCTCAAGAATCTATATTTCTTTTTCTTTTAATGGGCCAGATACAAATATTGTAGGTCAATTACTTCTAATTTAATTTTGCAATCGAAAAAAGCCTGCAAGTGAAAACAAGAAGTTTCAAACCAGGACTAATGCAGGCTGGTTTCCCAAAGTTGACGTCCCGAATTCATTACTTATATTGACAGGAAATGTTTCAGTATGTGTTAGTCATCCCAAGGAATTCTCATACCATAAATGCCACATGTAGTTAGTTCATAGTTTATCAGTGATAGAGAAAAAATGGAAAACAAATTCATTCTGTTTTACGTCAAAATCTCTTTCTGCCATTATATTTTGCATGGGTTTTGTGAATAAACGAATTTAATAAACGTACACTTTTTATACGCTAATATGTATGGATCAACTGTCCATTTCTGAAAGGTAGTCGAGTGGAAAATGAAATTCGTTCACTCGTCTATGCTCAAGCCGAGTTCGGTAATAATCGTCTCCATGGCAGCAACCCGATAAAATGTGATTTGAAACGCCATGTTTTAGTGGAAATCTAAGATAATACGATCAATTATCAAATTTCGGTGATAAGAATTAGAATTTACATTGTTTTCCCCTTAGAACGATACAAACCTCGCTCCGATATCACAATTGTTAGATATTTTAAAGTATTAAAGAGAACATCTCTGCACGATGAATTTAAGACTTCCTATATAAAACAAATAGGAGAAAAAACGTTCCTGGAATCGAACCCGGTACTTCAATCTTCGCCAAATAAAATACAGCCCGGAGGTGGGCCCTGGCAGCACGAGCCTCATACCAAGTTTCATGAAAATAAGTCCATTGATGCAAAAGTTGTTAGTGGGACACACACACACAGGACCATTTCGCAATGCTGTTTCATTTGGAAACCAGCCAAAAAAATGATGATTCATAGATATTTCGCAGTCGGTAGGATTTGAACCTACGCTCCCAGAGGGAATCTGATTTCTAGTCATACGCCTTAACCACTCGGCCACGACTGCTTCTTATTTTGATCATAACATAAATCAAAATGATAGAAAAACAAAAAATTAATAAAACTAATTAAAATGTAATTTTCTTTAAAAGGTCAATTACTGATAAAGGCTAGATTAGGTCTCAACGGCCTAGAGGTTATTTCTAGGAAAGAGGAAAAGCTTTAGAATAATATAAGAGAAGATTAGGCACAGTGCGCAAGTAAATCAATTTCCTTATGAAAAAATCACGCCAAATATTGAGGAAAGGATGAAGCTTAAGTTCAGAGCAGTCAAGAAAACAATATATAAAATAGTGATTGAGATGGGAAACAATTTGAGGATAATAATAGAAGTTTGCGTTTGGAGAATAAATAACGCGAGTCAATAAAATAAACAAAGGGAATTCACACACAGTTATATCGACAATAAGAAAGATTTAACGTTGCTGGTAATCTCGATCGTTGGAAATCACCAGATAGACAGACGTTTTTAAATTAATAAAAAGTTCCCATGCCGGGAATCGAACCCGGGCCTTCTGGGTGAAAGCCAGATATCCTAGCCACTAGACCACATGGGACATGTGGTAGTTTATCGTATGATGACAAGAAACAAGGTACTTCAGTTGCAGTATGCCGTTTGCATGTGAAGTTTCTTCCATAAAAAGTTAAAAGAAATATTGTCCCTAATCCTAGAATGTCATTGAGTAAAATCAAGTTTCATAATCGATAATATAGGGGATGAGTTTATGCTAAGTACTTGGGGGTTTATATGATTTAAGGAGAAAAGAGATTTCGTTATAAAAGGAGTTATCGTTGCGAAATATATTGTAAGAAAAACAAAGAGAAGGCCAAGTGGACTATCGAATGCAAGAGAAAGTGAAACAACCAAAATCTTCAAAAAGAGTATCTGGAATTTCCTTTTCTCTGTGTACTTGATAATTTAGGTAATCCCAATAGCCATGATAAGTTTGGGAAAATATTTATTCGGTGACGGCTTATTTGTAGCCGAAATGCGCGTGTTTTCCCAAACCATTTATGGCTGTTGGAGTTCTATCATTTATACTTCGCTTGATGTGTCCTATAGGTGTTTTTATTCAATGCGCTCGGTAGTCCTCATGTGCTGCTAGTCGCTTTTAAGAAATTTCGCGTTATACAGAAATTATAATCGATATTAAAGTTTTAGCAGTGCGTGAAAAATATTTCTTTTGAATTACGGTGTCACGGTGAGTACACTTGAGCCGCGTCCGAAATGTGTACTTCTGGCTAGATAGCGTGCTTGGCCTGGTAGGTAACAAACTTTCACCTTTCACGGAAACACCCGGAGTCTGTCGGAAATTGTAGCATGCAAGATCCAAGTCGGAAGCGTAAGTCCAAGACCGCTCGCTTTCAACAAATGTAAAAATCGCTATAAAATATTCCGTTCACTTTAGGCTTATAAAATTAATTGATTCGTAATGAAGAGCCCAAGACGAAGCCAACGGTGTGTATCTCATGTCTCGCAGCCTTATAGTTGCGGAGAAAACACGGTTTCATAAATTGGATAAAATGTTGTAAAGCAATAAACCTAGAAATTTTACATCTTGTACGAGTAATAATAAGACGATAACTCCCGTTCTATTAAAATTTAACTGCAATCAGACAAATCGTATTGTAATTATGAACCGGCAATGGACGCCTTCGGTCTCAGAGCTCTAAAAAGGGGGTCTTTTTTCATTCTCACCCCAGAAACGTCTCCTTTAAAAAATCAAAACAATTTAAAACTACCCTCTTCTATGTAGAATTAAACATGCTACACGCTGATATGCCTTTTGCTAAAATCCAATGAGCTTTTGTAGAGGTATTTAGCCGCAAATTCGGGTCTACATACTTTCGGCGACGATGGTAAGTGAACTTGAGCAGTCAGGGAGGTAAAGGGATCTTTTAAACGTTAAGTACGAACGTTTTGCATCTTCTTTTAAATGAGATATATATTAAATTGTGAAGTTGTAAGTTGAAATTAAAAATTACCTTATAAAGCGTTGCATTTATTATAAATTAATTCATAAATTACGTATTACAACTTAGTACTAAAATACTACCAAGTCTATCTCGCGAATCTTTTACTATGAAATACTTAAATATAATAAATAAATACCTACTTATTTATTCATCGGGGACGGATGATCTAACAATTAAATTCATTTCATTAAGAATTTAAGCAGACAGAATATTCACCGGAAAACCAAACGTGGCCAATGTAAGTAAGGTTGGACGTTGTAAATTATATTTTAATCCATATCGTGAAATCAAAAATTTGAAACATAACAATCACAAAATATATAGCCAAGGAAATTGTTCTTCGTTATTTGTATAATATATTGGTTCAGTTCAGCAAAACTACTTCTTGCTATTCTGTAACGATAACATTAGTCTTAAACAAAATCCTTATAGACAATAACATCCAATGAAACCACTATCTCTTACCGAAAATGCTTTCTAAAATTCAGACGTGGAGATCTAGCGAATATGCAGCAGAAAAGTTCTTAGTCGGCAGTTGCAATACATACCTCGAATTTGCTACAGAAAAATATTCAGTAAAATTTAAACTAGAATTGTTAATATATAAAACAATTTAAATCATTCAATACATAATCGATCACATTTTCATTCGCCAAAATATTAAAAGAATAATTATGAGTACGCGCACTTAAAGCTTTCCAGGATTTTCATTTTATAATTACCCGATTCTTGTTTTGATGCCTCCATACCGCCATTATAGCTAAGATTCTAACAATGTGCATATTCCAACCATTAATCGCAAGCATCACAATCTCAAGCTCCTCCATTACGCTGACAAACTTACTGCCGTTCATGTCGCCACTATCGTCAAGGGCGTCCGAATCTGAAGTCCGTAGCCTGATCTCTAAGCAGACTATTTTCTACGTCATCATGACGTCACGTTCTAGCATGCTATCTTGAAGTACACATTTCGGATGCGGCTTTGGAATCAATCGGACACTATCGGTTGTAAAGTACATGAATATCACTTATCCACCTATATTTCAAATGTTTAGCCCAGTAATTTGTAATTTTAGACTAGTAGAGAAATTACTGTGGCTCATTGGTTAGCGCTCTTGATTAACGTCAAGTATGCGTTAGAAAAAAATATTTAAATGTCATTGATAATATTTTGTCGGATTTGACGAGCAACGAAATTATGTTAATTACTAGCGTAATTGCCCGTAAAATATGACGGGTAGGCATGAATTAAGTATTAAGTTCAAATTGAATTTAAAATTAAAGAAACCAACTTTTATAGGCACTGAAAAGTAAGCAATAAATATAAAATTCACGTAATAGCGTGTTACACAGAGTAAAAATAGTTTTGGGCGAACAGAAATTGTTTGACAAAGAAATACATTACGGTATACAGTTCTTATACGGCCAAAATTATTTTTAATTTATAAAAAAATTAATTTTGTCTCTCACTACTACTTAAAAAGACATCTATAAAACTCTCTAACTACCAGTAATCAAGTAAATACCTTAATTTTTTATTTTGTTCACCTCAGGCCAGCAAATGGGTGTTATGTGATACTTGTAGTATCAAAGTATATTGTAATACCATAAGGTTGTTAACACTAATGTAGCGGTTTCTATGATAAACAATTTGCTTTGCTTTTGTTTTTTTGTCAATAAGGTTCTCGAATGCAATATTCCATTCAATCGTCAAAGGAACCTTTCACTAAAAACGCAATATTTTGACGAAATATTGAATTTTTAAGCAAAATTCGAAACGAAGATAGTAAGTCAATTACTTCTAATTTACTTTTACAAAAGAAAAAAGCCTGCAAGGGAAAAAAAGAAGTGTTCTCTTATGGGGATTTGTATAGAACGTTCCGGAAATACGTACCAACAGAACCTGGGCTTTTATTATATTAACTAGCGTAATTGCCCGTCAAATATGACGGGTATGCGTGAATTAAGTATTAAGTTAAAATTGAAATAAAAATAAATTAAGCCAACTTTTATATACACTACAAAGTAAGCAATAATTACTTAGAATCATCGTAGGAGTTATAGACTTAAAACAACGAAGGCCTAAAAGAACGAAAGTTTGTTTTCCTGCCATCGATTTTCGAATACGCGTCGTATCGATCAACAGATCAGTTTTTAGCGCGAGAACTTGACGCATTCTTAGTACAAAATTTCATTTTGTAAAAACTTTCCCGCTGAATTTTATCAGGCATCTCAAGAATCTATATTTCTTTTTCTTTTAATGGGCCAGATACAAATATTGTAGGTCAATTACTTCTAATTTAATTTTGCAATCGAAAAAAGCCTGCAAGTGAAAACAAGAAGTTTCAAACCAGGACTAATGCAGGCTGGTTTCCCAAAGTTGACGTCCCGAATTCATTACTTATATTGACAGGAAATGTTTCAGTATGTGTTAGTCATCCCAAGGAATTCTCATACCATAAGTGCCACATGTAGTTAGTTCATAGTTTATCAGTGATAGAGAAAAAATGGAAAACAAATTCATTCTGTTTTACGTCAAAATCTCTTTCTGCCATTATATTTTGCATGGGTTTTGTGAATAAACGAATTTAATAAACGTACACTTTTTGTACGCTAATATGTATGGATCAACTGTCCATTTCTGAAAGGTAGTCGAGTGGAAAATGAAATTCGTTCACTCGTCTATGCTCAAGCCGAGTTCGGTGATAATCGTCTCCATGGCAGCAACCCGATAAAATGTGATTTGAAACGCCATGTTTTAGTGGAAATCTAAGATAATACGATCAATTATCAAATTTCGGTGATAAGAATTAGAATTTACATTGTTTTCCCCTTAGAACGATACAAACCTCGCTCCGATATCACAATTGTTAGATATTTTAAAGTATTAAAGAGAACATCTCTGCACGATGAATTTAAGACTTCCTATATAAAACAAATAGGAGAAAAAACGTTCCTGGAATCGAACCCGGTACTTCAATCTTCGCCAAATAAAATACAGCCCGGAGGTGGGCCCTGGCAGCACGAGCCTCATACCAAGTTTCATGAAAATAAGTCCATTGATGCAAAAGTTGTTAGTGGGACACACACACACAGGACCATTTCGCAATGCTGTTTCATTTGGAAACCAGCCAAAAAAATGATGATTCATAGATATTTCGCAGTCGGTAGGATTTGAACCTACGCTCCCAGAGGGAATCTGATTTCTAGTCAGACGCCTTAACCACTCGGCCACGACTGCTTCTTATTTTGATCATAACATAAATCAAAATGATAGAAAAACAAAAAATTAATAAAACTAATTAAAATGTAATTTTCTTTAAAAGATCAATTACTGATAAAGGCTAGATTAGGTCTCAACGGCCTAGAGGTTATTTCTAGGAAAGAGGAAAAGCTTTGGAATAATATAAAAGAAGATTAGGCAGAGTGCGCAAGTAAATCAATTTCCTTATGAAAAAATCACGCCAAATATTGAGGAAAGGATGAAGCTTAAGTTCAGAGCAGTCAAGAAAACAATATATAAAATAGTGATTGAGATGGGAAACAATTTGAGGATAATAATAGAAGTTTGCGTTTGGAGAATAAATAACGCGAGTCAATAAAATAAACAAAGGGAATTCACACACAGTTATATCGACAATAAGAAAGATTTAACGTTGCTGGTAATCTCGATGGTTGGAAATCACCAGATAGACAGACGTTTTTAAATTAATAAAAAGTTCCCATGCCGGGAATCGAACCCGGGCCTTCTGGGTGAAAGCCAGATATCCTAGCCACTAGACCACATGGGACATGTGGTAGTTTATCGTATGATGACAAGAAACAAGGTACTTCAGTTGCAGTATGCTGTTTGCATGTGAAGTTTCTTCCATAAAAAGTTAAAAGAAATATTGTCCCTAATCCTAGAATTACATTGAGTAAAATCAAGTTTCATAATCGATAATATAGGGGATGAGTTTATGCTAAGTACTTGAGGGTTTATATGATTTAAGGAGAAAAGAGATTTCGTTATAAAAGGAGTTATCGTTGCGAAATATATTTTAAGAAAAACAAAGAGAAGGCCAAGTGGACTATCGAATGCAAGAGAAAGTGAAACAACCAAAATCTTCAAAAAGAGTATCTGGAATTTCCTTTTCTCTGTGTACTTGATAATTTAGGTAATCCCAATAGCCATGATAAGTTTGGGAAAATATTTATTCGGTGACGGCTTATTTGTAGCCGAAATGCGCGTGTTTTCCCAAACCATTTATGGCTGTTGGAGTTCTATCATTTATACTTCGCTTGATGTGTCCTATAGGTGTTTTTATTCAATGCGCTCGGTAGTCCTCATGTGCTGCTAGTCGCTTTTAAGAAATTTCGCGTTATACAGAAATTATAATCGATATTAAAGTTTTAGCAGTGCGTGAAAAATATTTCTTTTGAATTACGGTGTCACGGTGAGTACACTTGAGCCGCGTCCGAAATGTGTACTTCTGGCTAGATAGCGTGCTTGGCCTGGTAGGTAACAAACTTTCACCTTTCACGGAAACACCCGGAGTCTGTCGGAAATTGTAGCATGCAAGATCCAAGTCGGAAGCGTAAGTCCAAGACCGCTCGCTTTCAACAAATGTAAAAATCGCTATAAAATATTCCGTTCACTTTAGGCTTATAAAATTAATTGATTCGTAATGAAGAGCCCAAGACGAAGCCAACGGTGTGTATCTCATGTCTCGCAGCCTTATAGTTGCGGAGAAAACACGGTTTCATAAATTGGATAAAATGTTGTAAAGCAATAAACCTAGAAATTTTACATCTTGTACGAGTAATAATAAGACGATAACTCCCGTTCTATTAAAATTTAACTGCAATCAGACAAATCGTATTGTAATTATGAACCGGCAATGGACGCCTTCGGTCTCAGAGCTCTAAAAAGGGGGTCTTTTTTCATTCTCACCCCAGAAACGTCTCCTTTAAAAAATCAAAACAATTTAAAACTACCCTCTTCTATGTAGAATTAAACATGCTACACGCTGATATGCCTTTTGCTAAAATCCAATGAGCTTTTGTAGAGGTATTTAGCCGCAAATTCGGGTCTACATACTTTCGGCGACGATGGTAAGTGAACTTGAGCAGTCAGGGAGGTAAAGGGATCTTTTAAACGTTAAGTACGAACGTTTTGCATCTTCTTTTAAATGAGATATATATTAAATTGTGAAGTTGTAAGTTGAAATTAAAAATTACCTTATAAAGCGTTGCATTTATTATAAATTAATTCATAAATTACGTATTACAACTTAGTACTAAAATACTACCAAGTCTATCTCGCGAATCTTTTACTATGAAATACTTAAATATAATAAATAAATACCTACTTATTTATTCATCGGGGACGGATGATCTAACAATTAAATTCATTTCATTAAGAATTTAAGCAGACAGAATATTCACCGGAAAACCAAACGTGGCCAATGTAAGTAAGGTTGGACGTTGTAAATTATATTTTAATCCATATCGTGAAATCAAAAATTTGAAACATAACAATCACAAAATATATAGCCAAGGAAATTGTTCTTCGTTATTTGTATAATATATTGGTTCAGTTCAGCAAAACTACTTCTTGCTATTCTGTAACGATAACATTAGTCTTAAACAAAATCCTTATAGACAATAACATCCAATGAAACCACTATCTCTTACCGAAAATGCTTTCTAAAATTCAGACGTGGAGATCTAGCGAATATGCAGCAGAAAAGTTCTTAGTCGGCAGTTGCAATACATACCTCGAATTTGCTACAGAAAAATATTCAGTAAAATTTAAACTAGAATTGTTAATATATAAAACAATTTAAATCATTCAATACATAATCGATCACATTTTCATTCGCCAAAATATTAAAAGAATAATTATGAGTACGCGCACTTAAAGCTTTCCAGGATTTTCATTTTATAATTACCCGATTCTTGTTTTGATGCCTCCATACCGCCATTATAGCTAAGATTCTAACAATGTGCATATTCCAACCATTAATCGCAAGCATCACAATCTCAAGCTCCTCCATTACGCTGACAAACTTACTGCCGTTCATGTCGCCACTATCGTCAAGGGCGTCCGAATCTGAAGTCCGTAGCCTGATCTCTAAGCAGACTATTTTCTACGTCATCATGACGTCACGTTCTAGCATGCTATCTTGAAGTACACATTTCGGATGCGGCTTTGGAATCAATCGGACACTATCGGTTGTAAAGTACATGAATATCACTTATCCACCTATATTTCAAATGTTTAGCCCAGTAATTTGTAATTTTAGACTAGTAGAGAAATTACTGTGGCTCATTGGTTAGCGCTCTTGATTAACGTCAAGTATGCGTTAGAAAAAAATATTTAAATGTCATTGATAATATTTTGTCGGATTTGACGAGCAACGAAATTATGTTAATTACTAGCGTAATTGCCCGTAAAATATGACGGGTAGGCATGAATTAAGTATTAAGTTCAAATTGAATTTAAAATTAAAGAAACCAACTTTTATAGGCACTGAAAAGTAAGCAATAAATATAAAATTCACGTAATAGCGTGTTACACAGAGTAAAAATAGTTTTGGGCGAACAGAAATTGTTTGACAAAGAAATACATTACGGTATACAGTTCTTATACGGCCAAAATTATTTTTAATTTATAAAAAAATTAATTTTGTCTCTCACTACTACTTAAAAAGACATCTATAAAACTCTCTAACTACCAGTAATCAAGTAAATACCTTAATTTTTTATTTTGTTCACCTCAGGCCAGCAAATGGGTGTTATGTGATACTTGTAGTATCAAAGTATATTGTAATACCATAAGGTTGTTAACACTAATGTAGCGGTTTCTATGATAAACAATTTGCTTTGCTTTTGTTTTTTTGTCAATAAGGTTCTCGAATGCAATATTCCATTCAATCGTCAAAGGAACCTTTCACTAAAAACGCAATATTTTGACGAAATATTGAATTTTTAAGCAAAATTCGAAACGAAGATAGTAAGTCAATTACTTCTAATTTACTTTTACAAAAGAAAAAAGCCTGCAAGGGAAAAAAAGAAGTGTTCTCTTATGGGGATTTGTATAGAACGTTCCGGAAATACGTACCAACAGAACCTGGGCTTTTATTATATTAACTAGCGTAATTGCCCGTCAAATATGACGGGTATGCGTGAATTAAGTATTAAGTTAAAATTGAAATAAAAATAAATTAAGCCAACTTTTATATACACTACAAAGTAAGCAATAATTACTTAGAATCATCGTAGGAGTTATAGACTTAAAACAACGAAGGCCTAAAAGAACGAAAGTTTGTTTTCCTGCCATCGATTTTCGAATACGCGTCGTATCGATCAACAGATCAGTTTTTAGCGCGAGAACTTGACGCATTCTTAGTACAAAATTTCATTTTGTAAAAACTTTCCCGCTGAATTTTATCAGGCATCTCAAGAATCTATATTTCTTTTTCTTTTAATGGGCCAGATACAAATATTGTAGGTCAATTACTTCTAATTTAATTTTGCAATCGAAAAAAGCCTGCAAGTGAAAACAAGAAGTTTCAAACCAGGACTAATGCAGGCTGGTTTCCCAAAGTTGACGTCCCGAATTCATTACTTATATTGACAGGAAATGTTTCAGTATGTGTTAGTCATCCCAAGGAATTCTCATACCATAAGTGCCACATGTAGTTAGTTCATAGTTTATCAGTGATAGAGAAAAAATGGAAAACAAATTCATTCTGTTTTACGTCAAAATCTCTTTCTGCCATTATATTTTGCATGGGTTTTGTGAATAAACGAATTTAATAAACGTACACTTTTTATACGCTAATATGTATGGATCAACTGTCCATTTCTGAAAGGTAGTCGAGTGGAAAATGAAATTCGTTCACTCGTCTATGCTCAAGCCGAGTTCGGTAATAATCGTCTCCATGGCAGCAACCCGATAAAATGTGATTTGAAACGCCATGTTTTAGTGGAAATCTAAGATAATACGATCAATTATCAAATTTCGGTGATAAGAATTAGAATTTACATTGTTTTCCCCTTAGAACGATACAAACCTCGCTCCGATATCACAATTTTTAGATATTTTAAAGTATTAAAGAAAACATCTCTGCACGATGAATTTAAGACTTCCTATATAAAACAAATAGGAGAAAAAACGTTCCTGGAATCGAACCCGGTACTTCAATCTTCGCCAAATAAAATACAGCCCGGAGGTGGGCCCTGGCAGCAAGAGCCTCATACCAAGTTTCATGAAAATAAGTCCATTGATGCAAAAGTTGTTAGCGGGACACACACACACAGGACCATTTCGCAATGCTGTTTCATTTGGAAACCAGCCAAAAAAATCGTGATTCATTGATACTTCGCAGTCGGTAGGATTTGAACCTACGCTCCCAGAGGGAATCTGATTTCTAGTCAGACGCCTTAACCACTCGGCCACGACTGCTTCTTATTTTGATCATAACATAAATCAAAATGATAGAAAAACAAAAAATTAATAAAACTAATTAAAATGTAATTTTCTTTAAAAGATCAATTACTGATAAAGGCTAGATTAGGTCTCGACGGCCTAAAGGTTATTTCTAGGAAAGAGGAAAAGCTTTGGAATAATATAAAAGAAGATTAGGCAGAGTGCGCAAGTAAATCAATTTCCTTATGAAAAAATCACGCCAAATATTGAGGAAAGGATGAAGCTTAAGTTCAGAGCAGTCAAGAAAACAATATATAAAATAGTGATTGAGATGGGAAACAATTTGAGGATAATAATAGAAGTTTGCGTTTGGAGAATAAATAACGCGAGTCAATAAAATAAACAAAGGGAATTCACACACAGTTATATCGACAATAAGAAAGATTTAACGTTGCTGGTAATCTCGATCGTTGGAAATCACCAGATAGACAGACGTTTTTAAATTAATAAAAAGTTCCCATGCCGGGAATCGAACCCGGGCCTTCTGGGTGAAAGCCAGATATCCTAGCCACTAGACCACATGGGACATGTGGTAGTTTATCGTATGATGACAAGAAACAAGGTACTTCAGTTGCAGTATGCTGTTTGCATGTGAAGTTTCTTCCATAAAAAGTTAAAAGAAATATTGTCCCTAATCCTAGAATTACATTGAGTAAAATCAAGTTTCATAATCGATAATATAGGGGATGAGTTTATGCTAAGTACTTGAGGGTTTATATGATTTAAGGAGAAAAGAGATTTCGTTATAAAAGGAGTTATCGTTGCGAAATATATTTTAAGAAAAACAAAGAGAAGGCCAAGTGGACTATCGAATGCAAGAGAAAGTGAAACAACCAAAATCTTCAAAAAGAGTATCTGGAATTTCCTTTTCTCTGTGTACTTGATAATTTAGGTAATCCCAATAGCCATGATAAGTTTGGGAAAATATTTATTCGGTGACGGCTTATTTGTAGCCGAAATGCGCGTGTTTTCCCAAACCATTTATGGCTGTTGGAGTTCTATCATTTATACTTCGCTTGATGTGTCCTATAGGTGTTTTTATTCAATGCGCTCGGTAGTCCTCATGTGCTGCTAGTCGCTTTTAAGAAATTTCGCGTTATACAGAAATTATAATCGATATTAAAGTTTTAGCAGTGCGTGAAAAATATTTCTTTTGAATTACGGTGTCACGGTGAGTACACTTGAGCCGCGTCCGAAATGTGTACTTCTGGCTAGATAGCGTGCTTGGCCTGGTAGGTAACAAACTTTCACCTTTCACGGAAACACCCGGAGTCTGTCGGAAATTGTAGCATGCAAGATCCAAGTCGGAAGCGTAAGTCCAAGACCGCTCGCTTTCAACAAATGTAAAAATCGCTATAAAATATTCCGTTCACTTTAGGCTTATAAAATTAATTGATTCGTAATGAAGAGCCCAAGACGAAGCCAACGGTGTGTATCTCATGTCTCGCAGCCTTATAGTTGCGGAGAAAACACGGTTTCATAAATTGGATAAAATGTTGTAAAGCAATAAACCTAGAAATTTTACATCTTGTACGAGTAATAATAAGACGATAACTCCCGTTCTATTAAAATTTAACTGCAATCAGACAAATCGTATTGTAATTATGAACCGGCAATGGACGCCTTCGGTCTCAGAGCTCTAAAAAGGGGGTCTTTTTTCATTCTCACCCCAGAAACGTCTCCTTTAAAAAATCAAAACAATTTAAAACTACCCTCTTCTATGTAGAATTAAACATGCTACACGCTGATATGCCTTTTGCTAAAATCCAATGAGCTTTTGTAGAGGTATTTAGCCGCAAATTCGGGTCTACATACTTTCGGCGACGATGGTAAGTGAACTTGAGCAGTCAGGGAGGTAAAGGGATCTTTTAAACGTTAAGTACGAACGTTTTGCATCTTCTTTTAAATGAGATATATATTAAATTGTGAAGTTGTAAGTTGAAATTAAAAATTACCTTATAAAGCGTTGCATTTATTATAAATTAATTCATAAATTACGTATTACAACTTAGTACTAAAATACTACCAAGTCTATCTCGCGAATCTTTTACTATGAAATACTTAAATATAATAAATAAATACCTACTTATTTATTCATCGGGGACGGATGATCTAACAATTAAATTCATTTCATTAAGAATTTAAGCAGACAGAATATTCACCGGAAAACCAAACGTGGCCAATGTAAGTAAGGTTGGACGTTGTAAATTATATTTTAATCCATATCGTGAAATCAAAAATTTGAAACATAACAATCACAAAATATATAGCCAAGGAAATTGTTCTTCGTTATTTGTATAATATATTCGTTCAGTTCAGCAAAACTACTTCTTGCTATTCTGTAACGATAACATTAGTCTTAAACAAAATCCTTATAGACAATAACATCCAATGAAACCACTATCTCTTACCGAAAATGCTTTCTAAAATTCAGACGTGGAGATCTAGCGAATATGCAGCAGAAAAGTTCTTAGTCGGCAGTTGCAATACATACCTCGAATTTGCTACAGAAAAATATTCAGTAAAATTTAAACTAGAATTGTTAATATATAAAACAATTTAAATCATTCAATACATAATCGATCACATTTTCATTCGCCAAAATATTAAAAGAATAATTATGAGTACGCGCACTTAAAGCTTTCCAGGATTTTCATTTTATAATTACCCGATTCCTGTTTTGATGCCTCCATACCGCCATTATAGCTAAGATTCTAGCAATGTTCATATTCCAACCATTAATCGCAAGCATCACAATCTCAAGCTCATCCATTACGCTGACAAACTTACTGCCGTTCATGTCGCCACTATCGTCAAGAGCGTCCGAATCTGAAGTCCGTAGCCTGATCTCTAAGCAGACTATTTTCTACGTCATCATGACGTCACGTTCTAGCATGCTATCTTGAAGTACACATTTCGGATGCGGCTTTGGAATCAATCGGACACTATCGGGTGTAAAGTAAATGAATATCGCTTATCCACCTATATTTCAAATGTTTAGCCCAGTAATTTGTAATTTTAGACTAGTAGAGAAATTACTGTGGCTCATTGGTTAGCGCTCTTGATTAACGTCAAGTATGCGTTAGAAAAATATTTAATTATCATTGATTGATTGTTCCAACTACCATTGATAATATTTTATCGGATAACCCGAGCTACGAAATTATGCTAATGGCTAGCTTAATTGCCCGTCAAATATGACGGGTAGGCGTGAATTAAATATTAAGTTCAAATTGAATTTAAAATTAAAGAATCCAACTTTTTTAGGCACTAAAAAGTAAGCAATAAATATGAAATTCACGTAATAGCGTGTTACACAGAGTAAAAATAGTTTTGGGCGAATAGAAATTTTATGACAAAAAATTACATTACTGTTCTTATACGGCCAAAATTATTTTTAATTTATAAAAAAATTAATTTTGGCTCTCACTACTACTTTAAAAGAAATATATAAAACTCTCTAACTACCAGTAATCAAGTAAATACCTTAATCTTTTATTTTGTTCACCTCAGGCCAACAAATGGGTGTTTTGTAATACTTGTAGTATCAAATATATTGTAATATCATAAGGTTGTTAACACTGATGTAGCGGTTTCTAAGATGAACAATTTATATACATAATACCCTTATTCTGTACGTTGGTCCGTCTGTCCGTCCGTCCGTTCGTCTGTCGGTCCATCCTTCTGTCCTTCCGTGTGTCCAGCTGTCCGTACGTTGGTCCGCCGGAACGTTCTACAGAAACCCCCATTAGGGGTCTTCCATAAATAATTTTTTTTTTCAAATTATTTCATGAACGTTTCATCTACTACATTTTCTCAAAAGAATTTTAAAAAGGTTTTTATACTGAAATCACAGAAAAATCCTTTTATTCTTGTTTTAAAAAACGGAACGCATAATCTTATCTTACTATAGGAAAGTAGGCTAAAAATCCAAAATTAAATTTGAGTAAATATGTTTTTAATATTTTGTCATCAATCCAAAGATGTCACGTTATCAAGGAAAACCCTCTTTTCCTCCTCGTCACGATCCGTCACAAAATTATCAATCCCCTAACACCTAGAGCGTGACGTAATTTATGGATGCCCCGTTAGTATAAAAATTGACGCAGTCGGCAGGATTCGAACCTACGCTCCCAGAGGGAAACTGATTTCAAGTCAGACGCCTTAACCACTCGGCCACGACTGCCGATGATGCTGCAAGTATAGCCTCACTGTTTCAGATATCCGATTTTTCCGGACGTTTTTCTGTTCATATTACTCCTGAGTACCAGAAGGCATCAATCGTAGATGAGATTTAAGCGTTTTCTTAAACTCTCCACAAATTGATTTTAGGCAGTTGAGGATAATGGCATTGAGGGTTTGTTTGTTCCTACCCATATCTCTATTCTTAGAAGAGATATTGTGGCTCTTAATGTTATAATTTATATTATATCGAGGAAATTCTACATTTGACAAACTAATGCTGTAAATTACAAAGAGAGAGGATGTCGTTAGATACAGATCGTCTCAGGCGTCATCGAAGGGAAATTTTCTCTGACGAATCAGCGGAGAGTTTTTTGAATAACAAAGGTCCCTTTAAAGAGATTACTTATCGTTTTTATATATTGCAATTTCAGTATCTCAAAAATTAACTTTGTGTCGTATACGATTTGGTTACATCTCTACTATAAATATTTTGAAGAATTTGTTTGTTTGTTTGTGCATTTATAACGCAGCAACTACAGAACGTAGAAGCAAGATGAAGGTGCCATTTCAACCGCAATAAAAAGTTAATCAAAACGGGTGGGTTTTTAAAGCGATTTGAATTACATTTTTCATTAAAATATGTTTTTCTGTTTTAATTTTTCCCATTTAAATAACATGGGAATGAACGTATTGTTGGCTTAACAATCTACTTGACAACCATTATAAACAATACCTAATATTAACTAAAAGAAGTAATATATACCTAATATAAACTTAAGCAGGGAAGAATGAAACACTAAGGTTATTCAAAGAAGGGAAATCACCAAAAAACTATAAATCTGGCTAATTGTTTCGAATGGTAGGTGGAAGACAGTTTTAATGTACAATTTTAAGCGTTTTCGTTCTCTAAAAATGTTTTATATATTCTCTAAACTTTATAGACAGCGAAATATGTTTTTCATTAATATTAAAATTAATAACGTGAAAGATATCTCAGAAGGTTCAATAAGAAAACTTCTATAACAGTTCTTGAATTTCAACCGAAATTTATAATCGTTAACTCTTCCTCCATTGAACATCTATATGAACATTTTACTTTCTTTTCAACTGAACACTTGTATGCATCAATTAAGCTAATTGAACTTATTACATTAAAACAACACTTTCAATGTATTTACATACTTTTTATCACCTAAATGGATTTCAAAATCCGGGAACTCATTTTGTTTCATAGTTTTGACTTTAAAATGTTCACGTGACAAATCAGACCAACAAAATCAGCCTTTGCATGGGATTACGTATAGGTAAGCATAATTTGAATATATCTTCAAACGTGTTTCCACCGGTTGCATTGCATTGCAATTCCTGCCCAAGTTTTAAATGTTTTTGAGATTAATGACCACACAATATCATGCAGTTTCTTCCACTGAAACTTAATTTGAGGGAAATAACTATATTTAAAAGTGATTCCATCGATTGTTTATTATGATTATTTGATTAAAAATAGTCGCCAAATTTATCGATAAAGGATGCAGGAAAAATGTATTTATTTGGGCAATAGATGGGAAGACAAGAAATATTGCATACTATTAAGCACTTCAGTTTTAATTTTCCATCGACCGTTCAACGATCTTCTTTGCTGTATTTATCTTCACGAGAATGAAGGTCACGACAGGAACGCACACACTTCTTTATCATTTACGCGGTATGATTGAATGAGGGAAACACAAGTTATTTAGGATCATGATTTGTACTTACAAAAGAATTTTTTTTAATCGTCATTCTTCTATGTCTATTATTTTTTTCAACCTAATATTCTTAATTGGGTTAGGAAATGTGCTATTAAACCCTTGAATAACCACGACATTTATGATTTTAACAAAATTGCTAGTTTCTTTTCTCTTTTAGTGTTGGTTTCTAAACTCCCATTAAGAATTATTATACTCTGAGGAGTTGAGAAATAAGAGATGTTGAAGAGAATGGCAGAGGACAGGAGTTCATGGTTGCAGCGACAAGGCTTAGCCTTTAGATGAAGAAGAAGATACTCTGAGACCTTTTTTTACTTGCATTTAAAATGCATGTTAATTATCTTGCGGTCTATAATGTGCCACGGTCGATTTTAAGTGAAACAAAAGTTAACGTCTAAACGTACTAAATCTACCATAATTTTGTAATAATGTTTTAATGTTTCATTTTAGCAGACTGGTTTGTATCACCGATTGTACAATCGTTCCTATATTTTAGTGTTTTTGTAGGTTTTAATATTAATTTGTACTTTATTATTCCCTTTAAAAGTGATCAGTTATAAAGATTGAATTGATAATGAGAAGAAGTAGACAATAAAGGGGTTTACTACAGAAGATCTAGATCTCGGCCGGCAAATAGAGTTGAAAAGAAGAACATTTATAAAATTGTTTTAAGTATAAAGTAGTGCGGCGGGATGAATACTCCGTAAATTTTAAACATTTGTGGCCTGAAGAATTGAATTATTTGCCTATTAATAAAATAACGACCTATAGAAAATTTGTATTCCAAGTCTTAATCTTGGGTTTTTATTTCAACTTAATTCTTATTTTGCTTTCAAACGGAAAAAATCTAATTCAGTATGAATGAAATTAATAATTCAAGAATTACGTAAATAATAGAACGGGATTTCTAATGTGCAAATGTTTTATTGAGCATCGCACAGATTTATTCATTACACAAATAACATTCAAAGACAAAAATCTTACGCAGTCGGTAGGATTCGAACCTACGCTCCCAGAGGGAATCTGATTTCTAGTCAGACGCCTTAACCACTCGGCCACGACTGGTGGGTATTTAACGACATAATCATAACGTCTTTTTTCGACAGAGGTTGCATTTCAAGCATTGCAAAATTATTATATGCAAATTATAATTGATTATCATCCTTAATACATAAACCGGATCGAAAGCGCCCCGTTATAAACATAAGGTCTCTCAAAGACTGATGCGGGCGCAAAAGTTTCGTAGTTTAGTTTAACCATTTTATGGTTTCTCAATTTTCTTTTTTCCCCGAGGCATTTGCCCTAAGACGGGAGGGATACCCCGCTGAAAATCTTCCATGTGAACATTATACATGCATAAATTAAAAGTATATAGATATACAATGAGGTAATAAATCACAATAGCTTATAATTTTCTTAAGAATGTCATTTCGCGATAGATGACAAATTTATGGAGAATAGCGAATTTTTCAGAAAAAGTTAAAGCATTGGAATAATAGATGAGGAAATTACACGGAGTTCAACAAGGAAATAACACTCAGCAATAAGTGTATGTGTTCGAGGGATATATATTTTTTTAATAAAAAAATCGTGATAAGGAGTAAGAAAATTATTAAGTTTAAAATCAGATCAGCAAAGAGGGCAATGCCTAAAATAGTGATTAAAAGAAGAAACAATTTTCGGGTTATAATGAAACAGTCTTGGTTAGGATCATAAAAACGTGAGTAAAGAAATGCATCGAAATATAATACCGGTAATCTCTTTCTTCTGAAATTACCAGAAAGCTGTTTTTAAATTATAAAAAATTCCATGCCGGGAACTTAACCAGAGTCTTCTGGGTAAAAAGTCAGATATACTAGCCACTAGACCACATGGGATCTCCTTTTGGGGCTTAAAAGAGCCCTTTGAAATTACTTAAGTTTTAGTCTGTTATTTGTGTTTAAATTTGCTTCTATAAAAATGAAAGGAAATATTTCCTCTCATCTCATTTGGGTATTTTGGTAAAAATAATAAGAATTACATAAAAGTTATGCCTGTTTCTATAAAATAATTGAAATTTGAGCTACGCACAAATAATATTATTGTGCTCTTATACGGACCGAGTATTTAACATCATCCCATGTGGTCAAGTGGCTAGTCTGTCACGCACTTTTTAACGTGTTTTAACAAACTTTTCGACTAGGTAGAAGATTTAAATTTGGCAGGAATGCTTGACTCAGATATTAAAAGGTAATGACGAAAAAATCTCGAAATACGTCCCTGGTTCGACTCCAGAGGATAATTTCTATTTCCCATAACACGTAAAAAATGATCGATGACTGCAGCATGTTAATCATTTGTATTTTAAAATTATTTAAATCATGGTAAGAGCTTGGGATTTGGCCGGTTCAATCCTTGAAAATACAAAGTTATTTTTTTAGGAGAAAATTCGAATCCGTGTCGGATTAGCGTCAAAATGTGCATAGAATCAGAAAAAATGATTTTTTTCAATGTATTTGAACAATGAGGAAGGTAAGCTAACATGACAACTGCATTGTCGCCGAATTCGAGAGACCAATGCCTTTATATGTGGAATAGTTTAGCATTTTCTGCTTATTTTGTATGCTTTTCGTTCGTCGTTTGTTTTTTAATTACCTAATTACCATTAAATAGAATTTTTTTTACACCTCACATTGTACGTGCACATTTTCCGTTCGTCGTTTTTTTAATCATTCTGTTAGTAATATTTTATATACATATCACGCTGAGAAAGCTACGCTTTTGAGAGGCGAGGGAGAGGGAGGGATCGAGGGAGAAAGAGAAATATCTTCATTTTAATTTAATATTTTATTCAGGAATACCCGTCATTATGCCCGTGATTTTTCATTTTGACTCTAGATCATTTACAATTATATATATATATATATATATATATTCTGCAGTGTAGTTGTGTGCATGCGCCACATCGGTGTGGAAATGATAGATCCAGAATAGGTGAGCCAAACGTTTTGAAGCGCTGCCGTAGGTAACAAAGATCCGCTTTTATTGATGGAAAAAATTCCAGCAATCCAAATATTAAGAATCTCGCCTCAATCTGGTCTTCATTCTTCCCTGATGTCACTTAAAGAAACCTTTAGGGCGATTTTCGTAGGTCGTCATCTGTCAACTCGGTCACGTAACCGTGGCATTCGCGCAAATGGTCTCATTTCTCTCTCTTGCTCTCTCTCTCTCTCTCTTTCTCTGTCTCTCTCTCTCTCATCCGTCCGTGAACTGGACTACATAATGAAATGGAAACCTTTCTTATACATATAAAAAAACTTTCCTTTCGTCTCGGTTTGAATAACTCCCACCCCTCCAAGAGGATAAGGTGAAATCCATTATACCTTCCCCGGCTTCAATCTAAATCTCTTTTTTTCCGTTCCCACCACCCTTAACCCGTTCGCTCTCCGCGAAGAATGAAATATTCTGACCGCAAGGAGAGTCAAACGCCCTTTTATCTCGCCCACTTAAGCGTACTCGGTCCACTTCTGAAAGCACTCCGGCTGACCCGTTCTCTCTCTCTCGGGAAAAAATACAATTGCGAAAGTTCTTCGCTCGACAGCCATCTTGCGTCCCTTTCCCTGCTAGATTGTGCGGCGGTTGCGATTGTCAAACTTTCCTTCCGTCCGCTTCTCCAATTCCTCCGAGAACCTTTTTAAACTTGAAATGTTTAAGTTCCTGTTCGAATCAGCGCGATGATTTAAATTCGAAGCACGATTTATTCACTATAAAAGTTCGTATATTCATGTTTCTTGATATCCAATCGTTTCTATAAAAAGTAGCTCTATTGGTAAGATTGTGTCTGGAGAATTTGGCAAATTTAATGTAGGAACTTTTTCGCGACATTTTATTTTTTTATATTTTTACAATTGAATCTGGGCCTTCTGGGTGAAAAACAGATATCCTAGCCACTAGACCGAATGGGATATGTATTATGTGAACATGATAAATATTAAATATGACTCCTATCTTCTTTCGGATTACAACCGTGTGCATAATCTTTTGCTGAAGACTGTTTCGCTGCCCTTCCAGGTAGCATCTTCAGGCCGAAGTGGCGTGCAGATTTTTTCCGTCCCTATATATAGTGATTCCTGTTGATTATGGGGCGCTGTGATTGGAATAATCTTCTCCAGGTGTTAGGAAGTGGGTAGGATCCTCCCTATTGAAATTGTCCGGGTGTTTGATGATCTCTATAGCCTCACGGATGAATCTGTAATGGTACCGTCTCTCCCTGACTATTATTTTGCATCCTCTACGTTAATTTTATGTCCCGACTCGGACCAAGCATGATCGGCGACCGCCGAGAGACGGAATTGTTTATTCTCCGCCGCCCTCTTATGCTCTTTCACCCTACACAACCGATCTCACCGTGCAGGATTAGAAACCTGTCAGAAATACAATGGAACAACCAAAATTGCTGCTTGTGTTTTATTGGCTGGCAAAAGAACTTCGACGAAGCTTGTTTAGTTTAAATATTCCGTGAGTTGAAGGATATTGACGTGAACGGAACTATAGAGGATGAATAACAATATGCAATATGCAATATGGCCGCGGTAAGGCAGTCACGTCGCTCGTGTGCTCCGCCATATATTGCAGTTTGTACGTGTATTCTGATAATAATTGTATTTAATTTGTGCCAGTCGACGTTGTTTTCGACATTGTGTAATGTAAATATGTTTTCATCTGATGAGGAGTCCTTCAGTTCCAAGGAAATACAATTTAAAGGCTTCTTCCTTATCCGCTTCTCTCCAACGTGTGTCCCCGGCAATGATCGCCTTGCTCGCCGGCATGCTGTCTCCTCTCCTCATCGCTGTCTCCTCCGCTTTCTCCTGCTCTTGCTGCTTTGCGGGGACATTGAGTTGAACCCGGGGCCTTGTTCATCCCAGATTGCGTTATATTATCAAAATGTACGTAGCATTAAGAACAAAATCAGTGATTTGACCCTTTCCCTCCAGGAAATCAATCAGATTGATTTACTTGCACTCACCGAGACTTGGCTAAGTGAGAATGTGTCCGATTCGGAATTACCTTTCTGTGATAATTTTAGCATATTTCGGAGAGACAGGAATTCTCGTGGTGGTGGTGTTTTGATTGCAGTAAAGTCTAATTTGAGGGCCGTTAGGCGAATGGACCTAGAAACCAATTGTGAAATTCTCTGGACAGAAATCTCTCTTAAGTATAAAAAAGTGTTGGTCGGTTGTTTTTATCGTCCGCCTAGTAGTGGTATTTGTGTTTTAGAAAACTGCTTTGATTCAGTTTTTCGCGCTCGATCATACGGTGATGTTATTTTGTTGGGAGACTTCAATTTATCCCTAACATGGTCGTCCCCTCAAGAATGTGAAGCTTTCGAACCAATGGATAAATATTTTAAGGAACACTTCGTCATCGGCCTTGGACTTTTTCAGTGTAACATGCATAAAACTAGAAATCAGGCAACACTGGATTTTGTCATGACGTCGTTCGAGTCCTGCAAGGTCATCCTGGGAAGGGATTTCATCGAATCCGACCATCGTTCCCTTGAGGCGACCTTTACCCTCGGTACTCCCGCTGGCTCACCCTTCCCACTCCCGAACCGGACAGTGAAAGTGTGGAAGAAGGCAGATTGGGAGGCAATTAACCGCGTTCTTTCCCTCTTACCCTGGAGTCTTCTCGAGGTTGGTTCCCTCGCCGACGCTGTGTCATTGTTTTACGACTTTGTTCTCAGTGCCATTGACGATCTAGTCCCTACCCGCCGTCTCACCAAGAATAGGCCTCCTTGGATGTCCGCTGAATCCTCTCTAGCCCTCAGAAACAAACTTGCCTGCTGGAAGTTATATAAAGTGCACCCAAACCCCCACACCTTAAATAATTTCAGAAATATCAGGCGCCACTCTCGGTTTTTGCTCCGGCGGGATTATAATAAATATGTTAATTCAATCATAAGTGACATTTCTACAAATAATAAACGTTTCTGGACGCTTTTAAACACTAGACGCCGGTCTCAAAGGATTCCGAACAGTGTGACTTATAATGCTCAAATGTTTTCATCCGAGGCAAGGCCTTCCGCCTTTAACAATTACTTTACATCTAATTTCACACCCCCATCTCAGCCTATCAATTACCCTCATCTTGTAGAAGTGTCATCACACTCCCTATCATCAATCTCGACTACCAGTGAAGAAGTCTATAGTATCCTCGCTTCCTTGAAGACCAATAAGGCTACAGGATGTGACAATGTGAGTGCACTCTTTTTAAAGCGAACCTGTAATGTTTTATGCCATCCAATAGCCCATCTTTTCAATCGGTGTTACCTCGCTGGAATTTTCCCCGATCAATGGAAATCCGCCAATATAACACCCATACTGAAATGCGGTAATAAGTTGGAAGTGGAAAATTATCGCCCTATATCCATCCTTCCGGTAATTTCCATGATTTTTGAAAAAATCATCCACAAACGTCTTCTCTCTTTCACTCTCCCATATATCTCCTCTGAACAGCATGGATTTTTACCTGGTAGTTCCTGCTTAACAAATTTATCTGTCTTACATTATAATATTACTGAAGCTTTTGAAAAATCATCCCAACTGGATGTTTGTTACATAGATTTAGCAAAGGCTTTCGATACTGTGGATCATGTTCTTCTTCTGTACAAACTCTTTCATCGTTTCAACATTCATGGATCTTTTCTTTCCCTAATCACTAGTTTCTTACACTCCCGCACGCAGAGAGTTGTAATAGATTGTTTTTATTCATCTCTTTCCCCCGTAACATCAGGTGTACCACAAGGAAGTGTTCTCGGACCTCTACTCTTCACACTTTACATTGATGACATAGTTAATACTATCAAAGGTCAAAAGTGTAACGTCCTTCTTTATGCTGACGACTGTAAGGTTTTTAAGCAAATTAATAATTCATACGATAGCGACTGTCTACAAAATTGTCTTTCGAAGATTTCCGACTGGTGTCAAATATGGAAATTAACACCAAATCCTAATAAATGTACGCTTCTCTCTTTCACTCTACGAAAAAAGCCTATCGCTACTTTCTATTCCCTTAGTGACACTCCAATCCGGAAGGTCTTCTCTCAAAAAGATCTTGGCGTAATCTTTGATACAAAATTATCTTTCTCTCTCCACATTGATAAAACCACATCTAAGGCCATGTCTATTCTTAGTCTTCTATACCGATTTAAGGAGATAAATGAACCTTTAGCACTTAAATCATTTTTCTCAGCCTTCCTTCTCCCAATCCTGGACTACTGCTGTCCCGTGTGGGCCACAGCATCTCCGACTACACTCAAGTGTCTTGATCGTCCATTAAATTTCTTCCTTGCGATCGCGAGGAACCGTGTTCCTGCCTTCCGTTTGCTAAGTAAACAAGGTGTTCTCGCCGCTCTTAAACTGCGTCCTCTGCATCTCAGGCGGCAATATTTTGATTTCCATTTCATTCACACTGCGGTGAATGGTCTCTACAGGTCCACTGATATTTGTTCTTTTTTTTCTCTACGTGTCCCATCACGTTCCACTCGTTTGTGCTCTCTCTTTCATCTTCCGCATTTCCGGCTATCTATATCCCAAAGGTCGCTTTTTTACCGCATTCCCACCTCATTTAATGCTTTACAAAAGGTAGCACCCTCGCTGGATATTACATGTAGGTCCTCGCTCCTCCGTGCCTCCACAGGTGGCGAATGTCTCTGAAAAGCTGTCTTGTTTCTGTAATTTTTATTTTCATTACATCCATCTTATGTGTGTTAATTTCTGTTTTTATATATATTTTGATATGTATAGGTATTTTGTTATATATATATATATATATTTTAAATATTGTTTTGGGTGTATCCAATGTAAAGGCCAATGTGCTGTTTTTGGACCAAAATAAATAAATAAATAAATAAATAAATAAATAAATAAATAAATCAATGCATGAACTAAATTGTAAAATGAAGAGATTAGTAAAATGATTCGACAAGCGGACAAAACATATGAGGAGGAGTAAGACAAGGTTGTTACAAATCACATGTCCTATTTATTGTTAGGTGGAAGAGGGGTTTTTCCAACCAAACCTGGCCAATAAAGATATATGTATTCCTTTCTTGGATATGTATTTAGATTTTCTAGTTGCATTTGTAGGAGAAAACATAACGGACGTTTTAAAGCAAAAAAATCTGTAAATGCAGTGGAGTAAGGGAGAAAAGAGTGATGAAATTAATGATAATAAAGTGAAAGCATAGCTCCACAGCCACTTCAGATACAAACTAAATGATCGCTTGCGATACGTGTCTTATCAACCTAATTTATTCCCTATTTATCTTTGGTTACAAAAATCAATTTCCATAATGAAATAACGGCAGTCGTGGCCGAGTGGTTAAGGCGTCTGACTTGAAATCAGATTCCCTCTGGGAGCGTAGGTTCGAGTCCTACCGACTGCGTGGATGTTTTTATTGCTTTATATAATTTTGCTTGAGGCGAGGTTGCTTTTAAAATATTCCAGTATGGTCGTATTAAATTTGCTATTTTAGCTAATAGCTAATGTTCCGTTAGCGCAAAACTTAATCCTACCTAGGATTGCTCTAATGAGTTACATAATTAATTTGAAGCAAAGTTTTACAAATATTTATTATTGGAATCTACGACAAATGTTTTCATTTCATGTATATCGAAATAATTTTTGTGCCCATAGGAGGGAGATGGATTGATTCTCTTTGTTGCTTCGTGGCCGAGTGTTCGTCTTCTGACTAGAATTAATGAAAGTGCGAAGGTCATTTTGTCATACCATGCATATGCACAATATGAGAAAAGGAATGTTGAAAAATAGAATTAAACTATGATATTTATCATCATTACACATAACATGTCCAGTGTGGTCTAGTGGCTAGGAAGAACACTCGGGTTCGATTCTCGCCTAGGAAATATTTTTTAGTGTATTATATATGGGTATTCTAAAAATCTTACGAATCGATATTTCATTCATCTTCGAGACTAAACTAAATACATATTTAGTTGCAGTTGACCGCTTCCTCTATCTTTTCAATGTGGTCAAGATCGCTGTACACTTTGGCACGTTAATATTTCTACTTTATCCCTTTCCAAATAATTTTATATTTCTTGTCATTATTGAAAGGGCACTTGTTTAAATAATTAACTTTTCTAGATAAATGATATTTTACATTGTTTAACGTCTGGTGTAATGGCGAAATTGTTTAGCCGTTTCCATCTATCACCAAAGGCTCGAAGCCTGTTCAATGAGGTTTATTTTTATATTTTTTATCAATCCCACCGATTACACATGTCATTCTGAATACATATATCTATACTGCTTCACCTTGCGGGTTCGTTTCATTTGTCAAACAACGCCATCCTATTGTTACACGACTGTCAATATTATATGACAATTTTATAAATGACATTTTTATTGTACCACATTTTTTAACTTGCCAAGACCTAGAAGGGTTTTTACTATCGCGCTTAATGTTAATTTTATTATTTTAATAATTTTTGCGCAAGTTCTGTTTATAATATAGTTTCTTAGCTAAACCTCTTTTTAAGGACTCATTTACTTAGGAGATGTCTTGCCCCTGGTCTCGCTCATAACCCTGGCGCTAATTTCTTGCATTCCTTTCAAGACTATGAAGTTTTCTTCATGTTTATGGCGCAAAATACATATTTCCTCTTCCACTGTGATTTTTTGCATCTCTTATCTCCTTCTTTCGTTTCCGTATTACGTTCATATTCTTTTACGGAAATTGTTTCAATATTTGCGACATCATCGCCACAATGTCACCTTAATTTATTCGCTGTTGCAAAACATTCTATCGGTCGGTATCCGGTAGTTGAATAAACATTGACAAAGCATCCAAGGTCACCATTACGAGCGATTCCACTTGCACTGATGACGCCATTATGTGACTCAGAAACAAAATTACTTATTGGTAGGCTTTATTTCTCCAATAGCCACAGGTTTGGATACCATATAGAAGAATTTGAATTAATAATTCAAACCGAGGGACAACCACTAATTATGGGTTCTTTGCAACCCAAATTTGCATATAATCTTTCCAACTTTTTCATGCATACATTTGATTGAAAGTTTAGACTTACAATTGTCTTTTGAACAAATACTCCTGTTCATATCAAAGAAAAGCTTTTTTGAGATTATAATGAAAAAGCGTGGAACGGGACAAGGGACATAGAAAAGAGGTTAAGACAATCATTGGATTGCGTCATATAGAAACGCAGAGAATTTACGCCTTACGAGATGTTTTGTTAGAGTTCTGTGATTACTTTGAAAACTAGATATCGTAGCATGATTAATTTACACTGAAATACAAAATTATTGGTAAATTTATTATTTAACCAATTAGAATCAAACGAAAATTATTTTATGAAAATACCAAGCCTAGTCGATATCATATCCTTGGTGGGTTCCAGTTGCAACATAATAAAAATTATAATTCCTCTTTTTCTAGAAATGAAATTTTAGCAACAGGTAAATAACACGATGGTGGTGACAGACAAATTAAGTTCCAAAGAAAGCGTTGCGTCGAACAGTGAACACACACACATACATGCCAAGTATTAATGATAGGTAAACAACGGCGACGCATATATCCCATGTAGTCTAGTGGCTAGGATATCTGGCTTTCACCCAGAAGGCCCGGGTTCGATTCCCGGCATGGGAATTTTTACTTTTCTTGGGTCTACTTCGTGGAATTTTCCGACGAATGAGATTTATAGTGACTAGTTTTTCCTTTAAATATAGGAGTAGATGATGTTCTTGTTTCTCGCCGTTCTGTTTTCGTCTCGCCAAAACTTGATTTTCTGTTGTACAAAAATTATTTCCTCTTTTTCTCATCATATTCTTTATTGTTTTCTAGAATTATCAAGATACGTGTACACGTTTGGCCTTAAATTTTCTACTTTATCCCTTAACACAGTTATGCGTATAAATGGCGTCAGGATTTATTTCTTATGGGAAAATTTACACGATAAAATTAATATATGGAATTAAGAATGTCTCCTAATCTGTTCTGGTCCTTTCTGATCTTTATAGTTTCTATACTTTTTCATCTCTTGTCGTTATTTAAAATGTGGTATACATAGGTGATTTATTCAGTTTCATTCTTTTTCGTCTTGAATATTGTATACATAATGCAGTCGTGGTCAAGTAGTCAAGTTTCCCTCTGGGACCGTAGGTTCGAACCCTATTGACTGCGTTTTTGTTTAGTAATGAATCCATACGATCATTTCATTTGTCCACAATTACGATAAAATCCTTTTATGAATTTCATAGCCCTTCATTAGTTGCAGGTTTAGTTATGCATATCTGTGCTATTTTGATAAGAATTTTTACTGTCTTCTTCGAGTTCGAAAAACAAAAAAGAGCGGTCATCACTTCAAAGACTTTTCCGAAGTATTTAAACAAACTCATGTAAAAATAGAGGAGAAGGCGAAGTTGGGATTAGAAGCCCACGGGATGCGGCTTCAGGCAAGAGTTGCTGTAGATTATGGTCACCAACCGTCCCAAATTTGAGGGGACTCCCTCCTTTTCATCTCTTGTCCCGCCTTGTTCATTGTCACAGTTTGTGTACCGCTTTTTGAAAAATCTTGATTAATACCCAAAATTGTCATTTAAATCCTCACTGGTCACACCGAACTATCCGATATCTGTTGCATCCAAAGACTAGTACCCCTACGGAAAGACCGGAAACTTAATGCTATAAAACGATTCCCAGGTTCTCCATGAAAGGCGACGAAAGATGAGTCAATGGGAAAATCCTGTAAAAAGAATGTAAATGAATTTCTAAGAATGTCAATCATTAAACCTGCTAAACCTAATAAAATTGATGCAGGAGGCAAAGGGCATGCTTCAAATGTTGCAATAAATATAAAATAAGGCAAATGCCTTTACGGCCCCTTGCAGTTCATAAACAATTTTTCTATGAAGATCACATTACCATTTGTAAAATAAAACATCACATTGTACTACAAAATGTCCAATTTGTTTATTTATAATTTATTCTAAGCACAGTTGTATTTGCTGTCGTTTAGGTGTTTGTAGCAGTTACAGGTATACCATTTAAGATCTATATATATTCATCAAATAACAAGGAAAACTTTTGATATGGAAATTTCAATTTCTAGATCGAAAAACATACACTTCTAAATACGTTTTGAAACAAAGATATAAGAATTATCTTAACGTCTAGGAATACAAACAAATGCATAATGAGAAACAAGAAATAATCAAGTTAACAATTTTTGTAAATTCAAAATATTTAAAATTAAAACATAATGATACATCACTATGGTATACTTATTTCATTCTATTACAAGCACAATTCTATTCCCTGGCGTCTACGTTGCAGTTTAACTTCCAAAGAACTCTCTATAATTTACTGATAACCGCGAGAAGTTTTAAACAAAAATTTCAATTACTCAATGTAAAATTACGTCTTATTTTGTGAACAACTGACACGTACTATATTCACGCCCAGGGCAATGGATGGCACAGCTAGGTGAAGTAAGTGAGGCTTAACACCTAAAAATGAGAAACATTTCCTCTCAAAATGCTTCTCGCACACACAAAAACGAGAGAAATTTCTTTCCTTCATTCCTAGGTGATCTATCCAGTGCAGGTATCTGTTAAGAAAATATAAAAGCATTCTCACAACACGCATTCACATAAAACTTCGTATAACTATTTCATCAGAATATTTTTTTCAAAAATATGCTATTTTTTTAGACTTACCTGGCTCTGTTGATTGGAGATCAGAACAAATTCATTCCGTCACGTTTTCTTAAACAGTAATGAATGCATATCTACTATATATCTACTTGACATAATCAGAGTAACTGTCAACCGCTAAATAAGCAATGGCAAATATGGCGAACTTATATCAAGCAAAATGGCCGCTGTTCCGCTATGATACACAAGGAACGTGTGGCGCTATGGTGATGTAGTAGAGATAGAGAAATAGAGGGAAGAGAGAGAGAGAGAGGTGGCTGCGACTGCAGCGCATTTGGTGGACCCCGTATCATCATAGTGAACTACGTGTAAAACCTGGGAATCTATTCTCCCATAAGAGTTTCATACCCCTGGTTGCATCTATCTATCTAAGGCTGGCTCCTCAATAAATGCACCACAAACAAGCCACTGTAATCTGTCCCTCCTTATAGTCGGAAAATATTTGAAAATGTCCCTCCTCGGCGTCCTGAAAAGTTGGTCACCTTACTCTAGATGTATGGGACGAGTCTAACTTTACAATTTTCTTTGGCTTGAAACCAAGTCTTTTCAACAGGTGGTATCCCTACCACAATTGATACGCCATGGAACAGCATCTGGTGCGCGGATACAATCAGAAGCAATCCGTTATTTTTATATAATTTTTAAACTACCATCAACGACCTCAACCTGACTTGCTACTTTCTGTCAATAGTATTATTCCAAGAATTGATAGGTATCCTTATGTATGAAAAAATAGCCATATGTAGCATTGCCAAGGATCTCGTCCCAATTCCTGCAAGTTTTGTATAATGAAACAAATGTTTCAACAGACTCAATGTTGATGTATACTCTGTAATAACTTAGTGTTAGCGATTATTAAGAAGCGACACCTAAAGGGTGTCTTTCAACTGCTGTAATTGTCCATCCGTGTTTTGGGGACGAATCGCATGATGAGTAGGCACACCCCTGCGCTTAATATCAAATTTTCCAGTTATGATGACTTATTCTTTTACATCACTGTATTAATTAGGTTTATAATAAATGAAAACATTGATTTTTACGTCAGATAGATTTTTAATATTGCGTGAGATATTTCCCTAGCAAATCAAGAAACGTTATCGTAATATCGATTCAAGCCTATACAGTGTATTTTAGATCTATCGTGTTTGAGCGAAACTGAAAAAAACGATGAATACGGGGAACGATGGATGCGATAAATTAAGGATATTGTAAAAATATAGTCAAAGTTTTGAATATATTATATTTGGTCCACATAATTTTACAAAGTATTATATAATAAATATTGAAATTGGTTCGAAGGCTTTCGAAGTAATAACACAAAAAACGAAAACATTATTTATTTCCAAAGAAATCATCGATTGTCATTTGTTTATTTTTAAATGACGTTTCAAGCTCAAAATGTATTTTCTAAATTACAAATGCTGTTTTTACCGGTTTCATTGATAGGATGTGCGTAACAAAAGTTTTTAAGTTTCTCAAATACAACATGTGCATCATAAAACGTAAGAATGGGCACTTGATCTTCTTCATTATCATCCTCTTCTCCTTTCTTCGTCGTCACATAAGTCATTGATACTCTCGACCCCACATATGGGAGTGACATCGTCAACTGGTACATACGTATCAAAATCGACACCAGGATGCTTCAACTGTTCCCAGTCTTCTTTGAAATCGTATTCACTCTCCAAAACGTCTTTCTCTTCTTCCAGAATGATTTCCATAGAAGATAATTTATACCCGCACTTTTTAAAACAATTTGAAATTGTTATTTCTTTTACCTACTGCCATACTGCTAGAATGTAGTGCGTTGATTGGAGAATGTTTATCTTCAAAGCATCTTTGTCAGTTTTATCAGAATCCATCAAATAAACAGCTGTTCGAACCAATAGCTTCCGGTAATAATTTTTGAAGCAGTTTATGACCCCCATGTCTAGCGGCTGTAATACACTTGAGCACTTTGAAGAGTAGAAAAGTACCTTAACGTTCTTTAAAAATAACGTATCTTTTGGGTGGACGGCACAATTGTCTGCAAATAATAATATTTTTCGATTTTGAGCTCGCATATCGTAATCTAGTAAAAACATTGTAAAAATATTGTTTGTCATTAGAGTTTTGGAACCGAGAATTCCCGTTCCCGGTTCCCGGAAATTTACTCGATATTTCTTATTCTCGATTCCCGGGAAAATTTTCATGATTCCCGGGAATTGTTCGTTTGAATTTTGTGCCGAGTCAAGCTTTTCCAGAATTGCCTTCATAGCTGGTTTTTTAGATTTTACTCCGAATTTCAGCACCAAATGTTAAGCTATAAAAATTAGTTTGAGTTTTTTATTTTATGCATGTTTTACAAATAGAATTTCTGATGAATACTAAATATTTTTTCAGTGAATGCTATTTAGTAACTGAGTTATTAGGAGTTTCAGATTAAGGATCAAGTTGCTTTTCTCGCTATTAATTCAATTTTGATGGAACGCTAATTCAATGTCAAAATGGCTTCTTCTCGCGCCCGTGAATGTCGTTAGTAAAAAAAGGTCCAAAAATAATTGTTGCATGAATCTGAAACTATGCGCTGAAGTGAACTATCTTCCTCTCCTATTCTTCTTTCTTCCCTCATTCCTCCTCCCCTAATCGACAAAATTAGCTACTCTGACCAAGTGAATTATATATAAACTAGGAAGATGACAGTTGAAATTCAACGGGAAAGTTTTTTTTATGAAATTTCGTGAATAGATGCGACGTGAAGCTGTTATCCAAATAAATGGTACCAAATTACACGAAACCGGCAACAATGCAAATCGATAAGAATGCGTCTAATTCTCGCATTAAAACTGATCTGTTGATCGATTTGACACTAATTAAATAATCACTTTCGTTCTTTTAGGCGTTCGTTGTTTTAAGTCTTGAACTCCTGAGATGGTTCTAAGTTATATTTATATGCGAATGATTAATGTTCTACATTCAAATTTATTCCTTCTCGCATATAACGCAACCAATGTTTTTCTTTCCTTCTCTCTCTCGTATTAAAAGCATTCAAAGCACGCTTTCACCCTTAGGGATTGAAACAAGAATACGATTTCGAGGTTTATCAATGTAATTGGTTAAGCAAAATTCCGTAAAAATTGCAAGATCTTCCAAAAATATATGAATTAAACGTTTAACATGAGGAATTTCTAACTGTAGGCGGAAAAAGATTAACAGAATAAGAAATATTATAATTTTTTCTTTAAAATGATTTAAATCGGAGGTCATAGGTTAATTCTTTCTAATTTAGATCTCAAAAAGAATAAAAGTCTGCACGTCAACAAGTCGATGTATACGTGTTATTTTAAGGGAACTGGAAATGTCTTCCGTGGAAGTGGAAGTTTTTTTCCGACATCGCCTTTAAATATATAAATCGAGCATTTCTGCCAAATTTAAAAAATATTTCGATCCTTGATCTAGTTATTTGCATTTTTATAGCGTGACAGAGGGAGCCACAAAGGGGTAGAAGAAGGCTCTTATAGATTTGAGATTGTTTATAGACCTCTTTCATACATTTTCTATCCTCAGTTTTAACTTTGAGGGAATTGCAATATAGGATAAATTAGTAGTTGGTCTTTTGTTATCTCCACATCGTCAACATCGAGGAAAGATCGGTTGCGAAAGCCAAAGTGCGTCTGAATATTGAATCTGCTAACAATTTGTCGCAAATATTGAATCACATGTCAATGGGATTTATTAAAGACTTATGTATTTACGTAGTATCAATAATAAATATCATGTTTAAATGAAAAATGGTGAATTACATATTAAAAATGCAAAATCATTCTCATTCCCGGGTTCCCGGGATATTTGAAAATCTAATTCTCGTTTTCCGGAAAAAAATATATCGCCGGGAACCCAAAACTCTAGTTGACATCCATGGATTAGTATTCGCATGATATTTTACCAGCATTGTCTTTATATTGTGGAAGAATTAAGAATTTTCCTATTACAATTTGCTCCTGTCACTGTTGGTGCACAACAACACTGACACCCTCTCTTTAGAAGCTTTACCGCCATGACAGGATTGTCTCTTTAGACTAAGAGTACAGTTCGGAAGGTAGTTGTAAAATAAGCCCGTTTCGTCAGCATTATACACGTCGCGAGGATCATATCCCTCTAGCAGCTTTGGTAGTTCTTTCATCCAAATATGCGCTGTTTCAGTATCAACAGCTGCACTTTCTCCTGTTAGTTTCTTATACGCAAGACCATTACGATATTTGACTCGTGTAAGTCACCCATTTGAAGCCATGAGGTTTTCTAAACCAATTCTTTCAGCTATCTGTTTAGCTTTTTCCCTTATTATGGTGCCATCGATGGGAATGTTTATAGCTGGTACCGTGTTCATTGCTGGTACCATATAAAGAGAATGTTCTCGAGTTTGCTGTAAGTTGCTTCTTTTCCGGTTTTCCTCTTTTTATATGATTTACCGCATTTTTCTATTTGTCCTCTAATTGTTTCTTTTTTGGCAAGAATTAAGTTAAGTATGGATGGAGGTTTTCCCAGGGGTTTGGCCACATCGACTTTCTTTTCCCCTGGATTTTCCCCTTTTTCTTCACTTGTTTTTAGGACGATTCATCGCTGCTTTTAAGAGTAAAGATATATTAAATTATATAACTCGAAAGAAAAGTCGAAACGAACGGATAAAAACAATCGTGTCGCGATTCTAAAAACGAGAAAAATGAAGTATTACATACCTGAAAATCTCTCTCAACAGCCGATTGCGAAAAAAGTCGGTTGTTCAAACAATCAGTTGTGACAATCACTACAACTTGCCGATTAGCAAACGAAGTGAGCTGAAGTGAGCTGTTAAACCATATAGTGAATCGAAATCGAAAAAACGATTAATCGGGTAAAATTATCAAAACGGATCTAAAAAAAATGAACGATTAATGCGGGAAAACGATACTACGGGGAACGACGATTGCCATATAGTTTAGCCTTGTTTGTATGGGATATATTTTGGGACCTGTATAAGTGAACGATGAATGCGGAATAACGATCAATGGAGGAACGATAGATCGAGAATCCACTGTAGTATATATGAAAAATTGATGAATTTCCCTCAATAACGACGCGGACTCACTATCTCTTGAAAAGGTCGATTAGATTTCTATTTATGTGAACGCCATGTATATATGTTACAAATTTGAGAATTATAAACGTGAGAAGATAGAATAAAACGCTAGTTAAAGTTGAGTTATTTTTCGTTGCATAAGATACGAAAGTATTTTGTAATAAACCCATTACAATTCTCCTGTACTCCAATTCATTTGTTAACTGTAAGAATTTCAACGCATTTAACAGTGCCGTAGCTACGATATGGCGAAGGTGGGATTTCCCATAAGCAAGGCAAGGCGTCAAACATTCCTACAAAAATGCCAAAAGTTTGTCATTCCACAAATAAGTATTAATTTTATACTCAAATGTTAAAGTTATTTTCAATAAAACACTATTATTCTTTATTAAAACGTGCGAATAATAATATTATACACAATCAAGGTATTTTCTAAAATTTTACCATAAGTGCCATGCCTCCCAGCTCCGTATTGGGCGTATAATATTGACATTTCTTTTTATGTGTGCACTCAAAGGAGTCCGTAATGGTTGCTATCGTCTCTTAACGAAATGTTCACTGACTTCTGCAGGTGTGGGTGGACGCGGCGACGCAGGTGTTCTTCTCCCTTGGACCAGGATTCGGCGTCCTTCTAGCGTTCGCGTCTTACAACAAGTTCCACAACAACGTTTACAAGTGAGTTTAAATCAAAATTGATTTTTGCCATTCGGCTCCACGCCATTTTGTTTTTATTAAGACTTGTTGCCGCTATGCGGCGATGCAACACGTGAATGCCCTAGACTGGATTTATTCACTACATCTAATATATAAAAATGAATGTGTGTATATGTATGTTTGTATGTCCCTTATACGTTTTTACACCGTTTGAGCAATCGAATTCAAAAGTTTCATGGGTCATCCTATGGATAAAAGGAAGAACTTGGTCCAGGTTTGCAGTACGTGGGGTCTCTTATACCACATGGGGTCAACAAAATACTATTTCCATAAGAATGCATGGGAAATGGTGTGGAGAAACCCCAAAATGCCATGCAGCCCTTCACTGATGTGGATATAAATATACCTAAATATTAACTTACGATCACAGGAAATGGCTTATTTTACGCAATATTACGCAATATTTTAATTCTGTTCATGTTTAGTCACATTACATGTTAAATCGATCGAAATTATCCTTTAAGCGCAAAATTTATTAACATTTTCCAGGCGGCAACAAAGCTAAATTTCTAAATTGTTGTCCTCAAAGGGAGATAGCCACGTAAAGATTAATGCAAAGAAAGTCCACACCGTGGCGCTCCGTAGAGGAAGAATAGCCAAATCCAAGATAAAGAGTACAAATGGATTTAATATAGTCTATGAATACTTTTAAAGTGAGTCAAATTATTTTAAAGAATATTATAACATTGTTATCTTTTATCATTAACATTGAAAGATTTATCGAAAAATAAATCGATATATCTACTTACATTTGTTCGGTAACCAAGATGTTGTTTATTTTTTACGTTTTGGTTAATAGTATTGACATAATCCACATAATTTTATTGCTGCTGTTATATTGAAAGTATTATTGGGAAAGAGGATACTGATACTATTTTTTATCCAAAGCCTGGTAAATTTGGTTTAATGGGTTTGAATAGTTGAATGCATAAAGTGGTATTGTATGAAGTTTGAATTGAAGCATCATTTAAATAGTGTCTTGAAAAGGTTGTTGGAGGGTAAACATTTTAATGTTTCGGTTAAATGTGAAACAGGATATGTTAAAAAGTATGAAGGGTTAGTAATTTTTGTTAGTAATGATTTTGAAATAAAAGATAAAGCTTTATTGAAAAGATTAAAAGTTGTTTTTGCAGATGAACTGTATTGGGAGGAGACATTTTTGGTTCCGAAGAAGGAGATTGAATTTAAAGTGACGGAGGAAGTTTTACCACATGAGATTCAGATATCCTCGTCATCGGAGGATGATGGGAACGAGGAGTCGTTTAGTAATAAAGAGAATTCCTCGGGGTATATCAACATTCAAAGCTAATAAGTTGTTGAGATATGTTCATAGGGATGACAGTGTTAGTTATTAAACCGATGTTTTTCATACACCAACTACTTCATGGAAATGTTTTATGGAAAGGATTGTTTTAGAGAATACATATCGTGGACCTAGTGAAATGTTGAAAGCTGTTGCTTTAAATTATAGTCGTGGTATAGTTAATAAAATTGTATTTTATTTGAGGTATAATAGGGTAGATAGTAGAGTATATACTGCTAATGGAAAGGGATTTGTAGGTTTTTTGAAGGTGTTAGCTATAGCTATGAATTCTGGACAGAAGGCTCCTGATGTACCTTTGGATGTTGATTTAGATATTGGGGATGTAACTAGATATCCGTATGTTAATATTTTTAAAAGTAGGGATTGTAGTTCTTATGATTATTCTTTTGGAAAAGTTCCTGATAAAACTAAAAAAGAAAATGATAGAGCCTATATGAATGTTTCTGTTAAGAAGATTGAAGGTAAAACATAAAATATCATGGTATTCTGATTGTAAGAAGTATTTTTTGAGTTCTGAGTTAATTTCTGCATCTATGAATATTTCAAAGATTTTGTATGATTGTGGTTCTCAAAAAGTTTTTCTTCTTTTTTGTTGGTATTTTAAATACTGATGAAATAGTGATAATGTTATGGAATTTAATAATATAGAGTGGAGATGTAAAATGTATACTTATATGACTTTTGCCTGAAGGCAGGTTTTGACAAATTTGTAATTTGCTAACTTTACAATATACCGATCACGAATATAAGTCTGTGTTATGCTTATTTTAGGATCTTGCCCAATTTTTACATTGATATGATGTCGTCAGGAAACTGGCAACCCTCTACGTATGTCAGCAGGCAAGATTTTCAGCGGGAAAGAGGTATACGTCGACTCCTATCAATTATGGGGATCCCTGATTCAGCATGGAGAATTGAACCAAATTCTAGATTATATGTTCTAAATTTGTGGAAATTTGCTGTTCAGAGAATTTCCTTTTTGGTGAATTTGCAATCAACTGCTTTCTTCAGTTTAATTGAGTCTCGTTTTCATGTTAAACTGAAATGCTGGCCTAGATATATTTTAAATATTATTTTTTGTAATTATGTTCATCATGCTAATAGGTTGAAATAATGTTGTTTTTTTATTGGTAATGGTTTATCATTGAATTGGAGTCTATCAATATTGTTGAGGTGTAATAAGTATGATGTTGACATGAAAGAATTTTGTAAGAGTTATAAATATGAAAGTGAACATTCTGAGAAGCATCATTACTATGATTTCCATTTAAGGGATAATTTCGATTTGAATGGTGCTGAGTACACTGGTAAAAGATATCCATATTTTAATGGTGGTAGAATGGAAGTGGACTTTGATCAGAACGGCCACGCCTACTGTCCTTGAAATGGTGAGGCGGGAGCGACAATTCCGAATGCGTATACTAAGCAGACTATTTTCTACGTCATCATGACGTCACGTTCTAGCATACTTCCGGCAAAGCATGCTATCTTGAAGTACACATTTTGGATGCGGCTTAGGAGACTAAAAACTTGATTCACATACTAAAGGGATGTTAGGGATGTGCACCTCGGTGTCAGAAGTTTGATATCTTGGAGGGGAGGCAGAAGGAGGCGCCATACAAATCGTTTCATGAAAACCAAGAAAATTGGAGACGTAAAACTTGGTACACACAATAAAAATACCATAGGATGTGCACCTCTGGGCCAGAATTTTGATTTTTTTGGGAGGCGGGTTCCATACAAATCATACCATGACTAGAGGCTCATGTTAATATTTTGTAAAATTGCACAACTTATTTTAAATATTCTTAGCAAAATATCAAAATTGAAACTATATTTAATTTGTTCATACCGATTAATGGGGAATGTTGGTCACTTATCTTGAGACCAGCTTGAGTTTGGATGAAAATATTAAAGAGTGAAGTGAGGTTCTATGGCTATTCGTCGCAAGACACATTCGTCGCATGGCAAATTCGTCGCATGTCAAATTCGTTGCAAGACAAATTCGTCGCAAATTCCGAAACCGTTGAGGAAATAGCAAACATTTTTCTGTTATTTTCAATGTCACGATTTTCATAGTGAAATCCCGAGTCGCGCATTGGCAGTGAAATGTCCCGCCGTCCAAAATGCAGGTAAATTTTCGTCTATCTTTGTTTTTCATATGCTATAAAAATATCTGGCATTCAAGCATTCAAGTTTATGTTATATATCCATTATGTTAGAATTTTTAATATTTGAAATATTGGAATTTTTTATATATGAATCTAAGAATAATTCCATTTATCATAAAGTAACACGTAAAAAGAGACTTTTGGACGTGCAGGCTTTTATTTTTTTGAAAGTTAAAATTAGAATAATAACGACCTAAGATCATCCGGTTTGAACAGTTTTAAAGAGCAATTAATAAATTTTCTTATTCTATTCATCTTTTTGCGCCTTCGGCACATAATTGCTCATATTAAACGTTTAAATTGCGTATTTCGTAGTAATATTTCCATTTTAACAACTATTTTGATGACAATGTAATTGCCAATTGTTGTCTCAAGACTAAATGCCTTCCTCTCCCTTACCTCAAAATTTATCTTGACAACCGATTGCTGCGAGAAATAATATCGATATAAATGGTAATATCTAAAATAATTTATTTACCGTTAAAACTTTTAATTCCGTTTTTTGTCCATTTTTACCCGTCATTTTTGACGGGCTGTTATACTAGTATGCAATTAAAATTCCAAGATTCTCCAAAATATGTCTTTTAACCGTTAAGTTTAGTGATTTCGAATATTTCAATTTTCACGATTAGAAAACTCAATAGTTTTCACGCTATTGATTATTATATGAAAGCGCGGGCACGTGCTGGATTCCTGCCGAGTCTCTATCTTCTACATAGGCGGAAAGTGTGTTAAAACACGTATAAAAAGCGTCACACACAAAGTGACAAGATGAATAAGTCTTTTATTACTATCCTGATCAGATATGATACGAATATTCCATCAATAATATTTTCCCAAATTTTTATTAGGATAATTGTTGTGAATAATCTGCACAGGAGTTCTACAGGGTGATCATTTAAAATGAAAACCCATGAAAAATTTAATAACTTCAAGTAAAAGAGTGCTAGAAACATGAAACTCAGAAGTAACAATCTTTATTGCCCGCATGATGTCGCCATTTGTCGACAGCCTGCAATACTACGAATCCGCATGCGCAGTGCAAGCAATAAACAAGCATGGCGTTCAATGTAGAGGAGCGAGTGTTTATGATGGAATGCTACCTCAAATCACTGCGGAAACTTGCACCACAAACGAGAATGTCCTACATCAGTTGTCATACAGCGGTGAATAAATTAAAAATGTTTCCGTACAAAGTGCATGTTATGCATCAACTGTTGCCACCAGACTGTAAAAAACGAAATCATTACTGTGAATGGTTACTGGAAAAGTGGATGAAGACCCTTACATGTTAGACTGGACTTTCTTCTCAAATTGGGCTTGTTCTCATCTTACAGGGTATGTAATCTCTCAGAATACTCATCTATGGTGTACGGAAAATCCCCATGCAGTGCATGAAACTCCCCTACACCCTGTGAAGATTGGAGTGTGGTGTGCAACGACCCGCCGAAGGATTGTTGGGCCCATCCTTTTCACAGACACCATACACTCTGAGCGGTACATTGACATAATTCATGGGACACCTCAATGAAGAGATTGTTAAAGCATGAAACAGCAAAATGACGCAAAAGTCACACTTCACGGGCATCTATGGCCAAGCTATCCCTCTTGTTCGGAGATCGCATAATGTCTAAAGGAAAATGGCTACCACGCTCGCCAGATTAGTCGCCGTTAGATTTCTTTCTGTGGGGTTTTATCAAAGACTATGCCTACAACAAAAATCCATGCAATCTGGATGGATTGAAAACCAACATATTCCACATCATTTCCAACATCACGCTGTAGGCAGTGTCTTCGAACAAATTTCGTCGTGCTCAGTTATGTATGCAACATTTTAGTGGTCATTTTCAACATTATTTGTCACAGTACTAGTAATGTCGGACAATGAAGATTGTTACTTCTAAAGTTCATGTTCTAGCACTCTTTAACACGAAGTTATAAAAATTATCATGAGTTCTCATTTAAAATGATCACCCTGTCTAATTTATTCGGAAATTATGAGGCATCGTGAACCCTTCCCATACACTAAATATGGCGTATCGCAGGATTGATGAAGAAAAGGGTATCCTATTTTCCATTTCCTCAACGATTCCTGAATTTGCAAAGAATTTGTCTTGCGACAAATTTGTCTTGCGGCGAATTTCCCGCGACGAATTGGCGGTACACGTGAAATTAGCATGAAAAATACGAAACTGTTAATCCGGGGTGATAAATATTTAATATTAATCAAACGCATTTTAAAAATTTGTTAACATTATTTTTTCCATTTTTTTCTGGAGATATGAAAAGTCGGTCTGCGAAAAACGTTTCTCCTAATTGATTTAGAGGAGTGCATCAAGCGAACAAAATGTGCAGAAATGTTTAAAATTTCATTTTATAATAGATTCTATTCCAATAACATTTTTAGTTCTCGTGATACAGATTGACAGATGATTTCTTAATTTTACAAAGAATATTTTTTATCTCTACACTGAGGTATCGGTAGCAATATTAATAATTATAATTCACTTTATTAATTATCTTAATATTATTTAACACTATTGTTCTAAATAATAGGCTCTTTTTCTACTTCACTGATTAATAATTCGCTGCAAATAAGAAGTTTCCCGATAACAAAACAATGCCTGCATGAGGCCAAGCAACTACGTCTGAAATTAGGAATTAAAACGCAGCAGTGTTACTATCCTTTTGGGGGTGACACTGACGTGAGAAAAACTGCTTCGATTTACGTCGCACTTTTTAGCTTATTATCATAGAGGTATGCTACCTGATTGAAAGAGGAAATATACGCTATAGGCTCAATTATTAAATATATACACCCAGTAAAACCAAACAATAATTTCATAGTAATCACCGTTGACTCCTTGACTTCTTTGGCAAATTCATTCCATAACTTCTGCGTCTCATCTCGGTTGTGGTAATTCTTGTCCCTTTGGTCCCATAGTGGAACACGGTTTCTTACTGCCGTAATAAGAAATTCAGGATTCGTAGCGACTGAGCTACCAAAACCAAACGTGCTTGATCGACCAAATAGACGCTCGAAAACGCTGCAGTTCGCGCCGCCCTAGATCGCCGTTAGAAGCGCGCACTAGACAAGTGCACGTCTAATATATAACGTTTGTTTTGGACGCGTGAGGTCGCAACGCTCAAGGTCGCTCCTGGAGGCGTTCACTGTACACGTACCGTGTTCTCATATGAAAAGGGGTTCTTTGAAGTGCACCGACATCGTAAAATACACGGGTCGACGGCTTCACTTCCTCGCCAAAGGAATACTTGTCATATTTTTTACCCGTAAAATATCATCAACCTCGGCCGAGAATTGAATACACAATACTTGAAACCATTGACGAGTATTTTAACCACTGCTCCACCTGCGTTAATAAGCATACTCAATATATTAGAATAATGAATGCGTCTTATTTTTCTTGTCTCTATGACATTATTAGGATTGTTAGGCATAATATAATATTTTGAACCCATTTCTCCAAATGGATTAAATTTAATAAAGAAACTAACTTATTACTATATTTTTTATAATTTCAGGCTTTCCAAAATGTCAGTAGCGTTTGTGTGAGGGAGGGTGAGGAAGAATTCTTTATTAATATACAGGCAATGATAAGTAATTCAGCTTAGAAAATATTTAAGATTTACATAGGGGGGAGGGCCATATTATTTGCTGCAGGAGGGCCCTCAGATTTTCCGGTACGCCACTGGCAACTCTTAACTTCCAAAATTAGTGGATATGATCCCGTTTTTTGTAATCTCCAGAAAAGTGACCACATTTGAATGTAGAATGAACCCTTTTCGCAAAAAATGTTAATGGAAACTAGTTCAGGATGATAAACAGTGTTCTAATCGACCAATTACCTTTCAAGGGACGCTCTGGTGACTTCGGTGATCAATTCGTGCACGAGCTTCATCGCCGGCTTCGTCATCTTTTCCGTTCTCGGCTACATGGCCCATACTTCCGGCAAACCTATCGAGGAGGTCGCCACAGAAGGTCCTGGACTGGTGTTCGTCGTGTATCCTGAGGCAATCGCCACCATGCCCGGGTCCGTCTTCTGGTCTCTAATCTTCTTCATGATGCTCCTCACCCTAGGACTGGACAGCTCGGTTCGTCAAACTTCTACGCCCTATATAAACTATATAGTTGCTTGTAATAGGATGTTGACCAAAACCTAGCATTTTTCATATGTTATCATTGCAGTTTGGAGGCTCCGAAGCTATCATCACCGCTCTTAGCGACGAGTTCCCGACCATAGGCAGGAACAGGGAAATCTTTGTAGCTTGCCTCTTTTCTCTTTACTTCGTAGTTGGACTGGCTTCGTGCTCTCAGGTACTGTCAGTTTCCCTATAGCAACGGATTTAGGACAATAACGTGCTAATTACTTTACCGATTTGCTTAGGAATTTTATGATAACTCTGTAAAAATGTAATTACTGTCTGCAAAAATTAATCGTTGTTTTTAAACGGATATTGACAATATATTTGTACGACTTGAGTTTTCAGCAATTGGAGAGTTATTAAATCAATGACCACTTAATTTCTTAAATAAGTTTGTTACGTGATTTTAAAAATTCGAATATGTCTTGAAATTTTGTTCCAACCAAACTGATTGATAAGCAAAGTTTCACAACTTACCCATTTGCTTCTTATAGGGCGGCTTCTACTTCTTCCACTTACTGGACCGCTACGCAGCTGGATATTCTATGCTTTTTGCTGTACTTTTTGAAACAATAGCAGTTTCCTGGATTTACGGTGAGCAAGAATATCTTTTTCTACTCTGTGAAGCAGCCAATGATCTGAGGTCACTAATTCACCTTAGAATTTTCACCGTTACACTTAATTTGTCTCTCTGCAGTCGAGAGATATGGCTGTAACTTATGTGTGTTCATCTTATTTTGAAGTTGTTTTATTTTTGCCGACCGTTTTAGATAGTCCTCGATTAATGTCATCTACTTACTCCTGGAAAATGCGATGTTAATCAAACGGACCCTACTTCAGAAATTGACTTGGCGTTTTCGGTTGGAAAGATATTTTGTGGACGAAAGACTTAAAGTTGAGGTAACTCACCTCTCTCTCTCTCTCTCTCAGAATTCCACTGCTTGCAGAAGGGGACTTTTAGTTTGGTATTAATCAATTCCTATCCACGATGAATCAAATGGTAAAGCAGCTGAATAATTTAAAAGTCCTACGATCTCAGCAGAATCGTTAACGAAATCAAAGGCCGGCAACACAATTCCAGAGGTTCCGCGTAAATGGAACTCTTAGTTTTCTATTTTCCAGGGAAGGAAAGAGGTGGAAAGGGAGGGAGAATGGGAGAGAGGGAGATGAGAGAGAGGAAGGGAGAAAGAAATAGTATATATCTTTTTATGCCGGTCACGGTAAATAGATTTCGGAGCGCACTTCAAAAAAAATAGTGAGAATGCGGAGGAATCAAAACTTTTGTGAAGCGTTGCGGCATTACCGACAGAAATACGACGCAAATTCGAAAGAGCAAATCAAGAAGAGGATTTAATGGTTCACGGCGTACCTAGGAAATGACTTTAATCGAAATGACGCTAATTTGAGGATTATCTGTATCTCATAGCAGCACGCGTGTTGTTTTCACGCATGATAACAATCCCCATTTTCGTGACCGCTTCACTCTCTGAAACATTTCTTTCGCCATTTCAGGTATCGACAGGTTTTGCGATGATATCAAGATGATGCTTGGCTTCTCCCCTGGAATCTATTGGAGGGTGTGCTGGCGCTTCGTGGCTCCATTGTTCTTAATGGTCAGGATTACCTTCGAATTCTATCTTCTCGATTCCTAACGAAAACACCCAAAACTCATTCAATGAAATTGTTTCTTGTTCCATTAACATTTATCCTTTCACATAAAATAAGGTATTAATGATAATTTTGCCTTCCTGCTTTATCGAGTCCATTTTTCTATTGGTTTGGTCAATTGGGCCGATGCCTCTACCAAAGCAGCCTTTTTATAGTGCTCACAAATTTTTCTTTCAGTTTATCATTGTATATGGTCTTATTGGATACGAGCCTCTCACTTACGGGAATTACGTGTATCCAGTTTGGGCGAATGTGCTCGGTTGGGCGATAGCGGGATCTAGCGTGATGATGATACCAGGAATGGCCATCTACAAATTGATCGTGACACCGGGGACTTTGAAACAGGTGAGGTATCGCTACAAAGGAGAAGTAAAACGAGCGTAATTCTATAAAAACTCCTATAGGACAAACGTTTTTATCCATCAACAGAGTCATGTCAGGTTCGATGGCGGTGTCTTTTAACTCAGCTTGGTGAATGACATTGAGGCACTGGACAAGTGGAAGTAATACGTCTTGGTGCTTAGGCGCATGCATGGGCACCAGGCCTTATTGTTTCTGAATATTTTGGCGGAAGATTTCCATGCGTCTGGATTTTAGGGAATGGCTTTTTTAGAACCTAATAGTTTGGCACAGAAAACTACTGCTGCTCCAACATCTGAAAACGAAGTCTGTTGCATAAAATGTCTTTTACGAAATTAATCAAATTTCAAACGTCTGCATTCCACATATCTGATGACACATCATTCGGTTCCTAAGTGATCATTGATACCACAGCCTTCCAATCGATGCATTACAAAATTTAAAATATAATATAATTTGCTTTTTGACATTCACGATGCTTAATAATGAATTGATCGATACTAGTTATAGAAGGTAATATATTAACGGAAATTCTATCTACTACAAAAACTAATTAGCATATTTATGCATACCGTAACTAGATCATTTTATTCCTAATATTTAATAATCCGAATGCTTTCTTAATAATCTAAGGGACAAATAGAGGTCCATTAATTGAGTTTTGTTTATGGCCGTGGCGTGAATTTAATTTGAGAGGCAAGTGCCTCAATATCACTTTTTCGCGGATGATTTCATCATTTCCCCGACGGATTTACACCTCTGTGTTGTGACCTAGGGAGAAGTTATGTCATTCCCGATGCCCCAAGTGTGAGTTGCCATTAAAACGAACTTCAAAATGACCGTGTTTGCTCTGAATTGCAGCGCTTTAAGACGCTGACTACACCATGGAGGGATCAGCAGGTGGCGAATATGAACGGAGTGCAGACAGACGCCACACACATTCGAATGATACCCACGCCGACGGCTGACTGTGTTTGATCTGCCCTCCTGACTGGGTCGCGGGGGCCTAACGCCATGCAGAAGGATTAACATCATTCAGAACTTCATTAAAAATCTGTTGCTACGAGGTTCAAAAGCATTTTCCGGGCAAAAATAACTTTAGATAACTCCGATTAGCATTTATTAGGCCTAAAATAACTCTTGCAAGATGGTGAATCCAAAGCAGACGTTTATCATGTAAGACGTTTATCATGTAATTTTTACATCGTCGTATCGTCAAAACTAAAGCATTCAGTTCTTGAGTGTCGTTAGAATTTCATGTACTTAACATAAGAAAACGTTGTTGAATGTGCTTGCAGGTTTGAAATTCTGGCGGTGATTTTGATATCCACGACGCCAAAGGATTCAACCTGTAAATAATTATAACAATGCAATATAGATGTATATGTCTAGGTGTATGAGGCAGATGCCTTGACGTGCAGTTTGCAATACGAATATATATATATATATAAGATTGTATATCGATGTTTTATTTTGCTAATGAGTTAGACATGACAAATTGTACAGGGTGGAATACACAACTCTTAATATTTGATACTCGTTTTATCGTCAAAGGGTGTTCTCCATTTTGGTGTTTTAAAAAAATGAAATAATTTTATAGGCTGTAGGCCTAAACGATAATTAGTGGATAATCATGTGCTATTCATTGTTATAATCATCATAAACTGACTGTTATTGTGAAAATTCATGGTAACTTGCGTCTCCATCCACGAGGCTGCCCAAACAGCCATTGGGCAATCTCTGGAAGTGCTGTTTTATCGTATGTTTTACGTGTGCACCAGAATCATGCGCTAAAAAGATTTTTTAATCATGAGGAAAGGTGTTCCATTTTGTTGTACAACAAAATAGCAGCATTGTTTATGGGTCCAAATATTACGACCACGTTGGTATATATGCTGTAACTATTACGAAGTGTCGAAATTTATATATAAATATATACATATATATGATAGTTATGCCGTACTCCTGCTTATTAAATGTTGAAAATATCTTTACCGTTACATGACAACATTGTTTTGGTATACATTGTGAACAATATTTTGTGTAAATAGGTCATAATCGGCAAGAACTGTCAGAAAACCGAATGTAGAATTTGATGTATAAGAGAGAATTTCGCATTGATGTGATGTAATTAATGAGAATGATAAAATATTTGGTTAATTTAATTGTGTATCTTTGATTTTTTCTTAATCTTCCCGTTCTTCAGCATTTGGTACATATAATGCAATTTTAGCCACAATACCCATCGCACAGTATTTATAACCAATCCCAATCATCTTGAGCTTTACTTGGCCAGAAAATATTTACTGGCTCTTAATTCTACGCTATTTTAACAAGTTTGGAAAGGTGTACTCCATGTCTGAGTACACAGAGTTTCTAAATGCGCTCTTTGAGAGCGACAAATTTTAGTAAAACTCCCCAATACCAAATTTCATCAAAATTCCACCTGCGGTTCCCGAGTTGAAACAGAGGTACTACGTTGTAAAATACATGTAGGTCTTCATGTAAAGTGGTCGTTAGTGTAGTCCGATTTAGCCATTATTGGAATCGGTTGACAAATTTTAGTAAAACTACCCAATACCAAATTTCATCACAATGCGTCCTGCGGTTCCGGACTTGTAAAATTTTAAATATTTTTTGATAGAATATCGTATAATTTCGTAAATACGTTAATTTCCTTTTCTATAAATTTATCGTAAACCTTACGTTTTATGGGAGGAATTATTTGCCAAAAAATGTGTATTTTATTATTTTTATTCAACTTTTGTTCTTAATATTTTCTCTCAGATGAGTATTTAACGAGATTCTTGCGAAATACGTTGTAAAATTTTAATCAAAATTGGAATTATTCGACAAATTTTAGCAAAATTCCCAAGTACCAAATTTAATCGAAATACGTCAAGCGGTTCCTGAGTTTAAACATGCGGACGGACGGACGGAAACGACACCCTATATGCGTTCACTTCGTGCAAAGAACGCATAATAATTGAAAAGTGTACTATCCAATTGAATTTTAAAGTACTCTCCCTCTGTCGCCTCTGAATAGCGAGAAGTTATTGACGAATTAATGTCAGACGCGGTCTAATTGCCTTCCGGTGTGCTACAGGTTAGTGCGTTTGGTCCGTTGTTATTCTTGAACTAGATATTATATATATGTATATACTAGTAGAAGGTGCTTGCATACTGCAAGCATTTCATCTCACCTTGAAAAAACATTAATTTTTAGAGAGATATTTCATCATGGGAAATATTTCTTTAATTCAAAAGATTTCTCCTAGGGACCAAATTTCGTTTTTTTCCTTATGGAACAATAATGGAGTAAAACAATTGCTAATTATTGCAATTATATAAATATTATACGTTTTCCATATTGGGTTACTAATGCCACACATTTATTCCAAATTTTAAATTTGTAGTACAATTAGAAGTGAAATAACAATTATCAAATTGTAAAAATTTAAATAATTTTTAACAGCCGCAATAAGAATTTCATAAGTACTCTGAAATGTTTATTTGTTTATAAAGTCTAAACTCTATATAACTTGAAATTTTCAGCTCCCTAACTCGTCCCGTAGTACCTAAACAGTTATCAATTTGTTTAAACTTTAAGAATTTTTAACTGCCAAAAAAATTAAAATATCTAAATTTGTATAATCCCTATTTCGTTTTTTTTACAAATCCTACCTCTAAAAAAATTTCAGCTCCGTAGCACATTCGGAAATACATAAACCTTGAAAATTTGTTTAAACAATTGCGAATTTTTAGCGGTCGCATTGTTACACTTTTTCAAGATTTTCGTTTTTTCTAGTCGGTTTTGCACAAAATCCTATCTAAGAAAAAAATTTCGAATCTCCAGCATATCTGGAAGTGCCTAAACATAAGTATCCTTTTATATGTTATCTCCTCCTCCTCTGTAAGAAACGTCTATATATAATGATATATATATATATATATATATATATATATATATATATATATATATGTACACACACATACTATATGAATTGGTGGATAATATAAGCCATGGGCTCAAGAACTCGGTCCACGAAGTAATTTACTTTATTCAATTAAACGGTCCAAACTCAAATGCAGTGGCGGCTCGTGTATAGGCACTGCGGAACTGCAGCACCCCCTATTTCCACTTGATATTATCGATAACATTTAATATAATGAGTCCTTTTTTCTTTAATTCTTTCTTTATTTTTCTAGTACAATATATATTCCTTAAGCTTAATGTCAGTACTTCAGTAGCCATCCCCCAGTTTATGAAAAAGATACAAAAATCTTTGTATGGAACTGTGCGCTTCACAGTGCCAGCGACGTGGTGTTTGACTGTTGTGCGCATGCGCACATAGGAGGGGGGGTGGGGAGGAAGGCGGGACTGCCAGGTAGAGAGAGCACTTCAACTTCAACAGCTTAAGTTTTCACAGCTATCTCTCCATGAGAAAGTTACAGTTAAGAAAAGAGGTCGTTCAACACCTGATATTCTAATATCTCAGCCAGGCAAAAGCAACAACAAGAAATATATTCGTAGCTTTAATTCTGAATGGTACCAACGGAAAAGTTGGCTTTGCGGCTGTGAAGTAAAAAATGCACTGTTTTGCTTCCCGTGTTTGCTGTTTGGAGGTGATGTACCGTGGACAAAAGATGGTTTTAGAAATATAAACAAAATGAAAGAAAAAACTGAAAAGCATGAGAAGTCAAAGAAGCACGTTGATAATGTTGTTTCACTGTCACTTTTAGGACCGTAAGTATTAAGGAGAAACTTAGTGAGGCATACAGACTTTCAATCAATGAGCATAATATAAAAGTTAAAAAGAACCGTTAAATTTTGTCCAAAATAATAGACTGCATTTACTTTTGTGGAAACTTTGAAACTCCCTTACGTGGACATGATGAAAAAGACGATTCAGTAAATCCAGGGGTATTTAGAGGATTAGTAAATTTTGCATCTAAATTAGATTCAGATTTGAAGAATCACTTAGAAACCAGTGCAGTCTTCAAAGACCATTCAGAATGAGATACTTGACTGCCTGCTACAAATATACCATGAGGAGATAAGAACGGAAATTAGAAAAGCTTCCTTTGTAGCTGTCATGGCTGATGACACAACAGATGTTTCGGAACACACTTAGTAGCTGCTAAATTGTTCAACAAGAAATGCTTCACTAGATTTAAGAATGAACATCCCACAAAAGAGATAGTACTGACCACTGAAGCTTATCACATGATTGACAAAGAAAAGCTTGAAACTGAACTAAAAGTATTCTATTGTAGGACTGATATACAAGAATATTGCAAATTAATTGAGCTGCTGAAATTTATCTTGGAAAATAATCTAGATGATGTTTTTAGTGAAATTACGAAACTGATAAAAATCCTCTTGACAATTCCCATGACTACATAAGAGGCAGAGCGCTGCTTTTCAACATTGAAAAGAATAAAAACTTTTTTAAGAAGCACTATGAATTCGGAAAGACTAAATGCGCTTGCAGTACTTTCAATGGAGAAAAATTTCCTCAATTGTCATCCAGAGATCAAGGAGAAAATTATTGAACTTTTTGCGCAAATTAAAACAAGAAGAATGGATTTCATTTTTAAATGAATAGATCAAGCTTGAACTCTAACAATTTAAGTTAAAGTAAGTAAAAATGTTTGGTTATTTTGTTAAGATTTTATCAAGTTCCTGAATAAATTTTCTTTTTATACATGTTTTTCCTTTTACACAATTTTAAAACAAAGGCTAAAAATTTTCTGGAGCAGCACCCCCACTAATTTTAGCTACGAGCCGCCACTGCTCAAATGTATTTCTTATGAAATATTTCACATAATTCTTTTTAAATTTAAGAAGTGTAGTAAATCAGCACTTTCAAAATATCCGCGGTTTCTCACTCACTCCCGTTTATAACACACTACACAGGATACAGAAGAATGTTCTACCCGATGCCAGCGTGTTTCACGCGTATCCGAAGGGTTCTGTCTGGCTTTTGATCCGAGTTAACTGTTTTATAACTCACACGGTGTACGAAAATGAGTTTTACGCTTGAAAAAAAAACTAAAAATGGCGGGAATTATCCATTCTTGGCTTCGTCGTTTTGCTTCTAATCTCCTCAAGAAAGACATATATGGGGCAGGTGGTGGATTATATCTCATGACATGAATGATTTGAGTCTCCAGATTGACGAGGTCGTTTTAAGATTCTTCGGAAGCCTTCGTTTTGTTATGAGAAATCTTTTTTTAAAAAACAGCACCAATGTACAAGGGAATTATCACAGTAGAAGTCCCTAGCCTAGATTATTCTCTCCCTTCAAACCCTCATCTATCTCTCTCCCTCCACATTACGCTCTGCTCACGGTCGAGTATGTCTTTTCCTCCTCCAAGAACCGGCGAATTAATTCATCGCTTTCAATTGTTTCAGGACGTGTTTTATCGTATATTGTATCAACTTTTGCGTTTGTCTCTTTATATTTGACGAGTAGCAAATTTTGTCCTACCAAACTTTTTTGGGAAAAATATTGGTGCTCGTTCGCGCTCTGCGAAGATGTATTTGATTTTCGAAGTGCTATTTTCCTTATTGAAAAACGGAACAATACCTCGGGATAACTGTATATTGTCCCGATTTCTCTTTCTCGGACTATGGTGACCCTATCTAAACTTGTAAAATACATCGCTCTCTCGCCCAAGCACGCGCGCGCGCACACAACCCCTCACCCCCTCATGCGCTCACCCCCTTCACGCACGCGCTCACTCGCTCGCTCACGCACTCGCCCCCTCACACGCACACCCCATCACGTGCATGCAAACTCTCACTTTCATGCATACAAATGCAGAATGGAGCTCAAAAACGGGTCCAACTAGTTTTCTGGCATCCCCAAAAAAATACGAGCTCGTGCGGAAGATATGATCTCCAAAAAACTGTTTCAGAACCATCGAGTCCCTTAATCTAACCTTTGTTGTTGCCATCTTAAAACAGAAATTTCAAATATGATTTGTGGTACATACAGTGGATTGATAACCAATTAAGCATTTGACAAAAGTTAAATATAAGTTGACACATTTTCAGATGTTTAACCCTCTAGCAAAGTTTATTTATGGGGAATCGAGTAAAAGTAAGATATTTTTTAAATAGTGGATTTATTTCAGACACACCTTTGCAAGTATAAATATTTATTATAATTTATTATATTATTTATAATTATTTATCTTGTTAAGTCAATTTTTATTAGGGCTACCTGTGGCACAAATTTTGTGGCTATAGGATCAGCTCCTGGAGAGTAATGTCTTCTTCCAGTCCCTCAGTTTAATTTCCACCCCATGAGAAAAGCATGAAATTGGTGAAGGGAATCATAAATTTGCATTGTTAAATTAGTTAAAATTGAAATATGAGCTCGGGATTAAAACAGTTCTATAACTAAAAGAATGATGTTTATTATTTTAAGACTAAATTCGAATCGGTGCCAAATTGATGTAGAAATTTGTTTTTAATCCAAAAAAGGGGAAAAATTTTCTGATTTTTAGCAACGGAAAATGAAACTGCCATAGCAACAAGTCCACTGCTTTTGAATGGGAAACATATTATTACATAGCATTGATATAATGCTTTTAAATGGAATTTTAGACTACTAGGGGCTCCGCTCCTACGCGCGTCAATCCCGCGCCTCGCTCCGCGAGGTGAATTCGTCTGCTGCCCGTGTGCAACCCTGAACCTCATTTCGGCATATATTATAAATTACATTTAGCCCTATTTTCGGGCTTATCTCTCCCTTCCTCCCATTCCCGTCCCTCTCTCCCTATCTCTCCTTTTCTCTACCTCCCTCTCTACTTCCCAATTTCTCTACCTCCCACCAAACCTCCCGCTTTTCCAAACTTCCGCTTCTCCTCATTCTAACCCTTTCCCTCTCTTTCTCATCTATCTCTTTCCTTCCTTCTCTCGTTCACTCTTTCTTCTCCCCACATTCCCGTCTTCCTCCGTTTTCCCAATAGGGTCATATATAATTTTATGAGCACTGCAAAAATGCTGGTTGTTCTTGGCAACGAAATATTTTATTCACGAAGAATTTAGAATTTTCGTCTTCAAAACAATTTTCTGAGTCAATTCGAATCTATGGCAGAAAAATAAATTTGCGTTCTTTTGCACGTACTATGGTCCAAGTTTCTAATTTCTAGGACAATTATAAGTAATTTTAAAAAGCAAACGAAAGATGTCTTACACACATATACGTCTTATGCTTTCAAAGCGGAAATTATGGCAACAATCCTCCAATGTTAATCTTATGGGATTTTCTCGAATAAAAATATTTTTGGGGATCTTGAACTTAAAAACTTTCCGTTTTTGCAATTTTCCCTCTGTAAGTCATGTATAATCAGTCTGAATTTTTGCAGCATTCTTGCTCATACGAAAGTAAGAAATAGTTTCTGTAGCACACATTAGTGCGGTTAATATAGAGAGATATTATAAGATTGTCGATACATATATATTGGAGGAGGCGGGGAGTAGGAAGGGTGGATAGCCAATAAGGAGGGAGTGTGGTAAGGTAAAGTGCGAATAGCTACAATGTACATATATATATCACCTTACTTCAAACCCCACAGACCACCACTCCTACCAAATTTCGTCCTATCTTCATTCCTCAGGCAAACAGGAAGGCCTTTCCGATTCCGCCATTGCTCTAACAAAACAAACAACAAACCCCGCACACCCACATTCTACCTTCTCCCTAAAATCCATAAACCCAACATCCCCGGCCGCCCCATTGTTGCCAGCTTTAATTCCCCTACAGAACGCATCTCCGCCTTCGTTGACTCCCACCTACAACCTCTCATTCGTCAATTCCCTTCCTTCATCCAAGACACTAACCACTTTCTCAAACGTCTCAAACACCTCCCCTTTCCTCTCCCACCCAATACCATTTTGGCCACTATCGATGTCTGTTCCCTCTACACAAACATCCCCCACGATGATGGACTCTCTGCCCTTAGTAAACTCCTGGACTCAAGACCACCCGACGCAAGACCTTCCTCCCATTTCTTATTAGACTTGGCAGCAATGGTGCTCAAATTGAACAACTTCTCTTTCGATGGTCGTCACTACCTTCAAATTAGAGGCACTGCGATAGGCACCCGAATGGCGCCTTCATACGCCAATTGCTACCTTGGAGAATGGGAAAGACTCTTCCTCAACGTTCCACTCAGACCACTTTTGTGGCTGAGATACATCAACGATGTCTTCCTCATTTGGACGCATGGACCTGACTCTCTCCTTTCCTTTCTCTCGCGTCTCTCCTCCCATCCTTCACTGTCCTTCACCCACCAATCCTCTACCTCCCACATCACATTCCTGGATGTCGATCTTTACCTTCAAGACAGCCAAATCCGCACCTGTGTTCACATCAAACCCACCAACAGCCTCCAATACCTCCACTTTGATAGCTGCCATCCCCTTCATACCAAAACCTCTATCCCCTATGCCTTTGCTCGTCGAGGATGGAGGCTTTGTTCCGATAGAGCATCCCTTCTAGAGTATTACTCTGTCCTCGAGGATGCTCTTCTCAAACGTGGTTACCCTCCAGTCTTGGTCCGCGAACAGATCCATAGGGCGATGACGCCTACCCACAATGGATCTCATCCTCACACACCCACTATTCCTGCATCTACCCCTCCACTCACTCTTACGACACTTTTCCTTCCTGGTATCCACGAAGCTCTCAAAACAATCCTTCATGCTGCCCACCCAATTCTTACCTCTTCCTCCCATCAGTCCCTCTTTATCAACCTTTTTGCCAATCCTCCGCTCCTCTCCTTCCGCCGGCCCCCAAATTTGGGAAATATCTTGTGGAGGAAGGAACTTCCCACTTCTACCACGCTTCTTGCAATAGGCTCCCACCCCTGCGGAAAACCTCGCTGCCTCACTTGCCCTATCCACCTACCATCATCTTCTTTCTCGAGTCCCTCCACCAACATCACCTACCCCATCACCTCCAGAAGCAACTGCACCACCCGTAACGTCATTTACCTCCTTACCTGCACCCTTTGTCCCGCGTTTTACGTAGGCCTCACCAGCAATCCGTTAAACATCCGAATGAACGGTCACCGGAATAGCGTTTCTCTCAGACGCCCCCTCCCAGTTGCATTACATGCTATAATACCCACAATGTCCCCTTCAATAGTTGCTACAATGTTAGGATTATTCGCGCTTTACCCTATGACACTCCTGCCCCCCTTCTCCGACACTGGGAACTAGCACATATCCATCTTCTCGACTCTTTCTCTCCGCCTGGCCTCAACCTCCGCTAACCCTATTAGCCCCCTTACAATGTCTCCTTGTTACTTTGTAGTTATTCGCACTTTCTCTTACCACACTTCCTCTTTATTGGCTATCCACCCCTCCTACTCCCCACCTCCTCCAATCATCAACCTTCCCACATCACCCTGTCATTCCCCGCCCAGTGTGTCACTTTACGTTACTCTTTCGCTGAAGAAGGGCATAGGCCCGATAAGCTTGCGTGTGTTTTTGTGTTCGTGTGTTTTACGTGTCTCTTCGACGCCCCCAGCAGCCTACCAGCTTGGTCCTCAACTTGGTAAGTGTCCGCTGGGCTTCCCTCAACACCTTGTTGCCACCCTCATCACTACCTTTTCTTTTCCTTTAGTTAATATATATATATATATATATATATATATATATATATATATATATATATATATATATATATATATATATATATATATATTATTCGGGATAGTAGGGAAAAAATCAATCCCGGTTAATCCATCATCCATATGAAATGTTCATAAAAATTAAAAAATTTTAGAAAAAAATCGTACCGAAAAAAAATCGAATCGAAAAAAATGTACAGAAGAACTTTATTTATTTGAAATAAGAAAGCAAAGAAGTTTTCTTTTTCCCTTCATTCACCTTTCGGAAAATGGTGCTGCGCAGATTTCTCAGCATTAGTCTCACAACAATAATCAAGCAGAGTTTCAGCGTGAGTTAAAGCAGCGCTGTGACTGATCCTTGGCTCTATAAGGTTGTCTTCTTCCTGGTCCAAATCATCGGCGGCTGTTGGTTCACCTTCGGTACTAATACGTTGCACGATTTCTTCGTCATTTAATACTACACGACCAGCAAAATTATGGTCTGCATTTAACCACTCGCGCACAGCTTCCTCATCAACATTCGCACATTCACTTATGCTGTGTAAATTACGTAATACTTGAGGCACCGTTTTATTAAAACTCCTCAAAACCAAGAAATTCTTCGTTGTTTCCCGGTAAAAGTTTTCGCCATGATTTTTTTTTAAGTTGAGCTTTTTACAGATTTCCAGGTAGCATCAATTTCATAAATAGCGTCCAACACTGTTATTTTTTTTTTTAAAAACAACAGTAAATCAACACCAAATCCTTTATGAACTTAAGCAGTAAATTTCTTTGATAAATTGTTTTCATATTTTGTATCGCTCCTTGATATCAGCGAAAGGTATAGCAGAACAGCTCAAAATCATAAATGCAAATAAATCCCCGGGACCGGAAGAGATACCAGCTAGAGTATTAAAGGAATTAGCGTTAGAAATAGCACCTTATCTCGAAACAGTTTTCAGTAAGTCACTTAGTCATGGCGTTATACCTAAGGAATGGAAATTAGCGTTTATAACTCCGCTACATAAAGGCGGGAAAAAAGACGACCGAGAAAACTACAGGCCGATTTCGCTAACCTCAATATCATGCAAGATTCTAGAGCACATCATCGTTAGTTCTGTGATGGACTTCTTAGATAGCCAGGACTTGCTCAGTAAATATCAGCACGGTTTTAGGAAGGCAAGATCTTGTGAAACACAGCTCGCTCTGTTTGCACATGATATACTACGATCCGGTGATCGAAAGACCCAGCTAGACGCGGTTTTTCTTGACTTCAAGAAGGCATTCGATAAAGTCCCTCATATTAAGTTATTGAAAAAATTACAAGCCTGTGGAATAAATCGAAAGATAATCGAGTGGATCAGGGACTTTCTCAATGATCGGGAACAAATGGTAGTCATAAATGGATTTAAATCAGATTCGGTCAGCGTGTCCTCCGGCGTTCCACAGGGAAGTGTTATCGGTCCCCTATTATTCCTTTTATACATAAATGACTTAGATAATGTTATTACAAGTAAAATCAAGTTATTCGCGGATGATACGGTAGTTTACAGAGAGATTAACAGTCCTGCTGATCAAGCATTACTTTCTAACGACCTACACGCAATTCTCGAGTGGTGTAAAGAGTGGCAATTAGAGCTGAACTTAGGTAAGTGTTCCGTCATGAGATTCTGGAGAAACAAAGAAATTGAGGCGATGAATTACAGTATAGAAGGCGTACATCTAAAATTATCCGAATCCGTCAAATACTTAGGTGTCATTTTAACAAGTAACCTCTCGTGGGACACACACATACGAAATATATCCGGGAAAGCTAAGCAAAAACTAGGATTCATCAAACGGATAGTAGGTAAAAGCGAAGAAAAAGTCAAAGAGACATGTTACTTTTCTTTAGTTAGACCGCTGCTAGAGTATGCGTCGAGCATATGGGATCCGTACGAGAAAGGTTTAATCACCGAGTTAGAGAAAGTGCAGCGAAAAGCTGCTAGATTCGTCAAAAATTGTTATGATAGAAATATAAGCGTTACAGGCTTGATACAGGACTTAGGATGGGAATCACTAGCTGAGCGTCGATCACGTGCTAGGTTAAAACTTCTTGAAAGATTTAGAACGAGTACTTTCTCCAGCGACGTCAAAGAAATAATAAGAACTCCCACCTATATCGGTAGAATGGACCATCCTCGTAAAATAAGAGAGATAGCCTGTAGGACAGAGAGATACAAAGGCTCATTTTTCCCTAGAACGATAGCTGAGCAGAATAAAACTTGCGATCAAAAGTAACCTCGCGTAGGGGCGTAAACCAAGGCCTAATTTTGGAGTTTTCCCCTTGGTGTTAATACACCCCCTTCCACACACCCTTGCGGTGGCTTGCAGGGTAAACTGTAGATGTAGATGTGATCCATAGGCTGGATCAAAGCTTTCACATTTGGAGGTAAATACTTAACAAATAAATTTTCCAACTTTGAATTTTAAAATGTCTTCATTCGGGTGACAAGGGGCATTTCCTAAGAGTAAAACAGTTTTTTGTGACAGAGCAAGAGATTTTAAGTGTTGACGCACTGCTGGAACGAATTTTGTTTTAAACCAGTCCATAGAAATTTCTCTGTCCATCCATGCTGACTTGTTATTATAGTAATCGACGGGTAAATTAGATAAAACTTTAACTTTTGAGAGAGCTCGAGGATTTTTTGCAGTCCCAATAACACACGGTTTCAAAAAAATGAGACCCAGCGGCATTAGCACAGCACAAAACGGTAAGGCGTTGTTTTTGATGTTGATGCCCTGCAGCACTTGTTTCATTTTCATAAGCTAAAGTTTTTGTGGTAAACACTTCCAATTTAAATCAGTTTCATCAGCATTATAGATTTGTTCCGACGTGAAACCTTCATTATCGACAAAATGCTGAATTTGAGACTTAAATTCCTCAGCCACCGGCTCATCACAACTAAGATTTTCACCTTGGGTAGCAATCTGACGAATCCCGTGTCTTTGCTTAAATCTAATCAACCATCCAGAAGATGCTTTAACTCCCCTGTTAATTTCAATTCATCGAAAAAATACTTCGATTTCATTGCAAAAAAGCACCCGAAACCGGGATTCCCTCAGCCATCTGTTGGTTGAACAAAAAAACCATTGCTTTCTCCAGATCATCGTAGGTAGACGTTTTCATCGTTTTCCGGCTTGACGTACCACTTGCACTATCAGAAACTCCAGCAAACTCGACTTATTTTTATTTTTCGCAATATCACGCACTGATTGGTCGACATTGTATTTGTTTATTAACGACTTCACCTTTTTCATATTTTTTAATTATGTTAAGTTTTTGTTCTACAGAAAGAACAACTCTTTTATGTTTCGACATGACACGTAAGGGTTATTCAACTTTCAAATTAACAAGAACAAAATGACGCATTCACCCGCTACGACGCAGAAAAATAAAGTGGAGAGTTGAACAAAATATCATGATACGCTCGGTGAGAGAAAGATAGTGTTGTCACGCGCCATCTGCGTGATATTTTTATATACGAAATACATAAAATGTGATAAAATATATCTCTAACACACAAATAGTAGCAGAAACTACGTATGTATCTCGTTACTATGTATTTCCCCCACTCTTCATTCTTCCACCCTGCACATCACCCGTGAGCTTGGTTTCTGTTACACTGTCGCATCGTAGTTTTAGCAGCCGCCTTCTCGCAATCCAAATTATTTTCGTATATACGTTTTTTGACATCCCGGTTAATCAAGAGTCTACTGTGCGTGAGTGCGTGCGCGTGTGTATATATATACTATTACAAACAATTAATATAAATCAAGTAAAAAACTATAGCATTGTGATTAAAAAAACAAATTTTTAGTATGATAGATTTTGAAGCAATACTTCGGGAAAATTCTCACTCCAGTCTTTACAACAAATTCTGGTTTTCTTTCGCCTGCGTTTTCCATTTTAATTTCTTTTGTCACAACACAGCTCATTGTTATCTATACTCCTTTTTGATGGGGTTAGGTGCACTATGGTGGCCTGTTAGTCTAACAAGAGTGCTCCTCTTCCTTTCGTTGACTTGTAATTTGGATCAGCATATTCATCAATTGCTTGCTCATTGAGCTGAAGCCGATATTTCAGAAGATCAAAGAGCTTCGGAGGGGTTATTTTAGTGTATGTAACACGAATTCCATATTTCCTGGTCAATAAAATACCTAAATCATCTTATAATATTTTTTGTTGCTTTCTAATAGATGGGTAATATGTAGGGTTTAGCCGGGACAGTCCCGGATTTTAGATGTCCCGGCGTTCCGTCCGGTTTGGTATTTGTCCCGGTTAAAAATTCTTTTTATATTTTATCTCATAAATATGGAATTAATTAATCACATTCCACGAGGTATATGTCATTACACATGCAATCCATTTATTAGGAATTAAAATTTAATCTTTCAATTAAGTTTATATAGGTACAATCCATAAGGGGTACCTATAAGTGCAAGGTGCGCAGCGCACTCAACAGCCGAGTGCACGCACCTTAATACGAGTTTCGGAGCAATTATTTATGTTTTAGATCATCCCTATTTACTTTCACGAATTGAGTTTATCTAAAACGTTATATTTAAACTGCTATCACGCCCAGGGACGGCGAACCGGAGTAGCAAAACTGGCAACTGCCTAGGGCGCCAGAGATTGAGGGGCGCCAGGAAGAGCCAATGTTTTGATTTCACGGCGCTATATATGTGTGTCTGTATTCTTGTTTAAATAATGTATACTTATGTTTCATCTTTTATTGATTCATTTTGATATATTTCACGTGCATTTGTGTTGTATATACCTTTATATTAAAAATGATTTCAATTCCTCTTCAATGCTGTGCACTACCCCAATCCTAAAAGTATAATTTTAAACTAACTATCTGAGGAAGTTTTGGAGAATGTATAATTCTTGAAGATGTTGACATACCAACTCACTTGCGAGCCTAAAATTATGATTTGCATAATCTCTTGCTAAAAAATATTCTTCTTAATGCCCATTTTTACCGCTATTACTTACCATACAGCTTTTTTAATGTGGAAAACAATGTTTTTAGTAATTATGACAAAAATTATTTAATAATAAAAACGATCGTTTATTAATATTATATTTAAATAACAACGGTGCTTGTAGACGCCATTGTGTATTCCTATTAAAAATAATTTACATCTATTAGATTTTTAGTATCGTTTAGATTGGAGTAGAGCGCCAAAAAAAAGTTTTCCTAGGGCGCCAAACTGCCTTGTGTCGGCCCTGAACACTCCATAACATTTTCTTGAATGTTGCCAGATTTAAGCACAACTAGAAATGATACGCGACGTGGCCAAAATAGTTTTTCTCTGATAATTTTTTTAAAACTTGAGGTGCGTGTTATAGTCCGAAAACTACAGTAAATATGGCTCTAAAATATTTGTTCCCATTAATTTTCTGAAGTGGTGGCGGAGTGGTTAGAGCGTTGGCCTTTCAGGTAGCGGTTCCTGGTTCGAATCCGGCGGAGGTCGGATTTTTCAACCTGGGATCGTCACGTCCCCTAGTTGTGTGATTTGTGGAGACCGCGCAAGTCAGCGTTCCGTACTCCGGAAGGGACGTTAAGCAGTTGGCCCCCTTGGTGCTCTTCGTAAAGAGAAGGCTATTGCTGGCACTGGGTTTTCCTCCTCCCTTATGAGTGTGTTCATTGTGTAAAGAGTTGTGGCTATAATAATCCAAGAGGTTGATTAGCCGTAAATATAAACCAACAACAACACCAATTTTCTGACCAATTCTGTAATAATTTTGTGCACACAATGTTGGAATTTGAAAGAATTATGGCTACTTTGTCAAGGAAATCATGACCAAGGTATGCAGAATTTCCCGGAACACGTTGTGTCCCAGTTTTACTTCCTCAGAATATGGTCACCCAAGTAATATGAAAGTTCACGATCACATCAATCAACTCCTCCCATAGTATTATTGTATTCGCAAACATTTGGTTTTAAATACCCTTGTACTGGCATCATGTACTTTGCTTGCAAGGCAAACATTTTTTATCCTGCCACTTCAAAGCCATCACCTTTGCCCATTGGAATTTCATAATTTCCTCCTTTTTCAGTTTCTCTTTCACAAATCCTTCTGGAAAAACCTTTTGTTTGCTGTTTAGTTTGCCATATATGTCTGTTTTTGTTTGACTGGAAAGTCAGAAGGTTCTGGTGACAGGTACCAGTTATCCACCATCACACAGTATCCTTTTTCCAAGAACTGATCCATCAAATGAACGGTTTTGCTGCTAATGGATAAACTAAAAATATCTATTATACACAGTGCTTTGTCCCGTGTATAACAGAAAATCACAAATGTACTGACTCTGTCTCACACAATACAAAGAATTTTAGTCTAAACTATGTCCTCTTCTTTCAGACATACATTTTCCATCCAAGATGACCTTTGACATTCATCCAACTCTTGTTCAGACAGAATTTGTCCAGGAATGCATAAATCACATAAATGCCTTGCAAATGTTCCAGCACCTTGTAAAACTTCTGTAACTTTGGGTTTGGATGAGTGTCTGTTGATTTCTTTATTGTTACAAAAATGAATAAATTTCATGAGCAGAAGAAACCTTTCTTTGGACATAACTTCAGAAAAAATCAGTACATGAAGAATATGTCATTTTGACCATGACCATTCCTTGCATGGCAACTTTATGATACCTTGTAGTATCAAAATGGCAAAAAAATCATCATCCCTTTCTTGGGAATAATTTTGAAACGAGAACGATAGTTCAATGGTAGAATATCCGCCCGGCAAGTGGAAGACCCGGGTTCGATTCCCGGTCATAGCAGACTTTTTTCTCGTTTCAAAATTATTCCCAACTTTACAGCTTATGCCTGTCTGCATAGGATCTTCGGATCACTTTATTCCACCAATCCCTTTCTTATTGATCGGTGTCCAATTTTTAAATCGTGACCTGACTTAATAAACATGATTAGTTTTATACTATTCATCAAAGCTATTTGTCTCCCTTACAATAATTCCTAACATCGTTTTGTCAAAAAAAAGTTCAGAATAGCTAGTGGTCTGGAATCAGGCTTAACATATATAGCAACAACTGGTTTTGCTGTGAAAGGATATTGTGGAAATGGAATGTTTTGCATATTCAATTGGTACCACATCCTGGAATCTCTTCTGTATCTTCTTTACTACCATCCAAGTCATTATCATCCACAAGAGGTTGATTAGCCATAAATATATACAAACAAATAATCGATGGATTCGGTGACTGAATTATCAAAATCCATTCCAGGCATGTAATCGTCATCATTGTTGATTAAATCTTTCTTTCCATGCTTTGAAAGAGATTTATCTTTGCTACAGAAAGTCATTATAAACCCTAAATAAATATAAGCATTAAACCAGTAAAAAATTTGCTATATCATACCAAAAAATTCCTAAACAGTGCAAATAAAGAAAGAAAACTCTCCCATTTGTTTTAAATTCATCTGAAAAAAAAACAAAAATTCTATCACGTTCAGATAACTTTGACTTCTAACAAATAAATATAAAATGTTATGAATTAAAAAGAAGAGTAAAAGTATTTCAACGATGTATCTCTAATTGATCAGCAGCACACGTTCAATCTCATAGGAAGAACCCATCACATTAAAAGCGGCTGTGTTCATTCACTTCGCATAAAGTGATCACATATGCCATCTATTGAAGATATGTAAGAACTAGGTCAATAAGAAAGTCATATAATAATAAAGTTGGATGGAGAATAAATAGGATCCACAGGAAAATAGAGCTCAAAAAGACAATCCTCTGGGATCTGTAAAATTTACTCAAATACATAACACATGGAAATTGCAGGTTACAAGGCTGCAGAGTAAAGTGATGTTATAAGGTTCTAACCAATTGACCTGCAGACTTGAGTAGCGTTGTTAATGATTAAAAATTAAAGTTAAAAAGTCAGAAGCCATTTTGATAAAGGTTACAGTATCTGAGGTCCAAAAGAAATACAAGTTATAGTGATCTATGAATATGAAAAGGTTAAGTAAGCTTGTTCTTTAAACATTTCTGGTATGTTAGAACATTGTAATACAATACAGCAACATGGTGACTGATGTTTTATGAAATTTTCAGGTACATCATCTATCATTATGAATTGCATACAATTTGTGTGGATCTGTACAACATAGAAGAAAATCAATTTTCAGGATGGAAGAAGTAGAATTTAGAAGCATTTTATCATTGACACTTTTTAAAATTGTGAGACGTTGATTTCTATTCAAAGGATATTCAACTTGTAGCACAATAAGAAGTAATTACAACCACCCCGCTTTAATTTTGTCCCGATTAGCGCTGTTGTGCATTAACGCTGAAAATGATTTAATATTTTTCCGAATTGTGCTCGCATATTCTATATTAACACACTTCATAATTTCTGGTTAAATTATTGAAGTCCACTGCACAGTGCCTCTGTGCATGTACAACACACAAGAAGTCAGTATTTGCAGTTGTTTGATGGCTCTGTGTACACTTGCCAATGTTTTTATAGGTCAAATATAGAGAGAACTTTGTTTTAAATATATTTTCCCTTTAAATAAAAAGACCATGAGTGATAACCAGCAGTCAGAGAAGAAAAAGAGGAAAAGCTTAACTCTTGAGGTTAAATTAGAGATTTAATTCCATGCCATGCCTTCATTCCAGCATTTTGCTCATTAAATTAAAATATGCTTTGTTCTATAATTGTTTTTTATCATGTTTGCATTCCTTTCATACTTTGTATTTTTTGTTTATTGCTCCATTTTCGGTTGTTCAGTTTTTTTAATGTAATACCAAGATATTTGAACTCTTCCTTTATTTTGTATTATTCCATGTTCCTTTATTTATCAAGCACATATGATAATTCTTTTATTAATCAATATTTCTTTATCAAAATTAAGTAAGGTTTCGATCGTTTCCACATGCAATTTTGTTTTTGCCTTATTGGCTGTCTTCTCTTAACTGAACAGTATCTTCAATCATTATACTTATGTTATTATGTTCCAATTTTCTTTGTGTTAATGAAAGTGTGGCTGTATAGTGACCATTGCCTCACCCTGTATATATAAGTAGATGCAGATTTTCTACTTTTACTCTAAATCCTATTCCTTAATGCTCCTGTGCAATTTATTCTGCGTGAGATCAACTGTTCTGTAAAATGCAGTCTGTTCTTCATTTATTTTCAAGTTTTATTATTAAATTTTAAATATAATTTCAATGCAAATTATGGCCTATTCTACATTACGAAATATGGTTAACAAAGAACACTTCGGTGTATTATTTATACAATACTACTTATTTTCATTTCTATTAATAGAATCTAAGGAACAAATTAAATCTTATAACTTCATTTCTTATGGAAGTATGTGTTCCGAATAGTGCTGTTTCAGTTAGTGCTTGATTTTCCTGGCACCAGTTAAGAGCATTAATTGGGGAGTGGGTGTATACTCATTGACAGTGGCAGATTACCCACTAGGTGCAATAGGTGCGCGCCTAGGGCCGCACATATACTAGGGACCTGAAAATGAAATATGAGACTAAAAAATTAAAAAATAATACATGCGATAACCAAATTTTAGGCAAAATTATAATAGACATGGACACACAGGTAGTGTATAAGATGCAAACAGGTTCATAAGATCATCAAGCGAGAAAGAGACTGCGCATATGCGAGTATTCTACTTACATGACGATCCATGCATGCACCTTGCGCCCAGCGGCCCTATTACTTGCATTGACTATAGGACAGTATTGATAAGATAGTTTTTGTTATTAGTGTTTGCAGTGTATGATTAGTTAATATTGTGCACTACGATTTAAAATTGTCTGTATGCCATTTATCAAACTGTTAAAATATAACAATTGTAAGTACCTACGTATATTATATATTTGTATAATTCGAATGATTTGTTTTTCCAAAACACATTTTTTTAAACAATTTTTTTAAATATCTATCTTATTGTTATCTCCATAGAAAATGAATCAGTCGTTCGATTCAGGAGCAGAGAAGTGAAAACTATAGAAAGAAAAAGAAAAATTGGCAGAAAAACAGAGAAATTCAATGACTGCATTTTTTAAACCATCCAGCTAAGGAGCAAAAATAGGTACAGGCGAACCTCTACTAACAAACTTAATGAGTACCTGAAAATGCATTCGTAAGCTGAATGTTTGTAAGTTGAATTTACTTTTTCTATAAGAAAGAATGTTAAATTCATTAATCCGTTCCTGAATATTTGTAAAGCATCAGTTTTTTCCTTATAAAGGAAATAAAAAGTTAACAGTTAGGAGAAATTCATTTATTTTCACTAAAAACTTTAATTTCCTTGTACAAATTTAGTTGTGTAGAGAACATTCAGTGGTTTCCAAGACATCTATTGACGGGGGGAACCATGATTATTAATCTGAAGAATTAGGGGAGGAATTATTTGGTTCAGCAGGGGTATTTGTAGGTGAGTATGCAGGATATTTTTCTGATGCCTGAGAAGTTGATGCTGGAGAAGATGTGCTGTTATCTACATTTTTGAAGAATCTGTTAACAAAAGTTGAATTGAAGATGTTCTTTTCTTCTCTTCATAAAGGAGTTTATAGCTGGATTGCTCTCTGTGAACACCTTTATAAACTGTAGAACTTCTTTCTGCATTTGGGTCATTATCTTTTAATACCTTCAAAGACCCATCGATTTTCTTTAACAAATCGCTGAGGGCTTTTGCAGACAAAAATTTTGTGGGAGGGCAAGGAGTGTTGTCATCATTGCTGTTATCTTCTTGTTCTTTGACTTCCTTCTGCATTACTATCAGCTCATCATTTGTAAGTTCAATCGAATGAGAGTCAACTAACTCCCCCACATCTAAGGCATCCATTTCTAAATTTATACTTTTTTCCCATTTCTACAACTTCATGGGTGATTTGCTCTTCGGTTTGTTCAGAATTCTGTGAATCATAAACAAACTGTGGGCACAGCTTGCTCCAACAGCGATTCATCATCGTTTGTTTGATTTCCTTCCAACAATGACCAATGTTTGTAACTCCATCAAGGATGCTGTACCCTTTCCAAAAGTCTTTCAGGGATAAAGAATCTTCTGTGTCGGTAGCCACAATAGCTTGAGCGATAGTTTGACAACGTAAAACCTTTTGAAGGTCGCGATTACCATCTGGTCCATTGGTTGCAGTAAGGAAGTGGTGTTGGGAGGCAAGAAGACAACTTGGACATTTTGAGTCCAAGTTAGCTAATGTTACCGGATGACCTGGGGCATTATCAATGGCCAATAAAATTTTAAAGGCCAAATTACTCTCCCTACAATAATTTTTGACAGCTGGGACAAATTGATCAAGAAACCACTGCTGGAATAGCAAGGATGTTACCCATGCTTTCTTATTCGAAGTCCAAATCATGGGAAATGTTGCCTTGATTATGCCCTTGAAAGCCCACAGATTTTCAGGGTGATAAACAAGAAGTGGCTTCAATTTAAAATCTCCTGCGGCATTTCCACCCAGAAGGAGGGCTAGACGAACCTTAGAAATTTTGAATCCAGGAACTTTCTTCTCTTCAGCTGCAATGAAGGTCCATGAAGGCATCTTTTTCCAGAAAAGACCTGTCTCGTCAACATTGAAAACTTGTCGAGAACAGTAACCCCCATCGTTAATAATTGTTGCCAATGCCTCGGGAAATTTTTTTGCTGCCTCATGATTGGCACTTGCAGATTCACCAGATGATGAAAGGTTTTTCATATTTATCCTATGATTGAATGTTGCAAACCATCCAGCACTGGCCATAAATTCAGCAGGATCACTTGCTGTTTACCCCATATGCAATTTAATATCTTGAAAAAGGCTTCTAGCCTTATCTTGAATCAATTCCATACTCAATCATTGGTTTTTTCTATTTTGATTTTGAATCCAAATTGTGAAACACCATTCCATTTCTTCAATAATGACACTTTGTTTTTTACTGACAATCACAGACTGAAGTGAGCCTACGTTGCAAATGTAATCAACAATTTTTTGTTTGTCTTTTAAAATGGTTCCAATTGTCGAATGATTGACATCATAAATATGTCCAATGGAAACAAACGACTCACCTCTTTCTGATCACTTTATTATGTCCATTTTAGTTTCCATCGATAGCACTCAACATTTTTTACTATTCATAGATGAAGCACCATCAGTATCACTACTTTTACACTTGCTTTCCATATTTTTAAGGGTATTATAAAATAGAAAGGAATATATAATGTCACCACACACCAGTACAGATTCAAATGCAGAGGGAAACTCAAGAGGCATAAGCAGGAGCATAACTATGTATCTAAGGGTCATAGGACGACCTAGTAAGAAGGCCTCCGTGCATACACACCACTCAGTAAAACTAGCTGCAGAACTCCTCTTGCAGTGTAAAACAGGCCTGATAAATGACATTTTTTAAACTGTAATTTTTGTAACTTTAGAGAGCTTAAGTCGATCGATAATAGTTAACTTTTACATTAAAACATACCGTCACCAACACAAGAACCCTCGAAGCTCTATTGATTATAATGAAGCAAATTTCAGATGATAAAGGAAACATTACAAATAGAGTTTAGGTTAGTTAAGGTATTATTAAAATGTAGAAGCATTATTGCGTGGTCTTATCTTAATTTTTTAAAGATATTTAAGTGAATATTTCATAATTAAAAAAATGTCAATAATATCCAACAATGTGTTTTGATAAATAATAGAGCTCCATGGTTTTCTCGTGTTGTTGAGGAAATGTTCTTAGCAGAGGGTTGTGATTATTCGAAATTCTGAAAAGTGTACTTACTGATGTTGAAAGGTTTTTCAGTCCCTTTTCTTTGCTACTTGACTGGGTATGTGATAATATCCTTCGTTATACAGTACACTCAGATTCAACTATATAAATTGTTTCACTAAAGAACGAGAACTCAACCCAACAGTCAGAAACTTAATTAAAAGGATCTGTTTATGCTTATATCATGAGTGACAGAATCAAGACGCAGAGCAGAGATAAGAATTCTCATATACGGGGTTGTTTGTGTCCACTTGAAAACAAAAAGAACAAAGAGCTCCTACGGTGGTTCAGACGTTCATATCTGCAAGAGTTGTGTTCGTTAACTGAAGAGGGAGTCAAAATTCCTTAGTATGTGGAATGTTCGTAAGTATGAATTGTTCGTAACTTGAATGTTCGTAAGCTGAGGTCCGCCTGTACGTCTAAAGAAACAGAAGTCAAAATCAAAGAACAAGAAGGTACAAAGGACAGTGAAGAAGAATTAACCAAAAATTTAGGAGAAACTGGAATTGAATACCAATATATAGAAGTTGAAGAAATTGATAATATTGAGAATGAATCAAGTGAATGTTTAATAAATTATGCAAATGATATTGCATATTGGCCAATACCTTTAAGTAATAATGCCATTAACTATTATTTAATAAAGCTGCCAAGTAATATAGGAGACATTACTAAACTGAAAAGGAACAGGGTTTACTACAGGAATTTGCAAGAGTCAAATTTTTACTGCCAAAAAGCAAATGTCGAGAAAGAAAAAAGGGAATGGCTTATATTTTTTGAAATGAGAAAGTGTGCCTATTGCTACATTGCAAATTATTTTGTACATCGGCAACCTAACACTACTGGTTGCAACGATTGGAAAAATATAAATACCTATTGTGTTAAAGGAACATGGACATTCTAATGGCCATATAAAATCGATGTGTGTTTTTTGAAGGAGAACTTCAGTTGTTGGTTGTATTGATACAGAGCTGACTAATCAAATAGTGACTGAGACTAATTATTGGTGATAAGTTTTAAAAAGAATTTTTGCGGCTGTTAAGCTATTATCAAAATTAGGTCTTACTTTTAGAGGCCATAGAGAAGATTCTAATTCTAATATAAAGGGAAATTTTTTGAGTCGTATAGAATATCTATCAGAATTTGACACTTTTCTAAAAACACATTTAGAAAATTTTGCTTATCCCGGTCGAGGAAATGTTAATTACTTATCCCATACAACTTGTGATGAATTTATCAGTATAATGGCAACAGAAGTTAAAAAATAAGATCATTAGTGAGCTCAAAGAAGCCATATATTTTTCTATTATAGTGGATTCAACTCCTGATGTTACTCATGTTGATCAGCTAACATTTGTTTTGAGATACATAAATCGAGAAGGCAGTGCTTGTGAAAGTTTTATGGGGTTTATTCCAATCAACAAACATAATGCTCAATATTTAGAACATGTCATTTTAAGTACCATCCACAAGTTTTCCATTGATATTAAAAATTGTAGAGGTCAGTCATATGATAATGCAGCTAATATGGCTGGCAAATTTTCCAGGTTACAAGCTAGAATAAAGGCATTATGTCCAACTGCAACTTATGTACCATGTGCAAGTCATTCGTTAAATTTAGTTGGAAACTCTGCTGCTGAATCTTGTTCTGGTGCCCTACAATATTTTGATTTTGTGCAACACTTATATGTATTTTTTTCAACATCCACAAGGCGATGGAATATTTTCATCAACTCTTTAAAAAGCGAGTCTTCTCATCATAGAAAAAAAATAAGTAATGCTAGGTGGTCGACTTGTGCTGATGCAGGTTTAGCATTAAGAGAAAACTATGCATGTATTAAAGAAGCTTTAAAAGAAATAACTATAAATGACGAAAAACCAATGGGCAAAATAGAAATTATTAAAAAAATTTTATAATTTTGAGATAGCTTAGCTCACAGTTCTTTGAAATAAACTCTTGCAATGAATTAACAGCAACAATAAATCTCTTCAAGATCTAAAAAACAGTTTATGGAAAGCAACGAATCTCCTAAAATCTTTAGCAGAATTTATTTCTCATATTCAGAATGATATTGAAAGCATTGAGAGAGAAGTAGCTGATTTAACAACTGATAAGGAGTTTAATGATGTAAAAACCAGGGTAAAAAAGAGGAAACTGCAACATGATGAATCAAGAAACAATGAAATAAATCCTACTGGAAAAGAAGCTTTCATAAATAACGTACACAATGTTATTTGTGACATTCTAATATGCAAGTAAGATAGAAGTAAAGTTTACAGTGAAGTTATTGATGATTTTAAACTTTTTAAAAAAATTATGCATGACAGAGTATTAACTTAATATTTGTATTGTTAGATTAAGAAACAAATATAAAAATGACATTGACACAAGTGGAACCAATGATTTTAGAGATGAGGTAATTCATTTTCTAAAATTTATTAAAGAAGAAAATATTTTAGATCCAATTACAATGTATAAGACTGTGGTAGATGGGCTTTGATCAACATTTCCTAATGTTGAAACATTAAAAATATTTTTAACCATTCCGATTACAAATGCAAATGGCGAACGATCGTTTTCGGTACCTAAGCAGGTAAAAAATTATTTGCGCAATAGCTTAACTCAAGACCATTTGAACAGTTTAGCAATTTTATTTATTGAAAATAACTTTGTTCATAAATTAGAAATGGGAAATATCATAAATAAATTTTTAGAAATGAAAGTTAGAAAAGCAATTATTTAATTAAACTAATGTCCTTTAATTAATTAGTTTATTTACTGGATACTGCCACCTATACTTTGTTGTTTTAGTTTATTGTTCATTTGTATATTTATAGTTTTATGACGTTTTATTTAATAAAGGTTTTTTTTCCTGTGTTGTCTTTTTTGTTTAATAAAAAATTTTTAAACTACATTGAAATTAAAATAATAAAAGAATACCCTTATATAAAGAATGTAAAATAGTTATTGGCCTCCAAAATATGTTGCGCCTAGGGCCCCAAAGTGTCTTAATCCGCCACTGCTCATAGAGCAGCGGTTTCCAAACATTTCAAAGTCTCCCTCACTCCTCACCCAAAAGAAATGCCTTTGGGCTCACCCCCTTTGTATCATGTTCAGTTAAAATTCATAAACAATACCTAGTGGATCTATTAATACAACCACCTTTAATGAAAACATGGAGGCAAATGATACATTCTAGCCAATTGATGGCTGCATGCTGTAGGTCTCATAATTAGTATATAGCACCAACTCATTTTTGTTTTTTTTTCTTACTAGGGGGAACTTTCAAAATGTAAGCACTTAAGAATCAAAACTTGAAAAAATAAGTTGTGGCAATTTAAAAAAACATTTTTAACTGTTAAGATGAGCTCCATAATTATCTTCTGAATTCAATATTGGAATCATTGATGGAATGAATTGATCATTAGATCACTCTGCGACAGGTATAAGCTGCAATTTTGGAATAATTTCAAATCAGGAGAAAAATTCTGTCATGACCAGGAATAAAACCTGAGTCTTCCACTTGCCATGGAGATATTCTACCGATGGATGCAATGTTTTTCTTAGTTGGGGCTAGGCCATCCAAGCTAGCATCTATCAGCCCAGACATTTATCCTTGACAGTATCGAACATTGGAACGACTATTGTTCGGCTCGGATTTGGTATAGTCTAGTACAGGGGTGGTCAAACCGCGGCTCTTTTAAGTTTACACTCAGAGGCGTGTTAACGCCTTTCACTACAGAACACAATGTCGTGGTGTGACTTGAGGGATAGGTATCTACTGGAGATGCTTAAGGGGCATGTATTATATCCGAATTGCTTCGGATACAGACGGGCATACTGATAGGCACCGCAAGTTAGGGAACCCCAATCATTCAAACCATACGGACGAAGGCGTCTGACGGAGAGGGATCTATATATACGGAGAAGGATGGAGAGGGTACGAGGGTCAAATTAATATAAATCAGTAATGAGTTAATTTGAAAACAATCAAGTTTTTTTCTTTCATCGGTCCAATTTTATTTTATTAAATTGAATATTCGTTATTTGCATTTTCGTAGTAAAAAAGATATTATAACCAAGAAAAAGAAAAATGAAAGTAAAAAAGAGTACATCTGGTAAACCTGCCTATTTGCGGAGTAAAATAACCGAAAACATGTTTAATCATCGTTGGTAAACATTAGAATAAGTACACTGTTACATTTTATATGAATTATTCAACTGATCTGTGTGGCTAGAGTTGCCTAGATCATCTTTTGAATAAGATCATGAGATGAACTCGGAAACATAATTCTAAGTTAAAGCCATGTCACACGGACCAAGTTTATCTCACACTTTCTCTGAAAGAAAGTTCTAGGCACAACTTGCATGCAACTTCCTATCCTACAATCTTGGCCTGCCTTTCACACGAGAGTTTTTAGTTGTAAGCACGTCTGCTAGCGTTTCGCCGATTGCATTGCTGTCGATCCTAGGTTGATTATGATTTCTAACGATTCTGTACTTTTGGCTGCTGCGGCAATTTTAATTGACGAGAGTGTTGAGGAAGACAGTCAAGAAGAGAGACGTGTTCGCAGAAGAAATCGAAGGAGTAAACAATTAAACTCGCTTCGATTTAAACAAATATTGCTAATTTCTCGCGGGGGCATCTTCTCTTTTATTTAGTATTAAAAACTAAGTCCCTCTCTTTATGTTGAAGTCAATTCCGAAGGAATTAGACACATTTGAAAAATTATAGGAGAAAATAAACTACGAAACTAGACTAGGAGAGGCTCAGACAAGAGTGTAGTATATACATACGTGTACCTCTAGTAATAGCATTCACATACTCTACATGGCAGTTAGTTGGTGGGGAGGTTAACGATTTGGTTTGTGAACAAGAAGGTTACGGGTTGATTCATACAGCTGCTTTTTCTCCCTTTACAGCTTACCTTTTAACTTTATCTCAGCTTTTTCGTATATTGATGATAACTGCTTCAAATATTTTCTATTTTGTAAATTTCTATTAATTGCCAATATTTACCTGATAAACCAATCTCCTCAATTTAACCTCCAATAACTCATTGTTTCTCTATAGAAATGAGGATCCAGCCAGTTTCCAGAACTTTCTAAGGTTAAAGGAGGAGTTGTTTGATGACCTGCTGGCAAAGGTAGGACCAGTAATTACGAAGTGACACAAATATGAGGCTATTTCAGCACAACATAGGTATACCTCAGCATTATAATGTTTTTTAAGTGCCATGAATACAACAGCTAACCCAATTTCAATTTCCTGTTTTGTACAGATTAGAGGTCACTGCGATTTCTGGCATCAGGAAATAATTACACTGATCTGCAGTACCTCACCAGAATTCCTCATAACACATTATCGAAGCTGAATCTATAAGTCCTGTCTGCAATTAGGACATGCCTTATAAATTTCATCAAGGTGAGGTTTTATATCTCCACATGTGATGACCAAAAATTCTAAGTAAGAAATATAGAGCAAAAATAACATCAGGTTTTGGATTCCAGACACCTACTACATCTCAGGAGTGGCAAAGAGTTGCAGAGAGATTAAATAATTTATGGAACTTCCCTCACTGCATTGGATGGAAGGCACACAGAGTTCTGTGCTCCTGTTAAAGAGTGTGCTTACTACCGTTGCTACAAGGGTTACCCCAGTATTGTACTATTAGCATTAGTGGATGCTGACCATAAGTTCCTATTTGTTAACATTGGAGCTAATGGAAGAATGAATGATGCTGGTGTGTTCCATGAGTGGCTTGGCTCAAGCTCTCAAAGATGGATCTCTTAACCTTCCTCCTCCAACTGTACTTCCTGAATCTCATAGAGATCGACCTTTGCCATATGTTATAGTGGGGGATGATATTTTTCCCCTTATGACAAACCTGCTTAAGCCATATGGGAGCAGGGTGTTTGATCATAGGCTAAGCAGGGCATGTCACATTGCAGAAAATGCTTTTGGGATTCTTACCAATAGATTTAGAATATTGTTGTGCTATTAATTTATCGCCAGATAAAGTGGAGCTCATAACATGTGCGTGGTGCCTCCTGCACAACTACATTTTAAGTAGAAAACCGTTAGTTTGCACTATTGGAAATGAAGGGGAACCTCAAGCCTGCACATTGCCACATTTAAGAGAGCGACAAGAACGAGGGAACAAGCATTCAAATGATGCCATAATTATCAGAGATGAATTCCGGTCATATTTTAATGGACCAGGTAGAGTACATTGGCAAGACAGGGCTGTAGCTGAATTCAATTAAGTGGGAAACAAATGAGGCTTCTTAGACCATACTTCTATTACTATGCATTATTTATGGGTATTTGAAAATAAAAACTTATTTAATTATAGTTTTTTATTATTAAAAAAACCACTTCAAATTTCTTAGTCGTCCTCCTCCGCTTTCACCAACGCCAGTAACCATTTCCTCCTGAGCTCTTTTTTGACAGTGGTTGATCGAATTCTCGACCAGCCATCAGCCAAAAACTGGCAGAGCATCCTCTCCTGCTGCATACTGGAATTGCCCGCAGCTTCCGCAATTGGTTTCAAGGCAGTCTCTCTTACAGAAGCAGAGATTAACACATCCTACTCCTTTGAAAGTTCGGCAATCTTCCTCTGCCCACCTCTGCACAGGAAGCTTTTGCTGGAGGCTGATGAAGGTCCAGCAGTTTCAGTATCAGCCCACAGGTTTTCCGAAAAACATGTTGTCAATTAAGTTAGCCCTTAACCCCTTACTCAATATCGGTATATCGGTTAGTGATTCGATATAAGAGGGAACAAAAGCCAGATCGATATTTTACACGATAGTTTCGATTTCTCGCAATCTTGAATTTTGGTTATTGCAGAAAATTGCCCTAAAGAAAGAATTTGGTTTGAGTTCTTAGTCCAGTCGTCCAGTTATATTCTTAAGACAGAAATCCACGGGTGAATCATTAATTGCTCAATATAATAGAAGATATGTTTGGATTATACGTTGGGAATTCGTCGGCATGCATTGCCATGCTTAAGGTACAGGAAATATCTTTATGTTTTTGTATTTACATGTTTAATCCAAATTTTGTTGATTATTTATTAACTTCTTTTGGAGGATGGTGAGGTTCAGGTTTTAGTGAACGATGTCGGCAGCCGAGTAACCTCGGCGTCTGTAGAAATTTTAGACAATGAGAGGGTAAGTGAAACCACATAATAATTTCTTATAACATCGATAAAGCAGTGGAAACGTGTATCTCAAATAGTTCTGAAGCATTTATATTGTATCGGTGTTTCATTCTCGGAACTTCGTCTTTCTTTTCTTAGGACAGGGTCACCATAATGCTTTATTTCAAACTCTCAAAGCTACTGGATCGTATGCTTGATAAATTTTATAATACCTAATAAAGGGTCGAGTGAATAAAAAATAAGCAAATGCTTAAAGCAAACAGTAAATGCAAAAGCATTTGCTTCATATTGAGTAAATAAAAGTTTGCTTTTAATGCTCAGTTTTAAGCAAATGCTTAAATTTTACGGAAGAAAGGTCTTTGCTACTCTTCCCTCACTTGTTTTTGTTTACATTTAAAGTTTTACATAGTTGAATTTCAAACTAAAAACAAATATATGCGGTATTATTTTTTACAAAGTTAATTGATAATGTTTTAAAACTATTTCTTTTATAACAATTTGATAATATCACAAATCATGGGTGCATTTTTATTCAGTTAGTTATTAATTTTATCAAGTCATTTGCCTTTAAAGTGATTTTGGACGCCACAAATTTTAATGTCTTGCATACAATTGTGCATTGTACGTGGCGATCTTCCCCATTCCTATTTGAAATTCCTGGATCACTTCATTAACTTAAAAATATTCCTATCTTCTGTTTGGAAGACAGTGCCCCGCCACTTCTCTCTTGGTATTCTCCGAGTAACAGATTTGAAATATACTTAACATTTTCTTCAGAAAAACGATATAAATTTTTATAACAGTTGGTTGTTGAAACTTTTGTCGTATTTTTTAACCTTTCGTGTCACCATAAACTGCCATATTTATATTTAGGATAAATTATCATGAAAATAGCATACATACTTCAAAATATCTTAGCAAGCCCTTTGCCTCACTTAAAAAAGTCTAAGCATATGCTTATTCTTTCTAGCAAAAGCAAATGCTATTTTTTTATTCACCCCAAATCAAGCATTTGCTTAAAAAGTGATAGAAATCTTAAGCATTTGCTTATTTTTTATTCACTCGACCCAAAGCACCTAGCATTTTATAGACGGCATTGTTTTTGTAAAATTTGAGTGAATTTATTTTGACTCGTATGTAATTTATTATGGTCACTCTGTGGGTTGGATGACATTCTTTAAAAGGAAAATAGGCCATAACTTAACTTTGTTATATATTAAATTTTAATATGGAGAAATTAATATTTATATTGATGTTATTGAATATTTTCTCCTTTATAATTTATAACAAGGGTGGCCAAACCGTGTCTTGCGAGCCACATGCGGCTCTTTTTAACTTAATACGCGGCTCTTTTAGATTTCCAGTCAGAAGCGTATCAACTTTTTTCACTACAGAACACAATGAGGTAGTGTCACTTGAGATGTGTTTGGTATGTCTAAGGGACCAGTATTCTATCTGCTTCGGATACAGGTTATGTTTTACTGTTCATAAATATATGAACACAGAATGTGTTATGTGTCTCTCAAACTTTTGAAGATTATCGTATGTGGCTCAGAGGGTAAATAAGTTTGGCCACTCCTGATTTATAATGAAATGTTACGGTGTTTGATTCATTACACTCTCCAACTATATAATCTTGAGATAATCTCATTTGAATCTTAGTTATGATGAACCAAGTTTACCTTGAGGGGCTCAATGAAGAAGTTTTGTTTACTATGTTAAGGTTATTGTGAACTCGGGTATGGCATTAATTTGAAAGTCGATTAATTGTTTGCTGCCCTAGTTTGTTAAACTAATTTAATCTTATTTAGGATATTTTCTGTGGTATGGGGATAAAAATCTTTGGTTACATGAATATTTAAAAAAAATGAAAATTCACTTAGGTGTGTTTAAATAATTCTTGAATGGATGAATGACCTTTCTTATAATAATTGGTAGTATATTATATTTCAATTTGTTGTCAGTGATGGACAAAAGTTTCCATTTCCATAATATTTGAATTTTGATCTTGGACTCATTTTATTGATGTCAACTAGCAAAAGGTGTGTGAATTGAAATTAATTAGATTAATTGTTTATATGTTTAATTTGAATTGTAATAGTGTGCCCTGTTTTTATATTAGGTTGTTGGGGTTCCTGCTAAGGCTGGACCCAATAATTCCGAGAACGTAATTTATCAAAGTAAAAGGTACTTATGCCCTGAAAGAGCAGAAATGATGATAAATTACAGATATGCAATGCCGGACAATGCTAGTGGAGTTGTCAAGTATACAATAGATTTAGGCACGAAAATAGTCGATGTTACACCAAAAGAAGTCTCAACAGAAATCTTTAAATATCTCTATAGTAAGTACTATCAGTAAATTTTGCACTGTATTTTTCTATTTGCCAGCTATATTTTTAGTTGGATTTTAATTTGTTTGTTGGATTAACATGTAACTGAAATGCTGACGATTCTTGCTTGTTTCTTGGGTCGTATTTAATCCACTGCTTTTAAATGTAAAATGCAGACATACATTTTTATTTTGGTGAAATTTGTTTAATTAACTAAATGAAAAAAGTAGGTTGATGATATATAAATGAAGTTATTATTAAGTTCTACGAATTGTTTGTATAGAAGTACAATTTAAAAATTAATTAAATGTAAAAAAATCCTTAAAATTTTGCAATTAATTATGTTAACACATGATAAAAATGAGAGATAAAATTGTGAGAGTTAAAGTGTTTGGAAAATTACAGGCTTGATTTTATTTAAAATAGAGAATACCGAGATTTTTTGAGCAGTGTTGATCGTTTCACGTGGTTGATGGTTATTATATCTTTCTAATCATTACACATGGCATTAAACCAGAACCAAACCAAAAGCCTAAAAGATGGATATTTTTTGTCGGAGCTGAACAGAGCTTAACTGAAATGAGAAAACATTTGATGTATCCTGCACATTACTTTCTCCATACACAGTAATGAATATGACTGCAATTGTACTCTCAGGCTACACTAGACATCAGCGTCATCAAGAACAATTATCGGCAATTGCACTTGTGAATAATTTTCTTAGTGAGCGTATTCCTACTACCTACTTTCTGTAATTTATCTTGGTATACAGTTGGTCCCCATTATTCACGGAGGTTACATACCAGAAAATGGCTGCGAATACCATGGAATTTTTTCCCATAAAAATACATTATACAGGGTGATCGTAAAGTTTCTCCGCAGTAGTATATAATTGAATGAATGTACTCACCAGGTTTAGAGGAGGTGCTGAAAGTGTTCCCCACCATTGTATTTACACAGCTACTCGCTTGACTTTATTGTCAAATACTTTTTGTAATGTTTCGGTCGAAATTGATTGCACAAGGTGACACAAGGGGGATATCCGAAACAAAGTATGAGTCACGCTGCTGCTGCTGCAGAGAAACTTTACGATCACCCAATATAAGAGAGAGTTATATTCTGATTTGTCACTAAAGTCACTCATGACAAACAAGGGAATTTTCTCTCTTTAAGGTTTCATGTAATAAGGGAAATTAGGTTTAAGTCATTGCCACTACCTTATGACATCCAAACTAAGAAAACAAGTCTGTTCCGGGGTGTTCCAGTTGTGAAAGGGTTAATAAGTACATACATTGAACATTGCCTAATCTTAATATGAGTGAAAATTACATAAATACTGGCACATTCTGGGTTACATAAGTAAATGCGTTCCGGTACCATTGCATAACTCTAAATTTGTGTAAGTTGAAATTTACTATGGAAAGTATAGCAGAGGTGGAGAAGCTATGGGCTGCAGGCTGGATTAAGTCCCCGAAGGCATTTATTCGGCATGCGAAGCTGTTTCAGAAAAGCAATCTCTGAAAATTCAAGTACGTATAATTTACTGCATCAGTATGGTACAAGTACTCGGTTAAAATAGAGGCATGTAAATGCAGTTACTAATGTGATTATAGAATATAGTTAGCAGAAAACGGAACATACAAAGAAAATTAAGACTAATGGTGTGTGAATTGAAAGATGAATAAATGAATTCTTCATGTAAATCAATAATATATTACGCAAGGTGAAACATCGGTTTTCACTAACTGTAAGTGCAGTTTGCTTTCACAGTGTCCAATAAGCATTTTCTTGGTGAACAAAACATTGAATGTCAATTTTGTCAAGCTGTTAATTTGCATGCTAAAACGAAGGCAATGCAAGCCATTTACGTATTATGCAGTTATGGGAAAGTCACTTTAATCGTTCAAGGAGAATTTCCAAAAGAGTTGTTCACAAAAATGCGAAATACTAAATGCTTATCAGCCATGATTACAAGAGCCACACTTCCGTTAATTTATGCAAAAGCGAACACACACGTTAAGAGATCGAGCAACCATGCCAAAGGTCGGAAAAAGACTGAAGGAATTGGGAGAGAAACCACATTACCACAGACATGCAACAACAATGTAATCTATTATTGTATTCATATGAGTGCAGATACCGTATTTACCCGAAAGGAAGACGAGGTTTTTTCAATAAAATGCCATTAAAAATATTAGGTATCGTCTTAGAATGGAGTATGAGGATTTAAGGTGAGAATACACTCCTATTTTAAATGCACCATGAGACACCCAGATGTCAAGTATATGTCCGTTAAAATATTTATTATTGCATAAAGTATTTAATTATTTACTACAATACTTCAAAAATTTAAGGTCAAATTTCTTAAAATTGCTTCCACAGACCAATGGTTCCACTTCAGCAGTAGGGAAGTGTTTAAAGCTGGGTAGGTAATCGCGTGACAAGTTGAAAAAAATGACTACAGCTGGGCAGTTCCGTGCTTAATATGAAACACAAAGTCATGTAGGCACCAATTAAGGTGTCTAGTAATACAATGTAAACAAGGCTGATACAATTTAAATGTATCTACTACAATTTAAACATGATGCTTTGCGTTTGGTATGCCAATGACAGACAAAGTGGATGTGAGTTTCAGAGAGTAGAAAATTTACGAGAGCACTTGAGTAGTACATGTTTTGCTGAGTTTTAAAGTGAAATAGTAACAAGTTATTTATAACTTTTAAATAAGTTACCCCAAATAAATGGCAGATCACATAAAGAAAAAAGGAACTGCAGTAAGAGGGAATGTATCGAAAGGAATTTGAAGAAGTTAAGACAGAAATTTTAAGTTAATGGTAGTGCGCTATGCTGAAGAAACAAATAATTGTGCATCAGGGAGGAAATACAATGTGACTGAAGCAAATGTGTGAAGGTGGAAGCAAGCAAAAGAGAAACTTGAAGGTGCTAACTAAACACGGAGATCATTTAGTGGACCAAAATGAGGCCGATTTCATGAATTAGAAGAGGAAATTGCAAACTTTGTGCATATTTAAAGAGTGGACGGTAAACTGGTGATGCAGGATATCATTAAATTGAATGCCCAAGAATTAGCACGATCGCAAAACATTCCACAACAAGAATTTAAGGCTAGTAATGGATGGTGTATGTGTAGGATGCGTCGTAATGGTGTTAGCCTGCAACGAAGAACTTCACTTTTCCAGCATCTAACTTCCGACTTCCCAGAAAAACTAATAACTTTCCAGAGGCATGTAATTCAGTTGCAGAAAAGTCACAATTACCTTCTGAGCCAAATGGTTAATGCAGATGAGACAACCATTTACTTCGACATGCAATCCAATTACACAGTCAACGAAAAAGGTGCAAAAAATGTCATCATAAAAACTTCAGGGAATGAAAAACTGCGCATTACTGTAATGCTGGCTGTGTTTGCGGACAGGACAAAGTTGCCGCCGTATGTTATTTTAAAACGCAAAACACTGCCTAATGAAGTACTACCAAATGGAATAATTGTTAAATGTCAAGGCCAAAGATGGATGTCAGCTGATTTAATGAAGGACTGGCTAAGCATAGTGTGGAATAGACGACCTGGGGCACTTTTAAGGCAGAGAGCAATGCTCGTCTTAGATGCGTTCAAAAGCCACCTTACAGAGGAAGTTCAAAATTCCCTTCATGGTATGAATACTGACCTTGTAGTTATACCAGAAGGTATGACATCACAAATTGAAGTGCTAGATGTTGTAGTGATGAAGCCCTTTAAGGATTACATAAAGTCATTTTATTCAGAATGGCTTTTGGCAGGGGACCATGCATTAACTCCTACAGGGAAAATTAAGAAGCCCAGTATACCACTTTTCTGTAATTGGATCATTGCAGCATAGAAAAAATAGATCCCAATAGTATCTCAAGAGGGTTCAAGAAATGCTGCATATCAAATTCCATGGACGGTATGGAAGATGACATGTTCGAATTTGAATAAGTTGTGATGAATGAACAGGACAGCAAGAATAAGGGAAAGAAACAGAGGAGAGGGAATTGTAAGTAGTAAATTTACTTTTTTTTATTCATCCTTTTAATGTTAGCTTGTTATACATATATGTAAAAGTTAATTTGTTAGTGAAACTAATTTTTTTAGGGGTCGTCTTCCTTTCGAGTAAATACGGTATATGCTGCAATTGTAGCCAGTCTCTAGAATTAGGTAGATTGTTACATCGATATGCTAGATTATTAGGTAGTCGCTGTGGCCTTTTTTCATGCATAATTCAAAACTAAAGTCACTACATATTGCTAAAAATTTGCTAGAATGACAACATTGGCTGAGTAGCAAAGCGGGAATATTGCATTACAACCTACACCATTTGTTCTTTCTCTGTGCACATAGTTATAGATTTAGTTCGTGCTTGCTTACGAAAACTGCTAATGTAGGCATAACAAAAAATTTTTCGTACATAATTTATGGGGCCGCTTATATAAGTGTGGGCTTACGTAAGTCGAGGCTTAGGTGTGCCTGTAAAAATGGAAAACATGATGTCAAGGATTAACACAGATATTGCTGGATAAAACTCGCGAGAATCTCGGCTATGATGTTCACTGCACAATTCCAAAACAGCTCGTAGTGCTGGTGCATAATAACACACACAAGACAGTAAGATGGTGTGTTAGTTCACTTCCTTACACTGTTTACAATGAATAAAAAAGTAAAAAATATTTACCAAGACAGTATATTCATTATCAATAGCAAAATATAAACAGTATAGACCAAAAAATAAAATGAGTTTAATGAGGCAGTCACTGTTGAATAAGTAGTGTGCATGTAAACTTCTTACTCTGCCATGGAGCATCGCCTGGGTGATGAATAAGCGAAACAAAGAACCGCGGATACTGAAACATTGTTCCATAATACATGAATGATGAATACCGGGGACCAACTGTATTACTAATTAGACCTAATCCTCCAGAATGCTAGAAGTTTAATATCATGCATTGAAACAATGTATGAAAGTAGAGTAAAACAAAAATTTCAGCCTCCTCTAATAAATTTGAAAAAATTTATGTCATAGAGTTATGTGATAGAGCTAGACTGTGATGATGAGTTTCTGATGCCATTGTATGGCATAATTTTCTGAAATCTGTGTTCCAGAAATTGCCAGTAGCGCAGCACAAGGCAGTGATGATATAAGTGCGATACTTACTGTTCCGTACTACTTTACTGAGACTGCCAGATATGACTATTTTGAAGCTGCAGTTTCAGGCGGTTTTAAAATTCTACAGGTCATTACAGAACCAGCTGCAGCAATTATGGCGTATGATTGCTTAGCAGTAGATGACAAATCAAGGTGAGAAGGAATTAAAAAATTTAACGCTATGTTACTTATTTTTGCCATTAAATTTATATGTCTGAAGATATGATCCGTTTTGGATGAAAAGTTTTAGTTTTTTGTGTAAGAATTAAGGTAAAAATTTTAAATGTTAAGTTTGCAATTTTTCCGCTTCCTCTCTTTTATTGACCATTTCTATAACAGAAAGCAATTTTAAAACTTCATTTGAAGTAATGATTGAGAATGGCAGTTCCTTGGTGAAGGTTGGAACACTGTTGCTCATTGGGAGAGAATTACTTCAAATGGCAATAGTAATGCATATTTTTCCCAGATTCTGTCATAAAATTATTAATTTTTGATCTTAGCCTTTAGTGATTGTTTCATGCTCCATTATTATCAAATAGTCTTGAATATTATTTCTCATGTTCTAGCAAAGAGGAAATGTATTGTTGATATGATATGGAGCATTTTGGTGTTGTAATTGCGAATTTGTGGTTAAAATGCATGAAAAAGTAGGAGTTATGCCCATGGTTATTAAATTGATTTTGGGGTGTAGTTAAGCTACCTAAAATGAAGTTGTTTTGACCATTTGGTTCAAGTAATTTTTGAAAATTTAGTGCTGACTTTTTTATAACTTTTATATTAACCTTTCATGCGCGCGCGCGCACACACACACACACACACACACACACACACACACACATATATATATATATATATATATATATATAGTGGAATCACTATTTAAGGTTTGCCTGCAGGATAAGATTTATGTACCTTAAATGGAGGGGTGGTCTAAAAATGAAACAAAATGGCTGTCTACTAAAAATTATCACTTGCAATATTAAAATCAACGTATAATCAAATTTACAATATAAAAATACAAATCATAGGAATGATCAGATTTCAGTAGGAAATCTGAAAGGAAAGAAATATCATATATTAAAATTTGGGATGGTTCCACTTTTTCCCGGTTCTCGGTTCCAGTTATATTAATCTGATCTCGGTTTTAGTTCTGTTAGGTTAGAAGTGCTTTTTGATACACCATGGGAAATTCTAGCTTTAAATTAGTTACATATAGTGCAGGGCTGCCGTTTTCATCCCTTTTGTCCGTTTTCACGGATTTTTTAATGAAAAACTGAGACATTTCCGTGATTCATGGATATTTATTTATAAGGTAAAACTTTTTTCTTACCTGAGCTGTTTGCCTAAAAAGTACATGAACTACTAAGAAATTCTGAGATATTTAATATTTATATACGAATTGTATTAACAATATATGGTTCGGTGAAATTGTTTCGTGAGTACGTACAAATATAATTTGAAAGGGCACAAACTCACTACTTATTGCGCGAAACTAAGCTGTAGAACTACACCGGCAATCGAAGGAATATTTATATTTTTTCCTTAACTCTCTTTTTAGTATTCGTATTAATGCATATACACACTGCACGTACGGCCAGTCACTAGAATCAGCAATATTGATAAATTGATTCACTGTATTTACAATTAGTCACCATGGACTTTTTAAGGATCTATATAGTTCGAACACAAAGTCGTCACAAATTCGCTAGATTGCAGCACTGAAGTGGATTCCAGTGTGACCCATGAACACATCACCTTGCTTCCTGGCATGCGCCTAGAAATAAGATTATGTAGTTGATACTAGTCTGTAGTTGTAAAAATTCATATATTTCACTAATATTTCTAAATGAATACTTTTACCGAGTTATTCTATCCCTCAAATAAATAAAAAGATGAATAAAAAATACAATTCTTTAATTGATAGGTCTTTGTATAGACAGAGTACAAGGTTGAGTAGGAAAAGAAATTAAAGTTGTTAATAAAAGGAAAAACTGATTTCTTGGCAACATGCACTGTCTGTAATTCTGATTTCAACTTATCAAAAGAAGGCCTAAAAGATCTCAAATGCCACGAGACAACAGAATATCACAAGAGGAACCAGATGTTTGAAAATAGTTCTCTAATTATGGGTTTTGTGATTAAAGAAAACAGTGATGTTGTTGATGCCGAATTAAGATGGGCGAATTTTGTTTGCGAAAATAACTTGCCAGTGAAAATGAATGACAATTTCATGAAATTATTTTCTAAAATGTTTCCTGATAGTGAACTCGTTAAGAATTTTCGGTGCTCTCGAACTAAAATGAGGCAACTGATTGTTCAATCCCTCGGTTCTTCTGTTCAAGAAAACATTGTTTCTGCAATAGAGCATCAATTTTCAGTTTAATGATAGATGAATCTACTGACACCAGTGTGACTAGACAAATGGATATAATGGCTCATTTTTCTAGCAAAGAACTTATAACGAAAAAGTCTTTAAAGAACCTCATAGAACTAATCAAATAGCATATATTTTGTTCAGTACATTTTTATCAAAGGAGTAGCCAATTTCAAGAAAATCAAACGAGAAAGTCGTAATTCACTTTGGACTCGTGTTTTCTATTTGTTGTCAACGAAAGCAATCTTGGTGACAACTGATGTAAACAATATCTGCTGTAAATACTTAATTAATTTAATTTTCTTTCGTGAGCATGGAACATTAGGAAAATGGATAATCTATGATGAAGAAATGAACGTAAATAAGTCTATTTTTTACGTTTAGACATAAGTGAAAAGAAATGAGTAATATACGATGAAGGAATGAACGTGAACATAAAAATTACATTACTACTATTCCAGTGAGGTAAGTTTTAAATAATAATAATTTTTTATTAAATTAAGGATCAGAACCGAAGAACCGGATTATAAACAGTCGGTTCTGGTTATTTCAGTTCTTGAGAGAACTTGCAGAACCAAAGAACCGATCGTCCCATCCCTAATTAAAATCTAAGTTCTACATTACATCTATCCCACAAATACCTAAATATGAAAAGCATGCATACATACCAAGTAATTTACTTCTTGAAATAATCTAGAAAGGATGTCTGCTTTGTTGAGCACTTTCCACAAATGAAGAGTAGCTCCCTCTCTACCTGGACAAGTTGCATCATTGCTGGCATTGTCAAGTAGGAATGAGCACATGTACATTCTCATTGCCTCGAACCCAGCAACTGCACCCATTCTTCTTCATCTTCTTTCTCTTCTGGTGTCTAAGGTGCAGCATTGAAGTTGAATCCTGCTTTTTTGAAGCAGTTGGCAATAGTTGTGGAAGTCACTGTATCTCACAATGCCACTATCATGCAAGGCCGAATTAAAAGAATCGAGGGCCCTGGCGCACAGTTTTTCATAGACCACCCTCCCACAATCCAACACACAGTGTCTGAGGTTTCCATGGGGCCCTGGTGCAACACCACCCTGGTTGATCTGGCATTGCTATCATATGAAGTGCATGCAGCACAGTAAGTTTGAGCTGTGCCTTTCTATCCAATGCAGCAATTGCCTTCTGCACAAAGACTTTTCTATACCTTGCCTTCATCGAGTGTATGATACTAAGGTCAAGGGGCTGCAATTAACTGGTACAGTTTGCTGGAAAGAAAACCACCTTGATAGCTGATTTCTGTAACGTATAATGCAGCACTCTCTTAGAAAAAACAATTTTTAGCAGAAAAGATTCCAAACACGTCATTCCAACTACTGGAGTGTCGGGGTCATAAAAGGCCAAAGGAAAGGAGCCCTGTCATACAACGTATGCCTGGGGTGTCCACAGCATCCCTCATGGGTACTGCAGGGTTAAGTCTGCATTCACACTGAAAGTGATAGCGGCACTCACAGAACCAGTGTTGGAGAGTAAATTAATGAAAGTAACACATTAATAATACCCCTCGCTGCTGCAGTTGATGGTAACCCAGTAAACTCAGCATACAATCGGTAGCTATATGAATGTTATTTATGAAAGTTAGTTGAACTCTATTCACAACATTATTTTGTTTATGAACATGGATCAAAATCAATAGACTGAACAAACAACAAAATTCTGTGTTTTAGTGAGATTCATACAACGTAAATGTGGTGTCCAGACTTTTTGTCATAGAAAATTCGTACCTGCGACTTCTTGTTACAGACATTGAGTCACACAAACAAATTTGTATCTGCGACTTTTTGTCACACAAACAAATTGGTAACTGTGGTATATTTAATTTGTTACTTTATATCAGTCAAGACAATGTAAGCCTGTCTTCCAAGCCTCCTGCTAGACTGCAATGCCGATAATGACATAGCGAGTCAGTTTCAATTACCGCTTGAATTCCAACCATAGAACATTGTATCTGGCTTGCTCCATATATGGCATTCTAGTTAATTCAAATCACAATGCCTGTCTTCCCAGCCTCCTGCCAGATGGCAACGCCGGTAATGATGTAGCGAATCAGTTTCAATTACTGCTTGAATTCTTTCCAGAGAACATTGTATCCAGCCTGCTCCATGTATGGCATTCTAGTTCATTCAAATCACAATGTAAGCCTGTCTTCCCATCCTTCTGCCACATGGCAATGACTGTAATGATGTAGCAAGTCAATTTCAATTACCGCTTGAATTCTGACCAGAGAACATTGTATCCAGCCTGCTCCATGTATGGCATTCTAGTTAGTTCACATCACTAATGTATAACCTGTAAGTTTGGTAAGTAAAGCCTATAAAGTCATTTAGAAGACTTCAGGCATATTATTTTAGTGTGTGTACACCACATTAACTTCAACTTTGCCGTATTATACTGTTGGCTTCCACGACTTTTCGTCACAAAAAATTATTAGTACATGGACAAAAATAAATATTACGACATTTTGGTTCAACTGCGACCTTTTTCATATAAAACCTATGGTCCTTGCGACATATTGTAACAAAAGGTCATTAGTATGTGAAATATGGACATGTGTTCAAAATTAAAATGAAGATTTTACCTAAGTATGTTACTTTATTTTGCATTTTGAAATCAAATGTTGATATCTTAAAGATGCAAGTAATTAATGTCAAAGTATAATATGTACGAACATATATGTCCAAACTTTCTGCAAACCTGAAAGTACAACAGTTTTTTGTTCCTCTTTGAAATCAAATTTTAATTATTCATAATGGACAATTAAATGCACTTGTATTACTTCAGTTTTAAATTTTATGAATAACCACTTCAAAATGTCTGTTATTATTTCAGAAGAAATTACTTCATCAGGGGAAGTGGGAGATTTGAAGTCGTAAAAAATAATTTTTTAAAACTCATTTTCCACAATGTTTAACAAAATTTTTTAAAAGTTTATTGGTTTATTTTTTATTGCATCTCGTTTTATTATTTTTCATCACATTAACGTTTGAAGCTTTATGTATATTATTATCTTTATCTACTTTAAGTGTGGTAATATAATATCTAAACATTTTTTATATCTCTGCAATAAAACAGTGTTTATAACAATTTAATAATATTTCATACACTTTATTTTGTGATTTTTCATTCCATAAACATAAATTGTAATCCTGAAAAATAAATTGCTACAAGCAAAGAGAATTGACTTTTTCTGGATATTTCACAATTTTGCAAGCACTCTCCGAAAATTAATGCTGCAGCTAAAGGGTTAAGATACAATCATCTGGTATTTAATGAAATCTCATTTATCTCTTTTAGGAAAATATTAATTTACCGAGTTGGAGGAATTTCTGTGGAGGTTAGCGTTGCACTTGTGAAATCCGGAATGCTAGAAATTTTGAAGTCTTCATGTGATACTGGAACAGGGGGAGATGCCTTAACAGCAGTAATATTTGATTATTTAGCCTTGAATGTCGAAATGTAAGTTGATAGTTTTTTAATTGTTCGTTTTCATTTGGAAAAATGTATGGTGCTTCAAAATATCCATAAGGACTGGTCACAATTTTTCTTTTGTAACTTATTAAATCACATGAACTGCTTTCAACTGGCATTACACTTTCCAACCACCATTACTTCCATTGCAAGAAATGGTTATACTGGAAGATTTTTCACTTGGAAATATTTTGGTCAGTTTATAATTTATTTTAATTATTTAAATTGTGACAATATGAAATGACAGTTTCCTAGGGAAAATGTAGTTTAAATTATAAATTTGATGTAGCATTGGGGACCCCCTTTAGGATGACATTGCAGACCCCAAGTTTGGAAACTGTATACCAGGGCTGTGCCATGCATCAAGACTGCTTTTGTGCAAATCCATTTTTGGCTGCTTGCATGCATGGACTTTTATGGCCACCCATTTTCAAATCAAGACAAGCAGTGATAAAAATTATGCACAGGTAACCCCTGCCATGCTCGATATTGCCAAGTGCGGAATTGCATGAGGGTGGATGAACTACGTGGGACCATGATCGCCATGCAAAGCATATGTTTTGCATTAGTGTGGTTTTGGGGTGGCAAACACATCCAAAAACTCGAGAACATTGCCAATAACTCAACATTAACTTTTGTTATCAGATTAATTTTATAATTTCTTACTGCACTGTGTATATTTGTCAAGGTTTTTTAGCAGTTTCAAACTTTCACTATCTAGAATCACCCTATTAGAGCAGTCTTCTGCTAAGACATTATCCACATTCCCTTACCACTAAAAATTAAGAGGGGGAGAGAGGAGGCTGGCTGTAATGTGATGAATTACTCTGCTTGGGAATTTTACAGTTGATGCATGAAGGGGTCATCATGGCATTTAAGTTATACAGAGAAGTTTAGTACACATCATTGATGCCATGGATTCCCAAATAAAATAGCACATCAGCATTGGGCTGAATTAAAAATTTTAACAGCTATTGAGGTTATTGGAGAGGCATGTCAACCATGAATGCTTGCTAGGGGAATGGCTTTAAAAGATTACCCAACTTTCAGGGGGAGATTGATAAAATTGTTACCCTTCCAAATGCTATTGGAAGTGAGGAATTTAGTGATATGAATGGGGAGCAGTTGAAGGGCTCATACAATCCCACTAGTAGGAATTGGGAAATGAGGAGTTGGAAGAATTAATGGCATCTGATGTGACTGGTGGTGAAAATCCAGAGGAAGTAGAAGATGAAGAGCAGCAAAGACCTGAATGAACATGTAAGGGAATAACAGAGATCCTGAAAGCTGCAGAGTTTCTGGAAGAGAAAATTGTGCTGGAAGATCCTGACTTTCAAAGGTGTATAGAAATTAAAAGATCTATTGACGATGCTATGGTTTCCTTTGTGTACATCTATAAAAGTGTGAATAGGAAAGGCAAACCCAAGTTACAGATTTTATCAGGCCATCAACTGTAGCCTCGGCTAAATCCTTCTCATCCTCTGCCAGCAGCTCTCTACCAGTTAAAAAGTCTCCTCTTAAGAATGGAACCTGTCACCTAAGTTACTTTTTCATTTATTTTTTGGTAAGTTCCTGTCATGTTAAATTTGTATGTTCTGTTGCTATGTTTTACTTATGCAGAACTTTTACATTGGTTTTAGTTAGGAAATTATTTGGCTTTGTACGTTTTTATAACTTATTATTGAAATGATTCGTTTTGGTCCGGGAGAACATCTGTGTTTCGTTATATGTGTTAAACTAGCCGCTCTGAGCTATCACATCTCATGAGTCGCGTATTTGTTTATACAGGCATACCTTGCTTAGTGCAAGAGAGGCATTCTGAGACATCTGTACACTATCTGAATTTGCACTAAACAAACATTTTGTAGCAGCACAACCCAGTTGATTTTTACTTTTCAGGACTTTTACTATTTTTATCATGCAACATATATAATGATAGACCATTTTTATATTCTAATTTAAAGTCAAGAAAACAAAGTATATGACATTTATTTTTAAATAATTATTTATTATGAACATATTGGTATACAACAGCTTCAAAAAACTAATTCTTTATGATGGAAAATCTCAATTTTCTAATAACATCTGCTATAAAAAAACGTATTATAAATAAATGAGATATAAAAATAACAAAAATATTTCTGATATACACTAAATAAAATATCAATATGGTGTATTACCTTGACGTATTCCTAAAAATCTTCATAATTACGAAAGCTTAAGCAACATGAAACACATTTAACATATGTTTTAAAAAATCAAAGGTTGGTGATACTGATGATCCAGTAATGTCAATTTCAGCTCCCCATGATGTAACACCTGAAGTTACCCCAAGCAGCAGCCGAGTTGCATCACCCATTCCAACCTTAACGAAACATGTAATATTACAAGTGACAACGAGTAATTTCACATACAGCTTTGCATTAAATAAGAGTTATTTTTCCATGCTATTATTGTATCTAACTACTTTATCTATATGTAGCTATGTATAATAAAACAATGTTTTTCGAGGTTTATTTCATGTCTGCACTTAATGTACAGTTTACATTATGTAATTTTTTTACAATGTATATTAAGCATATTAGCCTGCATTGTATTGCTGTTCATTATCTACATGTGTAATAAAACAATTCTGTACCTTGCATGCCAGTTACATAAAAATAAGGGAGCTCTCATAGCCTGTATTCCAATGTTGCCTAACTAAAGGTGCTCAAGTGTGTTTTCAATTCTGTCACAGTCATAATTTTTAAGTGTCATCCCATTATTTTTTTTCAGGAAAATGCATTTCAAACCATTAGAGAATCCAAGATGCAGACTGAAGCTTTATAAGCTTGCAGAAAATTGTAAGCACATACTATCAACAAACAGCTCAACTACATGTTGCTTGGAAACATTCTACAATGGAATGGATTACAGTCACATTGTTACTAGGTCTCGAGTGGAAAGTTTAATTTCAACGTTAATTGTTCAGCTGGCAAGGCCTGTTGATAAAATTCTGGAAGATTTATCATTAACACCAAATGATATTGATAAGGTAGGTTAGGTATGAGGACAATTTAAATTTTACTAGTGGAACTGTCCATCAAAACGATGGGTAGGCCATTACTAAAGAATTAAATTAAAACTTCCCATTTATCATTTTCTTAGAATTCAAGTGCAATGCACATAATTTTGCTAAAACTCGTATGTTAACTGATTGTTTCTTCAAACCAAAGCTTCCATTGCTATGTAAACAAAGCGAAAAACAAATTAAATTACAAATGCTTATGACTGAAATTTAACACTTTCAATGCGGCAAGACTGGAATTCCTATAATGAAGGGTTCTATCCCGTGACGCATGACTGGAATTCCCATCATTGTGCTACATCTGGTTCTAACGGTTTGGGTGGGGGACTCTCACGTCTTAGCATACTTTCTTTTGCTACTAGCCATCAGTTTGCTTCCCACCTCCGTTTGGGTAAGGTCAGTTTCACAGTTGGCGATGTTTTTTCATCGGATTGTGTTGGTGGTTAGTACTCCCTCATAATCATATTAAATCATTTAATCGTAATGTTTTATTAAGTATTTGATTTCTTCATTTTTACGGGTTTATTTATGTAATTATATGAGAAACCAAATTCTGTTATAGCAAAAAAAAACATTTTTGAAAAATACCAAAAGTTTTCAGCAAAACTAGTGTTTTTTTCATACTTTTTAATTGTTTATTAAGCATTTAATATGTTTCTAAGCACTTGTTTTTATTGTAGTATCGAGGATAAATTGTCCTGAACATCTTACTTTTAAGAAATACTTGGAAAATTACAAATAATGTAACATAATCTGATTAAAAACATTGAGAATTCAATTCAGTCGCCTGTGAGAAAAACTGGATTTTGTATTGAAAGGGTTAAGGATATTATTTGTTAAAATGTATTCTCATATATATATATATATATATTTGAAAATATTTATTCGTGTCTTGAAAAGTCAAAATTTTATTTCACAATGCAAAATGAGGCAGGAAAGTTGATGAACATCTTAACTTCTTTGTAAAAAAGTCCATCAGTATGCATCGGAAGGCATGCATTAATTCTTACATATAATTTATCTTCGTACATATAATAGTTTGACATTAATTATTCGCATCTTTAAGATATCGTTTGATTTCAAAATGTAAGATTTTCAGTTGCTATTATCTTTGTATTTTGAGTGTAATTTAAGGAAATCTTATTTTGTTTTATTATAATTTCATTTTTTATTATGAATTTTAAATTTATTTATTTATTTATTTAAAAACATTGCAATTTGGCCAGCCGGCCAGGTGGCAAGAAAAAAATATATAATTCTAAAATTCCAATTTTACAAATAAAGTGCTCAAATTATATTAGAAAAATTAAAATATATTAAAAAATATTTAACAATATACAATTTCAAACTAATTACAATCAGTGCCTAGAGTGCGGATTTTCGTGGGTTCATGAAAGGCCTTCTCGGCTACCGTAGCGGTAATGGGGCCCACGAAGTCCCCACCGTACTTCACCCTTTCAAGCAATCCCCTACTTTTCCTGCACTTAGGCACAGTTACATAGATATTGATGTTACTAATATTCCTCCTCACAGTTCGTCTTATTTTTACCATGCATATATGTACTAACTCTACGTTTAAAATGTTTCACGTCCTTAGGTAAGGGCTTGAAGAGCACTTCAGGTAACTTGTTCCACTCGCTGATTCCCCTGTTTAGAAACGAATACTTTGCTGTATTAGTCTTTTGTGGCCTAAGTTTAATTTTAAATTCATGGCTATTTTTCCCTAAAAAATTCGGCACCTGCATTCTACTTCTTAAGTCTTCCCATGCTTCATTATTGCTGTATGCCTGGTACAGTCCCCCTAATCTGTTAATTTGTCTCCTATTTTCTAATGATTCCCAATCCAGAATTTTCAACATTTCTGTGACGCTGTCTTCCTTTTTAAACCTACCTAGCACATATCTCGCAGCTTTCCTCTGGACTTTCTCTATTTTCCTTTTTTGACCTATCCCATGCGGATCCCATACATTCCTCACGTATTCTAATATTGGTCTGACTATAGTTTTGTACGCCTTTTCCTTCGCAGCCCTACTACTTCCTTTAAGATTACGCATAACATAATGTAGGTTTTTATATGCTTTTCTTATAATACTGTTAATATGCCTATCCCATCCTAGATCTTTTGCTACGTGGACGCCTAAATACTTGCAGCAATCATATTTTGGTACCATTTCACCGTGTAGGTTGTATCTGCGCTCACTTATTAGTCTTTTGTTCGAGAACGTTACGTGTTTGCTTTTGTTAATATTTACTCTCATTTTGTTTATCCTAATCCAAGCTTCTATCTTTTCGATATCCTCTTGTAAAATTTCCCGGTCTTCCTCACTTTTTATTTGCCTATATATAATACAATCATCCGCAAATAGACGAATCCTTGAATTAATGTTATTCGGAAGGTCGTTAACATAAATAAGAAATAGTAACGGACCTAAAACGCTTCCTTGGGGCACCCCTGATGTGATATTCACAAAATCTGACAAACTTGTACCTATTCTAACCCTTTGAGCCCTACCAATAAGGAAATTTTTAATCCATGAGATAACTCTCTTATCTATGCTTAACTTACATAATTTAGCTAAAAGAATGTCATGAGAGACAGTATCAAATGCTTTTGCAAAATCTATTACAATCCCATCCACCTCTTCCCTTTTATCAATTGTGTCTGCAATATCCTGAACTAGTCCTAGTAACTGGGTATCACAAGAGTAGCCTTTTCTAAACCCATGCTGATTTTTACATAGCCAATTATTTACTTCCCAAAAGTTGCGCAAGTAGTCTGCTATTATTTTTTCCATCAGCTTGCAAACTACTGATGTTAGACTAACAGGCCTGTAACTTTCAACGTTGGTTTTGTTCCCTCCCTTATAAATAGGTATTACTATTGCGTTCTTCCAGTCCGTCGGTATACTATCGTTATTTAAAGTGACAGTAAATAATAATCGCAGATACGGTACTATTTCCCTAGAACCCAACTTTAATGCCTCTCCCGCAATATCATCTGGTCCCCTAGATTTGCGATCTTTTAACCTCGCCACTTTTTTTTTTAATTTCCGCATCCCGAATCTTGATGTGTTTTGGCTCTTGCGTCAATCCAGTGTATTTATTTAACTCCGTTTCCGATGCTCTATCCTTTGTAACCCTCTGCACTAAAGTCTCAACATTTTCGGTTTTCCTAAACACGCTAGCGTACCACCTATTGAACTCATTTGCTTTCTCTTCGTCTCCTACGATTATGTCACTGTTTGCATTTTTTATCGTAGCTGATTTCTCTATGTTTTCCCTACGTCTTCTAAGATATTTATAGAATTCACTACCGTTACTTTTATCTAAAATATTTATAAGATATTTTTCTTTCGCCCTTCTTTTTTCAAGTCTTTCGTTAATTTAACATATTTACTAGAATATAAATATCCTAAATGTTGCATTTTATGCGATTTTCTTACTTTTCTTTTCAGCACTCTAATAGTAAATGTAAATCTATGAATTGCTATCATCTTCTAATGTAAGACTTTCTGTCACATAATTTGAACACGATTACTAAAATAAAATGCTACCACTTAAATGCTTAGTTTTTATATTTTGTGACATATTTTGAGCAAAAGAAATGTTATCACTTTCTTACGCTAGGTTTTGATTTTCTGTTACGCATTCGAATGTAATTAATAAAATAAATGTTTCCACTTTGTAATGCTGGATTTTCATTTGCTATTACACATTTGAAGATAATTAAAACAATATCTTTCACTTTATGATGCCAGGTTTTCATTTGCTGTTACTTTTTCTTTTATTTTTTTAAACTGCATTATTTATGATAAAAAAGTGATTTTTTTTTAGTTTGACTGGGAACTCTACTCCAATTATTACATTGCATCTAATAGAAAAAATAGAACTTGCCTTTCGCGAATTTACATTTCGCTTCATTTTTCCGGAGCCAATTATTTGTGAAGTTCAAAATGGTGGGGTATATTGAATTTTTAATTGAAAACATGATTTTATTCATAGCTACCTCAGTAATTTGATAATTTATATTATATTAAATTATCAGAATGAATTCTCTTAGAATTTGTAGAAAAGCTCATTTTTCATCCACAAATTGTTTTCTATAACTCGATCCCTATTCTAACATAATTAGTATCTCCAGCCAAGTGTTGTCACTACCGGTTTATATCACTACATTTTTAGGTGATAATGTGTGGTGGGACTTCCAAGGTTCCGAAGTTGCAGAAGAAATTACAGGAATTATTTCCTAATTCGGAAATATTGATAAGTATCCCACCAGATGAAGTGATTGCTGTTGGAGCAGCCAAACAGGGAAAATATACAATCGAGTGCTCTAGTGCTCCGCATTTGATGGCGCAAATGGAAATCCCAAAACTTGCCATGGACATATATTACAAGGTATTGAGTGTTTGGCGCGGGTTATATGTTTACAATTTAGAAACTTTGTTATTCTAAAAGGTAAGAATTATCCCTCAGGTGAAAGACGACAAAGAATTTGATCACGTGATGACAAAAGATACAATTCTTCCAATAACCATGCATAAAAAAATGACTATTAATCCAGACATGGAAAAAACTGTGGTGGAATTCCACTCCCAAGAAGGTGGTACCTACAGTTTACTGAAGGAGGTAAGAAACTTTGCAATAACTTTTAATAGTAATGCAATAAAGTTAAGGATCTTACATCTTGTGTAAAGTTCAGTATATCTTATTAGTGTGTCAATTCTTCATAGAGAATAAACTTTTTTCATTTGAAAGATGTCGAATTTTTTCAGCTACCCCCTTGTTCATACAGTAACAACATCACTTTTTAAAAAATTATCTTTGGTAATTACGGTATAGAACTTTTTATCCAGCAAGCTTGGGGTATAGGGATAGCAAGTTATCTGGAAATACCTGTTATCTGAAATATACTCATAAACGGTGCTCAGAATTAGTCAGAACGCACAGGAACTGCATTTCAGTTCGTCACACGCATTGGTAAAATTGTTCCATCTGGTTAAACATTTAGTAATACCAGTGTGTTCACTTCATTTAATAATAATATAAAATATTTTTTTTTCACTTTTCTTCATTGTAGTAAATAAGAAATAAATCCAAATTTAGCTCAATTGTAAATGTTGAACCATTTATTTCGCTCCCACTGCTTTCATTTACACTACCAGAACAAGCATTCCATTTCGTAATATTTTCTATTTTAAGCACTTCTATAAATAATACCTGTACTGTACAATAATAAAAACAAGGGGAATACCCATTCAAATTCAACAGGAAAGTTTTTTATGAAATAAAAAATGAAGAAAAATATACTTTGACTTTCTTTGGATGGCAGAAAAACAAACTTTCATTCTTTTAGACATTTGTTGTTTCAAGTCTCGAACTCCTACGATGATTCTAAGTAATTTTAATATGTTAATGATTAATGTTCTACATTCAAATGTATTCCTTCTTGTAAATAATGCAACAAATGTAGTTAACAGTGGTTGCTAAGAAAATCATTTCCCTCTCCTTCCTTCTCTCTCTCTCTTGTATTAAAGGCATTCAAAGCATGCTTTCACCCATAAGGATTGTAATAACAATAGGATCTCGAGGTTTAGCAATGTAATTGGTTGGCAAGGCAACATCCCGTTAAAATGGCAAGATTTTCCTAAAATATATGTATTAAACATTTAACATGAGGGATTTCGAACTGTAGGTGAAGAAAGTTGAACAGAATAAAATCTTTCTAATTTCTTCTTTAAAATGGTTTTGATCCAAAGATCGTAGGTTAATTCTTTCTAATTTTGATCTCAAAATAATAAAAAGCCTGCACATCAAAAAGTCAATGTTTACATGTTATTTATATCATGGATGAATAGATGCTACAGTAATCTGGTACTTACCAGTATACATAATTTTTTTTTGAACCACAATAAATATTGAAGATGTAATACCTGCTCTATTATTGGCCTTATAGTGCACAGGGAAAACCTTGAATCCATTTAAGCACCTGGGGTTCTGATTTTTTAGACATCTTGTGGGGCAAAATAGAAAAGGAGATATTTAACAATAAAAAACAAACAGACCAGCAAGCCACTGTAAAAAACAAAAGCTCGGAGCACTGAGCATATCCAATGCACAATGGTGAACCAGATAATTACTAGCGAGACGCCAAATTTAAATTTCTTTCTCCTAACAAATTTTGGAAAAATGGATTGATTTTGAAAATAGCCGGTTAACTGGATTTCCAGATAAAGTGGAATCCAGATAAAAGGTTTTATACTGTATAAGCATAGCAACATCTTTTAATATAAATTATTTCAAATTCATGTCAATCTGTAATTCAGGTACTGTTATTTCTTTACTTGAAATTAAGAAAAAATAAATGATACACAGTAAGCGTAAAAACGGCCCCTATGTTTTATTCACAATATTTTAAGAAAAAGTGAGAGAATGTTTTGAGTAAGTACGTTAGTTGATTTATAAGTTAATGCCTTAATAAAAATGTCCTGCTTTGTTGTTTTGAAAATCTGGCAACCCTACTGACGCCACTCAACCGTTAGATGCGTTATCTCACAAATTATATTTTTAAAAGCTTAGGGTGCAGAAATTTTAATTTTTCTAACTTATTGTGGTTTTAATAGTCGCACCCTCAATTTCTGAGCTTGGGCTGGCACTAATGACACAGATCATTGATTCCCTGAACTGTTATTTGATTCCCTTGCATAGAGACAGTCACTCAGTGGCTACAACGCCACAATATTGTGACATCTCCGTTCCTGCAGCATGTTCAATTCTCAGTGTATATGCATTGTTAGACTTATTGTTTATGGTTTGTAGTCTCAATTTCCTGCATTAATTTTTGGAAAACCATGCTTTTCTGTGGAATAAATGAAGATCATTATGCGAAAAATTTCTGTATGTCTGACTGCAATATTCACCGGTATATGCCCTGACGAAGGGTCTTTGATCTGATAGAATAAGTGCAGTTAATCACTGTTATTGAATTTTTGGGGTTGATAAAAATGGTGATTGGCTTAAAATTGGGTAAAAACGGTAACTGTTGAAACGCACTGCCATTGGTATATCATCCAGTTCATTCTTGAAATCACTGAAACCACCCCTTGAATTTGAATTTCGGTATTTCACACTCATTTTACTGATGCATGACATGGACGACTATTACCTATTTCAAAAATTTATTTCCATTGGATAAATTCAATGAAGCAAAGAAAGTGATTCATAGTGTTTGCTCTTGATGTCAATCCAAGTTTCTTTATTTTGTAATACGTCATGGGTTTGGTTTGCCACAGAAGAGTTGTGAGTTAAATAATGCAAAAGCCACAGAAAGGCATAACCCACCCTTTGTTATTGACAGAAATGTGTGCCAATAATCCTGGACGATAATTTTGTGAACTATTTTCTTGTAGGTGATAATTCCCAAGATTGATGAGACTAAGAAAATTGAACTGGAAATCAGTGTTGATGGGTAAGTATTACTTGGTGCATAATCATACTTGTAACATGGTCGATGATTTAGGGCTGTGCTTTGCTTTTGAGTACTTAAATAAAATCTTGAGTATTTTTCATATCATCCTCTCTTAGTATAAGCTATTTTAAAATTTTTTTATGAAAATCATCCTGTAAACATCTTTTATTTTAAAAGTTCTCCTTATCCTTTGTGTGCAAGGAAAGCAGTAAACTAAATTTCCAAATGGGTGTTGAACAATTGCTGCTGTCAAATGTTCATTCTTTCATTGGTGTTGGCAGTGAAAGCCATCTTGCCCTACACTGGCAAATCTCAGGTTTTCCCTGAGTAATATTTTCATTCATGAAGACAAACCATTTGCTTAGTAAACCATGAAATTGATGTTGGTGGCCTCAACTTAAAAAAAATTGACTCATGCTAGGAAGACAGAATAATACTTGGTAAAAAATAATGCATTGTTTTATTGCTGTGGTTTGCCCTGCAAATATCTTTCATGCTGACAGTATCTGTAAGGTGGGTGGATTTTTACATTTTGGTACTCCTCAGGCAGGCATGTATTTTTGATAGCACAAAACAACAGTTTCTGTTAACTGACATTTCTAAGGGCATTTATTTATCCTATGTATAAAAAAATATTTGGTCTATCAGTGGTTCACTTGGACCGATATGAAGGAAGATGAGTCAAGCAGGGTGGTGGTACCGTATTGACCCGAATATAGTGCGATGTTTTTTCCTCAATATGTACCTCTGAAAGTCGCATTCGCACTATATTCGAGTACTTGTTGCATTCGTACTATATTCGAATACTTGTATCTTTAAAAAATAACTGCGTATCGGCGCGTTTCATGACGCGTGTTTCAGCGCATATTTTTATAATTGCTACATTGTAAGTGAATTGGACGTTCATGTTACGATGCTACATTGTACAAATATACTCGGTAGGGGCCTGAGGAGTCTTTAAAATAAATCAAGGTCAAATTGCAGCAACCACAGCACCGGCAAAACTTCACGCAGGGTCACGACACTCAACGTTAGAAAACGATGACCGTCTAAACGTGGCGTCACATTACCCCCCTTTAGTACATAATTCATGAGTTTACAGGTAATTTAAATGTGCAAAATAGAGAAAATTAAATGTTTTTCGTCTTTTTCTAAAATTCCTTTCAAAATACTTGGGGTCGCACTATATTCGGGGTCGCATTATATTCGGGATAATACGGTAACTTATGTAAATAAATATAATGCCCAAATTTTGTAAGTGGAATAGCATAAGGAGAGTTTTTTTTACTATATTTTCAAAGCCTACTGTCCTTGTTAAGTAATGGAAGCAAACTTGAACCTATAACTACATCTTTGTCATGAGCATATGCAATTTTCTGAAAGGTTGGCCTAAACTTTCAAAATCAAATCTGGCCAAGTTGCTAAAAAATAGAAATTTACTTGGACATTTGATGGTTTGGTGTTCAAACACTTAAACATAAAGCAGTTTGGAGATATTATGAAACATGTTGAAGGTAATGTAGATTTGCTTTCAGGATGATAGGACCACTACCAATATGTCCACAGTTTCGATGTCCACTTAAAGGTTGCCATACATGCTACGGTTTGCCGGAAGGTTTGCTTCCAGGAAGGGACACCTCCCGGCAAGCCGGAGCGTGTGTGGGGAATTCGGCCGGAAGGGATGGCCGGAAAATGAGCCTCCGAGCCTCCTGGCAAGTCTCAGAGGGTTCAGGTTTACCTCCAGGTTTGCCTCCCGGAGGGCAGGCCTTCCGGCAAACCGTAGCGTGTATGGCCACCTTAAGGGAAATGGAGGGGGAGGGAATATGCAGCAAAAAGATGAAAATGGAGGGAGATAGAAGGAGGGGGAGGGAAAGAGGGGATGTAAGAAATCCTAAGGAAAAAGTCGACATTGGTATCAATCAACTAATAATTATGAATATGCAGCAAAAAAAGGATAATGGGGTGTAGGACTTGGTGAAGGGAGAGAGAGGCATGGATATCGAGTTTTTGATTCACTGATTTATTTCATAATAATTTGTAATTAATAAAACAATTGACAGTTATTTAAACATATCTTACTCAAATAGTAGTAATATAAAATCTATGTTTATGTTCATCCCTTCATCATAAAAAACCCATTTCTTTTCACTTACAAATGCTGTATATATGTTAAGAAAATAGATATATTTATGTTCATTTCTTCGTCGTAGATAATGCATTTCCCTTCATTTACTAAATGTTGCATGCGTACAAAACAAAATTAAATGTAATTACATGTTTACAGCAGGTGTTTACTTCAGTTGCCGCAAAGATTGTTTTCATTGACAATTAAAGAAACAGGAAAATTTTTTCCAAGTTCCAGTTATGTTAAGATTGTCTCGTTTGATTATCTTTAAATTGGCTACTCATTTGATAAAAATGTACTGAACAAACATGCTATTTAACCACTTGACTGGATGTGATGGCTATATTCGTCATCAAGGTTTCTTTCATCTTTCTCTATGGGCATGATGGGTTATTTTGTCATGAACTTCCCCTCATATTCCTTGGTCCTTTAGGTTCACATTCATGTAAACACGGTGGTTAGGCCAAATTTACTGAGATGTAGACCCTTCGTCGCAAAACCCTACACGGGTTTCATATATGCACCGCCCAGTTGGCAATTCTTAGTTGTGCAATAAAATCTATTTTGCACGAGCATGCAAACTCGCAAATTTTACCCATTTTTCTTCTTGGGCACATCTGATGTTTTTACCAATTTTGCTTCTTTGACTCATTGGTTTACCAGGGCTAATATTTCCCACTACCCCTTGCAGAAACATTTATGATATGCGCTTTTTTCATAAAAAGGTTAGTTTTCCCGTGAACTTAGTAGTATGAGCATCAAGAGTTACCACGTTAACATTGGGAAAATTCAGCGTAATTTTTCTTTGTTTTTATGAAAAATCTTTGATAGATTTTAGTCCCTCTAATAGTGAATATCATGAAATGGTCCAAGATTTCAGATGAAGATATTCCCAATATTTTAATAGAAAGTGATCGAGAATTCAGTGACGATGTGTATATAAATACCGACGTTAGCAATAGTGAATCCGACGCAGAAACTTTGGTTGAATAGGTATTAAAATTTTCATTTGTTCAGCAAATTAATTGTTAGTAATAAATTGTTGTTTGATATATTTCAATGTTACTGTAAATTGATTGAATTATTTGTGGGATACTTAGACTGTCTGTGTGTAAGTGAATGCATATATTTAGGACTTATGTTTTTAATCAATTCCACAGTTTTATTGTTACTTCATATCTTTTGTTGTAAAGAATTGTTTTCTCAATTTTTCCTCAATATCAAATAGCATATGGACTACTGCTTTGTAATTGATTTGTCTGAAAGTATTAAGAAAAACTTGGGTTCAAAAAGTTTTAAAAATTTAATTGTTTAACAAATTAATTGTTAATTACAAATTGTGAATTGATGAGTTTTTAATATGTTATTGTAAATTGTAAAGTTAGACTTTCTATATAAAAGCTGGTATTTATATTTAGTAGAATTACGAATTTTATGCTATATCCAACTTTTACTGCTGTTTCGCTCCTTTGTTTGTTAAATATTGCTCATCGTAAAACAAATTCATTAGTGATTTTAATTTATTCTACTAGAAAATTTATGAGAAGTTTTGATTTATAATATTTTGACATTTTCAATTGTTAATAAATTATTTGTTGATAACAATTAGTTACTTTATAAATTTTAAATACATTTTTGCAAATTGAACAAATTCCTTTCTATATGAAAAAAGAAATATATGGTAAGGGGTAATATAAAAAAGATACATTTCAGTCCCAATTCTCCAACTGGAATGCACTTCTGGTCTCTTGCTTCCCCCAGTCAAGTGGTTAACTAGTTCTACTTCTTACCCCTGACTGTCAGGACATAAACTTCTAGGAAGAAATGAAACAAGTGAAGATATAAAAATGAATTTTTATAACCAACTTTAATATAGTTTTTACTTTTATATGAACAAACTATAATATACCGTAAATACCCGCGTATAATGCACACTTTTTGAGTTAAAAATTAGGATGCGTGTTATACGAGGGTACATAATCTTCCTATTTTCATTTGACCCCATATTTCCACAATTTCGGCACTGTAATTACTGCCCAGGTATCCTCATAATTTTATTGGTGATTTTTACGAAAAGTAAGATAGATAATAGTTAAAATTTATTAATTAATTCTACAAACATTCATTAATTAGATATGAAAAGAATGAAATCAGTATTTATTCGTTTTAAAAGCCAAGAAATACTTCGTCACCGGACCATTCTTCTTCGATGCTGTTATCGGAATCGGCATCTTACGCATGACGTCACCCTACACCGGCGCCCGGCCTGGTGATACGTGATTTAGTCTTGATTCTTAGTCTGTAGTTAATTATGGTTATTTGCTATCGTGTTTACGTGCTCCAGAGTGTTCTAATAAGGGTAAAACTGAAGGTTGGGCGAACCCGTCCACCTTAGGCATGACAAAAACGTATGTAAAAAATAGGATTATCGTCATTCCTTCATTTTATTAGCTCAAAGAATGTCATATGCCATACTATAAAATTAATATAATTCGATTTACTGTGTATATCCTAATATCACCTTGTAAGTAAACAGAGTATGTAATGATTGAGTTAGCTGACGATCTTTTGGAACGTTATTCGAAAATTTCATTTCGCGCTTTCATTATGTTACCAATACATAATGCCAATAATTCGATCATTGCCTTAGAACACGTTACACCATCTACTTTATTCTGTAACGGTAACGCTAAAAAAATCTGTGCGCACTATACGCGGGTATATAGAAAAATCATAGATTACGAGGCTGAAAACCCCCCTGCGTGTTATACGAGGGTGCGCACTATACGCGGGTATTTACGGTAATTATAATAATCTTTCTGCTTTCATGGGCATAAAAAGTTGCAATAGTGTCTACCAGCTGTTGAGTGAAGTGGGGGTCTCTCTATTTAACCTTTAATCTTTTTACAGTTGTGAGAATGGCAGACAGAAGTACAGAACTGTAAGAATGTTTAGTATATAAGTAGTAAGAAGTTTGATAGTATCTTTTGTTTCATTAATAAAAATACTGACTTATACATTCATATTGCTTAAAATCAACGAAGATATACTGCTAGTCCAGAGTAATTCAGCTTTAGATACTAGTAGGAGTGAAACTTGAATATTTCATATTTTAGTCACCTATCTTAATCTTTTACTAGCATCACATCAACCATCCATATAAAACCACTGTTTAAGTATAGTTAGCTGAAGAATTGCTAGGTTACAACACAACACTTTAAAATGTTTTATTTAAATTTGTTCAAATTAACATAATTTACAGTGGTTCGAACCCTGCAAGCAGCTTTGGATTTTCTTCAGATTAGACAGGGTCCAAAACATATATATATATATATATATATATATATAAAGCGAAGTTAATATAAAAGTTGCTAAAAACTCGGTTGTTTCTCAAGGGAAGGAAAAAATACAGTAGTTCGAATATATACGGGCTGGTCAGTATTTGACCATTAACTCGTTCTGAGTATACTCGGGGTAATCAGGGAAGCAGTTAAGAAGAAAAATTTGATGTACATTGAACTTTTGGTGGGCTACTTTATCTGACTTACCTAGTATGCTTTGACCAACTCTTGGTTGTGTCTGGTGTGAATATGCTAAAATAATGTATAATGTTACTTTCTGCCATTATTAATATCTAAAGAAATTATTCAGTGGCTGTGAGCATAACTGTGTGAGTTGACATAAGGCTCATTTATATGATTGTTGGTTCATTCACTTCACTAGTGTTAAAAAAAATCTCATAATCGGTATGCTTTAAAAAAATAATAGATTCTTCTTAAGGTACGTTCACACTATATACATATGACAGATACATATACAAGTATGAGACTTGTCCTAGATATGTATACGATTTGGTATATACAAATCTAATACGAGTATAAATTTTTTAAGTGTTCACATTTAGTTAGAGAAGTCAGCAGTCAATATGTCTTTGAATGAGGAATATCTGTTCATTTTTGCTGCTGCAAATTATGTAATTAACAACAAAGTATCAAAAAATAAGAAACATCGATGGTGGTTAAGAAGTTTTTTGTGCAAAAGAAGTTGCCGTGGTGCATATAAATCAATCAAGAATGATTTAAAAATTGAAGACACTATTTTAAGTCACACGAACTCAACACTACCGCATGTAAATAATGTAGTGTGACAATGACAGATGATTTAGATTCTACAGTGCATGTGCGAGTTGGTGGATAAATACAAGTTCCCCATTCGGTGTAGAAGTTGCGGATTTGTATAATACTTGTCTTATACAAATCCTATACTTTTCTAGATTTCTATTTATACATGTATAAGATTTTTATTTATCATACATGTATATAGTGTGAACGCACCTTTATAGATGTCTCCTTGCACTTTCCTTTCTTTCTGCTGCCAAATAAAGAGAGCTATGAAAACAATGGCAAAGTAAAAAAATATGACAAATAATGCAACTAGGAGAGCCTTTCATTATGTATATTGATTCAGTGAAACCATTTTGAATTCACATTGTCAGCAAGGGAGAACTGAACTTGGAAATACCAAACAATACCCCGAGTGTGTAAAAATACGCCTGTGAATAGCTGGCTTTCTCTCGGCATCTTTAGATAACCATACCAGCATAAGAGTAAGGAATAAGCAAAACAAATTAATGAAAACATTTTGCCAAAAAGAACTAGAGGTAATCTCACAGTTTGTTTTCGGTGACTATTTACTTTGCAACCCTTATACAGTTATTTTCTCCAATCTGGATTTAATAATGAATTTATTATTATTATAATTTTATTGGTTCATTGTATCTTATTTTCAGTGAAGGAGCATTGGAATGCAAATTATGTAACATCCGGCTGTGAAGCTGCTGGGGTGTTGCTTGTGATGTTTGGCTGTGAGGAATATTTAGCATGTATCTTTAGAAGCTTAAAGATATGCTTGAATGGCATTTGTAAACATTTTTTATATGTAACATGTTGATTTTTAATTGTATTTTGGAATGAAATTAAAAAGTTTTTCTCATAAATAATATGCTTTATTTCATGATGGTATTGTAGGAAGTCTGCACAGCAGAAAGGTTAACATATCTAGTATCCTTCATAGTTATATTTGATGCACATACTCTACAGACTCTTTTTATGTCATTCCTGTGTCATTCATCTTGTGCTTTTTCATGTTACCTGATAGCCCATCCAGTGGCTTTTTCCGTGGACTTGTTGCTTCAGCTTTATTTCTTCATCTCCTATGTGATCAAGAAGGGTCTTGACTCTCTTCTTCTTTGTCAGGTAGTAGGGTTCTTTTTCCTGGTTCCCAAAATTGTCTCCAAGCAATGTCCTAGGTCTAATCCCCAAATCAAGGTCATATAAGTGCTGTATTTCAACCTACTTGTGAAGATTTCTTATTTATAAAGTAGAAGGTTGTATTATAAGTCAAGATACGCTCGGCCCTTGGAAACATTTTTCATCCATAAAATACTCCATTCTCTGAAGCAGGCATGGATTTAGGGAGTGCAAGGCAAGAGTGGTTTGTGAGGTCCCTAGGTGAGGGGTTTACAAGGCACGACTTGTGAATTCTGAGTATACATGGTTATGGTTTATGGAGGAAAACAGGCCATCCAATTCTGAATAATTTATTTTCACAATATAGTGAGTGGGTTTCTGAGGTGGATCTCGATCGTAACTCGTCTTTGAGGGGAACCCTTGGAAATTATTATTTTTTTATTGATACCCATTGGTTGATGCTGGTCTTTACTTAATATCATTTATGTTCATTGTCGTCATCATTTACGATATATGATTGACTCTTTGTTTTGTGAATTTTACACACTCAACTAGACATTTTCCCGTCTCACTAAGTTCCTGACTCTGTTAACCTGGTAGAGCTCATGCCCAGTGAATGATGAGCACTCGCACTGGGTCTGAAGGACCCAGTTAGGTTTTTAATTGTAACTTAAACTTAACACTCATTATAAATATTGTACTGAAATGAAATCATTTTAATACCTTTTAGAAACATCCTTTATATTTCAGATTTGGCTATAAACAATATAGAATGGCTAAATAGCTTTATGATAAAATACAGTGAAAATAATGTATAATACTAAACAACTTTGAGAACTCGGAAAATTTTCGTAACTTTCCACTAAGAAATATATGTATAAGTCGATAAAAACAAAATATAGAGGGCATGCATGTATGATTCTGGTGCTTATTCAGATTGATTCCTTTTCCAAGCACTGTTGGCACAATACACATGTTCTAGGCACAAGTTTGTAACACTTTGAACAATAGTACCGAGTTTTTGTCTTTATCCTGACACTCGTGACACCTTCCCCATTGACCACTTTGTGGTTTATTTCTTTGTCTTCTCTCAAAACTTTAGACAGCCTGCCTCTGATCTATTGGGGCACATTGTTGAAAGTAGTGTGCATATAGACATAGTCGTTCACAAGTTTGAGAGAGTTTCTTGAGAAACTCCTCAGAATCTGAGGAATCTTGTTTTGGTAATAAACCATGAATGCATTAATGCCAGCTATGTTCAATAAACTGTATAACACAACCATTTGCCAGTGCTGTGTTTTTCTAGCTATAGTGATAGCTACAGTTATAAGTTGCACACATTTCGTCAACTACATCTACTCCCTTTGTTGAATTGTAAAATGTTATGATTTCTGGCTTCCAGAGGTCTCCCATCTTGTTGCCATTATGTAATGTAGAAATCAGCAAAACGTTTCCCTTTTCTTGGTGTGTACAATACTGATGTACATTTCTCCTGAAATCCAAACAAACAATTCCTCCCCCGGGGGTGCCGGTGATGTAATGGTTAGGATGCTTGCTGGTACTCTGCTGCTCGAAAGGTAAGTGAAAGTAGGATTTTTTCCAAGGTCACCTGGCCTCCTGTTTGTGTGGTTTGAGGTGACTGTCCAAAGTTAGCGTTCCATCTTTCGGAAGGGACGTTAAGCCGTTGACCCCCTTGGTGCTCTTCCTTAAGAGTAGGCTAATGTCGGCACTGGGTTTTCCTCCTCTCTTGTGTGTGTGGTCGGTGTGGAAGAAGCTATAGCTATAACAATTCAAGAGGTTGATTAGCCAAAAATAAACACACATACATGTCTTTTCCTACCTTTCCTGTGTGTTCTAAAATGCTGGCGGAATCTGCTGTTTGTTTTTTCGTAATGTTCTCACTATAGTCGGATGGTGGGCTGTCAACATTTTCTTTGCCAGTTTGTAACTGGTAAACTAGTTGTCAACTCTGACGTTTTGTCTTGATCATAATATTAGCTTGCACATTCTTTCTACAACATCTGCAGGGCTGTTTCTTTTCTTGTAAGGGCTGTCTGGCTGGATTCCCACATATACTTCCATATTACTGGTGTAGAACGTGCAGGCATCGACCAAAGCAAATATCTTTATGCCATACTTATTTGTGTTGCTTGGGATGTACTGTCGGAAGCTGCATCTGCCTCTAAAGGCCTCCAACTTTTCATCAATGGTAGCATATTCCAAAATTGAATAAGCTTCTTTGAAGTTATGTATGATCTTTCGAAAACTTCTCTAATAGCGGCTTGTTTGTTCATGTTTTGTCTGTCTGTTCTCGTGCTTTTGTTATCAAATTTAATGTACTGTAAAACACAACAACACAAAGCACATGCCCGTTCCATCAGTGGTCCATAAGTCCAAGATATTTTGCCTTCCGCTGCTCAAGACACCAGTTAGATAGAGAAGCCCTATCAGTGCTTGCACTTCCAATTTCAAAGTTGGCTTGTTATCTCTCTCTGATAATTTTTTTTCACAGCTTCTATGTATTTGTTTGAAAATACAACAATTACATCAAGGACATGGTCATTGAAGAAGTTGCTCCAACAATCCAAGAGAAATTTAGCTAGTTTAGTAGAACTCTTTACACCTGGCAACTGCATTACTATATTGTGACCATGGGTACTGACTGGCTTTGTTTTCCTCCATTTAGTGATTTTATCTTTTCCAAAAAAGAACACTCCTCTACTTCCTACAGAATCTTCATCATCATCTCTATTACTCACTTCCTGTTCTGTCTGTTTCTCCCTCCCTTTCCTCAACAAAATCTTATTTGTCTCCTAAATCATCTTCTGACATTGGCTCCAACAACAAGTTCCTTATTTTCTTCTGATCTCTGTCAGTAAAACAAATCATTACTGAAAAGGGGAAATAAAAAAATCATATTCAAGAATGTTGAGAAAATTGATAAGATTGTTAGAAATATATAATTTAATGCATGAATACAATAACTTCAAATGACAACTGTAATTGACAAATTATTGATAAACAAAACACCTGAAATTGTAAAATTATGTCACGAATGCTCATAATGAGTCTATGAAACCCAGGAATAAGAAATAGAACATCTACAGCCAAATACACAAATACCAAGAATGAGGTGTGTCAACACAGTTAAAGTACCAGTCAAAAGGGGAAGATATTAGGAGTGGCAGCATTGTAGCTTACTACCTCTAGTGATAAACTTGAAAACTCCCAGGTGTTGTCAACCTTTTATACAAGAGCCACTGCATATCACTCAAGATAAAAAGAGTCGCAGTCATTGGCAGATCCATGGGGCTGTTCATCCCGCTTGAACCTTGCTATTGCATTACTTTGTGTGATTATCTCTGTAAAACATAAGTTTCTTCTAATAATGCAACAATTTTTATTTTGCTGCCGTTTCTATGAAAATAATTTACGTAACCAATTTCATTGCGGGAGTTTTTAGGAGTTTTATCAGGGAGAGTTGCTGTTGGGAGCGGCATACAAGTCCTGAAAGAGCTGCAGGTTGCCGACCTCTGCCTTGCCCTATATCTGTCTCTGCTCTGAAGTGTCACATCCCTCTTAGATACTTGGAAAACTAAATTTTATACCATCCATGTTGAGCAGTCAAGTAATTTTCAACAAAAAATAATTTTTCCATGTCATAAATAGATTTATAATGACCAGTAGCAATGAATAAATATCATTGATAGGCTAAATTGATTAAATGAGAAGCATGAAATACGATGTTCAAAAGATGGAAATCTTCTGCTTGATTCAGTCCTCCATGTTGGTCTATTGACAGAGTAACTCAATAATTCTATGGCCAGATATTCAGAACAACTCCACCTAACCATTTCTCTCTATTTTTAAACATTATGCAAAAGGACTCATATTTAGCGTATTATGAGATTTAGGAGATGGGTGTGCTAAAGTTGGCCAAAAGTTTTGAAATATTTTTCAAAACACTGAAGGCCTTATTCACATTTACTAGTAAAATTAAGCAACGTTTTTAATTGCTCACACAAATCATAAATAACTAAATTTCCATCAGGGCAATACTTGAGTTATGATATCATTCTTTGAATAGAATAATCTTCACAGCAAGTTTGGGTTATTTCTTGTTTCAGCTGTATGTAAATTTAATAAAGGTGCAAAACTTGCACATTGACCATCACAACCAGGGCCAGCCTGTGAGATTTAATAGGTATGGGCGACATTTCATTTGGTCGCCCCTATTACTATTTTCCATGTGAACACTAACCTCAGCCCCCTTTAACACCATCATGGCATTATATGCCAAGTGTGTCAATAAAGGAAATAACTTTTTATTAGACACATTAAAGAGACTTGAATACACAATAAATATTTTGTAAAATGATAAATTTTCTTAAAAATATATTTCATGTAAAAATGAAATTTTAAAACAAAATATAAAAAGACAATTTTATTTAAAATTAAATTGCTGAGAACCTGAAACCTTTTCTTATAGCAAGATTTATAGAAAATAATAAGGATAAAATATGTCTCATTATGCATCTAAAAATGTATCCTTCTTGACTTAATGGCAGCAAACTTCTTGATCAATATCCAGATTGTCAGTGATGTCAATCTCTAGTGAAATAACCGCGAGCTCATTCAATCTCTGCTCAAGCATTGTAGAACAGAGATAGTTCTTTAATAATCCAAGTTTTGAGAAGCTACGCTCTCCAGATGCAACTGTTTCAGGTAATGTAAGCAAAATTCACAATGAAGCAAATTTGGAATTAATGATATGAGCTGATTACTACAAATGTAATTTTAAATGTCCTTAGGGACGTTAGATTTGCCGATTCTTGTTGTTAATGCTCTTATTTCATCAAAAAGATCTTCTGCTTCTATATCTTTGTTTTCATTGTATGACAAAGCAGCTTATAAATCTTCATAACATTTGAGTAGATTAATTTCATCCAAGTCATGAGAATTGACAATATTGAACAAGAAACTAAAAATAACACTGTATTGCTGCAATTGCTCTAATCTTTCATCTATAGAAGCTTTAGTGGTATCAATGATTGTGTTATAGAAACAAACTCTAAATTTTGTTTCTGGGTCATTTAGTGGAGAATCATTTTCCAATAGTATTTTTTTACATAATTGAAATTTCATTTCACTTTTAAATTCAGCTTTCAAATCTATTGTTCCAGCAACTTTTGTAACTGTCTCCTTAAAACTTACAAATTAATCTTCTTGTCTCAATCAAGAAACAATTGCATACATTTTAATGATTCTAGTGCTGTAGCCACATCGATTAACACTCCTTGTAGGCACTTGTTAGAAATATTAACCCTTTGGCTGCAACACTAGTTTTAATTCCATTTTCACTAGTTAATGATTCATTCTCAGCAATTAAAATCAGAGCTTCATATATACCAGCAATTTGACATGTAATTGCTTTTACTGCATTCATGTGACTATTCAAATGCATTTGACTTATGGGCCTTAAGGTTAAATTAATAACATGTTGTAGAAAAATATCCCATCAATGTGTAGATGAAGAAAAGAAATTGTAAAGATGTTAAATAATGTTGAAAAAAGAGGCAGTCTTAATATTGCAATTTGCAGCATAATTGAATACTAAATTTAATGAATGCGCAGAACAAGGAACAAAATATGCCCTGCAATTGATATCTTTTAATATTGTTTGGACCCCACTCTTCTTTCCACCTTGTGTTGGCCCCATTGTCGTACCCCTGACCATGAATATCGTCTACCTATAAATTTAACTGCTTTAAAATTTGCAAAATTTCTTTAGTAGTAGAATCCCTTATTGGTATGAACGGCAGAAACGTTTCCTCTATTTTCACTAATTCATTCACCTCTCTGCTTCTTTCATATACTTTAACGTACCATATAATTAAAATCATTTGCTCAGTATGTGATATGTCTGAAGTACAATCTAGTATTATTGAAAAATGCTTTGCTTTCCTTAGGTCTTCTAGAATAACATCTTTTATTTTATTACCCAGTATGGTTATAATTCAATTTGGGTTGTTTTTCCTAAATAATGTCCAGTGGTGCACAACTTATGGTAGGATGAATTTCCATTCTAGAGCCATCTTATTCAGCTTTTGATTATTATCTTCCTCCCTAATGATTCAATGGTTAATAAAATTCAAAAGTGAAAGTTGTTTGGAGACACTGCGGGCCACAGGTCTGGTATATACACGTGTTATTTCTGCCATACAAATATGTGTGATCAATTAAGTTTTCCGTTAGAATGTATTTGTAATAGATATCAGCCCTTAGGAAGAAGGGCTAATGGGTCAGAACTCCAGGAGTGATCTGCAGCACAGATGGCAAAGGACAATGCCACTGTATTGCTGCCACACTTCTTATTTGGTCGGTGATCTTTCCAAGATAAGTGTCTAACAACATGGAAAAACCTATGTCAGCAGGTTTACCAAGAGAATTTTTTGGTTATCCTGGTTTTCCCAGCTACACCCTTCCATTTTTGCTAGGTAAGGATGACTGGGTGGCCGCCCTTGAAGAAATATTGAGCTAGAAATGCTGAATTGTTCAAGTGGAAATAAAGATCAATTCATGGATTTACACAAAACATTTGTTGATAACCTGCACAATCACCTCAATGCCATATTCCTCTTCACTGTACTCTGATAGATAAAAACTACCAATTCCACATTGTTTGACAAGAAATGTAAATTGTTTTCAACCTGAATTTAAGAGATAATTATTTCCTTTAAATCCCTGAAAAAAAATCATGATTTAAGTAATGTTACCAAGTAATTTAATTTTAATATTGATTTGCTCCAATTCAAATCTTTGTTTAAAAAACAAATTTAAGAAGTAATGATGCCATCTGTGCATATCACAGCAACAGCATAAATGGCAACATGCCAAACAATTACCTAGTCTTCCTGAGTAAGATGTACGTAATAACAGACGGTATGTATGGACATACACATATGTATTATCATTATGCAATATAGGTATGTATTGGTGGATGTACATTAACTGGATGTTCGTTAAGTGGATGCAGCATGCATTACATATACATTTACAGTAGGACCCTGCGAATCACAAATTATAGAACGAATCGAATCATTGTAAAGTATTCGAATCTTGAATCGGAGTTTTTTTACATTTAAGTCTCTCTAGGCTGAAGTATTTTATTTCTAATCACTCTTTAGTTAGCTATCCAGTTTTGTTTTTTTCTGATTTGTGTCAAGAATATTTTTAAAAACACACCAAAAACAGTCGCCCACCGAATTCACCCGTTCTGATGAAGTATTTGTAGCCTGAATTGCCAACAAATCCCTCACAACTTTTGCTAAAAATGGGTAGGATCTACTGATTTCTTTCCAATAAAATAATGGGTCACTATAGCAGCCCATCACAGATTACTTTGTGTATTGGTGTATTTCCTCCTGAAGTGTGGAAATTTCATCTATTTTTGACAATGCTTCTTTTTGCCACTGAGCTGCAAACTTGCTACTCATTGTAATATTTGCTAAGCAAACCTGTCTGGAAAAAGGTTTTAAGGCAGCAGAAAACTTTGTCAAAACCATTTCACTCCTGTACTAATTATAATATTTTTATCATAGCTCAAAAGCACCTGAATCTTTTTTACAGTTTTATGCATCAGAATAAACAAAAATCGTGGCTAAAAATCAGAGAAATATCAATTAAATTTAATCACTAGGAGATATTTCTAAGATGAAAATTTTTCAAAAGGTAACAACTCATTTCCAAGAAAATCTAGTGTGGCCACCACCTTACTTTCTCCATATCTGATATTTCTAAAAATTCCAAATAGGTTACATAATAATAAATATTTTAAGAAACTGTGAGAAAATTTCAGACTTTACAAAGAACAGAAATAAACTCAAACCATAGCCTTCTGATATTGGATATAGACACAAAGTTCCAACAATTAAGAAAAGAGAAAGGAGCATTACTAAGACAACTAAGCATCAATTGTTAACAATAGTCATTGGTAGGAGGCATGGTGGTGGCAGCTAAAAATATAAGATATCTCTTAAACAATGCATTATATGGAAAAATGTTTCAAACAAAGGTTGTAGAAAATTAAATTTCCTACAATCTTTTATTCTAGTGCATTTTTGTATTTATCAAATATTAAAGCAAATATTTCAAAATAACGGATAAGTGACAAGAGTAAACACCCACTTTCAGTTGACCGATCTTTACAAAAACTAATCAGTTCTTGTGACTTTTATAAAAATTTTAAATATAAAATTTCACGGTGACCTGATTAATAGTTTTTGAGTTAGAGCACCCACAAAAAAGCTATCACATACACACACATCATCAAGAAAATGGTCAAAACGTGTTCAGGGGACCTCAAAATGTGTATTTACGTTGAAATTTCAGTCAATTTTTTTCATGAATAAAATACTTTCCCCTATACTACGTATATGGAGATAGTAAAAACAAAAGTCAAACTACAAAAAGCATATATGAACTTCATTAACTTGCTCAGAGGGGAAAGATCAGAACAAAAGAAGTTATTTGCTTACCGCACACAGCCTGCTGTAAGTGGTGGGCATCCATGAATCTCTTTGGGATTTAGGCATCCAAATTTTCCTCCTGTTGGGATCTGCAGGAAAATGAAACATTCTAAAGTCATTTTCACCTCGATTCTTGCACCCAACAGCACAGCAGCAAGGCATAATTACTGCTTTGCACTCCCAAATGATAGACACAAAGTGTCGTTTTGCTAAGCGGAACCACCTAGGAAATAAGTTCTAAAAAGAACTGTTGTTGATGGATGATGGTAGTTCTAATAAGAACAGTTATTTATGAATGATGATACTTCTTATAGGAACTGATGATTTATTTATTTATTAATACAGCGAGGTTCAGGCCATATGGCCCCTTCTTCCACCTAACCATTATGATACACAATATGATTAATTTAAACGTACAGAATTCAATACAAATCAATATAGTGAAATGAAAATCATTTCAAGGTATTCATAAATAATAAAAAAATAAGAAGAGTACAGCACAAATATACACAAAGTAAAATAATAAAAATCATCATCACTGCCCAGTTTGCTGATGGATATAGTGATTTGCTGATATTTAAATGAAGGATAGAAGGAAAAAATAGAGAGGAAATTATTAAATTTTTATGAGGACCTAATGCTGGCTAAGTATTTAGCACAATGATTCTTAAATTGGTTAATACCATTAACAGAGTAAAAGTGAAAGGGGAGAGAGTTCCAAAGATTGCAGGTGGTAACGGTGAAGGATTTATTATAGAAACTGCTACGATGAGTGGGAATAAGTAGTTTGGATGATCATCGGGTATTCAGGGAGTGGCCAGAATTAAGGGGTTTGAAGTTGTAGCTTAGGTATTTAGGTGAGGATACTTCTTAGTTGCGTTAGGATATGCATCTTCCTTCATTCTTCCAAGAACAGCCAGCCCAATTCTTTGAATGCGTTTGTTATATGGCAACTTTTGCTCATATTATAAATGTATCTAACATAAGAGTTATGAGTCCTCTGGAGCTTTAGTAACAAATCTTGTTTTAGATCTAGAAAAACGGAATCACAATAATTGAAATGAGGGATTACAAGAGAATTTATAAGTAAATTTTTTAGTTTTACTGGAAGAATGTTTTTAAGTAGCCTAAGTGAATAAAGTGAGTAGTTGATTTTTTGGCAAATTTCATTTACATGTTTAGACCAGCAGAGTGTATCATTCATAATAACACCAAGGTTTTTTACTGACTTGGAAAACGGTACAGGAGTGAAGTTAATTAATACTGGGTCTATATTTGACTTTTGTAATTTGCCGAGTAATTTAGGATAGCAGAACATTATCGATTGAGATTTTAAGGGGTTTAACATTAAGTCATTACAAGCACTCCAGGTCATGAGCGATCTTATATCCCTATTCATGCAATCAATTCTGTTATTGATATGAGATATTTGAGTTCCTATGTATATTTGCAGATCATCAGCATAAAGGTGGTACTGGCAGTGATGAATTGAGTTAGGGATATCGTTTATATATAAGGAGAAGAATAAGGGTCCTAATGTAGATCCTTGGGGACAACCACGGGAGACATTTTTCCACGATGAATTTTTATCAGAGATTGATACCATTTGGTAGCGATTCTGAAACTAAGATTTTATCCATTTCAAAGAGCTAAGGGAAAAGTTCATTTTAGCAAGTTTGGCAAGTAATATTCCGCTGTCAATTGAGTCAAATGCTTTAGAGAAGTCCAATAGTGTGAGAATTGTAACTTTTTTGTTATCGAAATTCGCCCGAATATCATCTGTGACTTTGATCAATGCAGTAGCAGTGCTGTGGCCAGTACAAAATCCAGATTGGTAGGGGTTAAGGAGCTCACATTCATTTAGATATTGATGTATTTGACAAGTCTTGAGCTGATGCTGCCTCTGATGTTTTGTAGCTGCACGGCATAAACATGTCCAAAATATTTCATTGCCGTCAACAGTTTCCTTCTTTTTTGGCTCATTGCTAATGGAATTAAGAGTCAATCTAAATTAATTATTTTTATATAAATATATACATATACAATTACGACAAAGATACTTACCTTTAAGCAGAGAAGAAAAGCTAGTTGAACTGAATCGGTGAATTCTGTAAATACCCAAAATGCAGCAGCTGGCATGCCAGTGGAGTCTCCTTGTGAGAAACAATCTAACTAAACTAAAGACTTCATCAAGTGAGAAATGTTCTAACTAAATAGGCCATTCATGGTTCAGGTTCAGTTACTGAGATACCTAACCTGCAACAAAGAGTATAATTTATTTATGCCATTCATGATTCATGTATTACTTGAAAAAAAAGGGTACTTGGGTATTAATGGGGCTTCACCTCCGCAGCGACCCTTTAGGGGCGAGATATGGAACTACAACATGCTGAAAGTGGTGATATTTGGAATTACATGGAGCAGTACTCCATTGGAACTTTACTGGGCCAGGGAAGGGAAATTTGAACATAAAGGAAAATTTTACTCTGCCCCCACCGGGTTAAGTAAGTTATTGGAAGTGTTTTTGGTTCCTCCTTACATTCACTGTGTTCCTCTCTTGGGTTGGGAAGCATTCATCTTAATATATACTAGTTATACACATGGAACGCAAGCTTCATCACCGACTGGAATATATTAAGATGAATGCTTCCCAACCTGAGGAGGGAACACAGTGAACGTGAGGAGGAACCAAAAACACTTCCACTAACTTATTCAACCTGGTGGGGCCAAGTAAAATTTTCCTTCATGTTCAAATTTCCCTTTCCTGGCCCAGCCGAGTACCAATGAAGTACTCCTCCATATAATACTAAATCTCGCCACTTTCAGCACCTTGTAGTTCCATATCTTGTCCCTAGAGGCGCTGTGGAGATGGAGCCCCGTTAATACCAAAAAAAGAACTAGCAACTGGATAAAATTGATTATAGAGCTGTACATTTGACTTTTTGAACTGCACAAAATTGTTCGAGCTTCACGTTAAAATAGGCCATCAATAAGAGTGAATAAATTTATTTCAGTTAAGGCACTTGGTATCGAATCGATGAAGTTATGCTAATGAAGCTTATAGAACCAGAAGTAAATAACTATGTATAAACATACTATGTGCTCATGCAGTATATTATGAAATATATTACTATTGTTCCAAGACATTGGTAAACATGAATATGGGAGAATGACATAAAACCAGATTGTCTGGAAGCTGTAATAATACAAAAACATATGGTTAACTTTTATTAATTTCCCATAATTCTTTGATGGTCAGTCAAAAGGGCATGACATTTTTTCAGTATTGGTTATGATGTCTCTAGTTGAGAAAATTCACCTCTTTCGACCAGTATAAAGGAAATGTCTCTTACATTCACTTCTTAAGATATAATCCAGTGGACGTTGAATTTTTCAACCTGGCCTCATCCTGTTCCCTACTTTTGTGGTTTAAGAAGACTGAGCAATTCAGTTCTCCATCCTTCGGAATCGACATTAAACATTTGGTCCCCTTGGTGTTCTTTGCTAAAGTAAGCTGATACTGTCCTATGGTTTCCCTGCTCCCTTCTGTTTGTGTGCCCGGTGTGGAAGGAGTTATGGCTATAATAGCACAAGAGGCTGATTAGCAGGAAATACAAACAAACTTATTAAGATATGGAAATATGAACCAAGGCTCTAATTATAATTTAATTCCAATTTGCAGGATTTTTTTTACCAACAAACAATACCGAAGTGAACATTAAACAAAGCCATTTTATTTGTTGATCATATCATTATAAAGAGAACCCATCTTATCAAATGGCAAAAATATGATTTATTTTTTCCCTAGAACATGAAATTATGGTTTATATAAAATGTTTTACAAATTAATATGTTGATGTCGATGTGAGTTAAATGTTTTTGTATTAACTTTTCTTTTGTTTTTATATAAATGGCTGTGTAGACTAGATACATTCATTTCGTTTTGAGAGTATATTTTCCTCTATTGTAGTCCTATATTTAAACAAAGATTTATAAAAACAAAAATTACATAAAAAACATAAGTGAATAAATAAATACGTTCAGAAAACATTGACTAAAAATGGCACAGAAAGTAAATGTTTCTGTCAGTTACATTACGGCTAACAAGTTACGATATGTATTGCAACTAACAGAAGGATTAAAACTTCTTTGAAATCCACTTTCAATGATAATTAATCTCTTCAAGATATTAAAAAAATATAAATTACCCATTACGTACTAGAGAGATTCTCAGGTCGTCCAGATACTTTCCACTAATAATTAATTTTTAGCTTATTATTTAAAAAAATTGGATTGATTATACATACTAATATTGTGGCATATATTACGATTGATGCATAGCATAATTAAGAGATGCCGAGGTCATCCTGTTACTTTTTGATAAAAAATAATTTCTTAACTTATTGTTGAGAATTTATTGATTGATAATCTACTCTAACATTATTAAATAAAATTATTGCTCAAGATGCCTGTGAAGATGTGTACGGTACATCGGATGTAATTTACTGACAGCTTATGTTGTCTTTTTTAAATTTAATAGTTATAGATAAAACAATAGAATGACGTGATTGCGCATCTGAGCGGTGCGCTATTACGCCCTCAATTCACTGTTGATCGTCATGAAGCCGAATGTCTAGAGACGTAATTCTCCTTCAGTTATATGAAGTTATCCTAAATAGGTAATTAATTCTTTTTAGATTTATCATTCGCAATTAATCTCGAACTTATGTAATCCATGTTTGGAATTGTCTTATTTTGAGCCATCGTTAATGCGAGTTCAACTCCCGTTTTAGTTTGGCCATACTAGTAAAAATCTAGATCTTATTCCCAGTCCACGACGCGGTGTATTGGTTGTATATGATCGCATTAATATCGCCCGAAGAACATATTTGGCATTCTTACATATCTAAGTACGTTTCTGGTGAACATTTTTAACTTTTTGGTTATTATAAGACGAATGAAATCGACAAATTTTAATTTGGCCTTAACCTTTGTTTGGTGTTAATTAGTAGAAATGGTGAGCTGGGGTTTATGCGTTTCTATTTCCTTGTTGAAATTGGTCCAATAAACCATATGAACTTTGGGGAGACAGTCAAGTTGAGATGAGGATGTGGTTATCGTGTAGTCAAATGGATCTCGAGGCATGAAGTTCGGAGTTAAAGATTGGAATTGGTAAATTTTCTATCAATGGCATGTTCTTGAGCAAGGGTCGGCAACCTGCGTCTCCGGAACCGCATATGGCTCCTTCAGTGGCTCTCTAGAACGGGTGCGCAAACTAGGGGGCGTGATTATAGCTATGATTTAATTTTAACTGGAAGAAAATTTAGTTATTTTTTCATATTTCTTATATATTTTTTGTTTACAATGTTATATTTCTGTAATCTTTCGTATTTACAAGAGTAACATGCTGGGAATCACCTCACTCTATTCAGCGTGATCGTGACTTTGTTCACAGTGCGCGTTATCGCACTATACTGCAGGACGTTGTTGAACGAAGCCCGTCGTGTGAATACGTATATTGAAATGTGCAATGTTTACTTCTGAACCGGTGGATTTATTCTTTATTGTTTTACAAATAAATTTAATAAAATAATTGTCAGTAAGAACACCATGAATCAGAATTGAGAGTGGCGATTTCATCAATTTAGCCGAGACTGGACGAAATTGCCAGTAAGAGACAAGCCCACAGATCCCATTGAATTAAATCTATTCATACAAAAATCAAGTGTTATTTTTCTTTTTTTTTGGTGCTTTTTTTATTGTTATTTTAAAATGTGATATTTATTTTTGTATTCATATAACTGTATAATCTCATTCATTTAGTGATATTTGATTTTATTCCTATTAGAATGTTCATTTTGTGTATTTATCTTGAATTATTTTGTTATTTTCAGTTTTAATAAAATATACCATTTTTGGTAACATACTATTTCTCAAAATTATCATCGACATAAAACCCCTCCCAAATACCAAATCTTGACAAAAATCTTGCCAGCCATGGTAAGGGGCCCAAGTTTGTATTTTGAACAAAAATTGGGGTGCAGCATGAAAAGTTTGCGCACCCCTGCTCTAGAAAATAGCTAAGCTTCCCCAATCTTTATCAGTCATGAAACAATATTTTAATCACACGAAATTCTGAAAAAGGTCTTGGTGCGGCTCCCAAGTATTTTGAAATGAGTTTTCTTTGAAAGGTTGCTGACCCTTGTTCTAGGGCAAACAACGGTTTCTAAGTAGTCAACGTTGGTTATCCAACCCGAAGCCCGGTTTTTATTTCCATGAAACATCGAATATCTGTACCGAGTCTGGTACTGCGAATTTTTAACCATGGAGATTTAGGTCTGCTGAGAAACATATTTGTCTATGGAAAAATTCATTATAAGCAGTGATGTACATAGTTGCTGCTTAGTTGATGTGGATTCATATAGGTAGTCATTAATTATTGAAGTATTTGCCCCTCAAATCACGTTTTCTTCTGATTCTATTCTCATTTATGCACAAATTTGGCACATTCGTATTTACTGATAAACAAATAAACTTCTTTCAAGCATAGAACTGTTCAAGCCCAAGTTCGTACAATGCTTTTAAGTTATTTTAAAATTTCAGTGATTACTATGCTACACTCATGTTAATGAAATGGAGAAAATAAGTGCTCCTGGAATCAAAACCATTATCTTGCGATAGGTGATGGCATCTTTAAATGAGAAAGTAAAAGTGCAAGAGGTAGATTCTAGTATATTTAAAAAATATTTACTTCCCATTCTCGAATTGTTCATGATAACATGATGATGACACCATTACATACGAAATGACCAAGTAGGCTATTATTTTAAGTAAGATTAGTCTAATGGTTTTGAGATAAGTATTAATCATAGCTAAGCAACTTATTTAAAAAATTCTCCATTTCTTTTCAAATCTTTAAAATCAAGAATAAAATGGGTTACCATTGAATGTTAGTTTTGAATATTGCTAGAATGGATGAGAGAAATATCGGTATTATATAAATTACAGCATATGAATATAGATTGATAAATTCATAGAAAGCAGTGATGCGTTTAGTTGGGTTGATATCAAGGTTTGCAATCAATAAGCTAGCATGACATCCTTTGGTGCGAGATTTTTTATTTGATTCTGTTGTTTCAGAGTCAAGAGGCCATTCTGAGCATGCAGTCTGCACACAGTTGACATCCTGAATCTGCCTGGACCTGTTTTCTTTTGTGATACCAAGAAGGAATAGGGGTGAGAGTAATGAATTTCTGTTACAAAGTAGAATGAATGAGCTTCCCACTTCACATGTATTTATCAGGTTGATTATTGTGATATTTTTGTTTGCATCTTACAAGGTGTCAAATGATGTTCTGAGGTGCTGTATTGATCTAATTATTAACACAGGAGCGATAATGTTTGGAATGTAAAGAATTTTAGCATATTTTTCCTGAATAGATTTTTGCATGTACCAGTGTTTAGAGATAGGAATTTTACATAACAAAAATAATAGAAAACATAACACTTTTCACATATGTGCAACATACAATTCCTGTTACCAGTGTCACATACTGACTTTTGTAATAGCAACTTATAGTCAGAGCAGTGTTGAGGGACAGCATTCCTCATAAGTTTAACATTTTGGTGATACTGGCAGACACAGACAGAATGAGTGCCTTTTCTACTAACAGGAATACACCATTTAGGTCTCAGTTCATAAAACTTAGAAAATCCTATCTTGTACTCAGTTTCTTTACAAAATTCAATGTAGAGTTCCTTTAGGTTAACAAGGAGAAGTCTTTTTTGTGCATGAGCTCTTTCTTTGCCTACTACAATAGAAAGTCTTTTCCCTGCACACATTTGTAAGTAGTTGTCATTCTCATAAAAGTTCACATTATCTTGTTTTACATTTGCTGCAAGTGTTCTACCAAGTTTTTGTTGTGGAGTTTCAAGAATACCAAGTCTATTTTTTAGTTGTACTTTACGGACCATGTACACAGATACACCAAAAGTATTTGCTATCTCTTCAGTGCTCCATGAAGGAGGGGCAAGTGTCAGAATTTGCACCTGTTCACTTTGTGTTGAGTTGTGGCACTTTTCTTTAAGCAGATACAAAATGTCATCAAGATCTTTGCACTGGGAACAAAAGTCACTTTCAGGTGCTTCTAGATTAGAGTCAAGACTTAGAGCTTTTTGTATTTTCTCTTTGACTATCTTACTGATCTGTTTGACTGTACGTTTCCTATACTAGCGTTTATAGTTCTTAGTTACAGACTTAAGCTGTGAAATGCCAAGCACTGAGGCTGATATGTTCAAGCATTCCTTTGATTCAGTGCAAGGTTCATAGTCTTTATCTTGAGACGAAACTGTCTCATTTTACATTATTCTCTCGTAATACTAAAAGTACTTGAAAATAGTTAAACGATACGATACCCTTGGTGACACTGCTGCTGCCAACCACAAATCAAATACCATACACTGGATAAATGTCACGAAATGTACTAACAATTATATTGCAGTGACATAATACAAGGCACAAATATAGTACAATACTTAGTAGAAATGTCCACTTGAGGAATCACCAATGATACGGAACGAGCGACTCTCAGATAATCTTTCCGCAGGTGCGTTCGCCTCGCTCTGCATCCTCTCTCTGCATCCTCTCTCTGCATCCTTTCTCCTTCTCCCCCCTCCGTCTCTCTCTCTCTCACTGCCTCTGCTCGTGGCGACGTTGTCGGGTGGGAACTACTTCAGTTCACAGTGAAGTGCCGGTAGATTGCACTGCACTCGCGAACGATAATTGGTTCTACCCTTGATCTACTAGTGTCCTCTTCCGGGCTAATGTCTGTTGCTATAAAAGACGGCATACCGTACATACGCAGGGGTCGTCGTGTGCAGGGGTCATCGTTTGCTGGAGTTCTCGATAAATTGTCAGAAATAGAAAAATGCTGCAATCTACATCTGTTCGATTATCCTGAATTTTATTTCTGGCAAGAGAGACAAAAGTGGGACACATTTTTTGTCCTGGGTTTACATTTACTTCCAGTTCTTCTGCCAGAACTGCATCCACAGTGTAAAGAGACTCAAAAGCAAACAAACCATAACAGTAAGTTTGAAATAAGAAAACTGACTTGTGATGCCTTTTTTATGTTTGGCAAATGGGTCAGCACAGTACTTTTGAAGACTTGTATAACGTGCCAGCCAGTTTTTCATGATGGATACATATTTTATCATCCGATTTGAAAGTATCAATGCCTGTTCTCAATATCTCAATCTCAGATTCCTCTTTATCACCAAGTTTCATGAGTCCAGAATTTCTGCAGTAGCATACGACATTCATCATTTAGCTTTAAACCTATACAATACTTTTCCATTTAAATTCACCAGATAACTGTATTCAACAACAAGAACTAAACCAAAATGGCTGCTCTCACTCGTGTTGTTCACATGACCAGTACTGTTACTGCCACCTGTTTCTGTTTCATAATACATAATTACATTAGTAAATCGGGATTTACTGTCATAATATTTCTTCACTGTTTCATAAAACTAATCCACTATAAAGTAAACTACTAGTCTGCATTTTTACTGGTATTTTTCACATTTTTATGTAAAAATTAATAGCATTCAATCTACTGTTACTATGCACTAATACCAAAATTAAGGTTTTAATTTTTGGAAGTAAGGGATTGAGTTAGGATTTTGAAATTCATACCACCTTTACCCTTTATAAGTGTGAACATTTCTACAAAAACTCAGCTTCATATTTCACTGACCATGTTACTAAACATGACTGGAAATAAGTCAAATTTGCAACTTTTCATTGTGTGTATTATACATTACATAGAGACTTCCTGTGTAAACATGAAGATCTGTACTACTTTATTCTTGCAAACAGTGAACATTCAAAAGACTTAATTTTTTTGAGTAGCAATATAAAATGCCCATTTCATGGGCATATATCAGAAAAAGTAAAAGCCTTGACCCAATTATGAGGCTGTATTTCAAAACAGAAGCCTAAACACATATAGTGTATGAAATGTGGTTCTTCTTGGACACTTAGTACTTCAGTTATGATACCTTGAAAATGCTTGAAAAATTTGCAGCCGGAGAGTTATGACATGCACACCTTCATTCTGGATACCATTTCTCAGAACTGCTTAGACATAGGACACAAATACTTGACAGGCTTTTATGTCATGAATATAGCTACATTTGTGCCAAATATGATTAAAATCTGAGATGGTCATGTGTGAGGCATTCATTCATTTGGTAAGGAATGACCCTATACTCTTTCACGTACATGAATTTCATAAAATGTGACCAATTCTTCAATTTATTCAGTACCTTGCTTCAAGTTTATCTGGTAGGCACTTTTCATTTGCTGCACATACAGCCAGGATTCATTTTTTAGCATAAGCATCACCTCTAATCTCCTTATCGATTTCCCATTGTTTTTGCTTAATTTAACCCCTCAAAAAGTATAATAATGGTATTGAAGAAGGCTTGTGGTGTTGTTCCCAAGAGATTACACAAGTCAAATACACCGAATAATAAAATAGAAGTTAATAGAATGGGAATAATTTGAAATCAAGAGAAAAATTCTGCTATAACTGTGGCTAGTACAATAAAATCTGCCAATTCTATTGATTAGAATATGCCGCCTTTTTGAACTTCACGTGCTTGCGGTTCGCGAATTTGGACTTGGCGACAAAATTTTTTATGACCATTACTTGTGTTTCGTGCATATTACTCAGATTTCGCATCATGCATTTATGATGCCAACAAGCGTAAACTCCCTCTACTTTTTTGTTTCTAAGTTCATTTTAAACTTAAGCACCCTAGAAAAGGACATTATTATTATATTATATTTATAATGCTCATTATTAACAGCTTTCAAAGTAATCAAACATGATAACCATCGACGTAATTCTTTTGTAGCTCAGTTAAAACTGCCAATGGCGCTATTTTTTATAACAGTCGAAGTTGCTGGCATCTAGCGGCCAAATCGGACATTATTGGCTAATGGAAAAGCATCCTGCGTGTTTAGTTTTTCACAACTTTTATGAGTATGACATTGAAAATATTCGTTCTTCATGTATGAGATTGCTGGTTTTTGACCAAAATATTTAATGATTTAATGCTACTATCTTTGTATTTTGAATGTAATTTAAGGAACTGTTGTTATGTTAGGTTTTCAATGTTTTTTATGAATTTTTAATGTAAATCTAGGAATTGCTATCATCTTGTAAGATTTTCTGCTGGGTATTTTGAACACGATTACTAAAAAAATGTAATAACTTTATTACGCTAGGTTTTGATTTTCTGTTATGCATTTCTAACGTAATTAGCAAAAGAAATGAAAACTACTTTTTAATGCTAGTGTTTTTTTTGTGGCTTGGAAATGTTTGTTGCAGAATCCAGGAAAACATTTGTGCATGGTGTACTCAACATTCCATTTCAGTAGTTCAATTTAAATTAAACCATTTCCTTAGAATGGACAAAAGAAGATCGAAAATCATATGCAAAATTTTGTGGAGGTAAATTGTACAAGTGTGAAAAGAAGTGTAATCGCTTTGTTATGCTGGGTTTCATTTGCTATTATGCATTTTGAAGGTAATTAAATGTATTTTTTTACTTTATAATGCTAGGTTTTTCATTTGCGGCTACGTTTTCTTTTATTTTCTGTTAAACTGCATTATTTATGATAAAAAAGTGAATTTTTTAGGTTGGCTGGGAACCACTCGCTCGTAATAACTTGGCGTCTTATGGGAAAATAGGACTTGCACTTAGCGAATTAACATTTCGTGTCAGTTTTCTGGAACCAATTATTCGTCAAGTTCAAAAAGGTGGTGTATATTAGGAACATTAATTATTTTGAGTTTTAGGTATTCATATATAAACTGTTAGTGATTCATCTACATCCATGTCATACAGCTATCTATATCTATATATTTAAATGCCGACATGCGAGCATTGTTCGCAGAACTCCTCCTAGGGTTCTCAATGGATCGGGTCGGTTCTGGTGTCATTCGATGCCTATTGATGGCGCGGATTGCACAATTCAGTAAAATCTGTGAAAAAATGTACACAAGGTCTGATAATGGCTGAAAACCGTGTCCAGAAGGCGTTTATGCCTGCCTGATTAGGTCACGTGACCAGTGCTACTGTCGCCCAGTTGGCCGGCCAGCTACCTTAGTGCAACTTTAGTCATGCCTGCCGCCATTTTGATGGACAGTTCCACTAATATACAGTATACTCCTTAGTTTGTCCAAATGATAAAATCCAGTAATTAATTTAGTAATGTTTTGAGAAATGATTTCTTTTAAGCTGCAAATTAATTTTGTTAATGTGGCCTTGAATTTCATGTTATTAAAAATATTTCTGATCTTCGTTCAATTCTAATGCTGTTGTACTTAAATATCCAGTCTCTTATTTGGTAAACTGTAACTGGTGATTCAGCCTGATTGGTTAGCTAATACAGTAAAACCCTTACGAGGTAGAACCTCAAGAATCAGCCTGTATTTTAGTTTTCCACCACACATTTCTTTTTAGTTGATTTTAATTAGAAAATGTTTTGTGTAACATTCCAGTAAAAGAAAAATATTACAGCATTCATTGACACAGTTGATGAGGAAATGATAGTGAATTTTCATATACAGGCACTCCCTGGGTTATGTAAGCCTCGACTTACGTAAACCCACACTTACTTAAGCGACCTCATAAACTATTAAAATTTTTTGTTATGTTTACGTTAGAGGTTTTCATAAGCGAGCGGGAACTAAATATGTGCACAGAGTAAGAATGCAAGGCATGGGTTGTAATGTGGTAGGCTCACTATGCTATGCAGCCACTATTGCAAATCTAGCGAATTTTTAGCTAGATCTTATGGTTCGAACTAGCACCTAAAAAAAGGCCACAGTGACTATCTACGAATCTAGCAAATTGATTTAACAATCTACCTAATTCTAGTGACTGGTTATAATTGTGGCGTATATTTGCACTCATACAAATACAAAAATAAATTACATTATAATATTAACATAGTAACAATAAATGATGTTATTTCATTTTCATCTGATGCTATACAACAACAACATGCCTGCAAGTAGCAACAATAATCTTAGCAGGGTTTACATGGAGACGATTTTGCAAGGGCTCGTTCATATAATAAATGTCATTTTTGTGTCCATTGACCTCCTTTGCTAAATCAGTATCACCTTCGCTTTATAGAAAATCAATTATTGTATCATAAAGACTTAACAAATCTTGCCAAACAGTTCCCTTTAGAAAGCCATCGAACTTCTGTGTGCAAAATAAGACGAACATACTGTTCATCATTATCAACACAGAACTTTCTGAAAAGCCGATCATATTTGCTGTTTGACTTTATTTTGTTAATGGTTCTAATAACTAAACTAAGAGACTCGTGAACATTTTTGCAATCAAATGATGTCGGTGTAGAACACAGTGTATTGTCAGGATTTCAGGGCAGATTTTCTTTATGTGGGCAAGGAATCCATTGTGTCTTCCAACCATTGACAGAGCACCATCAGTTGCACACGATATCAAATTTTCAAATGGTACTTGTTTTTCTTCAAACCATGATTTAACAACATTGAAAATTGAAGCTCCGGTAGTATCAGTTGTTAGATATTTCACAAACAACAAATCTTCTTGTATTTTAGAATCATCATCAAAATAACGGACGTAAGCCTAGTTGTCAATAAGTGTGGTTTCATCCAGCTGAAATGAAAAGCTTGTATTCTTCAATTTTTCAGTACGCATTTCTTCAATGTGTTCTGACATCTCATCTATTTGTCTTTGAGTCGTATTATTGCCGAGTGGTAAAACTTGTAAAATAGAAGAAGGATCTTGATTCATCACAATTGATATTACTTCTTTTAATGATGTATTATAAGAGTTTCAGCAACTGTATGAACACTACCAGTTTTCACAATGATTTCTACTATTTTATATGAAGCAATTAGTCCATTGTCCTGTGTCTGTGATATTTTAAAAAATACTGAATGGATTGTATTTTGCTTCTTAAAATCTTTCAGTTTCTTGAAATATTCAGTAGGCTTATCAACCTTATCTGGATGTTTTCTTTTTAAGTGATAAACAAGTCTTGATGGTTTCATTGCTTCATTTAATAAGGAGCTATTGCACAAGACACATTGGCTTCCTTGAATCTAATGGGTTTTCAATAAAACCAAAACTAATATAATCATCTTGATACTGGTGACACTTTTTATTTTGGGAATTCGACATTATTTATAATAGGGTGAAGAAAACACTCAAGTTATTTCACGTCCTCAAAACCACGTTCAAGCACCATGCAAATGTCAAACTAACTGAATGAAAGCCTAAAATATTGCGAAATGATTGTTCAATCTTATCCGTCCAAATATGTTCTCAAATCATCTCATTATGCATTATTATATTGTATCAATCGGGATATCGATTCTTCCACTCACAAAGCCGCGAGGCTTGAACTTATTTACTTCTGCTTTTGACTGTTTTGTGTGGCAATGTAGGGATTAGGCGATAATGGACATGACATTAAATGTAGCATTAGAATTGGCTCTTGGTTTGCAGAAAGTTCACTTAAAATTTTTGATATATTATTGTTGACATTCTGCAACTTGTCCCTTCAGCTTGAAAGCCTTTTTAGCTTGCAAACCACTTCAGCTTACAATGTAACACTGGAGGGTTTCTTTGTAGTTTCCCGATGCTGAAGGCATTGCACGCGACCCCACGGAATGCAAGGATTTTTTGGGGTCGCTGTAGTCCTTACGCAGCAAAATCCTGCCCACATTATCGCGATTCCGCTTTTTTTGGTCATTCAAAATTACCACAATTTTCACCTAATCTTACATTGCGAACTGCTAGTAATTCCTCTTTTCACCAGTATTAACGCTCTCTTTCAGTTGATAACATACACTTAAATTATTCATATTTACACTTCCCTTAGCCTCCGGTGGTGGCAGAACGGTTCATTTCACCGGGACCTCTAATGGAAAGTTTTTCCCCATTTTTACTACATGACACTTGATTCAAACATTAAATCTTCGACCCCCAAAAATAAATTTTCGTCCACTAGGGGGCGATATCGCCCACGTTGTGAATCACTGTTGTAGACATTGTTTGGTAAAATGACACCTTGATTACCTTTGTTGAATCTTGCGAAAATTATTTAACTATTCTACACGAATGACTGTATATAACTGACATTTAAAGGGTTAAATGCGAATACAATAGAAGTATTCTAAAGGAGATAGCGAATAAGTGGAGGCATTAGGTGAGGCTTGAGCAATTGAAACCATATTGTGAAGTTCTTTGCTTTTGTATGTTGTGGAAAGGTCATTCAATTCTACTTGTTATTATCAATAACTCAAGGGTAATTATTCTGATTTGTTTGCAAGTTGTTGTTCAATTATAAATGTGGTCTCTTGACATAATGTTAATGCCTCCTGCTGGTTGAGTTGTGGTTGGTGCAAATTAATCCTTTTATGGCTTTTGTGCGATATACTTGGATAAATAGAGTAAAATATTATTCAAATTTTTATTTATGCTGAACACGTTGAGATTTTGACTTTTCCCTCATCTTTTCTGATTCAAGATTTATGAATTTATCATAAATTTCTGAATTATATCCAAAAGATTTCATGAATTATGTACTGAAGTTTCTTATCTATTTTGTCAATTGCAATTCTCCAAATACCAATTTTAAAAATACTTTATTATGCAAGTTTATTGGTGTGTATATACCACGCACTTTCTCCACTAGTGTAATAAGTGAAGGTAAAAATCAGCAATCTAGGTGAAATAATAATGAAACACCTAATTAAAAATAGATTTTCATTCAAGAGTAAGCATTACAAAATTTATTTATAAATATATATATATATATATATATAGTCAGAATATTTTTAACATTCAAAAAGTCAATTATTAAGCAATTTTCATGATGAAAATTATTTGTTTTGCTGAATTTAAGTTTACAGTTTGGCCATGAAAGGGTTAACCCATCGGAGGGGCAATGTACTGTTTGAATGGTGGCGTAGTAATGCCAGCAGTGTTGAGTTAGGCAATGGAATTGTTACTTCCATCATAGATAATTGATGTTAAATTTTGTTTACTGTATTTACCTGGATATAACTTTTTAAAAGAAAAGTATTCCAAATATCATGTTTCTTTCCATCATGCATTTGCTTTAAGAGTATCAGATTTTATGCATTGTAACATCTTTAGTGTTTCTATTAAATGATGATCAATAATAACTTTGATACATTTATATTTGTTATTTTCTCACCTTGCTCAATCAATTATTGATCTAAAAATTATTTAAATCCCTGCTAGATTGTTGTGCATGATGTGTCAAATACTTGAACTCATTTCATGTTGTTATAAAATTGAATTTTTCTCATAAGTCCTGAGGCAAATATCCCTTTGACTTAAAAAAAATGACCATGCAATCTTATCATTTTATTCAGGTAAATACAGTTTTTGGAAAGTTTCCGAGTGCAATTAACATAGTTCAATTTGATGCAAGATATTTTATTGGTCACCTTTTTCTTGACCATAGTAGTTATTTCTTCAAAGTTAGTCATTAATGATGGATACAGTAATTGTTGCCTAATAATTTAATACTGCTGGCATATTATTTCTCTATTGATTGAGTACATGGCTCCTTTACATACTTGATTTTCAGCAAATAGTTCATTATGCACTTGACCAACAGGAGGCATTATCATGAGGGGGGTCCACTTTTATGGTAAGTTGAATGTTAATTTTGACTGCATTAAAAGAAATTGTGATGATTGTGAAAGCAGTCCAGTGAAATGAAGAGAAGAAAGTGAATTCTCTGTGAACAGTTGCAGGGGAAGAAAACTGCAGTAGGAGTGGATACTGAAGGGAAGGAGGAGAGGACTTTGCGGGAGGGTCTACAAAGGGGATTTTTTTCTAAGTCCAACATACCTAAAATAGTGCATCTGGACTTGATGTTGAGAAATTGAAAAAATTTAGTCTATTGTACTCAGTTTTATTTCATTGCTATTGTTGTTTGTACGTTTTGATGATACAAATTGTACTTAGAACAAAAATAACAATAAATGACAAGGTTCATTATTACAAACAGTATTATTTTCATGTGTTGTATCTGCTTTCTTCAAAAAAGGGGTGAGGGAAACAATCCCTCACCCCTTCATCCCCTTCAAACGTGGGTGCGAGAGCAAAGAGTATGTGCAGGGCTAGAATAATAAAAGATAAAGGAGGGTTGTTAGACCCAGGTGATGCTAATACTGGTCTGTTCACAAAAAAAAAACAATTTCAGTAAATGGCATGGGAAGAACTGTTACATTTGGATTAAAGAGACTAAAAATTCAAGATTACTCTGAAAAACATATTTCACTTAGAAAAAGAACTAGAAAGCATGCAGAGAGCCCCCAGAAAATTGGGTTGACAGTTTTATATGCTAGTTAAAAATGTAACATTTTTAAAGATAACTGTTGAAAAACAATATTTTTTTCTCCTAATTGACTTAATTACTCTTAATATATGAGCTGAGAATCTTGTAAAGAATTAAAATTTTATCCAAATTGGGTGGACGGTTTAAAATAACCTTTGAAAAACATAGAATATTTTTTGGGAATTTTGATGGTTCAAGTTGGGCTGAATTTTAGTTAATTTTTAAAATTTATTTTATAGAATGGTTGAAAAATAATGGTTTTGGAATTTTATTGGTTGAAGGAACTTTCTTTTAAATACTTTTAAATTGAATGTTACTATTAATGAAAAATCAATTGCATTTTTCTTTTCTTGCTTCAAATTTTGGAATTATAATCATGACCAACTTTATCAATAATAATCCAGGGCAATCATAAATTATAAAAAGTCATTCAATCCTAATGAAACAGTTCTTAATGAATACTTATTCCCATTCCAATCACCACCATTGTCTGCTTTTGAGAACAAATCAGAATTAGCAACATCTAGGTAAAAAAACCCTCCCTCATCTCATATCCTTCAGCCAAAACTCTTTACTCTCGCACCCAGATGCCTATATTCCGGATGCAGCTCAGCAGGACTCTTAACATCATGGCTTCACTCTTCCCAACACCATGCAATATCCTTGCTCTGCTCGGCAGCCAGTGCAAATGCCTTAAAGGAAAAAGTCACGTTAGAGAATTCAATAAGAAAATGCAGTATAAGAATTGACTAAATTTTTCAAAGATGTTGGAGAAGAATATTACACTCAAACCTCCCCAATCTGGCAATATTGGGACATGACCGGAGCAGGATTAGGGAATATGCCGGATTGCAGGAAATATAACCTATAAGTTCAGCCAAGCCCGTCTCTTCATAATATTAAGCATTGTTGACTAGCGGATTAGAAAATCCAACAAGTGAACCACATGGAATGATATTTAAATGAAATTACAATAATAAAGGAATAAAAACATTTAAGGTACAAAATGTGTTTATTCCTTGGTAAGCTGTACCTTGAATTCTGCTTCCAAAGGTACATTTGTACATATTGTAATCCTTCAAAATTTTGAAAACCGACATTAAACAAACAGGTATTTCCCAATTTATATGAGTTACGTTCCTGGAAATAGTCACGTAAAGCGAAAATGCATAAATTGAAAATAATTTTCCTATTTAAACTAATGTGATAGGCATTATTTATGTTCCTGACAAGATGCCTGGTACTTAAAACTTCAAATTTGATTTATTGAGTGATTTATGCGCTGAAAATAAGGTGATAGGCATTAATTACATTCCTGACTAGATATTTACTACTTAAAAATGTATTCCCATGTATTGATCTAAGCATTGATTCACTTATTCCCAAAGTATGCACAATATCAATAGTTTTCTCACCACGTTCATGCTTAAATTTCAGGGGCAAAAAAATTAGAAAAACAAGCTAAAATATCACTTTTGCTGTGATTGCTGCTATTGCCAACAGTCACTGTAACCAACTGACGCTGATTGGCCAAGTAAAGGAGCGAGAGAAACCACATGACATTCTTTGCGCATACAGTTGCCACCCGCCTTTGTTCGTGTTCCCAACTATAAGAGTTCAGACAAGAAATCCATGCAATGGCTAACAACGATGTTTCGAATTACTTACATTGTAATTATTTTCCATAATCGAATAATCAAACGAAAACTTGCTCACAAGATATGCAAGTTATACAGGTACGGAGTGTAATGGTAAAAGATGAACGTGCATGGTGCATCTTGTGCAATAATTAAATAAAATATGGGTATGGTCATAAGAATAAAATTGCATATATGCGTAAATCAGGCATGCATAAATTGGGGGATACCTGTATTGCCAAAGATGACTTAGAAAATCAGTGGTTGCCATGTATATTAGCTTCCAAATGATGATTTTGACAGTTTCAGTATAATGTTTATTTACACACTGATACCACAAGCAATTGAAAAACCCCTGCAAAAGCTGTTCGTCAAAGTAAAGGTAGCGAAAAATAACTGCAAGTTACACAAGAACATCTTACTATAAAAATGTTTCCCCTCCTACCTCCCTTAAATAATATTTTTCATGGAGATTATACCCCCATACAGTGCGTGATGCAACGAGACTTGCTTCAGAAAATATGATAGTAGGATTAACGCGGATTAATATTTTAGGAACAAAATATATTCAAAATAAAACATTGCTAACCAAAATAATATATGTATATATAGTGAATCAATAGTGCTTTTTTGACTTGTTTTTCATTTATTTTCACAGAAATTTATTGAAATATCACACTTGCATTCTGTGCCATTTAAATCACAGAGGAAGTCATATTTGAATCATGCTTGAGGTGGTTAATATATATTGCAACGCAATACATAGAACTTAATGGTCGACGGTTATATTCAAACATGGTTCACGGGAATCATGAACTCTGAGACTATGCCAGATTAGGGAAGTTGCCGAATTATGGAGGTTCGACTGTATTACTCCTTTTGGATGACACAGATTTTTAAATTTGTCTTTCAAGCATGCAATCTAATAAAATGTCACATTTATAGAGCATAATAGTATCCTGATGTTTCAATTTAAGATTTAAATAAATAAATCATTAGATTTAACAAAACCATTGGCAAGTGCTGGTCTTAAGAATAAAACGAGTTGAAAATATTAATAATTTTATCTTTGCACTGAAGAATATCTTCTAGAGCCTTCAGTGAAGCCGGTTAAACACTATCATTTAAAAATGTCATTGAAAAATGATGGGATGGCTTCATTTTTTCCTTAAAGAAAAATGACAAATAAGATTCCAGTTTTGGCACGCCCATACACTATCATTTTTCACTTACAAGGGGACCTTAGGAAATGTTCATCGCCAATTTGGTTGAAACTTTGTGAGAATGAACTAGTGATGAAAAAATGCCAAAGCAAGAAGATTCTCAAACATTCGTGAGATATTCGCAATGAAATTTAGCAAGCATTCTAATATATACCATACTATGAGGTTGTGCATCTAGGTCAGGCGGTGGCAGCAGAAGTAAATCTACACAGTCATAATTTCTGATGAAACAGTTTCTTGTAAAAGCAAAATGAAGATGGCACAAAGAAATCCCCAGCAAGAAAATATACAACGCTGGATGATGAAGGACAGCAGTGACTCTGGTGAGGAGCAAGAAACTGAAATATCATGCAAGTCGGATGATGGTGAAGCAGACAATATTGTGAGTGATTTTTCATCGCCTTCCTCAGAAGATGATGGAGATGAGGTGGAAATAAAAAATAAGAATACTTTAGCTGTGAGAAAATTCATTTCGAAATAAAAAAGAGGAATGGTCGTCTGATCCAATAATTCAAGAAAGAGGTGGGATGCCAGGGCATAACATTTTGCATCGGAGCCCCGGTCCATCTCACTATGCCATAAGAAATGTTGATTCGGTTTCTTTTGCATTTTTGCTGTTCTTGCATCAAAATATCCTTAAAATTGTTCGGAAATGGACAAAGAGTGAGGGTAGTGTGGTATACAAGGTGGAAAGAAATTGATGACACTGAACTAAAAATGTTTCTTGGGTTGCTAATACTGATAGGAGTATACAAATCCAAAAATGAAAACGTTTCACAGCTTTGGAGTAAACTAGATGGCCGCCCAATATTCAATAGTATATTGAGTAGGGATAGATTTCAGATGATTCTGAGGGTTCTCCGCTTTGACAATGCAGCAGAAAGAAGAGTGAACAGGGGAGAAGATAAGCTGCAGCCTATCAAAAATTTTTGAAGCTTGGAATGAAAACCTAAAGGATGCATATGTACCAGGGCCATGTATGACTGTTGACAGACAGTTACTGACTTTCCGTGTACACTGCCCATTTAGGCAGTTCATGCCGTCCAAACCTGGGAAGTATGGGATTAAAATTTGGGCAATACGTGACAGCCATACTTCTTATACATGGAAGATGCAAGTATATACAGGTAAAAATCCAGGGCAAAGGAGAGAGGTAAATCAAGGGGAGAGAGTAATGATAGATATGATTGAGGGACTCAAAACTCCAGGCAAAACATCACATGCGATAATTTATTCACAAGTTTATCTTTGGGCCGCCAATTGCTATCCAAGCGATTGACAATCGTAGGAACAATTAGGAAAAATAAAGCTGAGCTTCCACATGAGTTTACAACAGTGAAAGGCAGAGCACCTAAGAGTACCTTGTTTGGATTTCAGAAAGATTCGATGATTTTGTCATACTGTCTCAAAAAAGGCAAAAATGTCACTTTACTAAGCATAATGTATGTATGATCAATCAAACATTGAACAGACATCTGAAAATAAAAACCTTAAGTAATTTTGTAGTATAATAGCACAAAAGGAGGTGTAGACACACTTGATAAAATGGTACACAGCTATAGTTGCAAAAGAATGACTCCTTACCCTTCAGTTATCACTCCTTGGCCTTGGAGGGTGTTTTTTTGGGGGGGGGAAGAGTTGTGCGGGCGAGCAGAGAAGGGAATGAAAGGGAGGAGGGGAGAGAAACACGAGGAGAGAGAGAGAGAGAGAGGCTTCCATCATCCCTTCAGGGATTTAGTTCTCTCTCCTTTTGGGAGTGACAGGTGATACAAATGATGGCCGGGAGGAAGGGGAGGTGGGTTGGGCGGCCATGGGATTCGGAACTGGAAAAAGGGGGAGATCCCGAAACACTCGGAATGTTGGGAATACATTAGTTCAAGGGGAGAGGGGTCGGATTCGTTGTAAGGTTCCCGCGAAAGAGTCGAGATTATGTTAGGCGAAGGCGAGAATTGAAATTATTTCCCTTTTCGACTCGCAGGCCATTTAATGGGTCGCATAATAATAGGGTGGCTTGTATCACGTTCAAAAAAGTCACTGAGGTTAAGTCGGCAGTATTTTTAATTACAGCTGTCGAGGGGTAATTCGAAAATGGCCACGACTATTTCCTACAAGATTATTAACTTGCTTCAGGAAAGATTGTGTTTTGCATCGGACGCATCAATGAAAAATTAGAAATGGGATTTTCATTACCTATGAGTTGTAAAAATATACTAAGTTTCATTGAGAAAATATTCATATAAAATTATCGGGCAGGGTGACCAGCTTATACTCTTCCGATACTATGTTGTGACCCAAATTTTGATGAATACTGATGTAGGTCATTCATTGGATTTGGGCCATAAAGGAGTTCAAGTTTATGTTATCTTTAAATTTTCAGAGGGCATGTTCCGTTTAAATTTAATTTAAATTAGGTTCCAACGTAAACATACGACGATAGGAAGATGAATGCATGATTCGAGGAATTTTGATGATCGGAAAATAATTTGAAAATTCTGCCAATTGATTCATTACTTCCTTCTGGCCAATTTATTTAATTTCTGCATTAGAATTTTGAAAAATTTAAACACACTACTTTTCATGGACTCCAAAAATGTATACCAAATTAAAGCTGAAATAATAATGTCACCCATTCTGGCGGAATATTTCATTACTACAAAATTTACACTTTAATTAGCACATCACTGATGATAAAAAACAAGAGAAAACACAAATACGATTAACAAACACGTGTGCTGACATATATTTTAGACCTACACCAATGCTATCTTTAATAAATTTTTCTTCTAAAATGCATTGTCATAATCGCAAAAATATAAAGCTAAGCTTTATGAAGGTTGAGACACAACAAAGCTAAAATAATACTCCGGAGTTTGTTTCAGCTAATCCGCGAATGTGTGTGGATGCGTGGAGTGAATAAAAACCCGTGGAATTGAATTCGGCGAGAAAGGGAGGACATACTCATTAGAATAATGCGGAGGGTTCACAGAAGATGTCGCTGATCTACTCCAGGAGTGTGGCAGGGAGGCGAGAGAGGGTGAAGAAAGGGAATTCTGAGGACGAGTATATAGATGATGGGAGGGGAAAGAAGGGTGGAAGGGGAGAAGAAGGGTGGGAGGGAGGAAGAAGGGTGAGAGGGGGGAAGAAGGGTTGGAGGAGAGAAAGAATAGGTGAGAGGGGGTAAGAAGGGAGGGAGGGGGAAAGAAGGGTGGGAGGGGGAAAGAAGGGTGGGAGGGGGGAAGAAGTTTGGGAGGGGGTGGGTGGAAAGAGATACCGAAATGTACAAGTGGGGGTTGAAAACGGCGCATCAGTATGCATGGAAGGGAGGTTTTCTGTAGAAGGTATTCCTGCATTGGGAAGAGGCATTAATACGCGAGGTGTGCCTCGAGGGAATTTTGGATAACGCGGCGGAGGAAATGCGTTTTGGTGAGGAGCTATCGACAACTCGAGAGGATTGAGAATGGATTTGGAGGGTAGCCTATGGATCCAAGGAGAAGGTGAGGAAAGAGAGAGAGACTTTGGGAACTTTTGACAAGGCTGGGGTAAGAACAGTTAAAATGTCACTAGATTCTAGGTATAAAAAGAGTATAATGATAAAACGTAATGGTTACGCTTGAATACATTGACACTTAATGTGCGCTTTTTACTGTACTTTCTGTAAGATGACACCATCGGAAGGTTTCTTTTATTTATTTCTCATGAAATATACTCCTCTTCTATATGAAATATCTCTGCAGAAATTGTCCCGTCAACTGGTAACGGACGAAACAAGTTGTTTATCTCAGAAAAAAAGGATTCCACGCTTTTTGAAGTAAAAGGCTAAAAGAACGGCACGGCTTGAAATGTAAGGTTTTCTTGTTGAGCTTCGAAAGGATCCCGAGAGAAAATGAACAGCAGTTTAACATCGGATTGCTCCATCCAAACGTAATTTGCACAGCGCTTCAAATGTTTCTATGAAAATCTCGAAATAAGGCTCACAATGTTTTCTTCGATGGGATAAAATGGCAAAGCTATAACTCTCCCTCTCGTTTTAATTATCTGGCAACTTGGGTGAAACTCGTCCGCTGGTTTTATCGTTGAATAAATTTTTCCAGTGCTGGGATTCGGGCATGAAGAACATTTCAAAGATTTAACTTGCGCTTTTCAGAAAACTTTTGAAAATAATAAATGAGTCCTAAGTAAATTGAAATACGTATAAAATACCTTGAATTCTCTTTTCCCTTTAGATAGGGCTGCCATGTCCCCAATCCAAGACATGAGGACACTTGACAAAAATGAGGACTTTTGAAGACATCTCTCTCCCCTGATACCACAACCCGCTTTACAACCTAACCGACATTTTATTTTTATAACCTTCCATGAACGTACATACACTGATTTTAGATACAGAAGGCTTATATATTTGATATATTTTAAAGAGACACTCAAAGCAAATGTTTGAATTTAAGTTCACAGATAAAATAATATATTAACAAACCATAACTTAATTGACTGAAATCTATCACTCCTCATAATAGCAGAATTCACACACATTAGTGCTTAATTAAATCTTAGTTTGATAACATAATTATGAAATGTAGTGAAATGTCAAAAAATGAATTGAAATAAAGAACCACTAACATATATAAACCTATGATTTAAAATATTTTCCAGAATTTTAACTTTTAATCTCAGCATGAAAAATTGAACTCTCCTATGGAAATCTTATGATATATTTACTTATAATGCTGGAAACATGTAGAAGTCTATCAATAACAGGTAATAGTGAAATCCAGAGAGTTTTACTGTGATAAAGTAGCTTTTAATAAGTTACCTGGGCAAATTCACAAAATTGTTTCATACTTTCAACACAGTGTAAAATGAAAGAGAGTTCAAAATCTTTATAACAATTGACTCGATGTCCACATCCAGTGTATCTGTTCCATTTTGGATACAGTTATGCAAAATATGCACAGAGCAACCCACTTCAATTATGAAGGCTTCAACAATTGCAGGAGAACGGACGATATACTTTGCTACTCAAACTCTTTAAAGAAGAACGATCTTCACATGGCCAAACAGTGACACCTAGTAACCTCTTGTTCTAAGTAAATTACAGGTATCCCCCTATCTACATTCGAGTTGCATTCCTGGAAATCGTCACGTAAAGGGAAAACGCATAAATCGAAAATATTTTTGATCTGATAGTTTTATGGAGAATTTCTTGATACATATGCCTCAATAACTAAATTCTTTTTGTTCACTCTTTAGGATCCTTACCTTAAACATTTTCATTCATTCATTTTCATAATAGTGGGAATTGCAGAAGTTTTTGCTTTGAAAGCGTTGATTGGCCAACTTCATCCCTTTCCTAACTCCCAAATATTGATATATAATGGTGCCACCTATCGTTATTTTAGAGAAAATTCCACTACGATGAAAGAAATTATCTTCATTACCCATCAATCTGTAGGAAATTGACAGCTGATCAGACCATCCAGCTTGCGAAGCTGTTGACTGTCTATAATACAATCGCATTATGAAAGTATTACTTACGTAAATCAAACTGAGGTGTTTCAATTAACTACAGAATGTATTCCTCGATGTGATATTCCAAAGCATAAATATCAGAAGTAATGAAAATACGGGTAAAATAAATTATGAAAAGAATATGTTAACTGGAAATCTGGTGGTAATTACTTTTTATACAGGCATGATTCCAGTAGTCATTGTCAACAGCATCTTAAGGATACAAATGGAATTTAAATAACATTCATAAATGCAAAGTTTTCCAATTTAGTCCAGTAACACTTGATACATATTTAAATTATGCCTACAATGTCACTGTTTCATTGTAAATTGATAGCTCAAACAAAATTGCTCATACATATTAAAACTAGTTCTTCAGAATATTAAAAGTGAGGTCTGTAATGGGGCTCTCAACTTTTTTTCCAAAACTGAGAGTTCATAAATAGGGGGAAGGATTATATACAGGGAGGGACTATATTCAGACTAATACGGTATATCTTTGGCCACTTCATTTCTAAATTAATGCTAGAAGACTTCACAAATGAACAAATTGTAACTACTTTAAAGTATAAATAGGTGTGAAATTCTTTATTAGTTGAAGTCAGCCGGTAACTCTAGTTATTTAATTAATTTTCAGCCCTTTTCATTATGTAAAATAAAAGAAACTGATCAAGTAACTTTCACATTTGGGATAAGTGACAAAGTGATAAAGAATTCCAGCATTAATTTTTATCATTTAAATACATGGAGTCTATCCAATTTCCGTATTAGATAATCAATCAATTACTTGTACATTTTTGAAGACATTATCCCTTAAATAGTCGAAGATATCTTAATCTCATTGTCAGAACAATAAGTTAAAGAAGATTAAGCAAAGATTTCATATGATAATTCCCAGATATTGCACTTTCTGTAGTAAAAACTAACTATCGCTTTTGATTTCATGTCACTACTCTATCTCTTATCCTTTCATACTTGATAAATAGTAAGGTGACCAGATTTTAATAAGGTAAATGAGAAAAAAATGTTATATGTCAACCACACAAATGTCACAAACCATAAATAACATTTTAAAGTTTTATTTATATATTTTAAATGTCAGAGAAAAAATTATGTCCTCATGAAGGTTATTGGGACACCAAGATAATATGAGAAACAAGGTATATTCCATAGAAATGAAAGTCTGGTCGCTTTATAAAAAGCCATTCTAAGTTTTCTGCCTTAGGGAGTTTTAGGCTCACCCAAAAAAATCAACCTAAGGCATTTCACTTCACCTAATGCTTTCTCAAAATGTATCCAGCATTTCTTATATATCCCATTTGCAACTTTCCTGGCACTCTCCCAAAGCTAAGATACATCCAAGATACCTTGTATATGCAAGATCTCTTGACTCCCATTTTCACTTCCTAATTCCTTTAGAATACGGCAAATACTATGCATTCTTATTTCTGTCAGATAACTTTCCTTAGGCAGCTGTTTCATAGAAAATTGAGCTAGGTATGGCTGAGCCATGAAAGTTGACATACGAGTCACAAAACATTTTTTCAATCCTAGTTTGCCTGTTTGCAAAGTATTTCAAAAGAGAGACATCCTACCATTACCTAGAAAGCATTGGATGAAGTTTGGAATGTAGACTCACTTCATCACCTGAGGTTCATATGTTATATTGCAGGGTGTTTAAAGGTAAAATCAGAAACAATGTGAAACAAGTGGAATAACTGCAGAGCAAATTACATATATATGTTTCCAAAAAATATACATCTCGGCTTCTTAAGTATAGAACTGTTTGTGTACCAATCTCATTGAAATTTTAACTCGTTTAAAAATGAAAATTTATAATGCCCTGCACTGATTTCATAATTTTCTTATGAAACAAATGCATCAGAAGAAGACGTTAATTATTACTAATTAGTCCCCAGCAGATGATCCTAGATCCCAATTTTTTCCCACCCAACCCTCGTATAGACCACCCTACAAATTGCAGTCAGTGAGTTCATTGAACAAAACATTTCTAGTAATATAATTCAAATGGAGCACAATTCAAATGTGATTTGAGAAATAAATCATCACAATTGTTGCATATGGAAAACTAGAGCAAGTAAACCAACTCATTTTTAAGGTTGATGTCACGAGACATGTCAAACTATCATTATCATTACATTTTATCTCTTACTCTGAAATTTGTATGAATTCTAAGAGCTCAATGAACTTTCAAGAAAATTCTCAGGAAATTTCATAAATTGCTTCCTCAAAGTGTTTCCATAGAAAGAGTGACCAGTATTTTGCTTGCATAACACTTAAACTATTGCATAATTTTAACTGGCTAAATGATAAATTTCATTTCATTTTCTCGACAGGATGCGGTCCAAGGGTGGGGATTGCCCTCACTTTCCCTATGCAATTTGCAAGTTGATATAAAAAAGTTATAAACAGACCCAACATATTCATTAAAATGCAGTGATTTTGTTCATTGGAAACTTCTGAGATAGAAAACTGAACAAATGAGCGATTCACTTAAAACAGCTAGTCTGATAAATGGCATGCATTATCTGGATCAAACTACATTGTAAAACACATTGATTAAAGCTTACCATCATTTTTTCTTAACATTCCATAAAATTGAATGGCCGACCAGTTCCAGGATGTCATCTGTACCGCAGACTGCAAGTTGAGAATCACCAGGCAAGAACCCCTTCGATCCATGCCTCGGAAACAACAGGAGAATCAAATTAGAAATATTGAAACATTAATTTATAAGTGGATAATTTTAACAATTTTATAATGCCTCTACTTCTCTCATACTAAATCATTCTATTAATATTCGAAACAAATTCTACAGTAACTCATGTTAATCTTGATTCAGTGGTGGAACTAGGCAGGGGAAATGCCCCTGACCTTCCGAGGGGCACAGCCATCTATAATAAGTTAATTCAATGACGCGGAAAAAATCTATGGCAATCGCTCCAATGTGCGAGGTCAAAAATGGATTGCAAAAACGAGTTATCAGCAAAAAGCCGTTAAAAGAGCGGCACGGTTGATCATCTTAGTCCACAGAACCGCCTAATTTTCTTGCCACGTGGCTTACTTGTTCTGCTAGTCTTGATTTTAAGTATTCGAAAATAAATGCAGAAATAAATTTTTAATGAGTTGGAAAACTTATTAATACTTATTTCAAATCCACTTTACTATTTTTTAATGAATGCATAACTCAATATCAGCTATACAGCACAAATACATTACTGCTATTAACTACCTGACTCATTGACGATTAAAGCTATAATTTATGCTATGATTTGACCAAGAAAATCCTACCTCATCGAAAAAATCTGCTACTCTAAGTTCCGAGAAATTTTGCCCCGGTACAGACGCGAGTTCAGTGGGTACAGACATACGATGATTCATCAAAATTAGAAAAATCAAGATTAAAAAAACCAATATTCGGGTTCGAGTGGAATCATGGCATAATAACTTTGACTATAACGTCATTAGTATTCGTTCATTCGCCATAGAAAAAACACCGATAGAAAATTGACCGACTTCTAACCTTTTAACTCGAGATCCATTCGATTACACCAGCGGTGCCAAACTTTTCTAATGGCGGGCCACATCAATGGTTGCGAATTCCTTGCCGCATTGGAAATGTCAATTCTTCGGCGGGCCGGATTCGAGTTTAAATCGGAAATTTTCTATACATTCTGAGATGCCATTAAGTGAAAATCATGTTTAAATAAGGTTTTCATGGCTAACATTTCAATATTTAAAGTTTTATTATGAAAAATTTCAAAAAATGTATGAATTTGTGTTAAATTTTTCGAATTGATTTTTCCCCTTAGCTTCGCGGGCCGAACAAAAACCCTTCGCGGGCCGTAGTTTGGGCACCGCTGGATTACACGATAACCACTTTCACGTCTCAACCATGCATTCTCCCCATAGTGAATATTATCTATTGGAGTAACTTAAACACAGAAATAGAAAGGCACAAATACAAAATCACCGTGTCTCCTAATTAACACTATGGGTATGGTCCCATTGCATGCATGCCGAGCTCAATATCTTGTTGTGACGAAGTCTTTCGATTGCCAAAATGTTTAAAACTCTTCATTAGAAACGTATTTAGAACTTAAGAAACAAAACTGTACGTATGTCAAAGATGTTCTTACGGCGACAATAATGCGCCGACATACACCAAATATGCCGCGCCGTTTACTGGGAATGTTTTAGTTTTTGCGAGTATGTCAAAAATAAAAACCGAGAAGTCAATCCTGCACCGATTATCGCTCAAAATAATATTACTCTAAATAGACCAATTGCATAAATTCCACATTAATTACAAATAAGAAAGCCCAAAGATTTCATTACCTGCCCAAACATTCTTCAACCGCCAGTCAAAAGCAAATGCCATTCCACCTTACTCTACGTCGTATATACTTCCAGATACTACGGAACCAACAGGTGCCACCTGGTGACACCAGGCACCACTACCCACTGCGAAATGAATAGCATAATCATGGACGAAAGATGTGATGACGCACAGCTAACAATAAGTGGTACACATTTTCACATTTATTTTGTTTTATTTGTTTCTGCTAAATAAAAACAATTCAAGTAATACCATTATTTAATACTATTAGAATGGATTGTCTAAGGATAATTTATCAATAAAGCGTTAAAAGTTAATTTTTTAATGAAGATAACAGGAATATCTCCGAATCTCTAGTTTTCTCTGCATCAATTCTTATTTTTTAATTGTAGTGGATGAGATATATTAACGTGCAAAATGATTCTAATTCATCCGTTAATGGCGCAGGAAATTTCTCCCTTATTTTTTCTATAAATGCTTAGGAAGCGTGAATTGTTAACGTTTAATAAGCAATTAATATGAGGCAATAAAAGATAACCATATGCTTTCCTATTTTTAGGCTACGACTTGTCTGTACTCACAGGATAACAGTGCCGGAACTAGGCCGGGTCAGCCAGGGCCTTGCCCCTGGTCCAGGACCCTTTGAGGGGCCCAGTCAGTTATAATTAGTAAATTCAATAACATAGACAAACCTATGATAATGGTTTTAATATATGAGGGCATAGAAATAGTTTGCAAAAACGAGTGATCATTACAAAGTCATCAAAATCAGTATGGTACTGAACAAATCGATAAGTTATGTCACCTATTAAGAGGGGCCCGCCAATTTTTCATGCTTAAGGGCCTGTTGCCTATTGTTCCGCCGCTGAAGATAATCCTTATTTATCAGTGTGCAGTGCATAAGAAATAAACTTATGGAACTGGAAGTAATGATTGCAAAAATTGTTTGAAACCGTTATTAATTTTCCTGGATTTTGTTGCACGTCTTCTGTAGAACTATTCACAGGAATGTGTAAAAGAGCACTTAATTATAGAGAATATTAATTTCCCATTTGTTGATCTAATTGTAGGAACAATTCGAATGTTCCATGGAGCATCTAAAAGTCAATCATACATTATTATATCTAGCACCTGTTTATCGATCACCTACGGGGAAGTTTCATGTCTTCCTAGGTAAACTTAACAGTCTTTTAAATCTTGTCCTAGTCCTAATGTGGTTTCTAGAGATTTCATTAGTAATGTCTTATCAAACTTCAATGACAAAAATGACTTTCTGGACACATACCAACTTCCACATGTCTATAATCAAGACTGAAGTCTTATTAATAATAATAATGTTTATTTGTCCAGAAAGACATTGCAAAATAAGGCATAGGACACGTCAAAATATCTTAAAAAGAAAACAATAATTACATAAGTATCTCAAATAACAGACATTAAATCGCTAATATTATAAAGACATTTAGTTACTAGGAGCTCATGAACATGCTTCTTAAATGACTGAAATGTGCTTGCTTCTTTGATTGCAGCCGGCAGAGCATTATAGAATTTAATACATCTTGCTTTTGGTCCTTGGGAGCAAATTTTCAAGTTTTGTTGTATAACATGTAGATCATTAATTCTTTTTGCGTTGTAATCATGGAAATTGCTATTTTTCTCATAGTCAGACATGTTTTGCCTCATATATAGCACCACATTATAAATATAAATAGAAGGAACAGTCAAGAGTCCTAATTTTTTAAAAAGGGGTTGGCAGTATGCTCTGAATGGTGCATTGCACATTGACCTGACCTTTTCCTGGATCTTGAAAACCTCATTTAATTGGGAAGAGGAACCCAGAGGACAATGCCATAGGCAATACATGAATAAAAATAAGCATAGTACACTTTTTTTAATACCTCGATACTGAGTGAGTGCTTCAGGACAGAGAGGATATAATGCGCCAAGTTTAGCTTTTTACATAAATTGTCAGTATGATAAGACCATTTCAAAAGAGGGTTAATATAGACACCTAGAAATTTGAATTCCATAGTGGAACTCATCACATCTTGGTCAAGAAAGGAATATGTTATGGCACCGCTTCTGTGGGGTGAAGAAGAGCTTTCAGTTAAACTGAGTCTATTGTCCTTACATCACTCAGACAACATCTGCAAAACCTCACTGCTTCTGTCAACTAGTATTTTGTCAATGGGATTAGTAACTAAAACATTCACGTCATCTGCATACATAATAACATTATTGCAAACTTTACTCATAATGTTCTCAGGTAAGTCATTAATGAAAATGAGGAAGAAGACAGGGCCTAAAATAGACCCCTGTGACACACCAGAGAGTACCAGACTAGGGTCAGAGAAATGTTTTTTGCCTTCCTTAAATATGGAGACAATTTGCTGATGGCTTGTTAGTTAAGATTTTAACCAGTTGTTGGCCATACCTCTTACACCTAACCTCGCTTATTTAGCCAATAAGAGATCGTGATCAACAAAATCCAAGGCTTTGCTGAGATAAAAGAAAACCCCCAGTGTACTATTTCTCATATTCAATTGTTCAATGATGAAGTTGATAGCAGTAAATAGAACCTGCTCTGTAGATTTCCTTTTCCTAAACCCAAATTGGCAGCTTGACAGAATGTTGCATTTTTCTAGGAATTCTAGCAGTCTAGTGCAGAAAATATATTCAGATATTTTAGAGAATTGGGAGACAAGGGATTACCTTAGAGATTTTTAAAGTTTCTGGGAAAATCCCTTGATTTAAGGACTGGTTGATTAGAAACAAAAGTGGAGAGATAATTGCATTTTCACAGACTTGATTAACTGTTATATCTGACCACTTTCCACTATTATTTACTCTTTCTCTTAAGACTATCATACAAAAAGTATAGTTTTAAGTGCACTTTTACACAATCTAATTCCAATTACTCGGTGCACATGCGCAATCTTGAATTCTGGATAAAAGTTATTAATGCGGTAACGTTTGAGGAAAGTTTTCAAGAATTCTATATTAAATTTATACATTATTTTAATATTGATTTTCTAATAACCTGTAAGAAGCTTCTTAGAAACAATAATCATAATAGTAATCAATGGCTAACAGACAAAATTCACTTCACTTTACTTGTATTTATGGTATTTACCTTGTTCCTACTATGGTTCAATTGTTGTATAAATTCATCACCTGTTTGCTTGTTACATTATTTTATTTATTGTATTCCTTATATGACAATGCTAATGGGTATTATATTTAATCATATACTCTTGGGTTATATTTTATAATCGACCAAGTTTTTTGTATTTTATCAAATGCTGTTGCTCTTATACTGTTATTTACTTACAATTAGTAGGTACATATTTATTTATCTTATGCCTACTACCTATATTGTCCCTATTTTCTCCTGCCTTACCCTATGTCAACACTAGAATGAGCTTTGGACTAATAAAATACAATAATAATAATTTAATTCATTGTCCCTGGGAGTTCCAAATAAATGGAATTTTTGCTAACCGGTTAACAGGTAAAAACTGAAACCATTTAATATTTAGGCATGTTTATTTATATAAACTTTGGAGGAATACAAGAAAAACAGCTTAGCTTTAGCTGAAAATAATTTTTTTAAAGAAATTGAGGCTCATTAATGTTTGGTATAACAAAAGTTTGAACAGAATACTTACAAGGAAAACAAATTATTTTATATGATTTTAAAATAAAACTATAAATAAACGACATTCAATGTTTCATATGTACAAAAAAATTGTTTGTACAAAAGTACAAAAGAATACAAGAAAAAATATTTATTAATGTTTTAAAAAGTAATATTTCAGGAATACCAGAGCATAAAGTGTTTTGTATTTCATAGAACTACAAATTTTGGTCTAAAAGTTATTGGCCACACAAAAAACTTGTTCACTGGCTGTTGAAGTATGCTGAATACTTGCAATTGCATTGAAAAGGCTATTTCTACCCCACTACTAACCCACCAGTCCGATGATGTACCAAAAAAACAAATAAATGATCTTAAAATAGTTTTTCATTATTTCCCTAAAAATACATTTCAACAGTTCACAAATCCTGGTATTTTAAATTATATACTTATTTATTTTTTTAAATGAAATAACATAGCCCTGGAGGGGTTCTCTAAAAATAAGAATACCTATTTATTCCAAAAAATTCTTTTCACTCGGATTTTTAAGAACTGATTATGGCAAATTTTTTCTCCCTTCAAAAAATTCGGTTAATCGGGTACAATTAACTGGCTAACGGATAGCAAGAAAATTCAAAAAATAAGAGGTTAACTGGATATGGTAAAAACCAGTTTGGAAGCCCTAGTTGTCCCATTAAGATGGTAATGTATTTCTTAATATATTTATACTTCCTCATGCTATTGCAATTTGTACCTGGTAACAACCAAATATATGCTGTTTTATCATGTTCTGTGACGAACAATATTTTGAACACTAAAATTTGGAGAAAATTTCTAGCATTTGTAAAAAGTTACTATATGCATGAATGGGCATCTGCTGTAACTTTTCCAGGGAGGGGCCAAGAAAATAGGCAAGCTCTCACAGTTGGGTTTGGTGGGCTTAATAATTTAGTGGTCTGTTTCAAGCATATTGCAGGAGGTTCCCACCTCCTTGTCAGGCCTCAGAAAAATGACCATGTTAATCCACTGACCTAACCAGATATCAATGGTTGTTTTCCCTTGACACAGGCCTGATCCAGAGAGGGGAAACTTCCCTGCTTTGCCCTCCCCCCTCTGTGGATGCCCATGTTATTAATGATTATTAATGAGGGAACTTAAATAGTATAATATAATATATAATAATATAATAGTATAATCTCAAAATAAGGTAGTGAAACCAAAGTATCTCCATGAAATTATACCATAATACAAAGAAAGCAATTTCAAAAAAGTTCATAAAATACGTGTGGTATGGAGTAGTCATGGTTTTGAGTCTAAGCTGCCAAGTATTTAAACCAGGAATCTCAAACTCACATTGGTGTGCGGCCGCATGAAGGCCCTCTACCAAACTCCTGGACTGCATTAAGGCACCGTACCAAGACCACAGACTTTCCCAGTCTTCACACTGATCCATATTCTTTGAACATACACTCTCCCTTTCTGCAAGGAAGAAATTGCCACAACCCTATGATATGGCCTTAAACCCATCCATTACAAAAATGGCATATTTGGTGTTGAGGGTTGGGTTCTTTTGACATGCTGGTAGCAGGAAGAATATACATAATACCCAACCTGTGTAGAATTTTTATAAATTGGAATGGACAATAAACTGCATATAATTTAAAAGTGCTGATCTAACAAATTTAAATTTCTTAGATTTTTGTGAAATATTTTATAAGAAATACATTTGAGTTTAGGTCATCTAGTGCAAACTAGCTTACTTTGCAGGCTGCAGAAATGCACCACGGGAACCACATGTAGCCTGTGGGTTTGAGATCCCAGATTTAAACGATTCAAAGAAAATATTCCTTAAGATTATCTTTTGAGTCATCATAATGTTTTTTATTGGTTTACCATGATGTGTTAAAAAAGTCTGAAATTAAATACCTACTTTGGAAGTGTCGTCAACCGATTAAAAAGAAAATGCATGAAACCAGTCAATGTTACAATATAATTGTCATTAAATATTTTATGCATGAAGGAAAGATGTAATAACTGCACTTCATTTAAAAATTTCATACATATATTTCTTTCACTCAATGCAAACTTACAACAGTAACAGGTAAAACAGTATCACATAATGTGCAACTCACACATCTCAAACGCCTCCTTGCAGCCAGTAAGAGCTATTGACAAAAGGGCAATTTGATAGCAATAACAAACCCTCCACTCACACAGTGTCCACTTCATAAGTTCCACTCCTCTCTTACCATTAATAATATAAAGTAATAAAACTCATTTATATATATATATATATATATTTATATATAGAGAAGCAATTATTTACATTGTTTAAAAAATTGCCGACAAATTCACCATTGTTAATTTTATCAAAACACTTCCTTTTAAAATAACTATGTACTTTACATTTCAAGCATATTGAGTACCTCAGCATTATGAAATGGCTTTGAAAAGTATAACATGAATCTTTTAAAACACAGGGGAAAAAATCACCATTCCCAGAGTGGAACGATCAAGTGACAAGTCTTTGAAGCAAGGCAAACCCTGAGAAAACAAGTCATTCAGCCTCACCTGGACATCAATGCGTCATTTTATAACTTATCCTTTATTTTTACACCACCTGATGTTACAAAAAAGGAACCCATTCTTCGACAATCAATGGGACAAATAAAGCTTGGCACTATGTTATATATCCAGGAAGGCATTAATAGGGTATTGACTGGGAAAACACACACACATGGACACATTAGTATTATACACATACATATTCTATACCCTACCACCTTGCTTTTTAATATGTGCAAAAAAGTTTCAGATTAATCTGTACATGGAGCATTTACTTCCCTATTTATACATGTTTAATGTATGTATATAATATTTAGTATATACGACCTTTCTCCATTAATAAATACTAACTTAACATTTTTTCTAATAAACTACCAGGGTAAACAAGTGCTCCTGATTGGAAGACTTAGTGACATAAATTGATTCATTTACTAGGTCTCCAATGCTTCTTAGTGGAGTTTCTAAAATTACAGATTTGGTGTCAAATACCTTTTTGTGTTCCTAAAATGAATTGCATTCATGTTAGTCATAAGATAATAATATGATTCTTTCCGAATACAATTACAAAACAACACAAACTGCACACAGAACATTTCAAGGCGAGGGTGCGAGCTCTATTGGTGAGTGAAAATAACAATTTGGACATCTAAGAACATTCAAATTAGCAAAGGTGGCTTTAAGGGGAAAGGGAGAAAAGGTTTAAGGCATACATATACATATATATTGTATATACACGAGAAAGTTAAAGAGACAAATCAAAGCTTCGTATATATGTGTTTTTTACATTTTGCATTTTACCTAAAAAACAAGATTCTCTTTTGTTTCCTAGAATAAAAAGGAAGCTTACACTCACCATAAGAAATCCAAGAATCGTAGGCATCTCATAAAAAGTTTATTTAAGAAGAAGAAGAAATATTTTATATTTTTCTCTTTCAGTAAAACTCACTCTACAAGAAGAAGGAGAAATTTTTTTACACCTGTATTTTTTCATTGTTTGTTGGACAATTTCTGAACTATTCTTTGTCGCAGAAAAAATTAAACAATATGTAGTGGGTCTCATGGGGTATAAATGACTACAATGTTTGAGGAAAGACATTTTTTTCATGGGATGGGGTTTGCCTTTTTTCTTAACCTCTAGAACAAGTTAAAAACATTGCTTTTCATAGCAATAAAGTGAACGTATAGACCAAGATTAGGATATTTCCACTCAAGAGTGAACAAAATCCTCACTAAGGGTTCGCACATAAATCGGAAGACTCACCCTTCCCACTCACTCACTACTTATTAATCAATTAAAAACACTCTTTAGAAGTGGACACCGGTAGCGAAGGGCTATGGCCGCAAGTTAAACTAATCAATCACTCTCAGGAACACATACATCACTTCAAGATTCACACATACATATGAGAAAAGAAAAGGGTAAAATGTTTCCAATATATTACTTGTTTTCTCCTCGATCCTTTGTACTGATCCGTTTTCTTGAGGCAAAAAAAGATGAAATTTAAATTTTTGACCAATCTGTTTTAGGATCCTTGGAAAGGATGAGTTAAAGAAAACTGTGATTAAGAGGTCAGTGGTGAAAAGCAAATGTTTATTTTTTTCTGTGTCACTCTCACTCGCAGTTTATGAGACACTCAAAAAAGTCCACACACTCACTCTGGGTTATTGATTATCCTGGATGGATGACTTTCTCAACAAAATGAAAACTAAGGAAGTAAATCTTTCGGATGAGACCAAAATCCTTGTTTAGTCTTGACCTTAAAAAAGTCATGCAGCACAACTTCCTTTTCAGATGAAGATTTTTTTATGGGGCCAAATTTCACGAGAAATAAAAAGTAAAAATGTATAAATGACAAAAATGTTTAAAAAGGCAATAAATTATCTCCCACTGATTGCACATTAGCACAAACAATATATGTTAAAACAGTATAGTTTTTACCAACCATGCAGGGTTATACAAATTTTTTAGGAAAAACCAGAGTTTTGTCAATAATCTTTTCATGGACTAAAGCTAACATTGTGAATTAGCACAGCTTTTAGAGCCGATTTTTAAAAATTTCATTAAACCTACACAAGAGGTTAAGTATCACATGTAATGCCATGCCAAAAACAATTCCATTAGAATAAGGAAATGTGTACAAAAATTTCTACAAATGCATAATTTCAGATAAATACATTTCGTCATTAATTTGAAAATTAAAGAAATTGTAACAAATATATATTTAAGAAATTGTATCGATGAGACTTAGCCAAAAATAAAATAAATCCAGATATATGAAATATCATAAAGTTGCTGATCCTTTTTCTATCCTTTTGGTAAAGTTATCTGATGCAGCTCATAATCCGCATGAACTTTCCAAAATTTTCCAAGCAATCCTAGCTCAAGGATCAGAAGTGATTATCACACCATTTTTGCAAAGATAGACAAGTATGTAATAAAGATAGCATGCTAAAATGACACAATGACTGAAAGAACTGGGCCATAAAAATATGTTGTTTATTGAAGATATCGTTATGTGTGGGACAGATCTTATATGTAATAACACAGCCAAACCATGTATTATTTTGACTTTCCAATACAGCTCCAACTTAAATTATCCAGGATTTCTAATTAAAAATGAAATGCAGGATCTTACGACCATCAATATGCAATCTGTTCATATGTGTTAAAAAATATTTTACTGGGCAATGAAAAGTGGTATTTGTAAATAGAAAGCAGAGGTATTCCACAAACAATGGCACAACAAACTTGTGCATGTTGGAGTTTTGGTTATTCAGTAAAGTTATGGGAATGATTGTTTGGACATTGAACAACAAAACTATAATAATATTAAATCATTTATAAAATCAATAAACAATCATGTTATAAACGCCATTGCTGCTAATGTTTACTGGGTAAAGAGAACCTAAAAAACACCTTAGAAGGAAAAATTACTTTAAAAAATACCAGTGGGTCACATGAAAGGTTTTTTTCTTAAGAGTTTAAAATACCATACACATATTTATTAATAGCAAAGTGGCCCCATTAAAAAACTTCCCATTCTTGATGGTCTTACTTTTGACCATTTCTTGCTAGGAGATGACAATTTCTTCCTAGTCCAGTCAGATAATAGCCATTTCATTCCCAAAAGCATCCGACCCTAAATCCAAATCAAACATACTTCCTCAATGGCGAACATTAAAATCATTCTTCTTTCTCCTCTTCAAACACAGTTTAAAAGCCACTTTTATAGCAAGTTCTCCATCCTTATCCACGACCCATCATTTGATTCACCTCCATTCCTCACACACTTTTTGAAAACACAACCACATGCAGATGCACTAACACATTCATACAGAAACAGGACACGCAATTAATGTACAATACCTGCTACCTTATTTATTTCCTCTTTTAAAACCTAAAACTACTTATCATTTTTTCATGCGACTGCATGGCTATTTTTCACTTTTATATGCATTACAACATCCTGACTATCTTCCTTTTTAGAAAGTTTTGCGTCATCCTCCTCAAAAAATTCTTTTTTTTTAAATCATGGGCTCGCGAAAAGAGTCCAACCAGAAGATAAAAGGTGCTTTCATAGCCTCCTCAAGTATGTCCCAGTTAAAAAAAGGGGAAGCCATTAGTTGTTTGTGGAAAATGGAAAGAAGATTCACTAAAAACACATGACACTTTTTCTTGCAGCCATCTTGCATTATGAAGCTCCTCACAACTTTCTGTATTGCCATACTGCAACTAATCAACCTCACAATCTTCACTAGCCAACCTATTTATTCTTCCTTATCTCCAGTCAGTATATATAAAAGAATGAAGCTTGGAAAAGAACAGTGGAATGGTGATGAAGGTGAAAAAGAATCAAATCAAATCATCCATTCAAATTTTTGCTTTTCTTTTCTGAGACAGAAAGTCTGACAAAATGAACTGTAAACATGAATGGTGAAGAAAAAGACAAATAGCTTCAAATAAGTGATTCAAAGAAAACAACAGGTCAAGAGATTAACATTTATCAAAACTTCAAAGAGAACCAGGAATAAAATAAGAGAGCTATTACCTATTCATATAATGAAAACCATTTAAATACAGATGTCATAATAAATGGTGAGCTTGGTGATCAACCTAATCTGCTTCACACTTAATTGTATCCTTCCACTCGTACACATGGTGTGAATTATTGTGTTTAAAGATGGCCAAAGAAGGCAGGATCTCCCGGATCTTGAACAGCTTGATTGCATCTGGTAAAACTGTTTACCAAGGACATGTCTGAGACTCCTATCTTTCCTCCTTAGTTTTCACAAATCACTCACTCACAATTAAATAAAAATATATGCAATGGTATTGAAAATGACGAGTTCTTTTTTCTCTCTCTCAAATTATCCATAAAGACTCACCCTAGACACTTTTTAGTTACATTGGAGACCATGATAGGAAGTGATTATATGGGTTAGTGAAGCTCTGTAAAATGGCATATGACATATACATCCATAAGTTAGATGGGGACAAGTTGAAGTATCTTATGAAGAGTCACCAATTCCCACTCCATACTAGGTATTTTCAATTCCCAAAAATAAAGTAATACGAGTGTAAGGGAAGCAACATCTTTGGGCATGTTGATGGGAAAAGCCTTGGATTCGACGCAAACAATAATGAGATGAAGTGAATGGGTTTGATGGACAATGATGACATTATGGGAGACTACTTTTGAGGAGTGACTGGTGCAAGACAGAGTCAGTTGAGAATTCTGCAGATGCTGGATGTCAGACTCGGTCTCAGTTCCCGTTTGCGTTCCTTGCAATAAAGGGATTGTTCCGGTTGTTGGTTGTGGCTGCGTTGGTGGCAGAAGCTGCATCCCGCTCCGTGCCATAGATCTTTCCGGCTTTCTTGGCCATACTACCGAGCAATTCTAGTGAGCACTTGTGTGCTGAGCGAAGGGAAAGAGCCCATTCCTTGAGCCCTATCTCATCCTGAAAGAAAGTGTGAGAAGTTGTGGTTTAACACTTTCTTATAAGAATGCATTTTCAAATTGAACGTAAATTTTCAACTTGAAGCTTCTCCCATTCAAATTTAAATATCATACATCGCCCGATTTGAATATATTTTCACATGGAATTCATCATTGTGCTTTCTACATCTGACAATGACTACAAAAATATTTTAAATAATTTGGAGGAATTTTTTAGGAGATGTTTGTTATATTAAGCATTATTACTTCCTTTTTTTCTCTCTCTTTCATACTCTTAGTTTTACCATCTCCAATTAACTCCTCAGGCACATCCAGTGGCGGATCCAGAAAAAATTCAACAGAGGGGGCACATAATAGAAAAAATGTATAAATAGTATAATATGTTCTGATAAATTTATACATACTAGATGTACCCAGCATAACATATGCCGTTCTAGCAGATCTTAAAGGTTTTTAATTAAATATCAATGCATTTTATTTAATTATTCATATATTTCATAGTAAACCCAATTAACAATCACGTTCTTCTCATATACAACACTTAAGAGTCCAATGATTGAACTCTTGAGAGAGCAACATATAGTTGCCCATGACTGAATACAGGTTTCAGAAGGTATAAGCAGATTCTGTATTGTTGATGGTCATTGAAAAGGCTAAACATATAGGAAACTGTCTTCTTTTGAATTTTAAAGGCAAGAAGATAAAGTTTTGGAAATAGAAAATGACAGATAAAGCTGGTATATTTCCTAAATTTTAGTAAAACTACCAATAACATTTTTGTTTAAATAATCACAACTCGAAAGTAAAACTTTAAGCCACCTATATTAGTTTTGATAAAAATATTAACAAATGCTAGGTAAAATTAACTGAAAGCAAAAGGGGGTGAAAATGCAGTATGTAGTCATGCCAATTATAAATTAGCAATGTTAGAGGCTTGAAAAATAGGCATTTTTTATATGCTAAACATATTTTTGCACTAATTTGGCATGAATTCGAATTCTCCCTTTAAAAAATAAATGGTGATCTTTTGGCCATACACGAGGCCAAATCCCGAGTTTCTATCTTAATTCTAACTAATTTTAAAATGCAAATAAAAGAGCTGAACCTTGTACGGAAACATACCTAGGTGTTTTATATATTAATATGACAGCGGAAAGATCAGACTATAATATTCAAATCCCCCATGTGTACCAATTTTCTGAAAACTCATGCAGAAAATGATATGAGTTATAACGTTAGGTAAAATAAAAGAATTATAAAGTTGATTAGAAAGTAATTTATTTGTTCAATAAAAAAATAACTATTAAAATCAGTGGAATCAAATAACGAAAACTTCAATGAAAAGTAACACCGTTTTATTTCTTTCCACAATTAAACAAAAATACAATATAAAAAATTAAAAAATTTTTTCAAATACTAGCAATAAATAACAAACAAAGATCGGAAATCGCACCGCGGATGCTGGCTGGGTAATTCGCAAGCTGTTCTGAATATATCTCTACATAACATAACAAGATGGAAAAGTATACTCCATAAATGGAATGCACAGAGATTTTAAAGGTGTTATTTATGGGAAATACAGATGAAATGGTATGAAAAGATTGGATGATTCTTGAATTATTATCTCTGAAACTATAAGTCATCATTATATGGTCTTGGGACTATCTTGTAGTAAATGTTGTTCTCTATCCAAATAATTTTTTTAATCTATACCCTACGTATCATATAAAGGGCCGCACATATAAAACGATCTGTTAACACGACCTGTTGTCAAACCAGTTTGTCAACCCAGTTTGTCAACCGTGCGTACTTCACACCTGCGACTACCTGTTTGTCAGCAAGTTTGACAGACTTTATTAGTGAGAAGTGCAGGCTATGAGTAGTCGTTTTTACTGTGCTGGAATATTAGGTAATATTTGTTAATCATGTTACAATTGGACTGAAAAGAAAAGAAATTCTAACAGTAGCATTCATCTTGCGCATGGATGAAGAAAAGAAGCAAATGGACAAAACAATGACTTTTGGAAAGAAAAGTATTTACATATGAATTTATTATGAGATCTTCAGATTTCAAAAATTATTTATGAATGGAAAACCACACTTTCTATCAATTACTAAGCTTAATCAAACCACTCACGCATTCTGAGCATATATTCATATATTAGATACACAGTAAAACCTCATTATTTTGAAGTCCAAGGGACCACAAAAATATGATTTCGAATTATCCGGGTTTGAAATAAACGAACTTAAAAAATCGAAACTTCTTACGATCCGCTACTTGGACAGTAAAATTGCAATATAGTATTATCTATCCATTCTGCTACAAAACATACTGACCTTACAAGTTCGTACACACTGCGAATTCATGAACAGAGCTGAAGTGACCACTTAATTCATGATTCACGAACACCACCATGTGTGAAAAATAGGATTGAGTGAACAAACCAATTTTTTCAGTGTATATTTCAAGTTACTCTTTTACACCACGTTTCAGAAGAAAAGACTTTCAACCGCATGTACTCAGCAAAAAGATTACAAAAATGCATGCTAAAAAGATTGGGAAAACCCTTGCGTGAAATACTGTATATATAATAGATAGGAACTATCACATATTAATTCTCTCCAATTTCGTTCAAACTTTCCATGCTGTCAGTATGGACTAAAATAATTAATTAATTCTTTATTAGTTCTAGTCAATTTCATACATTGCATTGTAATTTTATTTCCATCCATATTACACAGCTGTAATAAAATATACGAGCTCTCAAAATAACGTGGTCGTATTTGTTATGACAGATGATGATTTTACAATTATGTACTTACGAATTCTTTTCTGCAATATGTACTAAACACATTCTCCCTTTGGGACTGCTGGTGAGGGGATTTAAATCCATGAATTGCATCATGCAGGCAGGAGGGAGGGGTAGGAGTCAAGCATAGTGTAGCGCACCAAGTTTTAGAGAAGGGAAAACTAAAAAGGCAAACATAAGCATGACACATTTTATGGATGATCTCTATTATAAGAAACACTCTTAACCCCTGCATACCCAATACGCAGGACGAAAACTTAATATGCGGTCGTACTGGGTACACCATGGAGATCGCTAGATATCTTTATTTTTTTGACACAATAAATTTTCTTAAATCTGAAAAACCTTGATATATTTCAAAACAGTAACCTTGGGTTTTCCTATTGCGCTTAATTCAGAAATTTTTACTTTCTTTTTAAATATATTTTACGTAAAAATTTCTGATTTAATTTTCGTGTAGTTATGCGAATTGTGGGTTCTAAAAACCCCTATTCAATGCTGAGACTCTGCACAAAAGCTACTGTGTGTTGGAAGGGGATGTTTATTTGCTTTGTGATGTCTCCCACTCTTGAGATGAATATTGTTTTCTTATGCGTCAACACTTGAGAGCTATATGGAAAGGGAGGAGGAATGGACTTCGGATCTGGGCTAGTGCTTGGTTCAGCATTTCTTGAGAACAATATAATGAGAGCGAGAAAGAGAGAAACACTTATCTGACATCAATACACAAACAAGCCCATTCAAAGATATTTAAGAAAGTGTGATCAGAGCGCATGGGAAGCGCTTGGATCGCACAAAAAATATTCTCTTGCCACTCTGAGAGAAACGTTTGTGCTGTACAAAGGCAGCTATTGTTCGTTATTTTCCATTGTTACTTTTGTTTAATTTCTAAGAGATTTAAAGAGTTGAAAAAAGTAGATGGAAATCTTACTTGAAAGTGATTCGGAAGAAAGTGTCAGTTCAGAGAGTGATAGTGAGAATAACATTGAAGATCATGCTCAAATTACTAAGGTAAAAATTTATATTTTTTGACATTTTTTCATTGAGTGGGCAAATACAAAACCTCATCTCTCCTGTCCCTGCATGCTTCTAGCATCTTTGTTTATCCTTATTTGAAGTTTTTTCCAAAAAAACTTGCAGGGAAGAGGTAGAGATCTACGATAAAGCAGTACATATACGTGAAGCAATCTGAGAACCTGGAATAAATAAGGTCTAGTGATGCAAGAATAAGATGATTCCTCTATTTGTATCATCTACAATTTTATTTCACCTTGACTATTAAATAAGTAAAAAGAAGTTACCTGTTTGGGGGGCAATGTAAATTTCGTTTGCGAGAAATGGAGAACAAAAACATGATTCCTTGATGCCTTTGTCATGTGTGCGCACGAACTTTCCGCTTAAACACACAATATGGGTAAAGGTTTCGAATTAAACGAAATGTTCACGAGTCACCAGACCAGATCATGGATTCGAATTTCATTGTAGACGTATTTCGAATAACCCGTACTAAAAAGTATGCAAAATCCTATGATGTTGGCCGGGGACTGCTCTTAGCTGCGAATTACATGCTATTTCGATTTATCCGGGATCGAAATAACGAGGTTTTACTGTATTTATCATGAATGTTTATAATTGGTTAACTCAAAAAATGTTGGGATAATCAATGGTACTCACGGTAAATACACCGATTAAACTGGATACACCATTTTTTCCACTTTCATCTTTTGAGGTAAAATATAGCAGGTCATAATATGATAAACTAGGTATGTACAAACCATCTGTTGAGCTGCCTGTGCACTTTGAGTTTCTTACTTTAGTCAATTCCCTTCTAAACAGTCCTCAGGTTATTAATTTTTTTCTGACATTCCTGGTCGGCTTCTGGGTATCATTCTTTGCACTTTTTTAATAAACCGTCCAAATGCCTAAGACCCTGGAGTGCACAGAGGGTGGTGTTGATGTGCGTAGCGTATAGGGGCAGTGCCCTTAATAGTTTAATACATTTACTATACTTGTTTATTAGCGGGTCGGATGACAGGGGGAGCACGTGCCCCTCCCCTGGATCCGCCACTGGGCACATCATAACAATACATGTTATATAAAAACAATTCTGGAGACATGTAAAATAGTCAAATCATCCAAACAAAATTATCATTCAAATTTCAGTAATATATTTTCTTTATTTACATCTCTTTCAATGGACTTTTTAATTTGACCAGCCATGTTTATTAATTGATGGTAATGCCAAAAAGCAAATAGTCCAATATTTGAAAAAAAAACAGATGACTTGAAAGTGATATGAAAGAAATATATACAGATAGTATAAGGAGGCTTGCCAAAGTAAACAACTCAAAGATACTAATAGATGACATAAATCATTGGAAAGGTAGGTGGGGGCTTCTGGGTGACTTGGTTGGGAAGCCCAATTTTACTTCAGGTGCTTTGATGGGTGAGTGTTTAACCAATTAATATAATTCTAATTATTTATGCAGTTTAATAAGATTTTTATAGCCCATAAATCATGAAATGTTGTCACCAATTTTCAGCAAAGAATTATGACAGTTTGGACAACATGCATAATTTTAGAAAGACTGATACTTAAGATGGAAAACAACTTATTTATTCCCAAGCTGATGCTACTGATCTCTGCTCCTAGGATTTGGAAGTATTTGCATCCTGTGTCTGCCACAGGATAATGTGAGGCAATTAAAAAAATTAATCAATTAAAAAAAGAAAACCTACTGGATTAGTGAGCACAATCTTAGCATCCCGTGAGCGAACCACAATGCACTGCTCACTCTTCACATGAACCAGGTCAGCACTAACTTCCTCGATCTGATCCATGAAAATCAATTCTGGCTTCGTGCTGCCAGATTCAGGATGGAGTTCCAGTCGATTAGGATATAACTTAGCATAACGGGTCTGCCATGCTGATGCAAATGGACCACCAAGCTTCTTTATGTACCCGTGAAGAATGCAGTCAGATTCTGTAAAATAAGATTCCAATTTTGTGATCAAAATGTTGGTGACAAATGATGAAAAAGGAGAAATAAGAAGAAATCTACAGTTTCTACTAGAGATACATCGGATATGGATTTTGGCAGATAATTAAAAATCAACATCTGATCAAAGCTGAATATCATTGTCATAGCACTAATTTCTAAATTACAAAAATTAATTAAAAATTTTATCAGCTTATAACAATAATGAGGTCAGACTCAACCTTTCTTATTTATTAAATTATGTGCTTTCCATACACATAGTAACTGAAGTGTGTAAACAAAGCAGCTTAAACCTGTGATTCTTAGATCTCTCACTGCCTTAACCATGTTTGCTCAATTGAACTGAGGATTATGTGGCACTTTTCTTTAGTGATGTTCCATTCTATATTTTTTCTATTGTGCTAATAATGTTGTTAGCAGTGTGAGCCCCAAAGAGCTCTCAGTAAGCCAGTACAGCAGAAACATCATTAAACCCATCATCATTCCAACAAGCAGTTAAACTTAAAAATGACTTCAGGATGTTACTGCATGTCCAAATGTCTGCCATGCAAGATACAGTAGTAGTAGTAGTAATACATCGGAAAGAGGTTTTTCTTTGATATGTTTTCTGGAAGAAATTTTGAAGTAAGGATTCATGGCCTGGGCAAATCTCAAAAAGTCTTCCTCTTCAACTACTGAAAATGGTAGGCAATCTATTGCAAACATTTTGACAATCTTCCTGTTAAAATCAGCCTCTATAAAGTCTGGGCGGTAAGGGAGCACCCTTTTAAAGCATACTTATAATGTCTGCTGCTCTGAAGTAGGCCTAGTGAGAATATTTAGTCTTTTGGATACCTGACTTTTACAAAGTGATTCTCTCCTCCCTGATTTTGCTGTTTTACATGTGAGCCTGCTAGTACCTTCTTCTTTTCTCTTTACTCATCATATTCTTCCTTTTTCCTGGATAGCAGATGATTTATCATAGGAGTTGTTGTATTTTGAATTTTTTCCTCCGTGTAAAATTGGAAGGTAGTAAACTTTACACATTGTTTTCAATTCATCTCTACTAGAGATGAAAAATTCCCAAACAGGAATGTATTTTGATGAGCTCTTGGCCTGTATTTAATTGAATTTCATTCGCATTTAAATACCACTGGTAAAAATGACAATTTTTAAAAATTTCACAAGGTCAAGTACATCACATGTTTTCACAGTGATAATAAAGCTGATGCAATCTAAGATATATAATTTCACTATATATATATATATATATATATATATATATATATATATATATATATATATATAATTATATTTAAATTTTAGAAAACTCTGTTTAACAATGAATTAATTTTCTTCTTTACTTCCATAGTTACTTGATAATTTTTAATACTTATGATGTTTAAGTAAAATAAAATGAACAGCTTTTACAGTTACAAGTTACTACAGCACTTTATTCTTATTCCTTAGATGCATGGTATTGCATGTCTGCAACATCATTTTAAAAGTGCATCAAAGCAACTAATTTATTTTATTTTTAACTAAAATAAATGCCAGTTATCCTTTGCAATCTATATTTTCTCTGTTTCTTCACTTCTTCAATGGATAGCATAAATGAGGCACTTATTTCGATTTTCATTTTACTAATCTCTCGCTTGACCTGAAATATGTTTCTTTCATACATACATTGAATAAAGTATCATAAAAGATGGTAGCTATGTTGAAGCCTAGATATTTGAATCTTATTAAGTCAAAAACTCAATGTATTATGATTTTATTTGCCGTTTACAGTTTGCTTCTCGGACATCTTCATTCAAAGTTTCAAAGGTTTAAATTTGCACAAGGACTTTATGAATATCCTGTATATTGTTAAATAAATAATATCTGTACCATGTTTTCTCCTTCATATAATAATAAAAAATAAAATTATAGAAATAATTAGGTATTTGGACAACATTCGGTTATTTGGCCTTAAAAAGGCCAAAGGCCGAAGCCAAATATTAGATACTCGGCCAAATGCTGAACTTTAGGGCATCTCTGGTTTCTACAAAGGTAAATTCTAATTAATTTTTCTCTGGCTTGTTAACTGAAGAATATTTTTATATTTAATTACGATATCATAGTAAGCAAATATAATTTTTAACCATCTATTCACTTGAACGCATTACTCTAACATGCAACGATGTTTCTAAATGCAGTGGCATGATTTATTTTGAATGGCAAAATTGCAAAAAAAAAACAAAATTGGAGATTACAACTAGATTTTAGCAGTTTTCTTTCTTATTTTTCTATTATCCTATAACTGATCTGGTACGAGACAAATCACCATTATATCTAGAAAAGTGCTGATTTTATTTGTTTTTTTTTACAGTGGTTTTCCCAAGCCACCAGTACTGTTCTTGGTTACAAAACTTAAAGTGATTGATTTCAATTTGAATTCAGATATCTAGCATTGCAGGAGAAGGTTATTTGCATCCACAAAAGAACATAAGTGTAACAGATTCATATTGAGACTACGGCAAGTGTGACTCAGGCTGTAGATGATAAATAAAGAAGTTGTGGAGCATTCATAAGCTACTACACAAAAATTACTATATAAAAATAAATTGCTTATACAAAAATGAATAATTTAATTTATACATATATACACACAAAAAAATCTCAAATATATTTTATAGTATGGGGCTATGTATACAATGAATACATTGGTGTACCAAATAAAAAACTTGAGCTTTGAGATTTTAAAAAAATATTAGAGAATGACATTTTTGAAGGTACAAGCAATCTAGTGATTGAAAGGTCATTATATTTAATCGGTAAAAGTCAACGGATATTCACATTTGCACTGAATGTCATCCCTTGTTTTGTCCATGCAAGATTTCATCATTCTCAAAATATCTTTTGAGTGATAGGTATATATTTAATATCATAAAATAATGAGCAAAAAATGCATTTTAAATATTTTTTTAGATTTCCCCGTAAAAGCATGGCATGCAGCTTATATGTAGGGATGCTTTACATACAAATAAATGCAGTATATATTTTATACAGGGAAATAATAAACATTTCATTTTCATTATACTGATTTAAACATAGAATGAAATTAGTTGTCAGTACAGGAGACCCTTGAATATTGCGGGGGTTCTGTTCTACAAAAGTACAGAGAAGGACAAAACCACAATATATATTCAAAACTTTAACCTTAACTGAATAATGGGGTTAGGATCTGGGATTTAGAGATAACGTAAAGAAAGATAGATGGCAATCCAAAATAAACACATCACAATTGAAATATATATGCAAAATAAAGAAAAAATGATAATATAATAAACTAATAATTATGGGTAAAACAAAAGTGAATACCACAAAATGTATGGTAATAAACTGAGAAAAGTCAGTGACATGTTTTCATGACAAAGGTAGGGAACAGACTGCCTCAGCTTGCAATGGAACATCTAACATACAATGTCATTTGGGTCCATTATGACTATGTATATGTCATGCGCAAGATATTGGTTTGGGTTGTGTTTGCCAAATAAAGTTTATCGTCAACCGACGGAAATCCAATACAGTAAATGATTCGGTATTGACAAATGATCAATAATTGAATTGAGTTTATCTATCACTACTAAGGAAGCTACCAGGACAATGAAAAACCTGAGAATTTCTTCATTTCTACTTCAAACATTTTGAATCATTCTCATCACATTTTCAGTATTACTTACAGTCTCAGATTTTCATCTATTTATATACAGTTTTGATTCAATTTTACCGAAAGAATTATAATTTATATAAATATTTTCTTGCACATATTATGAGTACATCTTGCAACACACCAATGCAGTGGTTCCCAAACTGGGTGCTGAAGCTGATATTTAGGGGTGCTGTAAAAAACTTTGTTTAATAAATAAATCAATGACCTGGATACGTTTATAGGTAATTGTGGCATTAATTTTTCTTTGAATGAATTGATTATGATGTAGTACCAAAAAATGGATACACCAAAAGGTGGAGATAAATGTGTGTAAAAATATAAAAACCTTGTATCGAGGCTGTGGTGCCACAAAACCATGTTTATCTTTGACAGGGTACTGCACCTACAAAAAGTTTGGGAACCACTTCACTGGTGTGCTGCCATGTACAGTGAGGTAACACAGTTTGAAAATCACCTGCTCTAGAGCAATATACCATACATATACCCGCAAAAGGCCAAAACTAACTCCACGATAACAAAATTGGTATACTGAGAGGTTGCCCGTGAAAGGTCAAAACTGCGAAAGCTAAACCTGTGATATTCAAGGGTCTTCTGTATATACATATGATGCATAAAACTGGTGACTCATGACATTTGGAGCCAATTTCAATTTTAAAGTTCATAAATAGAAGCAGCATACCTTTTTCATCAGTATCAAATTTAAGCTTCTGCTTTGCCTTGCGTTTGTGTTCCACCTTATCCGCCTCATTATTGATTGTCTCAAAGACGGTCTCAGCAACTTCTGCCTGCCATCGTTCTGAGATCACCAATGGAAAATTTTTGTACAAATCCTGGTCAGCTTCAGTCAACTACAATTGATGGGAAAAATCCAAATGCAGGTTAGTATATTCTAATTGGTAATCAATATTTACAATGGAAAATTGACTTAATAATAAATAAGTTAAAACTGCACCAATTACAACAAGAAAAACATATTAAATGATTTTTCAATTATGACAATATTAATAGTTTCTGCAATGATATATTGTTATTTTACTTATGGTAATGTGGCATATCTAACATTTAAGTACAAGACTACTTAAATTAAATTTTTATTCCAACATGTTAAATTAGTATATTATTAAATTTGATTACTGAAAAATTTATGGATTATGTTGAAAAATCTGCATAAGACAAAGTATGGCCAAAATGTTTCCAACAGATTTTTTGTGGAATTTGTAGAAATAGTTGGCAGCACTGGAAAACTTGTTTCGGAATATTTTTTATACTATATGTGGTTACAAAAGAGTGTTATGTCTGATTTGTTTTGTGCCAGTTTTTCACAATAGGTTTTTTTGCTGTCATTATAAAAAGTGTTGATTGAAAAAACAATAATTGCACCGGGTGGAAATTTGTTCTGATCTAAACCAAGGAATTCAACAGGATGATAATTTCCTGAAGTGCACCTGTCAGGATGAAACATGTCTTTCAGTACAATCCAGAGACCAATTTTTGGTGTGTAGTAGAAAACTCCTGAATCACCAGGACCAGAAAGGTGTAATTGTCGAAATAGAAGGTGAAGACAATGTCGACCAAGTCTCTGAATGTGAAGCTATTGTTCATTTTGAATTTGTTCTAGAGAGTCAAAGAGTGAATGAAACATTCTATTTGGATGTCCTTCGACATCAGAGAGATGCAGTTGCTAAGAATAGGCCAAATCTTTGGTTGGATAACATGATTCTTCACACAGTGCTCTTTCAGTAAGGGAAGTTTTGGAATAATTTACCAGAGTACACTTTATTCATCCAACTTTGCTCTGTGTAACATCTTCATGATCCACAAGTTCAAGAATTTTTTGAAAAGACAGCACTTCGAGTCAGTATAAAAAATTAAATGAAAGAGATTGTTGACTCTAAGAAATAGTATAAAAATCAATACAATATACACTGCATAAACTTTCTCATATACATATGCATCTGGTCTCACTACAATATTTCCTGACTGGGATGAACTACAACTGACACAAAAGCAACAAACCATGGAAAATGTTTTCTGCACGTAAATGATACTAATATATTGGTAACCTCATATATGTGAAAATCACTCTTGATAAATGGTTATACCATACATAAATATCAAGTATTATGTGGATTCCACATGGCACTGAAGCATCATTGCAGAATGAAGATTGTTGAGAGAAATGGGGAGAGCTGGACGGTAGCTGGGCGTAAAAAACGATATATCATAATGTTGGTGGATACTAGATAGTTATTTTTTTAGAAATATGGCTTATATAGTATTGTTTATGATGCCAAGATTTATCGACATTTTGTGAAAAGCAACAAGAATAAACTACCATGATGAACAAATAAAATAACAGCTTTGTATTTTCCACTATTTTAATATTTCCCGGGTTTCGATGTGATACATCAGCTTCAGGCAAAGAAACGAGGTTACAGAGACGATATATATGTATAGTTTATGAGGGGCTGTAATGAGGGAAATAGGTGGGAAAGGGGTTAACCCACGATTGGTCGCAAGGTGAGCAAATCCCTCACCTCAACAATAAACATGCTCTCATTTTTTTTCTATACAAGTTATGAGTTTCAGGATCAGTATACCTTCCGAAAAGTATTCGAACATATATAACATGTTATCGCAGATATTTTTTGTTCATGGGTGCAAAATTAGAGATGCACATGACTGAGAGGGTAGTGCCGATTCACCTTCTGTCGAGAGTGTTATTTGTTATGTACCAGTCTCCTCACCATATTGAAATATTACAATTAAATTTTTAGCCTTATTATACTTTTATAGTAATTTTCACATTTTTTCTAGTGTTTTATTTTTTAGAAATGTCTATTCGAGTATTTTACATTATTATTGAAAATTAATATAATCCTAATGAAAAATATATTAATGCTTCTTTTATTTATATTTTTACTCATACATTTATCAAGGACACAAAATTGTGGAAGATAAACCCTTAAATGATATAACAAATAATTATTTTTACCGCAAGAAAGGAACAATTATCTAGGTGAGTGCGGCCCTCACCGGCGACCAATGGCGGGTTAAGAGCGGAGGGAGGACGAGGGGTTTTAAATTAGTCATCGGAGGGGAAAGGAATAGGTTAGGTGGGGATGTTGATGGGAAATGACAGTGAGGGTTTGTAGACAGGGGATGGGGAGCAATGAGGAATAAGTATGGGAAAACATGATCATTTAGAATAGGGGTCTTTCTGGGAAATACACAGTATGATCTCCAATTGTTCTACGCCGTTCATCCTTAGGCCTTTTCTTAGCATATGTAACCATTCCACAGAATAGCGACTCCTGTGTTTTTCCTCCAAAAGATGTTTAGCCCATCACCATGAATTTTATTATTGTTTTGCTATATCATTCATCTCTTCACAGATTCTATTCTAGATAACAGTATGCCTAAATATGAAATATCATTAAATTTTGTGTAACTGTTTAGGCGCTAAGGCTGTGCACAGACAGACAGCATGACATGATTTTTTTGGACTCTGAGACACCTAAAACATGCAATTCCATCAAAATCTTGAAGTCAATTTTTTTGCGATTACAATGAATATGAGAATGTAAAAATGATTCAGCAAAAGATTATTTTGATGAAGAGAATGTTAAAATGTTTTCATTTCATGCTAGGGACTTTTATGTATTATCACTTCGGAAACTTTTGTGTCGCACCTTGTACATCAAAGGTCTTTTATACAACAAAGTCCTGAAGCTTTTCAGAAAGATATGGGTCATTAATAGATTACAATGGTATAATATATGATTAAAAATGAATTTTCTCCAGAAATCTCCAGAGATGTATTCGGAACATAACAGTTATCACCAGGTTACTAATTAATGGTTTCTCTTACATACCTTGATACCCTTTGTGTCTTCTTCATCAAAGGAACCTATGTCAAATGCATCAGCAGCATTTACTTCTCCTCTGGGAGGTATGAGAGGAGGGGTGTATTTTTGAAGGTACACTTGCTGCCAGTCAATGCCCGCAAAGAATGCATGGTCCTTCACTTCATCAGCCCTAAGAAAGTGAATTTTCAAAACATTTTACCAAAAATACAAGAAAATATTATTATTCCTGTGCTACCTGTTATAATTACCAAATTACGATATAAAAATGAATTTTTATAACAAAATTTTATATAGTTAATACTTTAATATGAATAAACTCTATAACATAATTATGATAACCTTTCTGCTTTCATGGGCGTACAAAGTTGCAAAAGTGTCTACCAGCTGTTGAGTGATGTGGGGGTCTCTCTATTTAACATTTAATCTTTTTACAGTTGCAAGAATGGCAGACAGAAGTAGAGAGCTCAGTGGCAAACCATGTGATAACTTTTGTCAAAATAATGAAATTATAAAAATAAACAACTAAAAAGAAAACATAATTTAAAAAATAAATATATATGAAAAATGCCACTAATACTATACATCTATATTCCCATGTGAATTAAAATTTAACATTTATTGCGCGCCAACGCATAGACCTGGTGGCCGAGGTGACTAAATCACTCGTCTTAGGCGATGATTACCTCTGGTGAGGTGGTTTGAACCCGGCAAGCAGCAGCTTTGGATTTTTTCAGATTAGACAGGGTCCAAAACACACACACATATATATCTATAATAATATAGCTACTTGTGCCTCACTCACTCACTGACACAAAACTCTTAGGTACTTCTAGAAGAGCTAGAAATCTGAAATTTGGTATGTTGGTAAGTCGAGTGACACAACCGACGAGAAAAATCGAAAATCACAAAAAAGTTTATATTTAAGGGGTCTTTTTAACCCCAATGTTCCATTTCAATACTCCATAAGAAAAGCATGGGATGCAGTGCAAGGCTTTCTAAAAATGCATTTTTAAATTGAGATACGAATTCGGGAAAAGAATAGTCGTCTATCTGAAAGAATGGAGTTCTTAATTTTTGAAAGCAGAATTCAAATACCTACCAAATTAGTGTAAATATCTGCTTTTAATCGGAAAAAGTGTGAATTTTTTCCTCTTTTCAACAATGAAAATCTTTAAATACTATGGCAACGACCTCAATGCTTTTAAAGGGATCTGATATTATATGTTACAATTGAAGTGATTTAATGATTTTAATGGAAATTAATGCCATCATAACGAATTACAGGTGAACTTCCATAACTTGAATCTCAAGGAAAAGTAATAATTATTCAAGTAATAAAAAAATTCAAGTTATGGAAATATATTTTTATATATTTGTATATATACAATGGAACTTCTATAACTCGAATCTCAAAGGAAAGCAACAATTATTCGGGTTATAGATAATTCGAGTTGCGGAATTATATTTTTTCATTTTTCTTTAATTGAATTAACATCCAGTTTATTCCCATAAGCATATAAGTTAACTTATTCTAATTTTCAATATCATGCATATTACAAAAATATCATCATCAATATTTTCTTCCAATAATATGTAAGATTTTACTCTATCCAAAACACTAATTGTATCATGCACTGTGATTGAGGGTATCATAGATAATTGCAATTCTCATGTACTACTGAAAGCACAAACATGACGATTAAATTTGGGTTATCGAATATAGGAAGAAGCAAATAGGTTTGTTTTTCTCCAGGGCTATAAGGGATCACAATAGGAGAAGCTACTCTGATAGCAGTGATGGTAAAACATGAAAAGTATTTTAATGTTGTGTTTCGTAGTTTTTTAAGAAATTTTAACTCATTTCAATTGTTAAATATAATGGTGTCATACCTATTTCGCGATTGTTTTTATCCAAATATGTGCTAAAGGCATGGATGATAGCATAATCTTAACAGAAAATATCCTGATTTTTCCATAATTTTTAATGTATAGGATATTGTCTTAATGATGATTATTCTTATTGCTCACGCAGTCATGAAACTTGAAATACGAAAACTTGGACACGAGCTGATTGCCAGAGAATTTGGAAATTACAGATAGTTGCCTTAATTTCATGGAAAATTATAAATATATTGCTATTACTCATGGATTTATTATTTAATACATATAGGCTCAACGTGACTGAAGTGCTGTTGCCCTGGAGATCACGTTGGTTTAGATCTTGGTGTATGATGATTTTTTAAGCGCTTGCAGTAGACAAGCACCAACTACTCGTACATACATATATACTCGTATACATATATATACAGTGGAAACCACTTAGCACGAAACTGGAAAACACGAAATGCAAGCTTGATCCATTCCAGAGCCTATGCTTTTCAGTGTGTATTTATTTGTTTAACGCAAAACGGTTAACACAAAATATCGGTTAACCCAAAAATAATTTTTGGTCCTTATAAAGTACATCCACGGAAATTCTTTGGATAACACGAAATGGCAGCTGAAAGAGCGTTTTCCCAGGGTCTCTCAACGGTATCTTGGAGTCACGATCAATCGTGATCTCTTATGGGACACCCACATTTGCCAATTGATAGGTGCTGCTAACAACAAGCTGGCCTTTATAGGGAGAATAGTTCGAAATAGCTCCAAAAAGTGAAAGAATTATGTTATTTATCCTTGGTTCGACCGCAGGTCGAATATGCATCAGCTGTGTCGGAGCCCTATGAAAAGGGACTCCCTAACGAGATAGAAAAGGTTCAGCACAGAGCAGCTCGATTTGTAAAGAGAAATTACGATAGTAGACAAAGCATAACATCATTAATAGAAAATCTGAAATGGACATCGTTAGAGGAACGTAGGCTGCAGGCAAGTTCTAAACTACTGGAAAAATTTATGTCAGAGGGACTAGAGAATGAGGTAGTAGGACTTATCAGAAGCCCAACATATCTTGGAAGGCAGGACAGTGAGGATAAGATTCACGAGATCGACTGTAGAATGGAGTGATATAGAGGATCGTTTTTCCCTAGGATGATAAGAAAACATAATAGGAAAAGATAACATAGGAAAACTATGGACCCTTTGTGCACTGCACCCCCTGCCATTCACCAAAAAGGTGACTTGCAGGGTATCATGTAGATGTAGATACTTCATTCATGAATACCCATAATTTTTTACTGTAAATTACACTAGAACTACAAATAACATGCTCAATAAATTACCATCAAACAATCATTTTGCAAACCCAATTAATCAGTTGCTATAAAAATCCCTTATAAGGAGTAATTCAAATTTGCTTTATAATTTGGTCAAATGAAAATACACCACCTTTTTGAACTTCGCGTGCTTACGGTTTGTGAATTTGCACTTTGTGTCAAATTTTTTTATGACCATTACTTCTGTTTCGTGCCAATTATTTGCATTTTGCATCACATGTTTGCGATGCCAACAAGCGGAACTCCTAATTTTTTGTTTCGAAGTTCAGTTTAATACTTTGGTGCCCTAGAAAAGGACTTCTTATATTTATAATGCTCATTATTAGCAGTTTTTGAAGTAACCAAATAACTCTCAACTTAATTATTTTGTAGCTCAGTTTGAACTTCACTTCCAATGCTGCTATTTTTTATATGAAACTTTAGTTTAAAATTTTGGAATGTAAGGTTTTCATTTACTATTATCTTTGCATTTTGAGCATAAATTGGAGAAATGTTATTTTGTTTTGTTAGGTATTTATTTTTTATTACAAATTTTTAATGTATATCTAAGAATTGCTATCATCTTGTAACTTAAGATTTTCTGTCGCATATATTGAATGGGATTACTAAAAGAAATGTTACCACTTCAATGCTTCAGTTTTATTTTTTGTGAGGTTTTTGAACTTCTTTGGCACATCTGGTTTACCAGGGCTAATAAATATTTTCCACTACCCCTTGCAGAAACATTATTTTTGAGATGCACTTTTTTCATTTTCTCTATTTTTCCTCAATATCAAATAGCATATGGACTACTGCTTTGTAATTGATTCATCTGAAAATATTAAGAAAAACTTTGGTTCAAAAAGCATTTAAAATGTAATTGTTTAACAAATTAATTGTTAATAACAAATTGTGAATTGACGAATTTTTAATACATTATTGTAAATTGATTAAATTCTTTGGGAGAAACCTAGACTGTCTATCATATAATTATAATTATTAGAAGTACAAATTTTATGCTAAATCCAACTTTTACTTACTCCTTTGATTGTTTAATATTGCTTATCATAAAAAAATTCATTAGTGATTTTAATGTATTCTACTAGAAAATTTATGATAAGTATTGATTCAAAATATATAAACATATTTTAATTGTTAATAACAATAGGTTAATAATAAATTGTTATTAACAAATTATTTGTTAAAACAATTAGTTACTTTACGAAATTTTAATACATAATTGCAAATATGAACAAATTCCTTTATATATTAAAAAATAAATATATGGTAAGAGGTAATATAAAAAAGATACATTTCATTCCTGACTCCCCAAATGGAATGCACTTCTGGTCTCTTGCTTCCCCCAGTCAAGAGGTTAATAAAAGATATGTTACCATTTTTAATGTTAGTGTTTTTTTTTGCAGCTTGGAAATGTTGGTTACAGATCCCAAGAATACATCTGTGCATCACGTACTCAACATTCCATTTCAGTAGTTCATCAATTTAAATTAAAGAATTTTCTTGGAATGAACAAAAGGAGATCAAAAATCCCATGCGAAAATGCAATGGAGATAAATTGCAAAAGTGCCAAAAGGAGTGTAATTGCTTTGCAATGCTGGATTTTCATTTGCTATTACAGGTTTTGAAGATAATTAATTTCATTTTATGATGCTAGGTTTTCATTTGCTGTTACGTTGCTGTAATGTTTTCTCTTATTTTCTGTTAAACTGCATTATTTATGATAAAAAATTGAATTATTTAGGTTGAATGGGAACTGTACTCCCATAATAACATTGCATCTTATGGGAAAATAGGACTTGCACTTCACGAATTTGCATTTCGCGTCAGTTTTATGGAACTAATTATTTGCGAAGTTCAAAAAGGTGGTGTAATATCAAAATTTGACTAGCTTATGATTATAACATAAGCAAACTGAATTAAAGTGAATGCTTTGATGATAGCATGAGATTCTCTTATTTGAATATGTTTAACAAAATTTATTATTGATTAATGTCTCAAAATTACAATAAATAACATCATTCAAGATTTTACCAACATCTTTGCATATAGTTAAAAAATTTATATGTTTCTTCCACTATTTGCTTGAATAATTAGATTTATGTTTGACCAAGAGTTATTTTCAGCATTCATTCAACTCAATGCAAATATGAGCAAGATATGCTCTACTGTACATTGATATGTTGACTACAGATTGGAGATCAAGTATGGCAGTGCAATGCTGCTGTACATGGTATGACAATAGTACAGAAAGAGTTAAGAGAGGGTATGAGTTACTGCTATTCTTGTACAGCAATAATAAATATGAATGCCAGTTACTAATTATGATTTTTTGAGATACATGTTTGTAATGATGCAGTGATTATTGATTTATTTTTTGTTATTTTTTATTTCTGTAAGTCAAGGTAAAGCTTTTTACGTGGCCATGCATTCTAAGTTATAGTCAACTAAATGCTAATGGAATGGAACCTTGCCAAACCATAGCGTGCGTAGTTTAAAAATCTGAATAAAATTAAATTTGCATGGTAATACAAGTAAATGACAATAAATGAAGATCACTCACCCTCTTCCTCTACAACCCAATCTCTTGTCTATATCTCTTTGGAGCAAGCCTTCCAGTAACGACCGCAGCTCTTTAGAAAATGCTTCAGGTAGTTCTACATTCTGTAACAATTAAGATGTTAAAGATTGTTATAATTATTGTTTTTAAAATATGGAGGACCTATAATATCTATACTCATGTGACTCACTTAAAAGTGCAGATACATAAACTTCAATGGATTATTTTAAAAGTTATTTTGTTTTCAATAAGGATTTAACTGTGATTGTTGTAAAATAACATCTTCTAGTTTGACAAGAAAATTTACAATAAAAATACTTAAAAAGCCAAAGAAAAAATGCATCTTGGATGATAAAAGATTAAAACAAAAATGTATCATTAAATCCAAGTTTAAAAACTACTAACATGTTCATAGAAATAATTTAAGTAACCAATAGATAGCAAGCACAAAACATTAATGTGAGAATCCCTTTTAGAGACATAAATATTGATTATAAAAGAGAGCATGCACAGCATGGAGATTATGAACACCAAGAAGAATCAGAAAATTTGCAACCTTTTTAATACTTAACAGTTCATACTACTATGAAGAGAGATGCAATCTCAAACTCCTTGAAATAAAGGGGCAATACTTAGGTTATATAGGTATCATACATTGATCATTCATAGACAAAAGTTGCTGTAAAAGTGAGAATCACTCAGAATGGCATATGCTGTTGCACAAACTTTATAGGTTAAATATTCCTCAAGCAGTACATTATACGTAAATACTTGCTTTTACTATTCATAAATTCAATTTTAAATTTATTAATAATCTCTAGGGACCTCTAGAGTAATGAGATATAAGTATTCATCATGAATATAAATATGACAGCAGAACCTCATTAAAATATTTCAAGATAAAATACTCATTTTAGATTGACATAATTTATTATATCTCTTTAATTAATAATAAGACAACACTATGGAAAAAAGGTTTCAATGTTATATGTAAGCTTTGGTGATCTCAATAATACATTAAGCCTCTTCCATCAAATCATCACATTTACTTTGAGTGGTAAAATTACAACTCATATTAGCAAGCTGACTGGTAACATTACAAGCCCTAAAATTTTTTACCTTTCCTATACTGCATAAATTTTCATCACAATGTTACTGTTTGTGAAATAGTGAAATAAAGAATACAATAAATCCACTAATTTACTGAAAAACATTGCTTTTGTTACAAGGTTGTTCAGGATAAATATTGTCCAAATTTGTATACAATAAATGTATGCTTCTATGAAAAACAAATGTGTACTCATTAGGAAAACATACAAATGAGATTTTACAGTAATTTTTACAAGTAAAAATTAAATGATGACATTTGAATATGAGTACAGTAAATCATCAACATTTGTGGAGGTTAAGTTCCTGGAAATCACTGTGAAAATAAAATTTACAAATGTTACAACCAAAAGTTTATGGGAAAAGGGAATAAGGTGACCACTGACAGAGAACCAGATGTAGGTATGTGATAATAAAAAAGTTTAAAAATCAATTAATTTTTTAGTTATGAAAAATATAATTCAGAAGTTAATTAGGATAACTACTGGGAATGATAATAAAAAGAGAGAAACTATATTGAAGCACTTGCATAAAACTGTTTTGATATACTGGTGAGAGACGACCGATTATTGCAATGCAACATTCAGATCCAACATGTTCCAAGATATGAGCAAAAGAAGACCTAAGCCAGCTGGAAAAACACTTTTCCATGGCAATCCTATTAAATACACTTCCAGGCGATATATGAAATAATATTTGTTAAGTTTTTACCTGAATGCAGTCACAGAAAAATTTCAAGTCAAAAGAGAAATAACAAGTTAAAACAGAGCTGCAAAAGCAGATTTCAAAAGCGATTTTTTTTTTAGAATGTTCACATTCTTTTTTGGAATCTTCAACCTCCTCTCCCTCCAAAACACAGAACTCAATATCAATCAGAAGTTATTTAAAACATACCTCACTGAAGTTAAGCAGCTGTGATATGATCTTTACCCCTTTTAAAAAGTAAATTGAATGCATTTATGCTTCGCTGTTAATACTATAGCAGGATAAACAAAACAAAACTTTACGATAGTAATGGAATTGTATAGATAGTTCACAAGGGTTTTTTAAAAATTCAGCTAAAAGGCAAACGGCCAGGTAGACAGACCCCAAAATCAATTCACCAGCAGAAACTATTCTAAAAATCTTAGCATCCCAGCTCTTCTCATTGTTTCAAAATTGTGCACATGGACAAAGTAAAAACATAAATGATTTTAAAAGCGCTAAAAAGATAAAGTTTGCCTAAAAATAAGATTGTTTTCACATTAAAAAACACAAATGGAAAGAATATATTGAGAAAATAAAACAACTCCACTGCTTAAATATTGAATGCAACAACTTAACCATGATGCTGTGGGTTAAATCTGTGAATAGTCAAGTTTATATGTTATGAATGTTAAATTGGTGTACATGGGTACCACTCATTAATATTTGAACACACATGTCAAAACCACAAATGTTGAAGGTTTACAGTAGTTAATGCATAGATATTAATTAAAACATATTCTTCTCAGATAATCAACCTCTGATAGAAATTTCTTTTTAGGGATAAATAAATAATTGAATATGCATCAACTGAAAAGGTAACTTAAAAATGTTGTAAATCAGCCATGCAATGCAATTTTTTATGAATTTTCTCTTTATGCCCAGTGTTAAAGTTTTATATTTTAAATTTTGTCATTTTTGTGATTAACTAATATAACATTTTAGGGTGGCAAACAATCTATTTAACCCATCAGCGTACGTCTGCTAGACGGCCTCGGTAAAAGTGCCCAGACTCTAACTAACCATTGGATAGACAGGTGAGTCTGCAATTTTGTTAGTCAATTTTAAAGTCGCTACATGGTCTAACATTCCCTCTTATCAGTTAGTGCAATAAACAAAATAATCTGAGTTTCTGACTTTGATCAAATTTTTGCATTGTAAAAAATAGTACGCCTCTGGGTTAATGATTTAGGGAAAAATAAGAATGAACAAAAATTAAGAAGAGCTTTAACAAATCTCATTAAACGTTCTACTAGCAAACATAATCATTAATTATCATAATTTTCTTTCATTACAAACTTTGGTAAAGGAGCAAACCGTGAGTACTTCAAATTGGTATTATGATGATGCTCACGATGGAACACTAAATAGATTCACTACCCCTTCTTACCCAACATGGAAGATGAAATGCAGTTTTATGGGAGCAGTAAATAGTCAATAAAAAATACAACCAAATGAAAAGATGAGCATGCAGCATAGCGAATTATTCAAATTAAATCTTTTTTTAATTTTAGAAAACTGATCCGAGGATTAGGATTGGTTAATTTCGAAATAAAGGCCAAATTATCTCAAGTCAGCTCTAGATAATGAATAAGGAGTCAGACAATAGGCAATTTCAACTAAAGAGTATGGAAAGTTATAGGTGGCCAGTCTCAGAAAGATTAGGAAAATGTGGGATTTATCTTGCAGGACTATCCTAATATGAAGGCCACATTAGCTGAAGTTCAGGCTTTTAAAGAAAAATATTAAGTAATTTCTCACCGACGTCTGTATCCAACGAGAATGATTGCATGGATGATATAAGGATGAATGATTAATGATAATGAGTGATAGCAATGAATTTCAGACATGAAAAATGTCCTTCACAAAGATGGGATCAAACCAATGACCTTATGGTTAAGAGGTGGATGGGTTTTCCAGCCATCAACCACAGGAGCTGGTTTTAAAATGTGTTTTAACTTTCACAAACCAAGGCAACCTTCTTTGACCATAATATGGGCAGAAACTTGACAGTGAGATAAAATTAGTGAACTAAGATTCTACTGTATGACTGACAAATCTCTTAAATTCAGGAGGGAAGATTTTGGATTGCCTTAAAAATCTCTCCATTATATTTTATTTAAATATTACTATTTAAATATTCAATGACAAAAACAGTGAACAAAAACAAAAAAATCCTGTAAGAATTTGTGATGGGCAGGATGAGAAGCATTACTTTGTTATTGGAGGAAGTTATTTCTCTTCCATAAAAATAAAAGCAAAAATATAATGTTCTGTTCAGATTCTATTTGCATTATACATAACCAAATATTTCAAAACTTATCTTAAAATGTTTTGCATGAAAAGTTAACACAGCAGCATTAATGAATAACTTGATATGGTAATTAAATACATGTACACAAATTTGCACATGTCAGTTGTGGCTCATAGTGTCAAACTACACATTCAAGAATCAATTATCTGACCCAGATCAGTGTAAACAATTTTGTCTGTGACAAATTTTCCAAAATTAAGTATCCTGCCCATCAACTACTATTTAAAAATCTTTCAATAGCAGTATATTAATTTAAAATGCATGACTACATAACCACCACAACAAAATGGAATTGAACGCTATATTTCATGCATGATAGCTATATTATTGATGTATTTAGTTACCATTGTGAGGGTCATGCGATCAATTTCATGTTTGTCCTTTGTCTTGTGCTGCCTGAAGGGAGAATGGCCCTTTAAAAGCTTATACAACATACATCCAAAAGAGAACCAGTCTGCACTGGCATCGTATGCCGTTCCTTTTGACAGCACTTCGGGTGCCATGTATCCATGCGTACCTCTGCAAAGAATTTATACAGCATTAAAAATAAAAAATAACAAGCTATTTAAATTAGCTAAACGACAATTGAATTTCATTTCTGAAAGTAACAAATTAGAATTCTAAATTGGAAACCTAAAGTAAAGCAATGAATCATGAAAATGAATTAGTGATTGTCTCTTCATTACTTGAAATAACATTAAATCACCTTACACATGAAAATTTTAAGGTTTTGTGACAAGAATGTTTGGCGATAATGCCTTTCATTACTTGAAAATCACTCATTCTTATTATCATTGATATTTTAGTTATACTATGATAAAATGGTATGAAATAAAAATACCTCGACAACAGAGCATTTTTATTATGAATTAATGTTTCTCATTATTTTCATAACCCAATGCAAAATAATAAAATATAAATCAGTCAATAAAATGTTAACAACACCAACCAATGTTTCTTAAATAAGAGTACTCACACACTGGCATGTGGTTTTTTCTTCGAGAAATCACATGCAAGTCCCAAGTCAGATATCCGAACATGGCCATGTTCGTCAAGGAGAATATTTGCTGGTTTTAAATCCCGGTAAACAATGTAACGGCGATGCATGTGTTCCAGGCCTTGAATATTGCATAATATTATAATTAAACAAAAAAAACATCAGGAAAGAAAAATAACTTCCCATTTATATTTGTCCTAAATTAACCTTAGATTGAAGACATGATATAAAGTAAATGTGTTATGCCAGTAAAACCCTATTAAAAGATGCTTCATGAAGATAAAATAACACATCGAGGGAAATTAGTTTAACTGAAATTTCTGTGACATTATAGGTCTATACAGTTGAAGCAATGAATCATAAGTTTCAACTTGTTCTCCATGAATTTGCTAATTATATGCTATTATATCATGATAAATTTATACATAGTCAAGTAAAATTTAAATTGTATATAGACAATAAATTCCTCTCTAATCCAAAGTTTATTGGCTACATATACATATTTTAAAATAAAATAAAGCACTTGTTTGAAGATATGGAATCATTGATTCCGAGTGCATTCAAATTGAGGTATATCACTAGAAAAAGCAATATTTTTATGGTAAAAATAGCCTGATTTTATCATAAAATTTTCCTTTTTTAGTTACTCAAAGCATTCAACAACTTCAAATAATGGATGACAAACTTATGATAAATATTTAGATGTCATGCATTATCCAAGAAAAATTTTATAAGAAAATACTGTATTTACCCAAAAGGAAGACGACCTTGAATTTAAGACGACCCCTAAAAAAATTAGGTTCACTTACAAAAAAAACTTTTACGAATATGTATAACAAGTTAACATTAAGAGGATGAAAAAAAAGTAAATTTACTACTTACGTCTCCCTCTCCTCCGTTTCCTTCCCTTATTCTTGCTGTCCTGTTCATTCATCACAACTTATTCAAATTCAAACAAGTCGTGTTCCATACTGTCCATGGAATTTGAAATGCAGAATTTCTTGAACCCTCTTGAGATACTATTGGGATCTATTTTTTCTATGCTGCAATGATCCAATTACAGAAAAGTGGTATACTGGGCTTCTTAATTTTTCTTGTAGGAGTTAATGTATGGTCCCACGCCAAAAGCCATTCTGAATAAAATGACTTTATGTAATCCTTAAAGGGCTTTATCACTACAACATCTAGCACTTGAATTTGTGATGTCATACCTCCTGGTATAACTACAAGGTCAGTATTCATACAATGAAGGGGATTTTGAACTTCCTCTGTAAGGTGGCCTTTGAACGCATCTAAGACGAGCATTGCTCTCTGGCTTAAAAGTGCCCCAGGTCATCTATTCCTCACTATGCTTAGTCAGTCCTTCATTAAATCAGCTGACATCCATCTTTGGCCTTGACATTTAACAATTATTCCATTTGGTAGTACTTCCTTAGGCACTGTTTTGCATTTTAAAATAACATACGGCAGCAACTTTGTTCCGTCTGCTAATACAGTCAGCATTACAGTAATGCGCAGTTTTTCATTCCTGGAAGTTTTTATGATGACATTTTTTGTACCTTTTTTGTTGACTGTGTAATTGAATGACATGTTGAAGTAAATGGGTGTCTCATCTGCATTACCCATTTGGCTCAGAAGGTAATTTTGACTTTTCTGGAACCGAATTACATGCCTCTGGGAAGTTATTAGTTTGTCCATGAAGTCAGAAGGTAGACGCTGGCAAAGTGAAGTTCTCTGTTGCAGGCTAAAACCATTACGACATGTCATACACACACACCATCCATTACTAGCCTTAAATTCTTGGTGTGGAATGTTTTGCGATCATGCTAATTCTTGGGCTTTCAATTTAATAATATCCCGCATCACTGTATTCTTTGAATATGCACAAAGTTTGCAATTTCCTCTTCTAATGTATGAAATCAGCCTCAATTTGGTCCACGAAATCAGCCTCATTTTGGTCCACTAAATCATCTCCGTGTTGAGTTAGCACCTTCAAGTTTCTCTTTTGCTTGCTTCAACTTTCGCACATTGGCTTCAGTCACATTGTATTTCCTTCCTGCTGCACAATTATTTGTTTCTTCAGCATAGCGCACCACCATTAACTTAAAATTTCTGTCATAACTTCTTCTAACTCCTTTCGATACATTCCCCCCTACCGCAGTTCCATTTTTCTCTACGCGATCTGCCATTTGTTTGGGGTATCTTATTAAAAAATATAAATAATAACTTGTCACTATTTCACTTTAAAACTCAGCAAAGCATGTACTACTCAAGTACTCTCGTAAATTTTCTACTCTGAAACTCACATCCACTTTACATCTGCCGTTGGTATACCAAATGCAAAGCATCATGTTTAAATTGTAGTAGATATGTTTAAATTGTATGTCTTGTTTACATTGTATTACTAGACACTTTAATTGGTGCCTACATGACATTGTGTTTCATATTACGAACGGATCCGCCCAGCTGTAGTCATTTTTTTTCAACTTGTCATGCGATTACCTACCCAGCTCTAATCACTTCCCTACCACCGAAGTGGAACCATTGGTCTGTAGGAGCAATTTTCAGAAATTTGACCTTAAATTTTTAAAGTATTGTAGTAATTAATTAAATACGATGTATTCATTTATGCAATAACAAATATTTTAACGGACATATACTTGACATCTGGGTGTTTCATGGTGCATTTAAAATCCTCATACTCATACTCTAAGACGATACCTAATATTTTTAATGGCAATTATGTGAAAAAACCTCGTCTTCCTTTCGGGTAAATACGGTATATGTAAGTCAAAGTTAAAATAAATTTAAGAAGAATGGAAAGGTGTACTCCATGTCGGAATATACAGTTTCCAAAGATGTTTTTTATGACTTATGTTATATCAAAAAAATAAATACTAATGGCTGTCTCATATCCAAGCACTGCAAAATGATATATCAGAAGCAATGTCAAGAAAATATTGAATTTGCGATTTATTGATTTATTTTATAATTAGTAAATAATAAAACAATAAAAAAATATTTAAAACATACCTCACCTTTACATTCATGTTCATTACTTCATCATAAATTATCCATTTCTTTTCTCTTACAAAAGCTGTGTGCAGTGTCATAACTAGGGTATGGTGAAGATGGCATTAGTGCCTCTTGAAAAAGGCATCAAACGTTCTCGCAAAAATTGCCAAAAGTTAATTTTCCCATATATAAATATTAATTTAACACTAAGATGATACAGTAATTTTTAATAAAAATGCTATCATTATTTACTGGAAAGCAGGAAAAATAATATTTGACATAACTAAGGAGTTTCTTAAAATTTTACCATAGGAGCCATATCTGCTAGCTACATCTTTGACTTCATTGCTACTTTCGCAAAGAAAACCGAGATGATTTTGCTTAAAAAAGAATTATCAAGCTTGTTTTGTGATTGGAATACAGCTGATAAATTAGATAGCTCTGAAAGGCTGGGGATTATGCATTTCAGATCCAAGGCAGCCATCAACAGTGATGATTCACTGATACTATTGGTGAGTAACCATTGAGGACAGCTGTTCTGTAGCCGAAATGCACATCTCATTTTTCAAACCTTTTTCCTATCCATTGGAGTTCCCTAATTTACCTATTGACAGAGCCATGCCATGGGGGCGTGCAGAGCATGCATCATACACACATGTGCTTAGTTCAGAGGACGCAAATTGCCAACGTTAATTTTACTATATTAAATGGTTATATAACTTTTTTCTTGTATTCAACTTATTTTTGTCCTAAATTTCTTGATAAAAAGTGCTAATGAAGGATGGAAGTATATTCTTTGTTTTGTTATTAGTTGTCAAAGAAATATTTTTAAAATCTTTAAGAGAGGCTACAAAAAATGTATGGATACAGACACTTGAAGGCTTCAGAGTGGCATTGCCAATTGAGATTGCTTGCCACAGGTGCCAATTTCTCTAGTTAAGGCACTGGTTGTGTGTATACACAAGGAAAATAGATGTATTTAAGTTGGATAATCGATTTACTTTCATTTACTATATGCCATTGGCACACAAGGAAAATCAACCTATTTCAACTAGATCTTGTTTACTTCAGTTGCTATGAAGAGCATTTTCATTGACAACAATTAAAAAACATAGAGAAAGTTCAAAGTGATTTATGATTTTCTCATTTGATTTTATTGAAAAAGGCAACTTTTTCGATAAAAATGTACTGGACAAAATATAATCTATTTGACTAGTTTTACAAATTTTGTTTGATGACATTTTTGATATAAGTAATATTTTATGAGATATGACTGAAAGTTCATTATTGTAATCAGTAAAGTGACACTCCTGATTAGGCTATGTGAACCATTTATATAATTTTCTTTGCTCTCAAGTCCTAAATACCATATTTCACGAACATCTGCCCAGTAGTTTCAGAGATGAAACATGCGAACAGATGGACAGAGATGTGTGCTACAATTGCTTTGCTTGGTAAAAAATGCCTAAAAACATACCTAGAATAACTTCTGCTGCATAAAACTTCATTTCGGGCTCATTGAACACACCATGTTGAGATAGATGGTAGTGTAGGTCACCACCATTCATCAGGTCGAGAATGAAACAAAGCTTGTCTGGAGTATGGAAAGCATAGGTCATGCAAACAATGAAGGGGCAATCCACCTGTATGAGATAGATAAATATAAGATTAGGGCCTCTGTCAAAATAACAAAGTTATGTAGATACTACAATTAAAAATCAAATAAACAAAAGACAATTACATAGGAAGTTATGTAGCTACAATAAAAGATTGCTGACACATATACCAGATTTTATTGCATTCAAGCTGAATGTTATTACAAATTACATATATTTTTCAATACGGTGATTGGAAATTAAAGAGAGTCTGAATAGATATGACACTCAGGTGCCATCAATTAAAGCCATAGTCATCTACATTGGGAATTGCTTTCACAACCAGAATTAGTTTATAGGTAAGCATCATCATTAATTATTTTCCTGCACATGTCACTTCAGAAAGAATCAAAACAGGCACAAGATACTTTAAATGAGTACAATAGCGAAATTTCTTGCCATTTTAAGTGCTTCCTTTTGATGCATGATGAAGAATTATTAAAAGCTCTTTCTTCAAATGTGGAATTTTTAAATATTACAATAACTTTTCCAGTTGTGTAAATTATAATTTTACTCTAGAAACGTACTTGTGTTCAATCTTCCATATCAAAATCAAATGATAAGTTGTATAACAAGATAAATCATGCTTTAGTTTTCAGTTAAAAATGGCACATCCTTAATCAATAGCCTACTTTTACAATAAAAATTTCCTTGTATATTTTATCTGTAATGCTGGTTCAGTCATTTGCTAAGCAAAACTCATTCTCAAAGTGATCAATACATTTCTTAAGCCTTCATAAAAGACTTGGGAAGAAAATGGTGAAAGGAATATATCAGTCACATTTTCAGTAAAGCTACCTTGGCTGTTATCCTAATAAACTGCGATCAATTTCTCAATTTACTTGAAATCTCTTAACTGTGACTGAATTTACAATCTATGTACATCAGAGAAATGTAGCATCTTCATAGTGAAATATTACAAAATCCTCATATTTATCTGTTTTGCAGCAAAACTTTTCTGGAGAAAAATATAAGCCACCCACTCATTTCAGAAAAGAAGAATTAGTACAAAAAAGTGCAGCTTAAATGTTAATAACTATGGTATTATAAAAGGGAAAATAAAGTTGCACTACAAAAGTTGGACAGAGAAAATTTATCAATATATGTAAAGTATATCATAATATATTGCCATGCAACAAAAATTTTATACTTAAAAAAATCAGTCTAGAATCAATGGTATATCATATAGCAGTGATGCAAAAATTATAGTGATGTATTGCTAAAAATTCTTAGAGAACTAAGACATGATAAGGCAATCATAATTTTGAAATGCAAATCATTACCTAATTGCAGTAAAAATTTGGAGTGGTATAATGATAAGTTAAGCTTGAATATCTAAATTAACACTCTTATACAATTTAGAATAATAACTATTTAATTGATCTTAGTGATTAAAATTAACCTAAGGAATTTATTTATTAAATAATAATTACTTAAAATGAAATGAAAAGGAGGATCATACTAATTTATTCAGTTCAACAAATTTACATTGCTTATTTACGAAGCGTGACCCAAAAGTTCCTGGACTGATGATTACAAAATCATGGGTATGAAATTAAAAGATTTTTAACTATGTCCCTAATCAAAACAGTCTCCTTATCAAATCATACACATCTCTAAATGGTGTTGCCCTGCCTGGAAACATTTTTACAACTCCTGTTTTGTAATTTTCCTTAGAGTTGGCCTTGTTTATTATTTGATTTGTTACTCTGATTAAAGTTATCATCCTATCAAAGAATTTTTAATTTAGCAGAACATGAGGAAGTTACATGGAGTGCAGTAGGATGAGTATGGCATAGGATCTAGCAGACTGATTTTAAGTTTTGCTGAAAATTCCTTTACTCTGTGATAGTGAGTTGTGAAGAATCCAGCAATTCAGCCGAAGATTTGGCCTCTTCCTACAAACTGCATTTCTCTGATAGTGAAGGACCTCCAAATAGAATGTTTTGTTCACTCTTCGACCCTCTAAATCAGGTGTGTGCAACCTTATCATGAGGCGGGCTGCATTTGTAGATGCAAGTGCTTTGGCAGGCCATATTAGAGGTTGCGGGAGCCTTGGTAGGACAGATTAGTTTACATGTAAACTTATTCTAGAGATCATATGTGATTTTTAAAATGAAAATAAAGTCTAAACAATTTTTTAGTGTTAAATCTGCACTAGATAAGGTTCTATGACTGCAATTTTAATTAAAGTATATGAAATTGTCTGTATTAAATATCAACAGCTCATTGTTAAGACAAAGTCCACACAAAAGCATCAGTTCGGAAACTTTTGGATCATAACTTTGAAGAGAGGGTTTGATAGAAAAAAGGTTTGACAAATATAGAAACAAGAAATACTCATGCTTCATCAACCAAAAAAAAACAAAGACGGTCTCAAATTTTAATCAGTTATAATAATTTTACTACTTTCTCAAGGACAGCAAAAAATAATAGGAGTCTTTATTTTTATATACTTGCACGATCATTGATTTGAAAACCTTGTAATTATTCTTCTCAGCATTTCCAAAGTTATCTCATTGCAGGGAGAGATTGGGGAGGAGATATAATGGGCACTTAGCAGTTAGTTCAGGGTGTTGAGCATCGCTGGAGACAAACTCATTACTCACCCCCGTACTGACCAAAGAGAGCATAATCCTCTCATTAAGAGCAAGTGTTTCGCCCTGCTTCATTTTAATTCTCTTCTTATCCAAGCACTTCATGGCATACATTTTGCCTGTGTCAGCTTTCCGGCAGCCGTAAACTTCTCCAAAACCACCTCGTCCGATAATCCGATGCACGCTGAAGTCATTCATTGTCAACTAGAAATAGTAAATAAGAAATCAAAAGTTGAAATCATAGATGAAACTTGATGTTTCAAAGCTTGAAACATCATGTTGCAGAAATATTCAATACATAGCCATAGTTTTCCCTCTGTTTTCTACTCTATTATCATGCCATGCTAAAAATGCATCATCAAAGGATCATTTTACAATTGATATTTATGAAAACATGCATAAAAAGATCATTTTGTTTCAATATAAATTCTCTAAGACATTAATCAATGTATAGAAAAGTTAAAAAATTGAGTTTAATCACTATACTATTTCATAATAACACTCATGTTTTGAAATTAAAAACAAAATTTTTTTACCTTTCTGTAATAAAATAATTTAGTTTCCTGTAAAATATTTTGTATATCAAGTTTTTCTTACCAAACTAAGAAATCTAATAATAATAATCAGCAAACAGTAAAATATTTATAAAAATTTGGAGTAAATCAACATTTACTTCCTAATTACTTCATAAATATTCACTTACTCAAATGCAACCTATATCACAAGTACCAATTCAAACAGCATTTTCTTGTACTTTCAGCTGAAAGCTAAAATTAGTAAATGCATGTGTAACTGAGTCAAAAAATAGAAAATCGTAATGATTATATGGTTGAACAATATGAGTTCTCTCGAGGTAAAACAATTCGGAGGTAAAATAGTCCCCCAATCGGATCTCAGTGCGGGGACTGCCTTGAGGAAAACACGAAAGTAATTTACGAATAGGGACTTGGAACGTAAGAACTATGAGAAAAGCAGGAAAGCTAGAGAACTTGAAAGAAGAAATGAGAAGAAATAGAGTTGACATTATAGGACTAAGAGAAACTAGATGGGAGGGAAAAGGACAGTTCGACTCGGAAGAATTCACGGTAGTTTATTCTGGAGGAATTAGTGGGGAAAGGGGAGTAGCTCTGGTACTTAGGAAAGATATGATGAAAAAGATAATTTCATATTTGTAGCTTAAAATTATGGCTGGAAAACCTTTTCCAGTGATATTATGGGGATAACATATTATTTATTATTGATTTTCACTAACAGGATCCCTCCTGTTATCTCACATTACTTCTGATGTGAACCCTAACGTGACCCATGGAAGAATTTTTATCTGCTAATCCAGCCTGCCTAAGAAGCTGCAACTGCTTATACAGCCAGCCATGTAAAAAGTTCACCCACCCCTGTTGTAAGCTAACTTCAAGCGCAGAGCCCCATAGATGCGGGACCCGCTTAGGCACAGGGCCCTGAGGGCGACTGCCCTCCCAGCCCCCCTATAAAGATGACCCTGGATTGATGTATTTTTATTAAATTTGCATAATTTGCTTGGTGACATTTTGTAGCAATGTGTCCAAATAGAAGTGTTAGTAATGGCCTTCTTCTCAAAGTCCCCCCACCAGTTATTAAAATCGTCTTAATCCCCATGAAACATTACAAGCTTTGTGAGTTGTGCAGAAAGGAAGATCTGACAAGTGCCCTATTTATAAACTTGACATTATTCTGTACTTTTGGGATAACTTGAGTTTAACAACTCCCTATTTTATTGCCGTTTGTATCCAGTGTTATCAATCCAGCAAATTCATAGCATGATATAGCAACATTAGGCTCGATCTAGCACCTAAAATAATACTATAGCAAGCATTTACAAAACTAACAAATAAATTTAACAATCTAGCTAATTCTACTTATTGGCTAAAATTACGGCATCTGCATTCATACTAAAGACAAAAAATTGAATAATGAGAATGAATAACATAATTAAGCAGAATATTCTTTTCGTTTGTCTTACTTTTTATTTTATTGTTTTCTTTTTGCAATTTGAGCAATTAACTACAACACTGGAACAGCGGATGTCATTTATGGGAATAGTGGTATTGTTGGCCATAAGGATAAAGGAGGAGAGAGAGCACTTGTGTGAAATAAAGTGGGGATCAGGGAAGAAAGTTCTCATCAGAAAGAATGGCTTACTTACTCTATTATATATGCATGTCGTCTATATTTCTATTACTAAAATTTGCTGGAGCAACAATGACCTAACATCATATTCGGAAAAGATTTTGTCACAAGATAACAGCCATATTTTCAAAAGTCCCAAAATTTTATTTTTGCTGCATGTTTCGCATTAAACGTAAGTTACGAAACAATCTATGGCCTAATGTAACAGGTTTTCCAACTCAGATGCAGAGATCAATATTGTTTATTCTCTAGCAAATTTCTAGTGACCAACAAGTTGTGATCTAGCAACTTACTGAAAAAAATAATTGGCAACTGTTTGTATCAACTGTAGCTTGATTGAGTGGTTATCCTTCTTTGGGCCTAATGAAACTCGCAGTTCAATAAAACAACAAAATAAATGTTTTATTTACCTCTATTATGTTAGATTTTTAATTAATTATAACTGGTGCAAGAAATAATTTGTTTGTTCCATTTTTTTCTAGCATTGTCAACTCATGAAGACACATTTACAGAAGTGTTCATGACTCTCTCTAAACTTTCTAGTAAAAACTCATTGCTCTCTATAAATTGTACTACATTTTGCAGGATTGGTAGTACATAGTTATTTTCTCTTGTCTCTAAATGTACTATTGTGAAATATAGCATTTTCCGATTTATGCCATTTCTGTGTCAATAGTAATTTTATATTGATTTATATTTATATATGTTCTAATACCATTCATATCATATGAAGTACCATAAAGTTCCATAAAATACAGTAGTTAACATCTTTTTGTGTTTCAAGAGAATTTTGAACCCCAGGTTTTGGAACCAATTATATTGTATAACATGGGTTCTTATGGGAAGTATTGATTCATGTAATGTTGTTTCACTCTATGTCACAATTTTCTGGAATGAAATAATGTCGTTAATCGAGGACACACTGTATACTGGAATTAGTAAGTGATTCAAAACTCTTTTACGTAATTTCTGATTTCAATTTTTAAACCATTAAAAAGTCTTTGATTCAAAGCAAATGGAATTTTTGCCTATTGGCAGTGAAGATGATCAACTCTATGAAGAAAGTAAAGATTTATGTGAAAATGCCAATAGTGATGACTTTAGCAGTAGTGATGATGATTTTATAAACTCCTACGATTAATAAACTTTGCTTGATTATTTTGGCTTATAGCAATCATGTTTTTGTTCCTGTAAATTACATAAGATTAAATACATACATTAATTTTTTTCTGAATTTCCGGTTTCAAAATTGGAGTGCATCTAATGCCCCCAGAAATAGATATAGATAGATATAGTACATCTTTATTTGGGTGAGATTGAGACAAATTAATAAATATAATAATGGGCAGTGTAAATTATTTATTAATTACTTCACTGTTAACTTTCGTGTTTTTTTCATGTTAATGTAAGCAAAATATTCAAGGAAATTCACAATACTCATTATTTTCTCTTCCGATCACTGTCCGCTAAGGCAAGGCTAATATTATCAATAATATGTAATTAATATAACAATAATATATAATTATAGATGACCATTCTTGCACGACAGTATTGTTTCATTGACTGCAATATTTAAAATATCCATTATTATATGTTTCTGTATTCATTACCTCCAAATAATAATTATACAGCATACTTTTACTGGAGAATATTACTTTATGGTGTGCTAACAGAAGGGCCGAGATGAATGCTGAATTATTTTTGGACTGGTTTAAACAAGTGCTTTGTACATGGAAGTGGAAAGGAACCTTGAGTCAAGAACCTAGCATTCAAAATCCTCCTGGTTAAGATTTGCTGTTTTGATATTCATGGCGATTTCCAGGAACATATCCCCATGAATATCGAGGGTTTACTGTATTGACAAATTTATGGGATTTCTGATCAGAAAAGCTATAAACATTAAATACCTTCTGTAACTAAAAATTTTCATTATATGCTATATCTCACCTGAATATTTAACTCCAAATTTTTCCACTGACAAAACCTTGTATATTTGTCACTGCAAAAAATTAAAACTCATTAGACAAAATAGTAATTCTTTCCCTAAACATTAAACAAAACATTTCATGAAGAGAAAATGTATAGGAAATCTAATCTTGCATATTATGAGAATCACAATGAGAATTTGAAATATCAACATTTCAGTTAATATTGTTACACAAAATGCTTCAATAGTCAACAAAGTTATGAGACAATGATATAAAATTCTTCTGCTCATGCAAGACATTCTTTTAATGTATAGTTGTTGATAATCATTAGATTCAAAAGGGAAAATATCATGTTATATGATTAAATTGATGGTTCAAATAGTGTTTGAATCCATCTCAATAGCATAGACTCACCTTTCCAAAAACTTTTTGAATGGTTCACCTCGTAGGTGATTGAAAATTTCTTCTATATAAGGCTGAAAAAGAATTTTGAATATTTATCAATTCTTATATCAACATCTTAAAAACAATTCTAAATTATGCATCATCAAAATTTATATGCTTTTATCTGAATTTTGTTATCTAAACAAACTATTCCAATTTTTATAAAATGAATCACTAACACCTGAATTAATTTAAAATAATAGAACAAGTACAAAAGATTGATACATTTTTATTATATGTACATTTTCCTGCACTACAACTCACCTCAAATAAATTAACTGGAACTTCGTTTTTCATTAAATACTTTTGTACATGCGCCACTGCTTCCTTTGAGTAGTCCTAAGAATGAGAAACAACATTACAGTTCGAGTCAAAAACAAATGCTCACCCAAAACAGCAGTCAGAGAAGGAGAGAACAAAAGGTATGCAATTTCCAGGGTTTCATATTAAAATGTATCAGTTTAAAGGTCAAAAGAAAGAAGATAATTATCATGAAGTTAATTCAAATCTTTGGAAAAGATTAACTAGTTTTCTTGATGATAAACATTTCATCATTAGGATTAGAATTATTTTCAAATAAATTATAAATAAAATACCTGTTGTATATTAAATTTATAGCAGATTTTTGAAATCTGTCAATTTTACTAATTACAAATGATTGAAAATGAACTTATATCATTTTTAAACAATGCAATCTAAATAAAAATAACACAGGCACGTTTCTTATTCAACTACTGCCAGAAAATCCGACGATTTTCATGTATAGGTGTATTGAAAGCTTATGGACCCTAAATGCACAAACTGCCACATGTTGTAGGGGAAGATGTTTAAGGGGAGGGAAAGTGAAGGGAAAATGAATTAGACCTTGGGATTCAGCTCTACATGGAGTCTCAGCAGAGAATGACGTAGAATTTTACCCTCACCTCTGCGCAGCCCCGCATTTCGAGAATAGACTCTTACAGACTAAAATGAGTTTCTGCACATGGTCCATAAACTTTCAACAGAGCTATCTATAATCAGAGTAAGAAGAAATAATCCAGAATATTTTTTTCATCAAATATTGTTTTTTTTGTTTACAGCAATAGATAATTTCTTTTAATTGTTCACTGGATTTGCTTTATAACTTCTATAATCTTTCACTTGGTAAAATATGAAGAAAACCTCAGCCAGTAACGGATGAAACATAAACATCCTGGCATTCCTAAATTCAATGCCTTCTCTGGGAGCAGAATTAATTATCGGCTTCATTCATTTATTAAATACAAGGATGTTACGGATTATTTATGACATGAAAACATGCACATAAATAAATTTCCAACAAATTTATTTTGGAATTGGTAATCAGCTTGTCAATTTGCCCATGATTTTTTTTATAAACACCGTCAAAAATATTGGTTCACTTTTCACTGTTTAGCCATGACACGATCAGGTCTATCTTGACTGGAAATTGAGTTTGTTCAATACCAGAATTGAACAAAGATGCGACACATCAAATTGAACATTAGTTTGTAGAAAAGAGTTGTCATACTCACATGCGAATGGGCTAAGAGTTCCTTCATTATGAAGTTGTCATAGATTTCCCTCGCCAATTTTCGCCTCTCTTCTGAAGACTCCAGTTTTTCGTATCGCTTGATCTGGGAACGAATGAAGAAAGAAAAAATCAAACAAATGCAGGGGAAGTATAGAAATAACTGTGTATTATCTATGATGCAATGTTGTCAAATTATTCGAGTTGAACATAAAGTTGAAGAAAAACAATAGAAATAATTATTAGATCTCTTGATTCCAGTCATGACGCACCTTTTCTGTCTGATTTTATTTTTAGAATTTATAGAAGTTGGATACTTTTTTCCTACGGCATAGGCGCTAACACATTAACGAATTTTTAGCAACAATTAACTACAGCTTACTTTGCTTGAAACTATGGGACACAAATTTTGTTTGATTAATTCAATTCTTCTTTATAGCTGACGCAAACTCATCGATTGTTCAGGTGATTTTAATTTCGTTAAAATAATAACAAATGGACAAATAAAAATCGACGCCATCTATACAAAGTGGATGAAAATATTAACAAATGCTAGTTGGATTCCTCTGGAAGCAAAACATATTGCAATAAGCTGCCATGCCGATTATAATTCACGTAGAAAAATCAACATATTTTCCAGTTACGAACATATCTTTCAGCAAATTCGACGCTTCCATAAAAATACGAAAGGTACTGAAAGAGAGGAGTCCATTTCTATTACTTTTGGGCATAACACGATACATAGATGGGATAAGCTCAGATTTAACGGCAAACAAGAATTTTGAGAGTGGCCGCTCCTTCGTAAGGTCGGGTAAGTCAAATGCCAACTCATCCAAAGGATCTGAGATCGAATAGAGCATTCGGAGGCATTTTTTGTTCATATAGTAACACGACAGTGGAATTTACATAATTTCGTCCGTTTGTTGAAGCAGAAATTCCTACCACAACGGAAACAGAGAAAATAAAGCGGGTCGGAGAGCAAATAATAATAAAAAATAACAGGAAAGGGAAGATGATCACAAACGTCCAACGTAGCGAGCTAACATACTTAAAACAAAGCTCCACCTTTCGAAAAGCCTCAAAAACGATTCAAAAATACGTGCGAAGTGACGAAAGAAAAGCGGAAATCGTCACACGTACACACAGATATATTTTCTGACGAAAATAACGGCAAAACAGGTCCAAGTTCACAGTCTGGAACGAAAAGGGGTGAAGCGCCACCCACTTTTTTTAGATGGGGCAAAACTCAGGGCTTCGAGAGAAAGTAAGCGGGACGCGGGGGTGGGAGAGAAGAGAGCGACCCATAGGTCACGTGACTAGAAGGCCATATTCTTAGGTCATGGAGCCGCAAACGGCGACCTCAGCCGAAACGGCTTATGGGAAGAAGATGCGGTGGAGGATGAAAGAGAGAAAGAGAGAGAGAGGAACCTCTCGTGCCAGGTCGTGCAGAAGAGTAGGCGATGCGTGATGCAAGATTGTGTGCCTGTTTTGGGCGGGGAGGGCGGAGAACTGGTGGGGCTGCGGTAGGTGAACTCTAGGCGAAAGATAAAAAACAAGGAACGAGATGCGGGAAAGAGAAGTACATATAAAGGAAAGACGACATAGAGGAGGCGGAGAGGATTGTGCGTCCAATAAAGAGAAATTTCAGGATGCGATAGGTTCAACGCACGCATTATCTTTAAAACAGTCTCTGTGGAATAAATATGTTTCGTCGACGCTTGCTGGAAGCAAAACGAAAAGTCGTCCATAATTTCCGCATCGGTTATCGTTTATTTCCCCATCCTACCATGAAACAAAAAAATGAAACTTTTCCCCCCTCAAATGAAACGGCTTTCCCATTCCGGATGAACTATCTGCAGCCTTTATACAAAGGGACGCCGAAAAAAACGTTTCAGTTCTATTCGATCTCTTCGTATCGAAGATTTAATTCAGCGCGCTTCCCGAATAAAGTTTAGAGAATTTTTTTAATAATAAGAGACTCGGTACGCATGAAAATTCATCCAAATTTATCACATGCAGATGCAAGTTTTTTGATGCGATAGTCCTATCTAGAGAGATATCTCGTACTGTGTTTGGGTACCAGAGATGTGTTTCACATCCTACGCAAACCAAACCTCGCGATACCGCTATATAAGGTATTTATTTATTAATTTTTATGCACCTTTTATGAAACTAAAAGCTTAAAACGCTTGATTGTGATACACTGCCTTTGCATCCGTCGGCTATCTCTCTGTACATCGCATTTTAAAGTGAAATAGTTAAATACGAACCTTGTTTAAGATATAAGCGAAGTAGGAAGCATCCAAGAAGCATACAACAGACTCTTATAATGATTCAATTACTTTTAAAATTAATTCATTACACCGCGGCTCAAATGAAATTCTAGAGACTTCTGCGGCGCAACTTACCCAAGCAAAAGACTAAGCACATACTTAAGAAAAGCAGGAGAAAACAATCGCTAAAATCAGCAGCGAAGAACATGTGACCTGGATATAAATTACACCTCGATCGACCACTCAAGTGCTAATTAGTCTTTTTATGAAAGCATTTACAGAATATGAATATTAGCGTCACAAGTGAATCATTAAAATCCCAACGCAATTCTAAGTATTTTTTTATATTTTAAATCTTTTGCTTTTTGTTGCAATGCTCATTAAGATCGTAAGATCCCGTCTTACAGTATTTAAATATAATTTAATAGGTCCACAAACTGCTCTGCCAACATTGCAATAGTCTGCTTCAATCCGAAGCGTTTATCATCGAGAGGTGATAATTAAACTTGACATTCACAGGTTTAACCGTACAGGAAAGGGCATCAATTTCGACTCCACAGAATTTCAACATTCTCCTTTAAATTTCAGGTGACATATAAGGCAATCTCGCGGATTCTGTAGAACAACACGTTGGGGACGAAAAATAAAATATACAAAAATCCATCCGCGATTTATATTTAAAAAATACGTTCCAATTTGTCGCTTCGGATTAAAGTCGTATTTTACAAACAAAAAGAGGAACGCCGAAAGGGCGTCCTTTCTTTGTTGTGAGGACGACGCGAGGAAGATATCGCCCCAAAATAAAAAAAAACAAACAGCAACGGCCCACTACCGAGCTTCGAGGCAGGCTATGAACCGATAAAAAAGTTATTCATATTTTCCCCGGAGGGGCAGGGAATAATAATGAAAAAATACGGCCATCGTACCGATTTTATTTTCGCTGGAGGCGGCATTATAGCGTTCGGCAGATCGGACGGATAAAAACCTTTCACAAAACCCCACACGGCCGTACATTGTTTCGCGGCGCTCGGGGGCTCGTCTACCGTTATGTTAAAAAAGGAAAAACAGATGAACAACGGCGAGCGCACACAAACCGTCGTTCAAAGAGAAAGAGAGAGATATATAGAAAGTGTCGGTAGAGGCTTTTATACGGCACCCAGCGCGACAAGAGTACACGTGCGCGGTGCTTCTCATTTTTTCCCCTCCATTTCGTCCGCGTTTTTCGTTCCGTGCACCGCCTCTCTTTTTCATCCGGGCTCCGGCGCCCGGAGGTGCGTTTCACGTCACGCGCGAGGACTATGGGACGCCGCTATTACGTTTACTATCCTGTCATACTCTTTGCGGAGAAGGCCGAAAGTGGAGGAGAGTATCAATAAGGGGATAAAAAGATGAGAGATGTTATAAGAGAAATGTGAGAGAAAGAATTGGGAACAACAAAACCCCCGAAGATGCAGAAATAGCATTTGAATCTAAACATCCAACCATTCACAGACCCACTGTATAGCCAACGTAAAGTTGTTAAGGAAAAACAATTTCTTACGCCCAAATTAGCTATTTATTCACTGCATACCCAACGCTTCACATCTGCTTACAAATTAAATAAAAAATTACCGGTAAGGGTGATTGGCTACATTCAGTATTTATCATGTTCCTTGCGGAGCAAATTACCAGTCCCAGAAATAAATCGAAAAAAAACTTTCTAGACTAGCGTTGAAAACCCATTCACAGAAACGGCCACAGACCTGTGGGGAATTGTCACCCTTCACCAGTCGTAGATATATTTTTTATTAGAGTGACCTTTTGAGGTCGGGAGACCCCCGAGGTTTTCAATAGCAAGTTTGGGATTTTATTTCAGGATTCTAGGGATGAAATAACGATTCGTCGAATGTAACAACTTAATAACATTTAATCTCGAAGAAGTTTTACTTATAGGTTTTAACTGGGATGCAAGTGCTGCAGAGGCAAGCCAGTCGACAGGATGGTACACGTTGTATAGACCGATTATGTATGTATGGTGGTATAAAGAGGGATAGTGGATGGCAAAAATCCCGAGGGCTTTTGGTGTATTTGGTGGCATATGATATAGGGGCGGCCGAGAGTAAGTTGGGTGACATAAGATCAAGGGACGCATGCGTATCTGGTAGTATACGCTTAAGGGGGATCAGAGTGTAATTTGGGTGGCAGAAAATCAAGGGGCAAATGCGTGCGTCGTGTGGTGTTTCAGGAGAAACCAAGTGTAAGTTGGGTGGCATAATATTAGGGGGGCACGTGTTGTAAGTTTAGTTGTATAGGTTCCAGGGGCGCATAGTGTGTAAGTTGGGTGGCATAAGACCAGGGAGCATGTGCTGTACGTGTGATAGTATACGTTTCAGGAGCACCAGAGTGTAAGATGGGTGGCATAAGACCAAGGGGCGTAGGAGTATATCTGGTGGTATAGGTTTCATGGGAATTCCGAGTGTAGGTTGGGTAGCATAAAATCATGGGGCATTTGGCGTAAGTTTGGTTGTAAACGGTGTAGGGGCGGCCGAGTGTAAGTTGGGTGGCATAAGAATAGGATCGTTTGGTGAAAGGTTGGTGGTTTATATTTCAGGGGCAAATTGGTGTAATGTGGGTAGCATAAAGTTAGGGTGACATATATTGTATGTTATAGTGTACGTTTTATGATAAGTTTCATGTAAGATAGGCGGCGTAAAATTAAGGGAATACACACATACGAGGAAACCCCAGCAGAAAAAAAACTTGCGCTGTGCTAGGCGGCAAAAGCATAATGTACTAACATTTACGCAGTACATAAAAAGTATTATATCGAAATCAAATTAGCTCAAGATACACGATAGGTTCGAGTTAATTCAAGATGTCATTCGCTGTGCATATTGCTCATTATTAATGATTTTTAACGGATTTTAAAAAAATTCGTTTATACGTTTGGTTCGTCCGTCTGTTTGTGTCTGACGCGCTAGCTCCAGAACGAAAGCAGATAGAGAGACTTCATTTTTTTCCAACTGATTCAGTATTCTCCTTCGTTTTGCACGTTTTTTGTGGAGGTTCGTCTATCTGTCACACGCACTAACTCCTAAACAGCGGCTAGAGACTTCGTTTCTTCACCAATCGATTAAGTATTGTCTCATTGTGCATGTTTTCTCGATTTGTTTGTCTGCCTGCTTAAAAAAATCCGCTTAAGCGTTCGGTTTGTCCATCTGTTCAAACCAGATGCGCATTTCTGCTACAAAGCAACTCTCTTCAAAGGTATTTCACCCAAAATAGACTCTAAAATTCTTTTAGAATTCTTTCTGCTATAAGACGAGCTCGATAATTCCTTGTTGAATTCTACGGCAAAACAAACAATCCTCGTTGCTTGGACTTCTGACCATTTCAAACGTTTCTGCACCTGTTTTGTATACTTAAATCTATGATGGTACGATAAGCCACACTATGAGCGTTGTATAGAAACTGACAAGAATATGAAAGAGCCTACTGAGCAGATACTGCATTATATATATATATATATATATATATATATATATATATATATATAGGAGAATGAAAGAGACTTCCTCAACGTACCTCTCAGACAACTTTTGTGGCTGACAATGAGATACATCGACGATGTCTTCCTCATTTGGACGCAAGGACCTGCCTCGCGCCTCTCCGTCCACCCTTCACTCTCCTTCACCCACCAATCCTATACCCCCCACATCACATTCCTGGACGTCGATCTTTACCTCCAAGACAGTAAAATCCGCACCTGTGTTCATATCAAACCCACCAACAGCCTCCAATACCACCACTTTGATAGCTGCCATCCCCTTCATACCAAAACCTCTATCCCCTATGTCCTTGCTCGACGAGGATGGAGGCTTTGTTCCGATAGAGCGTCTCTTCTACAGTATTACTACATTCTCGAGGACGCTCTTCTCAAACCTGGATAACCTCCAGACCTGGTCCGCAAACAGATCCATAGGGCGATGACGCCTACCACCAATAGATCCCATCCTCACACACCCACTATCCTTGAATCAAACCCTCCACTCACTCTAACCACACTTTTCCTTCCTGGTAACCACGAGGCCCTCAAAACAATCCTCCATGCTGCCCACCCAATTTTTACCTCTTCCTCCCACCAGTCCCTCTATACCAACCTTTTTGCCAATCCTCTCCATCCTCCGGCCCCCAATTTGAGAAATATGTTGTGAATGAAGGAACTTCCCACTTCTACCACGCCTCTTGCCTTAGGGTCTCACCCCTGCGGCAAACCTCGCTGCCTCACTTGCCCTATCCACCTATTCTCATCTTCTTTCTCGAGTACCTCCACCAACATCACCTACCCCATCACCTCTAGAAGCAACTGCACCACCCGTAACGTCATTTACCTCCTCACCTGCACCCTATGTCCCGCGTTTTACGTAGGCCTCACCAGCAATCCGTTCAAGATCCGTACAAACGGTCACCGGAATAACGTTATTCTCCCAGTTGCATTACACGCCAATGCCCACAATGTCCCCATCAATAGTTGTTACAATGTAAGGGTTATTCGCGCCTTACCCAATGATACTCCTGCCCCCCTTCTCCGACATTGGGAACTAGCCCATATACATCTTCTTGATTCTTTCTCCTCCCCTGGCCGCAACCTCCGCTAACGCTATTGGCCCTCTTACGATGTCTCCTATAGTTACATTGTAGCTATTCGCGCTTTACCTTACCACACTCCCTCCTTATTGGCTATTCACCCTTCCCACTCCCCGCCTCCTCCAATCATCAATCTTCTCACATCACCCTGTCATTCCCCGCCCAGTGTGTCACTTTCTGTTACTCTCTCTCCATCGTTGATGAAGGGCATATGCCAGAAAAGCTGACGTGTTTTTGTGTGCGTGTTTTCTGTCTCTTCGACGCCCCCAGCAGCCTGCCAACTTGGTCCTCAACTTGGTAAGTGTCCGCTGAGCTTCCTTCAACGCCTTGTTGCCACCCTCATCACTACCTTTCCTTTTCCTTAAGTTTATATATATATAGATAGAGTATATATATATATATATATATATATATATATATATATATATATATATATATATATATATATCTGAATCTTAAAGTTGCCAGTATTTAGATTTTGTACTGTATGGATTTCTAATATGCCTATTTTCACAACATTAATACTACTATATTTGCTTTTTCTGCATAAATGATACATTAACAATAAATAATACAACCTGAAACCTATTTAAAAGAATAAGCATTTTTATAATAGATAAATCATGTGGTGAATATGGCGATCCGTTCGCCACTGGTTTGTCGAAACTTGAACTCCTGTTGGAAAGCGCTTTTCTACAGTTGCCATAAAATAAAATCAGACGCGCATTTTGCATACAAAGCAGCCGAAATCAGTGGTGATTCACCTATGAGAGATTTTAAAGAAATACACATTATTTAAACCACGGAACGCCGTCATTTTTGACGCAAACAGGAACGGCATGACTTATTCATCTAGTCTAACAACAAACCACCCACTAAAAAGAAACGATATATCCCGAAATAAATAATTTAAAAAATGATGGGAGAAAAGCAGCGCAACCAAATGATTTAGCGGTCGGTAACATATTGCTGCACCACGTTAAAAGAAAGCCGTCAAACGTATCCTCCTTCAAATTATACAGCCAGTGAGAGGATATACAAACACAACGGAGAGAAAAACGCGGTGGAACTCTCGGTCGAAGATGACCGAAAATTTCTCTTTTTTAAAGAGCAACCAATACAGCACGACTTTCCCAAAGCAACAAACATGTGTAACCGAGCAACGCATCGCCTCACCCCTCCTCCAACACGCCTCCCTTTCTACGCGCTCTATTCCTTCATCCTTCCCTCTCTCCTCTCAACGACGAAAAAATGAAATGCATTTTTCAGTTCCATCTCCCTCCTATTGCACGTTGTACTTCAAACCAAAACCTCAGCTTTCCCCTTTACATCCTAATCATGTGTCTATGCTCCTTCAAAACCTCTCTTACCCTTTTTATTCCTTTCTCTCTTTGGCATTACCGGGGCACCTCGGAAATATCGCTCCGCTCACTGAATCGCACTTTCGCAACGACAGCTATTGTTCCTTGACGCCTCTCTCCGTGTGCCGCGTCCCTTTCCCACGGGGAAAAAATATGCAAATCTGAATATTTTAGTATGTACGCTCGCGCATGCACAACGACTTCCTCGGATTATCTACGCGACTCAGTATTTCCCCGCGAGGGCAAAAAATGTGCCATTCCGCCTCACCTTCAATGCGAAGAAATAGTGTGGGACTAAAGTTGAAAGTGTCCTTTTATTTATTAAATTGGCGCTGTTACTTTCATTGTAGTTTAATATTTTTTATCTCACGTTATACCTTGAATACTGAAGAATAAACCATTAACAACAGGTAATTTTAGTTACACTCCGTTATTGAAGAGACCTTATTTTGTTAAGAATAGTTACAGCATAATTTAAAAGACCGATTTTTTTCTAGGCCAAATAGGTACATAGAGAATATTTCCTTCATAAAAACAGAAATATTTGGGTATTACGTCAGGATAAATAGGTAAAATTAAATGCAAGCAATTTTTGCTAAAAGCTGATACGTTAAATTCACGAGTTAGAAAAATACTTGTGTTAGTTATTACAGGTATTCTACGATTAAAGTTTAATCACTCATTCAGCATTTTTAACCACTTATGTAGGCACTAAAACAGTGTTTAAATACGGGTGGCGAAAAAGAGAGGTGCCAGAATGCAGATTGATTAAAAGAGCTCAGGCAAATAAAGAAATCATGACATCTGTGGACCACTAGTAAAAGTACAAAAGTTAATCAGTAAAAAAAATTCGACAAATCAATAATGAATAAAATCAGTGCAGTTGTTCACCAAATCAGAATCTCTGATTAAAAATCCAATAAAAAAATGTCACGTAAAAGTTGGTACGCCAGAGCATTTAATCGGAGGACGAGTACAGTGTCCTCAGCTGTGGTTACGTTATTCACCTCAAGGGCAGGTTTTATGATAATCGCACACCCATACGCTCACACACGTAAGATTACGGACGCGCACGTATGCACGTGGAGTATAGCAGTTGTAAGGGATAAAGAAAGCAGAGAAAATGGAATGCCTCCAGTAAACAAGGGGACGCGATCCCATTCTTCCTTGTCGCCTACAGAAAAAATATGCGACAGTTTTTATACATGCATCGTATTCGTTCCCAGAAGCCCTACAAAAACGGTCACTAATTTTCCACGCGCTTTGCATATTATTTTTATTGCATTATTATTCGTGCGTGGGCGTAATTTCTCGCTATCAACTCCTCAAGAGTTCTATTCAGTCCACTCGAGACGTCTTATTTCACACATTTTTTTAAAAAGGCGTGCTTCTTAGCAATTCCCTGGCTCCTATTACCATTATCGAGTCCTTCCGCCTCTATGTGAACCTGATTCTCCTTTGGTCGACAGGCACTTGGGAGAGACGCGCCTACAACACACATACGACTTTTATTTTTTTCATTAAAATAAAATAAGAAAAGATCTCTGGATTATGTAAGGATAGAAATTTTTCTTCTTGAGGTAGCCTAAATAGGTAATTTCGGGAGAGCTCCATCATAAAAAAATAAAGGGGCAATTTTCAGAAGTTCAGCGATACTGATTGCCATGAAAACGTCGATCGCAGTTAACGCGCGCGAATCCACCATCTCAGCAACTATTTCGTCATTCGCATCGACTTCGTGAATTGGCAGACCCGAAAAACTATTACGTGAAGTTCAATTTGTCATACATTATATTTATGTACCTTTATACCTGGCGGCCGCATTCGCAGATGCAATTAGAGGTCGCGAGAGACTCAGTGGGCCGAATTAGAGTTTACATGTGAAGTTACTCAAGAGATCATATGTGATTTTTTAAATAAAAATAGTGTTCACCATTTTTTAGCGTTAAAACTTCACCAGACAATGTGTTATGGCTACAATTGTAAATAAAAATTTACAAAATTATCTGAAATGAATAACACAGACCACGTCTTCATCAAAGCTTCGCGAGCCGCATAAAATGCGTTTCGGCAAGCAAAGATACGGGACAGGAGTCTTTGTTTCTGGATGCCTATGCTTCAATGATGCACCAAAAACAAATTTTTCATCGACCGTAGTCAACAACGACTTTATGTTCGGAATCTATATCGTGTCGTTTATTGTCTCTGGAAGTATTGCGTTTGGATTTTACATTTACATTCACGTAGTAATTGCAAGGTAGGTGTTGTTAGGGACGTTTACGACCACGAGATTGAAATAAATCAATTGTAATCAATCTGTTGACGTATAAATTTCCACGACATAATTCATTTTTTTAAAACGTCTACGTAAGCATCATTCAGTCGATTTAGGACGAGGCAGGGGGAAAAACATTCCTCCGAGTTTAATGTATGAGAAGCAAATAAATCAAAAAATTTCAAAGTATGATACCTGCACACTGAAAGGAAGATAGCCAGAGGATGTGCATGATATTCTAAACCCCAAGTCGAACGGACCAAACTTCAAGCTGATTCAAGTTTAATTGTCGCAAAAACGTAGCGACAAGATCATTGGGACCATAATCACCATTGGAATAAAACGCGCTGAAAGCTTTATGAAAGATTTTTAGAGGACTCTATAGAGTAAATGCAATAAACTTATTATTTGGGGCGCTGGGGCGATAAAGGAAAGAAAATCAATCAAGGTTCAAAATCGTATGAAAAGTTGAGAGTAGGAGGGTAAGAATAACAAATAAATAATAAATACGGCGAAAACGATTAATGTTTTTTCCTTTAATAAATATAACCGTTCGATAGTTTACATTTACACAGCAATGCTAATTAAAATACGCCCCTCGCAACTTTAAAGAATCGATGTTCCTAAACTTTCGTCTCCGGGAAGAAACACTTTTCGTCCGGAACCAATTGAATCCTTTTCCTTCCTTCCCCTCCCCAGCCCCTAAACTCCGATAACATAATCACATTTCCAAAAGGGACGAAATAAAGTACGAAGAGAGAAAAATATTCCAAGCCAAGCTTTAATCGATTGATTTCCCATCTAAACTCAAATCCTCGTCACAACCGAAGCGTAGCGCGAGGCATTAATTGCAATTTCCTTATTTCCTACTCTCATCCTCCCCAGTCCTCTCTCTCTCTCCTCATCTCTCCTGAAACAGCTCAAAAAAGCAATCCTCCAATGAATCATCCCTCATCGCGCAAATTCCCTTTCACAAATTCATCGTCCTTCCGCTTTCGCCCTCTACCTCTTCCCTCCTCTTCTCTCTCCCCCTTCCTCCACCTCAACTCCTCTCTTCTACCTCCTTCCATTTCGTCTACCTCCCCCATCTCTCTTACCTTCCTTTCTCTCTCCTTACTCTCTCTTCTACCTCCCTTTCTCTCTCCTACCTCCTTTTCCCTCTCCTACCTCCCTTTCTCTCTCCTGCCTCTCTCTCCTATCTTCCTCTCTCCATCACTCCTCCTTCACTCCCTACCCCTCTCCTTCACTCTCTCCCTCCTCCACTTCCTCCATCCTCCTCCCTCTACTTCCTTCCAACTCCTCCAACTGTCCTTCTCCTCTCTCTTTCCTCCAATTCCATAATCCTCCTACTCCCCTCTTTCCATCTCTCCCTCCCTCCCTTCTTCCTCTTCATCCTCCTCCCCTTCTCTCTCCCTCCGCTCCATCCTCCTCTCCATTCTATCCTCATTTCCCTCTCTCTGCTTCCCTCCAACTCCTTCTCCCTCTCTCTCATCTTCCACCACTTCAGCCATCCTTCTTCCTCCTTCCCTTTCCCCCTCTACATCTTTCTCCCTTCATCTCTCCCTCCCTCCGTTCTCCTATCTCGTCCCATGGCGGTTAGACACTCTCCTCTTCTCCTCACACAATTTTCGTAAATCCCTTTCCACCTTCTCTCCTCCTCTTTTCGCTTTACCCTCTTAATCGCCGATTCTCTCTAGCATCGCTCTCCCCTCCTCAATCACGCCCTTCTCGCGTCAATCCTCATGAACTCCGGGATATAATGGGTCTTGGTGTGTAATCACTTTGCGGGGGTTGAGCAGGGGAAGAGAGGGAGGAGGAGAGGTCGAGGAAATGGGGTAAAGGGATGGAAGGGGAGAGAGAGAGAGAGAAAGGTGACGGGTACGTCAGCCCATGGTGCCAGATTGAATAGAAAGAGAACCAGAGATTGAACCACTCGAGGTATCCTAAAGGGTTAAATTCAATGACAGCGGAGGCCTCCTTATTTGGAGAAAATTCTGTTCGTGATTTTCTGACAGGAAACGTGTATCTGAATACGTTTTATCTCCATCAGCAAAGATTTGTTTTTTCCCCACGTTAACCAAAACGTTTGTCCTAAAAACAAAGAGTTTTCATAATCCGTCACCGTAGGAAAAACGTTTAACAAGGGTCGACGGGGAAAAATTTCAGGAAAAGTCGATTTAAACAAAACGATTAAATCGATTATCAAATTAGCTATAGATTTCGTCCATTGCATGTTACAGGCAAATGGAGCGGTTCGTTTATATTATCCGCGCCGATGGTTTTCGAATTCGAATAGAGGTGTCGCTTTTTTCGCGCTATTGTGAACATGTTTTTTTTTCAGTTTTTGGATCATTTTTCTTCGTATATTTTTACTTTCTCATATACGTAGTATGTAGAGAAAGTATTATAACAGCGAAAAAAACGACTTAGAGATTTTGACAGAAATACGCGCTTCGGGTCTCCCTGAGACAAAAAAAGTTGTTTTCGCCATGCCGTCTGTCTATGAGCGACCCTAGAGCCTAAACGGTTCAACGAAAGCAAAGGGTATTTCGTATTTTGGCATAACATTATCCAGAGTAGAGACTAAGCAGAGATGAACTATATAGCGCAGCAATAAAGGGTAGTTTATTCTTGTTGATTTTCACATAATGACGATTTATTAAAAAAAGGCTCTATCGATTTTGATCAAAATTCACTCAGATATAGAGTTTGTATTAATAAATAATACTGCATACGCCATATTTATAAAAAATAACTAAAAGCCTCCAGTGACATTATAATACATCGATTTTTACGCCCAGCTACCGCCCAACTCTTCCCAGTTCTCTCAACAATCTTCGTCCAGCAATAATGCTTCAGCGACTATGTGCCTTCGTCAATCTGTAAATACTTGATATTTATGTATGGTATAACTATTTATCGTTTGATTTTCACATAAATGGAGTAACCAATATATTAATACAATTAGCGTGCAGAAAACATTATCCGCCGTTTTGTTGTTTTTGTAGCAGTCAGAAAAGAGTGTGGTGAGACCAGATACATATGTAATGTGTAAGAAAGTTCGTGTAATGTGTACTGTAGGGGTTTTTTTGCTGGTGTAAATATAATTCTCCTCTAAATTGGCAGAGAGATTTATCGCTATCTCTTCCACTCCCTGTTGAAAGATAGGGAGCCGATTTATTGCGTCGCGTAAAAACCCATAAAATTATTTTGAAGTCCTTCGTTGAAAGATACTCCGTTTCCTTCCTAAGGCGATAAAAATTGACATTCACAGAATTTATTTAGTCATCTACGTTCACATCACAGAAAATGGAACTGGAAAAGTCTTGCAGAAATATTTATATGGACCAGAACTCATGAGAAATTCTAAAGCTTTTTATATCGCAAGTTCTATAATGTATTTCTGACTAAAATGGAAAGTACACGTGTTACGAGTGCAAAACTGAGAACTCCTAGCCAACGACCAAAGCTATGGAATGATTATATAAATATACCTCCAATCACGTTCAGTATAAAATGACCTACAATCAAGCCCCGATTTAGCGCCACCGTTTGCCCAGCGCTGACATTAGTGGTAAATCGATATATATGCTTGCTCTATGTAATATGTATAAGATAGAAGATCTGTTCACAACGATTCAGGGGTGGTGCGCGTGGGTGACACTATATAGGGGGGCGTTGAATCGGAGTCTGACTGAATTTTCAAATCCATACGCTGTTTTTGGAGAAAGCAATATATTATGTCAAAAACGAGTAAACGCGCTCGTCATCATGACTGGAATACAAGTGATAAATTAAGCTGCATCAATAGTCATAAAAAGTAGGAAAAACCAAGTATGTACTCAATTCGGATACAAAGTAGCCGTCATCGCTGGTTATTCTGAGTCTAGTATCGGCGAATACCCATTGATGGCGGCTTCTTTGTACGCGAAATGTAGTGTACCTGATTTCTCAATCTTTTTCTAGCTATTGGAGCTAACTAATTTAGCAATAAGGTTACGTTCCTCAGTAATTTAATAGAATCGCTAGGGTAATTTTCCCTCAAAAATGACTGAATGAATTGATTGATTGTGTGAATGAAGTACAAAATTAAAAGAATTCCCATTATTCCTCCCTCTCACTCTCCCTTCAAATATGTAGCTATCTCTATCAGCGTGACAAAATTACAAATTCGGCGAGTTAGAATTATAAACATAGCTCATTATTTATATAGCTTATTTTTTGTAGATATAGATGCCCTTGGATCTTATACCGCCGGTGGAGCATACAGCGGGGATAAAAAGCTTTACAGAGTGACAGAATAAGCGTTTTATATGGGAGATTATATCTACCAAAATCTTAAAAGAAAGGCTGTCACATTAGCTTTTTATCTCCCTTTTAACCAGATTTACCCCTGAAAATGTGAATCGAACGCCGGAAAAACGATAAGGGACGATCGATAATTTTTGGAATGACCTGATTACGCGTCGGGAAAAACCAAAACCCGAGGGAGAAATAAATGAATAATTAAATCTTTTATAAAATGACCGCCGCTGCAAACGACACGAAACAACAAAAAATATCGGCAAAGATTTAAAAATGTAAAAAAAAACAAAAAAAATTAATAAACGCTGCGGGAAATGAATGGAAATGCACGAGAGATGACTTCGGCGACAGGGACGACGAAAACTCGAGCGGGACGAGGGATTTAATAAAAACATTTCGTCAATTTCCGCGAGCACGCTGCCTCGAAAACTGACGAGCGGACGACCGTGACACGATCAAATAAGTCGCAAAATATAAAAAATACGCGAAAAACCTTCGAGCGAGGAATAGTTCAGCTGCGCGAAAAACGCGACGGAATTATATAAAGGAAACTAGACTCATATTTTGCATGCGTGTGGCGGCCATTGCGGTTGTCACGTGGATGGATAACTGGTGGGCGGTAGCTAGGGAACATCTCTCGTTTGAAAGTTGGAGTCGGTTGAAATGTTTCCCAAGGGTCTCTGAGAAAACCGTCCACGGATGAAGTGCTAATGATCGCGGACGATCGTTAAGGGATGGGACATTTGAAGCGTAGATGAGGGCAGAATTAAGGATCATAGGAAGTCGTTTCATTAACAAATAAATTTTAATACAATTCCTATCGCGTGTGCAAAGGCAATTTGCTATCATAAACAAATAATACCAGATTGAAAATTTCCTTCGAGTACCCTTAAACCTATGCAGTCTTACATAACGCTATTTTTTAAAGGCATACTAAAATGAGTGTACGAAAAATTTCATCTGCTTTTTCACATTATATAGTTTTAAAAAGAATGCGTAGGCAAAGAGGGTTCCTTTCTTAAACGCAGCTCAAATTGTACTAAAGATGGATTTTTTTGTACTTTATGTCAGTGGTACCCAATCTTTTTGCATGGCGGGCCGCATCGGTGGTTGTGAATCCTTCGGAGGGCCGCATTTGAAGTTGCTAATTCTTCGGCGGGCCAGATTAGAATTTAAATTGGAAGTTACCCATTACATTCTGAGGTGCCATATAGGTGAAAATCAATTATAAATAACGTTTTTATGGTTAAGATTTTAATTTTAAATGTTTATCAACAAAAGTTTCATATTATTCCTATGAAATGACTTAATACATTTTGCACGGTTTCGCTTTACACAGTATTTATCAAAAACGTATGTACCACACAAAGCGAGGGACAGGTATAATACAAAAATATAATTCATAATAGCAGATAAATTTATTAAGACTTAGAAAATACAATCATAAAAGTTACTTGTGTATAAATTTAATTTGTTTTTTAATTTAATTTTTAATTACTTCTTCAAAAAGGAATCTTTGCTTATCAATGTCATTAGCAAACTATAACAAGGAAGAACCAATATTTACATAGTATGACTCGCCATCTACCTCCATCACCGTCTCAAGATGCTCAAAAAGCTGATCGAATGGTGGCATACCCTGGTTGCATTTCTCGCCAGCTTAAGTCCCCCCCTCTATCCGCATACCCCTTTTCCAAAAGTTAGCAGTGTAAACTGTAAGAATGACAGCTCTCGTTGCCTTCCTATTCTCGCATTTTACTAATGGCGATTCGACGCAACCCATTTTTTCTTTGTGGTTCTATACTTATTGATTTAATAAATATTTACTAGGGGCCCGTGTTGCAGTACTTCCTGCAAAGACCCTTGCGTGAAGTGACCCAATGCGATAGTTCCTATGAGAAAAAATTGTTACAAAGAGTGTTATTAGTTGAACCACTTTTATTGAACCACTTTTATTGGCCCTCTTAAAATAATTATAAAGCTCACACCATTTTCATAACCAATAGCACATACCTACATGATTTATACTACCGGGAAAATATTTTTTGTTTTGTTCACTATTTCTGATGGTACAGCATATCGTGTGTTCTGTGGTTTGTTTAATATTAAGTAATCAACGCACCGGCCACGCGTCAGCATCGAAAGAAATTAATCACAAACATTATCAATATAGTAATTTGCTTAAACTGCACAATAAAACTTGCAAACGAAATCATATTTTCAATGTATGCGTGAAATCTCTTTCTATTTGAAATGCTAAGTTGTCTATTATTAAAATGCATTGGAAGTTCCTTTTCTTCGCTACATATGTCATTTGTTTTATATTTACACGAAACTTTTCACATTAATTTTCAGACGGTTATTATCGTGGATGCGTTTGTTTCATTGTAAGCTTACAATTAGTGCAAATGCACTTGCAAGTCCGAGTATAACAATGCAAAAATGCGAAATCAACAATTTAAATGTTGAAAATCGAAAAAAAGGAGTATAAACTTAAAATATGAGCAAACAAATTAAACAACAGAATCGGCGGTAAGAATAAGAACCTTCATTTTTTTCTGCGTGAAATGGTATAAATCTCGAGTCAGAGTCTCGATCGTAAGATATTTGAAAATGTTAAAGAGTAAAGGTCTACACATCGTATTCTAGCAGATTACGTGTTAATTAAATGAAAAAACGAAAACTATCCTGGTATCGAACCCATGCCTTTATGGGGGACGACTACCCACCTAAAACCTGTAGGAGTTCGCGCCGAGAATTCAGGCGCAAGATTTGTCGAAATCGAGCCAACCGCTCCCGGTTTATTTGCGTTCATGCCGAAAAGTAGCGTCACTCGAGGCTTCAGACGCAGGCAGACAGGGACGCACACAGAGACGCAGGCAGACAGGGACGCACACAGAGACGCAGGCAGACAGGGACGCAGCCAGAGATACAGCGGTTATAATATATTAGATATCTTCATATATCGCGATGGCATGCGGAGTATTACTCGCTTATCGAAACTGCACGCCCCTGATCAAAGAAAGAATAGATGGATATTTCAGCGATGTGATCGATTTTGAGGACGACAGAGCGAAAGAGAGGAATAAAAATAAAAGTGGGCGAAGACGGAACCACGCTTAGGGAATATATTTCAACGAAACGAAAATAAGATGAATGGATAGCGGAAAAAGCGGGAGAGACGGGAAGGTAGCAGGACGAATCATGAATTAGAGTGGGAAAGAATGCCTAGTGGGCGGATAGTGCTGGGGCCAGAGGCGGGAAGAAAGAGGTCTCAAGAAATGCGTGAAACATAAAGGGAAGGAGGAAAAGAGATGTGGAATAGGGGGGAGAAATAAATATGAAAAATAAGAGAATGCTTTTTCCCCAACTCAACCTGAAAAAAAAAACGTTTCGTTCCATTTTCGGGCAATGTTCCAAAATCCAGGTAGCAGTATAGGGGCGGAGGGGGTGGGGGAAAGGAGGAGAGCAGACAGAGAAAGAAAGGAAGAGAGAGAGAAGAGAGAGAGGTAAAAAAGAAAGAATAGCGACGAAAATACCGAAAAGCAATTCGATACTGAAAAGTAATTCATGAAAGGAGGTGAGACAGAAAAAAAGGAACAGAAAGGAGAAGTGGTGGCAATAGGGAACAGAAGGAATAACAGATATTGAGGTAATGAAAGTTACGATATGTGAACATTTACCGTTTTCGTCGAAAAGAAAAAATTCCCTATTTAAAACGCTGGGAAATACATTGTAAATAAGGGAGCAATTGCTACCGCTAGTACAGGTATAGGTAGCCGAATCAACGAGATTTTTTTATTTTCATGGTAAACTTTTAACAAAATAAGAGCCGCAGTACAAGCGAATAAGACCATATTTATCTAAAAAAGAGTACTTTCATGATAAAAGAATCTATGTTATAAGATTACCTCAACGCTTGCTGGTGCACGGCCGAGTTGAGCGTTTTGATTGGTTGCCGAGAAACAGCAGCCCTGCCTCAAGCGGCAAGGGATTGAGCTATATTATTATACGACTGGGGATCTTGTGGCATGCTTCGCAGTCAGAGCTGGGTAGGAAAATCGCGGGGTCCGGTTTTAAGTGCGCGCGGGGTCGCATTCGAGAAATTTTTTTACTTTCTGCATACGCAGTATAGGAGAAAGTATTGCTTTCGTGAAAAATCGAATTCCAGATTACAACGGAAATACGCGTTTTAAGGTCTCCTGAGTACGTTTTCACTATTTTCCAAATATCTTCTTTAGAACTTAATGTAAATATTTGTTATATCAAAGTTGCAGAAAATATAATTTTATACAACTTTTGTTTGAAACTTTTTTCATGAAACGGATTGTTTAAGAGATGTTTTGATTAACCGTCTGAATTCATGCCAATTACGTCGCCAAGTGATATCTTTGCTTTCGTACCTATGATAAAATGTTCTAATTGTTGATAATGATGTCTACCAAGGGTAATTTTAATAGCGATCAAAATATTTAATATTTTGTAAACAAATGTTCTTATCTCATATAATTAACGTGTGCCTTCGGGCATTTAGGTAGTGAGCGAGCATGTCTTACTAGGTACTTAATACAACGAGAAGTGTTGGTTTGTGGAACCGCAAGATAGTTAACGAGACGCATGCGGCTCAGGAGTCGCAGGATGCCAAACTTTACACCAACAGCAAGAATGCCCCTGCATCTTACGCCATCGGTGGAACATATCACGAAAAATGTTCAAAACAAACGGACAGATAGGCAAAAACTAGCGAAAACGAACCATGTTAACTCCCGATTTACCGGGTGCCAGTACCGAATCTACTACACATAATCACACACACACTAGGTATAGGACAATTAAATGCCGTCAGTAATACAGTATGAAAATATTTGAAGCTAAGATTTCTATTAACCAAAATTCCGGCTATTCGTTATCCTGTTAATCGGGAGTTTAGTGCAGTTAAATTGCGTAAAAGGTGCAGAGAGAGTGGGAATTTAAAGATTTACAGGAAGTGGACGAGGTTGAAGAATAGGAGAGTAACGAAGGATTCGAAAAGAACTAAAAAGAATAAGGGAGGATGAAAAGGCGGTGAGGTAAGAGAACAGCGGAAGAACTAGGGTGAAAAAATGGAGCGGGAAAATTACAAACCCATCCAGTCACGGCACCAAGTAGAATCCTTAATGGAAAGGAGATCCTCCGAATTTTCTGAAAATGTAAGGTAAGGAGTGATGAGAGAGAGAGGAGAGGGGAAAGAGAGGAGATAAGAGAGAAAGAGATATAGAGATAGGAAGATAGAATGGAGATGGGAGAAATAGAGAGGAAAGGAGAGAGTAGAAAGATAGGCAGAAGGGAAACAGAGAGGAGACGAGGGGAGGGGCGGGGTAGGAGGAGAGGGTGCGAATGTAAAAAAATAGTACAAAATCGAAAGAGAACAAATTGGAGAATGAAAAAGAGAGCCGTGATTATCAGCTTGGCCGTAAAGATGTCGGAGAGGAGGAATTAGTGGTGGCCGTTAATTGTCTTCTGCGACTTCTCCCGAGGGAAAAAGGAGAGCGGAGAGAGGGGAGAAAGGGGCCAAAGGATTTTCCCGCTCTCTCTTAATTGTTATTTCAGACACCAAACAAGATGATTGAAATCCCGGCCTTCGATTTGCTTCATTTAGTTTTCCGTTAAGCCTTAAAAAAAACCTCGAGGGAAATTGCGATACGAATGTTCCTTCTCGAGACTAGAAAATGCGGTTGTTTTTCAATTTACTTTGTTTTCTCTCTCTCTTTCTCTACAGTAAAGGAAACGGAAGGAAGAAGGAATTGTTTTTGCGAATCACATCAAGATATTTTCACAGCCGATGAAGATACCTCAGCATCAATTTTTGTGAAACATTGAAGTATCCTATATATATAATTTCCCAAGTGTGTCTGTCCGTCTGTATCTCATGAACTGGTTGTCGTAGAGAAGTGCGGTAAACGACATTTTTTCTAGCAACTAGCAGACATCAGGAAAACTATTTTGATTTTCATCCGCCATCTTGAAACAATATGGCGGCCTTTAAAAAGCTTTTTGGACAAAAAAATATGCATCTTGATAAGAGTAATTCCGAAAAATTATTTTCAGCTTAGCGAGAGGCATAGTGTCAAGGTCCCTGGAGCGAGCGCAGTGCGGGGATGACGCGCGTAAGGGCGGGACCCCAAGATATCATTAATTTGACTATGCCTAAATTAGAGGCATAAGTGTAAAGAATAAAGGAAAAGAAAGTTTCACTCAATTAAATGGAAATAATATTATGAGAAAACTTGAAAAATCAACTAAAAAGAAATATCCCAAATATAATACCGACGAAAACATTTTCACCGAGTTTAATTAAACAATATTATTCTCAAGATTAAAAATGTTTGGATGAAATTTTTCTGCTATAATTTTTTATATTTAATTGAATTAATAATAAAAAGAATATAGCCATGTAAATGTTCGATTTTTTAACTCTCCTAAATGAGTTAATCTGTCTCACATAAATGTTAAGCGAGCTGTTTTCAGTTATAATTTAACAAAAGTTAAAAATAGAATTTACGCCGCAGTAGTTTTTTGATAGAAATATAGATTTTTATACAACCTTTGTAGAATAATTATCCTTGGACATAAATAGTAATCTGAAGATATGCATTCGAAGAAAGAAAGACAATTTATGAGGAAAGCACCCGCGAGGTGAATGGTTCACCTTAATTTTCAAAATCACATTAAACGAAAAGATTAAATTCATCCCGGAATTCCAGACCTCTTTTTTTCCGCCATTTTTCACTTTATTCATGTTTATGGCACCCGAAAAATATTCAATTTATAACGAAGTCATGAATGCGATTCCCGTTCGCGTTTTTTTTCCGGGACGGCATCCGTTTCCGGGGACAGGGAAGAGTTAAAACCCGAAAAAAACGGACGAGGTAAGGTAGGAGGGGGAATGAGCGGTGAGGAAGAGCCGGAGAGGAAAAGGGAGGAAGGATATAAGAGAGCGACGAAAATATAAATGGTGTCCTATAAGGCACAGGGATGTCTCTACTGTAACTCTCTCGGGAGCTATACGATCCAAGGGGTTTCCCTACTGGTGTTTTGCACGACATTTATCATTCAAGCCCATTGAAAGTTATGCCCATTATTACGGTATAAACAGATATATATATATATATATATATATATATATATTATTTATTATTATAATTACTATTCCTACTGTAATAAATAAATAAAAAATAAAAATATATACACACACACCCATGTATACACACATACGTATTACACCGACAGCTGAAAGTCAACAGGCTATGCAGCGTAAAGCCCTCCAGACAATGAGGCAATCAACCAACAGCCATAGAGACAAACGCATCCGGCCGCGTTCGTATCAATGCATAGACACTGACCCGCGAAGTGAGGCCGACGGCGGAAGGGAAAAAATAGGTAAGGGAGGTACCCTCCCAGGATTCAACTGTAAAACAGGCTGCGCTCACGATTAGGGACTAGCTCTAACACCAGAGGTCCGTCTTTCTACCTCCGCTCACGTTCCCAGCATGGAATAGTTTACGGCCAAAGGCATGCCAGCAAATGATTCCGAAAAGCTTTAAAAACTGTAAAAATGGATGACCGAGTCTACTTTGTTTCTTTTATTTTTACCACAGGAGGCGCATCGGCGCACTTTCTAGCGCATTAATATACATCATTTGAGAGAGGGGTGAAGGATTCGAAATGAGTGTAGATAACTCGCATATGCATCGTCGTTAAGGCAACCCACTGTTGTAAGTCAAGACTTTTAAGGAGGGAGAAGTAGGACTGAGGGAGATTTATAGAGTGGTGATGGTTTACGTGCTGACGCGAGTTACCGACTCGGTCAGTTAGAAATTCCATTATCCGAGTGGGTATCAAATCTTGTTGTTTCCTTCTCCTTATCGGGTAATCGGGGATTACTGCATAAAAGAATATCCAATAGGCTTCCTTGTCTTTTAAGAATACATCCCCGATTTGCAGCTAGTAAAAAGTAATATTACTTATAAATATAGGATATGATATCAACGGATTACATCTTATTAAATAATGAAGTATGTCACATAATTCCGTCATGCATAATTCCCACCACGCTCAACTACATGCACCACCGGCGGCATAAGATCCAGGAGCATTAAAATACAGTGTAAGATAACGCTGAGAGAGAGGGGGTGAATGAGAGGGGGGAGAGAGATGAAAATGGAAGGGAGGAAGAACGGGACTTGATTCATGCACACGTCATTTTTGACGGGCGATCACAATATTATTTACAATATAGATTATACTACTAACCGATTACCGTATTATATAATCGCTTTCGTGTCGTGTAACGAAGTTTATGACGGAATAAAGTGATCCGAAGATCCTACGCAGACAGGCATAAGCTGTAAAGTTGGGAATAATTTTGAAACGAGAAAAAAAAGCATAGCAGACATTATTTTTCTCGTTTCAAAATTATTCCCAACTTTACAGCTTATGCCTGTCTGCATAGGATCTTCGGATCACTTTATTCCAACAATTTCTTACTTGGCAATCTCACCATTTGAGAGGGAGGAATTTTCTTCGGTGTATCTCTTCGAGGACATCCGTTGGGGCAGTTTGATACTAGCTTGGCTAGTTCCGTCCCAACCAAGAAAACATTCGCGTTCAGAAACCAGAAAAATGATCTGCTACGATAGTTCAATGGTAGAATATCCGCCCGGCAAGTGGAAGACCCGGGTTCGATTCCCGGTCATAGCAGACTTTTTTCTCGTTTCAAAATTATTCCCGAAGTTTATGACATTAAATAAGAAGGTACTAACATCATATAATGGTCGTATTGAGATATTTCTGACTTTAGTTGGTTAACCTGAAGAAAAAATCCACATATTTTCATAGAATTATATAAATATTCAATCACTGTACTTTCGATGTCAACTAAACGTCGTTTGAGAAGTAAAATTCATCAACACGCGATTTATAAATCAGGATTTTTAGCCTTAAAAACCAGCAAAAATTTATATTTCACCGCTTATTAACATTGGACGTGCAAGCAATTGCTCCTCGAACCAAACAACAACCGACTGAAAGAAATTAAAACTGATGCAATGCGATTTTGTGTGTATATGACAGGTCGATGATAATTGAAGATTTACTGTGAAAACGAAATTTTTGACATTATCTTTCCGAGATCTGTAATTGCAAATATTAGTTTAATGTGAGTAAAGGTACGTATTCTATTGGGTAATGGATTGAATTTTCGTAATTGTGTTTAGTTATAAACTGTGATCGTGGATTATTTACACTCAAAGGTTGATAAGTCCAACTGAGAAGCACTACGAGTAATGATACTCAAAACGTCTGTTTTATGCACTCTATATGGCAATACTACGCAAAACGTTTAGTATAGTATATAGATTTTAAAAATTTATAATAAAAAAAAGTTGCTCTAGGAATGGCATTCTCAACCTCAACCCCATAGATCCACTTTTTAATGATAGCGAACGAGCAAGTAAGTACATCTTAAAATGATAATGGAATGAATACCACTTGTCTTCAAACAGATAACTCATGTTTATAACGTTATAATTCACAGTTTTTGGCGTATTATTTGTTTTATAAAACTATTATTCATCGTAACATAACAGCTTTTTATTCGGAAGTCATGCATGAAAGATGTAATAAGAAGAAAAATTAGAATTTTCAACATTTTTGCGTATCCCATTAAAAATCTGGAATGCCTCCTGGGGTATGCTCAGCCCGGCTGAAAATCCTCCACTAGGGATAGTTCAATTCAATTGAAACTTAAGCAGCTAAGATATATTAGCATACATTGAACATTTTTCCAAATAAAATATTCGATACAAATCAACACGCGCCAAATGTATTTCCTACCTCTCACGCCCTGCTGAACCATTTCATCTCGATGCAGACGGGGAAAAGGATTGAGAGTTTCATTCAGCAAAAACTCAGGCAATAGTTATTCCCAAGGAAATTCAATAGCGCTATATATATATATATATATATATATATATATATATATATATATATATATATATATCATATCTGCCCGTAGACAAGTTCGTGATTATTCATGGTTAAACCTGGTTCTCCATATACTCCTATTTTCCGCTGTCCTCTTCATATCTTGATACCTCTCTTTTCCTTTCAAATCGTCTATCAGCTGAAACCTTTTCCTACCTCTTTCCCTTTTTCCATCTAGTTTTCCTTCTAACCCATCTTTAATCATATTCTCTCTCCTCAGGTAATGTCCAACCCAGTTTGCCTTCCTCTTTCTAATAGTCAGAATAATCATTCGCTTCTCTCCTACTCTTCGTAACACTTCATCGTTTTTCATCTTATCCGTCCATTTTATCTTCAGCATTCTCCTCCAAGCCCACATTTCAAAGCTATCTAAGTATTTGATGCCATTTTTCCTTAGCGTCCATGTTTCTGCCCCATACAATGCTATACTCCATACGTAGCATTTTATCAACTTCTTGCGGATATCTTCCCTTATATTCCCTGTAAGTAGTTGTTTCTTTCTCCTGAAAGCCGCTTTTGCTTTTCCTATTCTAGTCCTGATCTCATCCGTACATTTTGCTTCTCTTGTTGTGATGTTTCCAAGGTATTTATAGAGTGAAAATTGTTCTAAAGGCTTTCCTCCAATACTTATGTTCAGATTCTCTTTGTTGCCCGATATTAGAATGACCTTGGATTTTTCTGTATTTATTTCCATACCGTATTTTATACTTGTTATCACTAGTCTATTTGTCATTTTCTGGAGTTCCCCTTCCTTTATTGCTAGAAGTAATTGATCATCCGCGTATTTTACTGTTCTTATAATCCTTTCTCCAATTTTGAAATCTCCTGTGCCTTCTAACGCTTCTTGCATTAGACTTTCTCCATACAGCCCTGTCTTACTCCTCTACCGATATTTACTCCGCAGGTGTCTCCAATCTGACCTTTACAATTTGATTTACATATAGATTCCTGATCAGTCTCCTGTCTTTCCAGTCTACACCTATATCCTTTAATATCTTCATCAACATTACCCAATTTACTCTATCAAAGGCTTTCTGCCAGTCTATGAAGCATACGTACGCAGATATCTTGATTGTACTCTATTGCCCTTTCTGATATGATTCTAACTACCCCTATAGCATCTCTAGTTCCTCGTCCTTTTCTGAAACCGAATTGATCTTCCCCTAGCATTCCTTTTGCTTTTTTCTCCAGCCTTTTATTAAGAACCCTCGTGATGATCTTCGAAGTGTGTGACAGAAGGCTTATCGTTCTGTAATCTTTACACTGCATTGCCTTTGGCTTCTTCTTTAGAGGGATCATTGTTACTTCTAGGAAATCCCGAGGTACTCATTCTGGGGTTCATTTTCAGCCATAAAACGAGCTCGATAGTTCTCTAGTGAGTCATCAGTCAAACTGAAGTTTCGCAAAAATGCCATTATCTACACAAGATGAAATGCTTATCAAGCTGAGTAAAGGTTGTGTTATTCCCATAGTAGAATGAACGACGAGGCATCCAATCGGGTTTGAAAACATTGACAGTATTTAAAGAAAACTAACAGAGCAATGAATATAGATCAGGGACTCATATAAGATCCTGAAATGCTTGAATTCGGCGTATTCTCCGTTATCTTGGAAATGGAAATGCAAGGAAAAAGGGGTTCTTTAAGGATAATTGCATCCACTTACGTAGATTCACTCTGGCGACATATTTTCTTGTTGACCTGCTTTGAACGTTCATTAAAGTTTTGCTTAAACCACATTCTGTTATCACGCTCCCAACAGCCCGCTGGAATGTGTCGTAGTTCTTCTGTTTGTTTCTCCTTCTCCACGACTGAATAATTATAGTGGATTAACCTGTTTCCGAGATATCACTTTGTACCGTCGATAAACATACAGAGAAAATTTTCAAATGCTGGAATTTAAGAAAAAGCTTTAAAAAATGGACCAGTTTCACAAAGTTGCACCTTAGGAAATTTACTCAAATTCGTCAAAATTTCGTAACCTAATATCCTTAATGCGTTAATGAATCTAACGACATTCCATAATTGTTTAAAACATTCCCGAAACAAAATGCCGCGCTTAACAATGCAGCCTTTAAAACTACACCGTTTTAATAAGAGGGGGCTCTGCGAAACAAGTGGAAATTCAAAATTCCGCTACGGACGCCACCCCAAAAAACCAGCAACGGCGAGACTGGCAATAAAATCGCGAGTCCGCACAGACGAATTCCGAACTGTTCCGTCGAGGAAAACAAAAGAGAAACAAACGACAGCCGGCGCTAGGACATGTGAACGAACAGCGGCGGAATATCTGAACGGAAACGGGGTCGCATAGCTGAGAGATCGCGTCCCCGCCATTTCGAACGGAATGTTAAACGTTGATTGTTTCTGAATGGATCTGACACCGAAAAGGGAGGATAGAGAGAGAGAGAATCTATGGAGAAGAGGGAAATAGAGGAAGACGAAATTTGGTGGAGAGAGAAGAGAAGCGGCGAGGAGGAAATGGAAAACAAAAGATGGAGAGAGGGGGCAGAGTAGGGAAAGGAGAGAAATGGGAAGGATGGGGAAAGAGGGAAGTAGATTAAAAAGAGAGGAGAGAGAATATAGAGAGAGAAAGAAGGGGAGAGAGAAAGAAGGGGAGATAGAAAGAAGAGGAGATAGTAGGTAGCAGGAATGGCGAAGAGATAAGAGGCGAGATTTGGAGAAGACAGAGGAAAGAGCAGAAAGAAGAGGAAAGAGTAAAGAGAGGAATGAGGAATAAGGGAAGTGAAGAGGGAAAACGAAGCAAGAAAATAAATCAAGCGTTCCTAAAGGGTAAATGGCAAAAGCTGACCATGCGCAGCATGCGAATTCAGAGAGATGTAAAAGTGATTGTAATCGACCGGCGGAGAGAGGGAGAAAGAGAGAGGGAGAAAGAGAGGGAGGGAGAAAGGGAGAGAGGGAGGGAGAAAGGGAGAGAGGGAGGGAGAAAGAGAGGGAGGGAGAAAGAGATGGGAGAGAAAGAGAGAGAGGGGGAGAAAGAGGGAGGGAGGGATAAAGAAAGGGAGGGAGAAAGAGAGGGAGGGAGAATGAGAGGGAGGGAGAAAGAGAGGGAGGGAGAAAGAGAGGGAGGGAGAAAGAGAGGGAGGGAGAAAGAGAGGGAGGGAGAAAGAGAGGGAGGGAGAGGGAGAAAGAGAGGGATGGAGAAAGAGAGGGACGAGGGCAGAAAGAGAGGGAGGGAGGGACATGGAACCGGAGAGAGGAAAAGGATGGAGGAGACGTGCACTGTGCCTCGGAGCAAAGCGACCGCATATAAATACATACATATAAGTTAATCGTGGAAACATTTCGCACGATTTATAACACTGTAGCACGGAGAGGCGATACGGAACAAAAGAAAAAATGGCCGTTGGTAAAATGGAGACCGGATGCTGCGGATAAAAATAAACCATTCGAACGAGGAGAATTTATTTTTTTGATGAATTAGCTCAAATCCGCACTAAAAAGGAATTATAGAGAATGTCGCCAAATCTGATCTGCTTCGAAATTGTTACGCGTAGTGAAAACATAACTAAATCAGAAACGAAATAAAATTGGTCGTTTTGAAAAATAAATAAAAAATAACACAAATGTTTTAAATATTTTAATTTTTACGTAAACTCGTTATCCTGCCAATGATGATGACTGCATTAAAATTATAATAAAAATAAAAGACGCATCGTAAATTATTATTTATTTCACGTGTGCTTAAAAATAATATTAAAAATGAATATTTCGTAAAACAATAACATTCAACAAATGAAAACCTGTTTCGGTTCCACGATACCCTGAAAACAATTTTGTTTTCGTAAAAATATAAGAAATTAATATAAAATAAAATCGAACGAAAAAGGATGCAATGTAATAATCACCTAATATAAAACGCTTGATATCTTTGTCTGCGCGACGGGGATGCATCGCCGGGGATGTCTGTAGGCTGCGTTGGTTGGTCCATGTCAAGCTCTTAAAACGCGAATAACTCGATCAAATATGGAGATATAATCTTGAAATTTGGCAGATATAATCTACTCGGATATGAAAATACTGTGACGAAGAAAAATTTACGAAAAACTTCCAGAGTTCGACTCCAAGGGATGATTTGCATTCTCCATAAGATAACAGGTAAAAATCGTCTTTTTGACGTGCAGGCTTATCTTATGTTTGACATTAAAATTAGAAAACATTGACTCACGAGCTTTAGATCTAAACCATTTTAACGAAAAGATTACAAGGTTTCTTATTCTGTTCGTTTATCGTCTACAATTCGAAATTTCTCATGTTAAACGTTTAATTAGCATATTTTGGGTAATCTTGCCATTTTAACGGGATGTTGCCTTGCCTACCAATTACATTATTAAACCTCGAAATCCTTTGTTATTTAAATCCGTATGGGTTTAAGCGTGCTTTGAAGGCTTTTAATAGGGGAAGGAGAGAAAGACGAAAGGAGGGGGAAGTATTTTCATAAGAATCAATGTAAACAACATTCGTTGCGTTATTTACGAGAAGGTATAAATAAAAACCTAAAATACTATTTTAAAATTAGATTATAATCGTTATGATGAGCTAAATTCAATATTATTGAAATAGAAACGGTATGAAAATCGGAGGTATATGCTGGACGTTTTAATAAACAACCCGAGCATGTAAAATGTTTATAGCGTGAAGGATTGTGAGATAGGTTACGGGAGTGAGTTAGAAGAAAGGAGTACTTGAGGACGGTTTTGGAAATAGGGAGAGAAAGAGAGGTTTAAAAGAATCAAAGAATCACAAAAATAATAATAAAAGGCTAAGTTTCTGTCCGTTGGTCTGAGTGACAAGCTATTAAAAAGAGAATAACTCGATCAATGATGTAGATAGAAAATTGAAATTTTGCAGAAATTTATATAATGAGCTAATCAGAATTTTTTAAAGGTTTTTTAAGGTTGGTAATTAAAGAAATTACTGTCCGTTTGTGGCGCTATTTTGAGGGAGGATATTGCACTTCCTCCGAATAAAACTAATTAAATTTTAGAAGAAAGGGAGGAGAATGTGTGGGAAGAAGATGGAGGATGGTAGGAAAAGAGAAGAGTGAAGAATAAGAGAGAGGGATGGAGAAAGAGAAGAAGAAAGGGAAAATAGGAGGGAGAGAGAGAATAGGAGGCAGAGAGAGAATACGAGGGAGAGAGAGAATACGAGGGGGAGAGAGAGAATACGAGGGAGAGAGAGAATACGAGGGAGAGAGAATAGGAGAGGGAGGGAGAGAGAATAGGAGAGGGAGGGAGAAAGAATAGGGGGGAGAGGGAGGGAAGAGAGTGGGAGGGAGGCAGAGGGAAATGGAGGAAGAATAGGAAGTACCTTAATTTTAATACATAATCTGCACACCCGTCATATTTGACGGGCAATTACACTAGTAATAATAATAATAAAATAATCAAGTTAATTTAATCGAGACGAATAAAAACATTGATCATGCTTTTCCTCTAGAAGAAGAATTAATTTAAAAGTCTATCATGATTAGACATTTAAAAAATTTTCTTTCCGAGAGCGGTTGAGCGAGAGCTCCGAGTTTCACCGTCTTCAATTCCTGCCAGGATAAAGCTACTCTGTACTTCGAGACAGGCTGAGATCTTACATCGAAAGTGTCAGTAGATAGATATACGCCTTTATTTGAGCGAGATTGAGACTAGAAAGTCTCTTCTTCCAGAGGATGGGGAAAGGGAGTGGGAGCGGTGTGCTGCCCTAAAGAGAAAACCGCGATACACCGGTCAAGTGTTAAGCGAAACCACGCAATTCGAGGAATGAGTGCGCCCATACGTTCACAGAAACCAAAATCGGTGCAACATAAATTGCACAAACTTTCTCACACCCTTACGCTTCCAGTTCGTAAATGATGTAACGTGTCACATTAAACTGTATTTATGCTCGGAAAATATTTCCTCGCAGTCTGAATCGCGGTAACAATATTGCTGCCGCAGGGGTGTGGAGGGCTTGGCGGTCGCTGGACGCTTTTCAGTTATTTTATGAGAAGCATAGATCATGCATGCTTTGTTTATAATATTACGCTCTATAACTGGACCAATTTAAATGTAAATCCATCCGGTCACCTTTCAGTAAATCGACGTTTTGCGGAAACGGACAAGAATTACCTACCATCCATTGTTACGCGAGATGGTTCATTTAAAAAATGCTTCTATTCCAAGGAATGCCTTACATAAATAGGAGACTTCATCAGCTTCTGTTCAACCGTTTGGGCCCCTAGATCTCCGCCCAGACAACGGAGGGAAGAAATTGCCAGAGTATTTTTCGAAGGCGGAATGGGGCAATTCAGCGGGACCAATTCGGCGCCGGGACGATTCGACGTCTGGAGGAAAAAGCAAGAACTTTTAATTAGGTTGAGTGGATGGGGGTTGGATTCATTCGATTCCCTTCCCCAGGGTTGGGTTGAATGGATGGGGGCTGGATTCGTTCTAATTCTTCCCCCGGGTTGAAGGTTGGATTCTTTCTATTTCCTCCCCTCAGATGGGGTTGAGTGGTTGGGGGTTGGATTCGATCTAATTCCTCCTTCGGGTTGGAGGTTGGATTCTTTCTATTTCCTCCCCTCAGGTGGGGTTGAGTGGTTGGGGGTTGGATTCGTTCTATTCCGTCCCCCGGGGCTGGATTGAGTGGTTGGAGGTTGGATTCGTTCTATTACCTCCCCCAGGGTTGGGTTTAATGGATGGGGATTTAATTCGTTCTAATTCCACCTCCGGGTTGGGGGTTGGATTGTTTCTATTCCCTTCTCCCGGGTTGGGTTTAGTGTATGCTGGTTAGGTTCGTTCTATCCCCTCTAGAGTTGGGTTTGGATTCATCTTGCTGGCGCCGAATTGTCCCGTCGCCGAATCGGTCGCGCCGAACTGTCCTATACCCATTCGAAGGGGCACTTCAAGTAGGATTTTTTTCACGATAAGTGTTACCCCAAAATAAAAAAATACTGCGTGAACAGCATCTGGGTTAATAATAGCGTGAGATGATAAATTCTTTTGCGTCGTTTCAAAATTCGAGGAAATTTGTACATCCGGAATTCGCATCTTAAGACCGATTCGTTCACTACGTAAACGGCATCTCAGGTTTACGGACGATTTGTTTTAGGTTTCACTTCGCTGGAATTGGCCTTAGATGAGACGAGAGTCCCGTCGGCCTAGCTGTATTAAAGAAAACGACTATCCGTGCGTTCGCATTACGGTGATGATAATAGAGCACAATCAGTAAAGCCACTCGCACCCGTTTGATAGGGGGGATGGAGCCGGATTTCCGTAATCCCCTCTCGCTGGTGAATTCGAGTTTAAATGCCACTTTACCCCGTTTGACTGGCGTGGGACTGACCACGCAACCCCTTGTAAACCGTCAAGTACACGTATAAACCCAAACGCAGCAGAAAAGAGAAGACGATGTGAATAATAAGAACTCCCCACAGAAGACGAACCGAGTTTATACAACAGAATGAATTCAACGGAAAATAAATCATCTTAAAAATCACGTCCTAACGAGCAGAAGATGAAGGGAGGGAGTAGAGGAGAGAGAGAGCGGAAAGCATTTTGAGCGTGCGGCGTTAGTCACAAACCCATTTCATTAATAAATAAATAATTGAAAGGAGCATTATTTTGACAAAATGTCAGCAGCTGTCAGTATTAGCAAATAAAGAAGATATTTATTTTAGGTTACTAATGGTAAAGAATGTCATCTAAATGTCCACCGCTGATTGAAACACATTGTAGAATACCATCCGTTATTTTTCACAAATTTCAAACTGAATTTTATGCGGAAAGTAATTGAGGACATGCGCGAAAAAACGAGCTAATCCTCAAAACGAAAACAGTTATGTTAAGTGCTGCTATCTGTTGAATCCTGCGTATAATAACTATCCCTGACTGGGTTAACATCACCGAAGTTCTTGATAATGTAATACAGCCATTGAAATTCTTGCTGTTATTTCTAAAAGCTTCCTTTAACTCAATTTTTCTCCATTAAAAAAAGAGTGAGTTAGCCCGTTTTTGCACGCATGTCTTCAATTCAAATAACTTTTTAAAACACTTTTTAATGATATCTTCGGGAGTCGAGGTACCGAAAACCGACTCCCTGCTGATAGATTTGAACTGTTCAGCACATTCTCGCGCACATGCTTCTTTGCTATGGAGTGGTCCACGGTGATATAGGCTACAGGTAGTGGACAGACAAGTAGATACCGAAACTTATGAGCAATAAGCAAACAGTACATCGAAAGGCATTTTGCATTAACTCTTAACTGCCTGATCTATTTTAATGGCGACCATAATACCATTTATACCCTGCCAACATTTTTGCAAATGCCTTTTCGGTCAAACAGAAAGCAAGTTTGGTCCTGCTAGGGATTACTCGAATGTGTATGTATGGGAGACCATGCAACAGATATAAATTAACCTATGCTAGTTTTTCACAGAAGTACATATTACTAAAAGAACACTAAATCTTCCCTGAAACTGACCAACCTCTAGTTTTGCCCTTAAAACGTATACCACGAAACTTGAAATAAATGATTTTATGCCATCCATCTTACAATAAATTTCCCATAAAACGCATATAACCAAACATACAAATAGCCACGCAACTCACACGAATTTGCTCCTAAAACGTATACCACAATACTTACACCAAATACCCCCTGAATTTATTCCACCCAACTTACAGCCGGAAATATGTATAATATACATTGTATATATAGCAGGGGTGGCCAAACCGCGGCTCGCGAGATGTATGAGGCTCTTTTAACTTAACGTGCGGCTCTTATTCATTTAAATTCAAGAGCGTATCAAGGCTTATCACGTCAGAAATCAAGAACGCAGTGCGAGTAAGACGTTTTGGGTATGCTAAATGGACATGCTGTCTCTCTGTATTGCTTCGAATACAAGCTATACTTACTGTTCGTACATTTTAGTGCGCAGAATGTGTGCCTTGCGGCTCTCGAACTCAGGAAGGTTATCATACGCGGCTCAGAGGGTAAGCAGGCTCGGCCATGACTGATATAGTATAGTTAAACACGCGTATGCCCTTTGATCTTATGTCACCCAACATGCACTCAGCTACCCCCGAAACGTATACGACCATGCATACACCGGCGATCCATACAACTTACAACACCCGACCTACTAAAATGCCACTGCAACATATGCATCCAAATAACACCTGCAAGTAAAACTTCTTCGAGATTCAAGGGTTTTGGACAAAGTTTTTTCTTGTGACGAGTCGTGTTTTCACCAGTACAACCCAGAGCTGAAATCAAAAAGTTGCCAGAGAGTTTCCGATCTCAGAAGGCGAAGGTTTGACAAAGTGCTGGAAAAGAAATGTATCTTGTTTTCTTTAACGAAATCGAGGTTAACTACGGGCACTGCTTATCAAGATGTCAAAAGAAGTTAACAACAAGTACTGTTCCAATGTGCTGAGAGATTCGCTATTAGCTTAACACAAGAAAAAACGTCTCCATCTGGTTGATCAAGGTTGGATCTTGCGCCATAATAATGCCCCTTTGTATCGCTCTCAGGACTGACAAAAACCATAGAAAAATTAGGGCCCGAGATCATGGGACACCTACAATATTTACCAGAATATCTACCCTGCGATTTTTTCTTTTACGAGAAGTTAAGAAAGAACGGAGAATATGAGTCTGATAATGAGCTAAACAATGTTGATACCGGTATAATCAATGAACTATCAAGCAATGGTTTTTAGCGTCTTTAATAACTGGAAAATAGGAAGGGATAAGTGCATTACGGTGGAAAGAGACGATTTGAAGGGCAGTAAATAAATTTTATAATAGCTCTGACGTCATATCACTATCAGGAAAAACGCCTACATTTCGTTGTTTCGCTTCTTGAGATAAAAAACGATTCATTTACAAAAGTCTTTTCGAAACATTCTAAACAGAAGTGCCTTTCTAAACTTTCAGAACAATTCAGAGAAATTCTTAGTAGAAAAAAGAGTGATATATTTTCTTTGCAACATTACTCATGGGGGTATCTGTTGCCATTTTGATATGTTAAATATCCGTGACACAGAAAAAATTGCAAAAAGTTTACATTGGACCATATAACGCAATGCAAGCCAAAACAGCTAAATCATAAAGAAAACTGACCAGCGTGGTTCAGAAACAGAGCGGTCAATCACAGAAGTCCGGCAGCGAACTCAAATGGATCCGTTTGCCACAACTCGCAGGGAATTTTGTATTTATATTTTGGGTAATTCCGAATTTGGATAGCCAGTTTTTGGACTTCGTACCTCATTTTTTTAAAAACATTTTTTGCGACAGTCGTAACAATCAGCTGCTGCATCTCTTTCGGGAAATACTTCACCAGTGGTGCGCAATGTGAATTCAGGCGATATGTGGACGTATTGGAATATAACATTTACTATTTTTTAAAAAGCGATTCGCGGAATATCTCAGTAATATCACTTCACAAAGATGAGAATCTCATGCCTGAAAAATTACTCCCGACAGCTAATCGAAAAAGGGAGATATTTTCATAAAAAATATTTTCGCATTTTTTTCCGAAAACGTTAATAAATGCAGTGCGCTTTCATGCTGAAAAAATACGTTTAAGAAAAACCACCCTGAAATCCTAGTAATGTTAAAATTCGCGTAAAATGTGACCAAACGTGCTGAAGCGCTACAGATAGCTTGCAGTTACATTCTACCACACCAAACGGAGGTGATATGCGAGTTGGAAAAATTCATACAGCTGGAAATGTAAATAGAGTGATTGTGATAAAAACTACAAAGAATCAGAGGGTGGAAAGAGAAGCAGTGGATGGATAGAACAAGGTGGTGAGGTTAAAGCTATACGGATAAGGAAGACACAAACGTTGAACCTTTTCCTCAATGGAACCACTCGCCGGTGACGCCATACACAAATGGTCACATACACAACGCATACATGCTCTCAACCTTCCGATATGGCGAAGAATGGCCATCACTCGCCCATTTCACCGGCTGTCCGAATGCTACGTCGAACGGAAGTAAGTGGAGGGCGAGAAATCAGCGGGAAGGAGGCGAAGAGACGGGGTGAGAGGCAAAGGGAGGGAAAGAGAGAAAGAGGGAGGGAGAGAAAGAGGGAGAGGGAGAAAGGAGAGGGAGGGAGAGGAAGGGAAGGGGAGAGAGATAGTAGGGGAGAGGGAGGGATTTGTGCGTTTGTTTGTATTTCTGATTAATCAGCCTCTTGGAGTATTAAAATCATAACACCTTTCACACCAAGAAGATAGGAGGGAAACCCGGTGCCCGCATTAGCCTAGCACCAAGGGGCCAACTGCTTAACGTCAAACCACAAAAGTAGGGGACGGGACGATCCCAGGTTGAAAAATATGACCGTCGCCGGATTCGAATCCGGGACCGCTGCGTGAAAGGCCAACGTTCTAGCCGCACCACCACCGCAACCCCGGAGAGAGAGAGAGAGAGAGGGAGGAAGTGAGAGAGAGAGAGAGGGAGGAAGTGAGAGAGAGAGAGAGGAAAGGAGAGGGAGGAGGGAGTCGTTATATTTAATTTTATTTAAAATGCATCTTAAAATAGACCCAATCAATAAAATTCAGTACTTAAAAATATTTCTTTCAAATTTAGATTTTATTCTTCATCAAATTTCTCGAATTTTAACGTAAAACCCAAACCAACAAATACCAGGTACCAATTTTCCACCGCGGATACTAAAAACCGCGGTTGGCTTTAGTATTTCTCTTTTTCCGCTCCAGAAAATTGATTTTCTTAATTTTTAACACTTATAGAACGAGTTTATTTTCTTTATGAATGCAATTTTCGTGTTGTCCCAAAAGTAAATAATAGCCACAATATCCACCTTTGATCAGCATACCAGAGTTTGATAATTACAAAAATAGTTCAATTTAAGTCAAGCAAGAGAAATATGTAATACATTTACTGTCGTAAATTAAATTCAAATATTTATAACAAAATATCGACTCGTGATACTACTGTTGATTCCCCTTGGCTTCGGCACCGGAGGGGTGGGGGAGAGGGGTACAAAGTGTGAAGGGGCGCCTCTCGCTTGCTACGGTCTTTCATCCACATTTTACCGAGCCAATTACTGATGGTACAGCAACAGCATTAGCAAATTTCTTTCTAAAACTATAAACAATAGAACATGAAAGACCGCGGAGCAGTTGTCAGTATTATTTATACTTGAGAGAAATAATAGGTTTTTTCCCCCGAGTACGATTCGCTGACCCGTTGTTTGCTGACCCGTTGTTTGCTAACCCTGGTTCTAGGTTGGGAATCCAAGTGGTTAAGTCGATTCGCGGACCTGTCCATTCCGCAAACGTTTTATATATCGCATGTCGCTTAGTGATCTTCCTTGAAGATCTTCCCTATATAAGTCGCGTGGAAGACATTTTCTCTCGAGTCTGGCGGAGTCGGGATTTACCTCTCCTCATGCGATCCGGAGACATGTCTTCTCTCTTCGGCAAAAAGGTTCACGCCGGGGCACTTGCACCAAGAGGGCCACATTTCCGAGATCGCCCTAGCCTTCAGCTGTAACACGCAAGGAAAACCGCCCAGAGTGAAAATGTTCACCTGTTTCCTTGGGGACGAGCATTTATTCGATTCGAATCTTTCGAGCCGAGATTAGCGTGAATAAACGCGCTCCAGAGATCGTAGTTAAGAAAACGAATAGACAAACGTTTTTTATTGTAAACTGCAACGAGCTTAGCTTGCCTCGTCAACGAATAATAGTGGGTATACTCAATGGTTGGTTGGACAATATGAGTTCTCTCGAGGTAAAATAATCCTGAGGTAAAATAGTACCCCAATCGGATCTCCGGGCGGGGACTGCCTTGAGGAAAACACGAAAGTAATTTACGAATAGGCACTTGGAACGTAAGAAGTATGAGAAAGGCAGGAAATCTAGAGAACTTGAAAGACGAAATGCGAGGAAATAGACTTAACATTATAGGACTGAGCGAAACTAGATGGGAAGGAGAAGGACAGTTCGACTCGGAAGAGTTCACGGTAGTTTACTCTGTAGGAAATAGTGGGGAAAGGGGAGTAACTCTGGTACTTAGGAAAGATATGATGAAAAGCGTGACAAAGATAATAGCAACGAACGATAGACTGATGGCAATAAAGCTAAAAGCAGTCCCAGAAGACATTCTGATAATACAGGTATATATGCCAACGTCAGCTCATGAAGATGAAGAAATAGAGGAGGTTTATGAGCAAATTAATGACATTTACGAAGAAGACAGAAGAGGAATGGTAACCTGCATAATAATGGGAGATTGGAACAGCATAGTCGGAGAAGGACAGGAAGAAAATGTTGTCGGGCAATACGGGCTTGGGAAGAGAAATCGAGGAGGGGAGAAACTCGTAGAATTTTGCATCAATAATGAGCTTGTAGTGACTAATACATGGTTCAAAAACCATAAACGAAGGTTATACACATGGAAAAGCCCAGGAGATAGAATGAGATGCCAAATAGATTACATCCTTGTAAAACAAAGATTCAGGAATAGCACAAAGAACGCCAAGGCATTGCAAGGAGCAGACATTGATTCAGATCACAGCCTTCTAATACTTGACGTGAGTACAAAGCTCAAACAAATAAGAAAAACGAGAAGAGAAAGACAGACCTGGGACCTAGAAAAACTGAAAGAAAGGCAGGATGTAGTCAGCATGAAGTTAGAAGATAACCTAAGAAAGTTGGAAAACAAACCGAAGACCGTTGATATAGAATGGGATGAAATTAAAACCAGTATCAAGGATACCTTGGATAAAGAGATTGGAAAACAAGAGAAGAAAATCAGAAAACCATGGATCACTAAGGAAATACTGGAGAAAATGGATGAGAGACGAAAATGGAAAAACGTTAACAGTGAAGAAGATAGAGCCAACTATACGCGTGTAAACAATGAGTTGAGAAGGGAAACAGATAAAGCTAGAGGAAATTTGATAAAAGAAAAATGTGATGAAATACAAAAAATGGAGTAGTTAGGACGGTACGATATGATGTACGCTAGGGCACACTGGAATTAGAAGATAAGAAGTCTAATGGAATTCGTGGTAAAGAAATTATGAATATGGATGGAAAGATAGTCTCAGAAACGAAAGATGTAGCACAGGTAAAGGAAAAATACATTAAGGAACTATGCAGCAAACAGGCAGGATGGGCAAAAATAGAATTGGAAGATGAGGAAAACAGTGAAGAAGACAACCGAGGACCAAGTATTATAGAGAGCGAAGTAGAAAAAGCAATAGTGGAACTAACGAAAGGGAAAGCAACAGGCAGCGATGGAATGCAGGCTGAGCTACTTAAAGTCATGGGATCAGAAGGGCTAAAATCGATCAAATAAGATTTACGACACAGGAGAGTGACCTCGGGATTTCCTAGAAGTAACAATGATCCCTCTAAAGAAGAAGCCAAAGGCAATGCAGTGTAAAGATTACAGAACAATAAGCCTTCTGTCACACACTTCGAAGATCATCACGAGGATTCTTAATAAAAGGCTGGAGAAAAAAGCAGAAGAAATGCTAGGGGAAGATCAATTCGGTTTCAGAAAAGGACGAGGAACTAGAGATGCTATAGGGGTAGTTAGAATCATATCAGAAAGGGCAATAGAGTACAATCAAGATATCTGCGTACGTATGTTTCATAGACTGGCAGAAAGATTTTGATAGAGTAAATTGGGTAATGTTGATAAAGATATTAAAGGATATAGGTGTAGACTGGAAAGACAGGAGACTGATCAGGAATCTATAGGTAAATCAAATTTTAAAGGTCAGATTGGAGAAGGCGGACACCTGCGGAGTAAATATCGGTAGAGAAGTAAGACAGGGCTGTATGGAGAAAGTCTAATGCAAGAAGCGTTAGAAGGCACAGGAGATTTCAAAATTGGAGAAAGAATTATAAGAACAGTAAAATACGCGGATGATCAATTACTTCTAGCAATAAAGGAAGAGGAACTCCAGAAAATGATAAATAGACTAGTGATAACAGGTAGAAAATACGGTATGGAAATAAATACAGAAAAATCCAAAGTCATTCGAATATCGGGCAACAAAGAGAATCTGAACATAAGTATTGGAAGAAAAGCCTTTAGAACAATTTTCACTCTATAAATGTACGGATGAGATCAGGACTAGAATAGGAAAAGCAAAAACGGCTTTCAGAAGAAAGAGACGCCTACTTACGGGTAATATAAGGGAAGATATCCGCAAGAAGTTCATAAAATGCTATGTATGGAGTATAGCTTTGTACGGGGCAGAAACATGGGCGCTAAGGAAAAATGTGGACTTGGAGGAGAATGCTGAAGATAAAATGGACAGATAGGATAAAAACAATGAAGTGCTACGAAGAGTAGGAGAGAGAATATGATTAAAGACGTGTTAGAAGGAAAAAAGGAAATATGTAGGAAAAAGGGAAAGAGGTAGGAAAAGGTTTCAGCTGATAGACGATTTGAAAGGGAAAGAGAGTTATCAAGATATGAAGAGGACAGCGGAAAATAGGAGTAGTATATGGAGAATCAGGTTATCCATGAACAATCACGTACCTGTCTATGGACAGACTACCTATGAAGATGACTCTGTGGGAAAAAATCGTGTATATGCAGTCAACGAAGCAAAAAAAATAACAACAAATTAATCTATTTTATTGTGCGCTGCATTCCTTGTATCGCCTAATGTGAGACAGGATTCGTCAAATTATTTTAGAAAGAGTAGGTAAATTACCACCCAAAACCAACTTGATCAGCCGAAACAGAAGAAGCGCTGGGTGGTGGGACATAACGCGACGAGCGAACCTATTTTCCATCAGTCAAAATTATAACAAAAAATCCAAGCACAAAATTTCACCAAAAATCGAGGAATTCAAAGGCGTGAGAAGTAAAAAATAACGGTGCTACGTAAATTGCACAAAGTGTCTCATATCAGTACGCTTATAGCCTACAAAATAATATCTGGCCTACACGATCATTCGCGTGATATTTTTTCCATTTTTATAATAAAGAAATTGTTATAAATATCATTTTGAAAACGTTGTACATCTTCGTTTTGAATCAAAGGTAATAGTGCAGCCATTTCACGTTTGAAAGATTTACTATTCTTCAAGACCCAAAAGGTGTGGAAAAAGAATTGATTTAAATATTATTAAAATGGAGAAATGAAACGATCATGGAATCGAACACGGGTCGTAATTGTACACGTTTACATACCATAGAAGATACAACAGAACTCGAGATATAACTGATTATGCGTTGAAAACTAACAAAAGGGGGTGAGGCTAAAGTAAAAGGTGGAGGCAGCGGAAAATGTATTTAGTTGCTGTAATACATATATTGTAACTAAACAGTTTTCCACACTCTTTCGATATTTGATTAATCTTTTTCCGTCCGTAAATACATGTTTGATGTCGATGTTATTTTTCGTCGTTCGCAAATATCAACATGTAACGTTTAAAAAAAAACATTTATCAAAATTACTCGCAGTGGAACTCCGGGCTATCTACTAAAATATATAGAGAGAAGGACTCGCATCCGCTCACCACACCCCAGCGCCATCCCCGCTCTCTTACAGACCGCTGCCCTCCTCCCTAGGACGTATCCCCAGGTGAGCAGAATTTAAGTGGAGACGGAAAAGTAAGGGTCAAGGCTCGCGTGTAGTCCCTTAGAGACGGATACGTCTTTTTGCGGAGAGGAGGAGGCAGAAAAAGGAATGGGCGGAGAAAAGAAAAAGCCAAGGTTACAAGTTTTATGGGATGAGGTCAACCCGCAAAGACGAAAAGAATGAAAGAGGAAACCTTTCCTCATTTTTCCAAGTAAGCTCTGCTTTTTTACTTTCTAAAACATGCTAAGTATATATAGCTGAACCTCTTTAATCTGGAAATCTTAAAACCGCATTATAAAATTTTTCGAAACAAGGGTGGTTGATTTATAATAGTATAGCACTGTTGCTGTAATGCAGGGATGGCAAATGATTTTTGTGTCGTGTGCCAGGAAAGAAATGTGAATCATCAAAATTTTGTTCTGCGTGCCACAAGTTTACTCCTCTAAGAAACTTCATATTTTATATCGAACACCCAAGCTTACGCGTCCAAAGTAAAATCGCACGTATACCACTTCGGTAACGCGTGCCACTTATTTGCCATTCCTGCTATAGACGCTACCTAATAGTCATAATTATATGCCTGTATAACTATCTCAGGCGTGACTTGCATTTCATTATGAATAATTTTGTCTTTAACGTAAGAGTATGTATGTAAATTGTTTGGCTTACCCGATCCGGATGGGATCATAGATCACAGTTTTGTTTTACGCATGCTTTCAACATTATAAATATTATTTCTTCAACTGCGGGAGAAGACAGAGAATGGGGGAAATCAAAACGCCATCCAAGAAATATTTCCCGACCAAGGACGGTTTCTACAGCGACCGTCAATGCTCTCCCATTTTAAAATCAGGATCGTAGCTAAGATTCAACCTGCGCGTAAATATGTGAAAATATTCATCATTGCATGGACTATAAGCGTAAGAATATGAGAAAGTTTGACAATAAAAATCGGCGCAACGCCGAATGTTTTTATCAATATATATATATATAGTAAAATTTATTTATTAAACAACGGATAAATTTTTAATTAGATTTTTGCCGCCAATGAAGCGGAGAGGGGAAAGAAAGAGAGAGAGTCTCTCTCTCCCTCTCATTCATATACCAACACGAAAACATTAGGACAAACTGAATCATATTTACAACGCCGAGATTCTCTCGTCACCAAGATGCGACGAGACAAACAACACGATTGTTGGCCACAGTTCGCACAAACTCGAATTATCCAGCCACTTAACAAATGGAGATATTATACCGAATGCACGACCGATAAAAAATACGACAAACATGAACAACATCCGATATTTTGCGTCGGTGCCTTGAAATTGAAATCAGTATATGGAACCAAAAATATATTTCGTAAAAAGGTTTTCCTGCTCGACATCGTTTTTTTCCGATTCCAGAGTTTACTTGCGAACATTTTTATCTCGTTCCACAGACCTTATGAGAAATTTGGATTCCCATTTTGCCCTTCCTGTGAGGACGAATATATTCGTCTTCTGAAGATGATATACGATACAAAGAAACGGGATATAATTCTAAATAGCGCACTTTCCTGTTTGGCGAGGACCTACCAAACCAAACGTACCTCAGATAAATTATATATATATATATATATTACTATCATATCCCTCAGCTCGGCGATAATGAATCGTGGGAACGGGGTTCTTTGAAATTTCAAATACATGGCGTCGTTACAATTCAGAGAAAAAGGCATACAAATATAGGTATATATATATATATATATATATATATATATGGTTTGGGAGAGAGAATCGAATTCGATGAGGCGAAAAAAGAAGGATCTTTGAACAGGAGATATAAGTTAGCTCTCGACGTTTTCATCCGTTCAAATTGACGAATTACATTACGGAAACCAAGTCCATAACAAGCGACTGAAAGAACGATAATGTATTCGGGGAAAAGAGAGAGGCAGAAGAGAGAGGGAAGGAAGAAGGAAAAAATCTGAGAAAAATGCGAGGGCAACTTGACCCATGAAACTAAAAAAAACGTGAAAAAATACAACTTTCTTTTACTGTCACACCGATTCGTTCGTACAAAAGAAATTCGTAATGGGATTATATCATATAACCCGAAAGTTTCCGCGATAAAAAAGAAACGGAACATTGCCTGATTCAGTTAAAAAAATATTTGAAAAAGTCAACGACGGTCTGGGAAAAATATCATTTCTTTGTCGCAATAACTAAGGTGAAGGGGTATCAAATTTAATAGAAAATTAACTTATTATTTTTTTCTGAGTTCAGGTCCCTCAGTAAAAAAAATGAAATAACCAGAAAGAGACTCGTGAGATCGCATGTTTTTCCATCTGGAGGTTTTGTGACGGTTACTGGGAGAATTAAAAATAAATAAACACTTTAAAACGTTACACAAATCAACATTTTCCTCCACGAGAAGAAAATTACCTCCGTAGGAATCCAAGCTGTTCCATTCAGAAGCCTATCCGTCAGTACGACTATAAATTATCGTGGACTCGTATTCGTACGAATAAATGTTGGTGAAGTTCGAAAATTCGTAGTTATCATGGCCTGGAACCAAAAACATTTTGGTGAAAGCTTCCCAATTATTGTCTTAATATAATTTCCATTTTTGTCAAGGAAAATGGAAGCGTTATTTGAAAAACGCAATGAAAATAAATGCCTTCACTTTACGATCAAATTCAAGAAAGCCGCTTCCACAACTGCAGACAAGAGGTGCCACATTGTGTGTTTACCTAAATAACTAATATGTTGCGTAAAATACTATTTTTTGAAATTTGAAGATCGAAGCTCAATCGTGTGAATGTATTTGTGTAATGTTTACACGCGCGTCGACAGTATAATAATTAGCATAAGTTGTAAGGAAAAAAATAATTGATGTATTCGGATGGAGATGACCTTTCAAACCACTGGTTGTATTTTACAACTAATTTAGTATTTTGTCCATTAAAGTTGCAGCTTGGAAATAACTCCTGGCTGCGATACATCAATTTTCGCTATTGAAAGCTCTGAATAAATAAATTCTTAGGATATGAAGAATGGTAATCGAATTCACAAAATAATGTCGTTCACAAAAAATGCCGAGAATATATTATGTAGATAGACTGGAAATGTTTAACGTATTTCCTTTTTTTAACAGTTGCACACAATTACATTTTTCCTCTCTTAAGACAGCTACAAATAACTTGTTGAATTTATTTTCACCTCATCACTGTGTTTCATTAAGTTGTCTAGAGTCTCGAGTTAAGGGTTTGGAAAATGATGTAGGCAAATGTTAATCTACTTTTAAAATCATCACACTATAAAAATGACATAATTGGTATTTATTTGGAAAGTCTTTACATTTTGTATTTGTCAATTTACTTTGAAATTTTGAATTAACGCTTAGTTAAGGTCCACATCTTGAACTCCTTTAATTTTAATTAAATCCTCCATAGAATTCGCACGTCATTTTTGACGGGCAATTATACCAGCCGCCATTATAATAAAATACAATCTAATTTTGTCATTGTGTGTGTAAGATTTTTTCAAATTAATGGGCATGAACTGAAGAACAGTCGGTTCGATCTCGAGGAATCTCTACTCGGCACGTTCCCTTCCAGGTTTTTAAGTCCACGATAAGGGCACAGGTTCGATTCCAGAAATGTTTATTTTCCTTAATTGATTAACATGTGAGTGTGTGCAGGATGTCTCTAGTTTAAATTAAAAAAATAGCTGAAATCGAGAGAGCTTGGTATGATAAAATGAAAGTTGTACCTCATGTTTTCTGTCAAGATTGGAGTTGAATAAGTTCCAAATCAGCTTAGAAATTGCTTTGAAATAAAAAGAAAAGGAATTTTCAACGAATAAAGAACGAAAAGTTACCTTTGCAATGACTTCTTCCCACATTACTTCTGTGCTGGAGCTCTGTAAATAATTGCTCTTTACTACCATTTATCGACCAACCAATAAAATGTCATTCCAAATAGACGACATACATTGAAATTCCGATTTAACGTTCTCGCATTTAGTGAAAACCCGTATTTAATGAAAACCTCAATTTAGAGTAAGAAGAAGCATTCCACCTTAAATTCGTTTAATAGAAGATTGACTATATATACAAATATATATACATACATATATATCATAGGTAGTCTGTCCGTAGACAGGTACGTGATTATTCATAGTTAAACCTGGTTCTCCATATACTCCTATTTTCCGCTGTCCTCTTCACATCTTGATACCTCTCTTTCCCTTTCAAATCGTCTATCAGCTGAAACCTTTTCCTACCTCTTTCCCTTTTTCCATCTAGTTTTCCTTCTCGCACGTCTTGAATCATACTCTCTATCCTCAGGTATGTCCAACCCAGTTTGCTTCCTCTTTCGAATAGTCGGTATAATCATTCGCTTCTCTCCTATTCTTCGTAGCACTTCATCGTTTTTCATCCTATCCGTCCATTTTATCTTCAGCATTCTCCTCCAAGCCCACATTTCAAAGCTTTCTAAGTATTTTATGCCATTTTTCCTTAGCGTCCATGTTTCTGCCCCGTACAAAGCTATACTCCATACATAGCATTTTATGAACTTCTTGCGGATATCTTCCCTTATATTACCCGTAAGTAGGCGTCTCTTTCTTCTGAAAGCCGTTTTTGCTTTTCCTATTCTAGTCCTGATCTCATCCGTACATTTTGCTTCTCTTGTTGTGATGCTTCCAAGGTATTTATAGAGTGAAAATTGTTCTAAAGGCTTTTCTTCCAATACTTATGTTCAGATTCTCTTTGTTGCCCGATATTCGAATGACTTTGGATTTTTCTGTATTTATTTCCATACCGTATTTTCTACCTGTTATCACTAGTCTATTTATAATTTTCTGGAGTTCCTCTTTCTTTATTGCTAGAAGTAATTGATCATCCGCGTATTTTACTGTTCTTATAATCCTTTCTCCAATTTTGAAATCTCCTGTGCCTTCTAACGCTTCTTGCATTAGACTTTCTCCATACAGCCCTGTCTTACTCCTCTACCGATACACAGTATTTCCTACACATTGTGACAGCTAAAACATTTATTTTTTTAAATATCTCGTCAACAATGCATTATAAGGGATGTTTCGGACAAAGGTTTTAGAAAATTAAATTGATATTGATGATATAAATTATCGTAAAGGAGAAGGAAAACTAGATCGGACATTCCTGAGAAAAGACTCTGTGATTTAAGATTTGATTGAAGGATAACTTGAAGGCAAAAGAGGAACGAGAAGGTTTCAGCTGCAATATGACTTGAAACGGGAAAGACAATTATCAGGAATTGAGGATAGTTGCGAAGAATAGGGCAATGTGATGAATCCCATTAGCATGTAATCAGGGATCTTTCTGCGGAGAAAATAGTAATAACGATGAAGTAACTGAATCACTCGCAAATCCTTTAATTTAAATCATATAATATGATACATCATTTCTAGTCTACAAACTCTCTCTCCAACAGCCATATAAAGGTCGGAGAGACATTTCTTTCAGCCATAAGGCGAGTTCGAAAGCTAAATGATGGATATTTTCTTGAGTTAATAGCATGATAATTCTGTACTGCTTACTTATAAACGAATGCATACAAAAATTCATGAAAATCGGGAACCATTCTGCGCAAAATATTCCTATAAAACATTTATCAGTAACGTCACTAGCTACCATCAAACCTCGAAATACTATGGTGTTGTTAATAACATCTTTATACCAAGAGGCGGTACTCTTAGCTCACCAAATAAAACTCATTTAAACACCAACAGTTTCTTGCCATTTATTTGTATCTAAGTAAAAATATAAAGTTTATAGGTAAAAATTAAAAAAAATCATTTTTACAGCATTTTATCCGCTTTGTGACGAGGAGAAACAGCTATAATTAAGAAATGGTATGGCACAAATAACCTTGATATTGTGAAAGTTAAGAATGTTCAACAGCGCAAAAATATGGAACGATGGTGACGGAAGCAGCACCGTTACCTAACATCGGTGGGAGATAGTGAACGCTGGGTTGGGTTGAGGTTAAAGAAACAGAACAAGGCGATGGAATCAAGAGACAGACGACAAACCGGCGCCGAGGCTACTAGGACGTCCGTCACGACTGTCAATTTTTTTTTTCGCATTTCCGTGTAAGTCTGCCAGGGCGCACGGAACGGGGAAGATGAGCCAAATGACTAATGATGCAGCGCCGCAGCGTCACAACGCATTTTGCGTAAAAATCCCACGCATCGACCGCAATGGGTTTGATGAACGATGTTAACGAGAAAGTGGGAGGATTTGAGGCTGAATAAGACGACATTTAGTGCCCGTGTTTTGAGAGAGAAATAGGAGAGAGAGAGAGAGGAGGAGAGAGGGGGGAGGCAGATAAAAAATTGGTAGAGATGGGAAAGAAATATTCTTATCCCGGCATGATAATTAATCCTACAATTTCCAAGTCTTCTCACTTTTAATGGGTTTCCTCAGCCAATTATTATTCTCGGATCCTTTTTTTATCCCTCTTCCCATCGCCTACTCAAAAAAACTTTTCTATCCCCTTCCGCTAAAACTCCATCAGTTTCGCCGATTTTTTTATTTCTCCGAAAAATTCGGACTAATCACATTTTAATTACGTCATTTTCGCTCCAACATTCGCATATAATTTTTTCCAAATTTTTTCCCTCGCTTTATCCGCTCTGAATACGCGGAGGATATAATCCGTGGTTCAAATCATCGTCCGAGTTCCCAATTATTTTAATAACGAATCGACCCGAAAAAATTGACTCAAGAATTTTCTTTTTTTTTAACTCGTTCGAGGGACGAAAAAAACGTTGCCAAACAAAGTTCCGGAAGGTTCGATCACCTATTTCCTTTATTTATTTATTTTTTGATTAATCCCGGCCAAATAACGAGACGAGTAGCTGCGCGTTTGCCTTTTAAAGGGGTGAATAATTAGGGTGGAAAGACACGCGCTAATAAGAATGCTTCTATTTTACTGGAACGTTAAAATTATGGGGATAAACGCACACGCACTGGTGCTATTTCTATGTTATAATCCTTTATAACTGTGTTAAATGTTTAGCTTTTGTCTCAAAATCTGTTCCGGAGTGTTACTTTAAAACATTACTTAGCATGCGGATATATTTCGACAATACTTTCACACTTTACATATGGTCCCTGATCACCATCATGCGCACGGGAGAATATTTCCCTTTTCGAACAAAATTTATTTAGCAACATTCAGAAGGAATGACATTGCCAACACCGAAAACATCTAGGCTGTTTGGACTGCCGAGTAACATCTTAAAAATCTTGTAATTTGGCACGGATTTAAATGACTAAAAAAATTAAAAACTCAATCCGGCAGACATTTTTTCCTGCCAGAGAAGGAACCTCCTTTTCCGAAACACAAAAAAGAACGAAGGGAACGTTAACTATGGAAGCAATTTTTCAACGGGCTGTCCACCGAGGGAAAAAAAATATGCAACCTCCAAAGTCGAGAGAATTGCGACCTTATCATTTCGAATCGGATCACCAGTCGTTCACAAAGCAATATGACGTGGATGGAGGAAGGGAGATGAAAGGTAATCTTATGAAAAAACTTTCCCACTCGTCCATCTCCCATAGATAGATAGAGCTGAAAGGATGACCAGGCAATATATATATATATATATATATATATATATATATATATATATATATATATATATATATATATATATATATATATATATACATATACACACACATGAAAAATAAAATGAACCCGGAAAAGGAGTCTACAACAAGAAAGAGAGAAATCCTACGAGATACAGAAAAAATTGTGACGGAATATTGGAAGGAAGATTATCTTCCTTGGAGAAAGATGGATAGGATAGGAGGAGAGGGTGGAGGGAAAAGGGAGAGACAGAGATTGGTACGAAAAATGAAGGGGAGGAAAACGCATTGGTGACAAGCGGGCATAGGGAGGAGAAGAATAAAGGACAGATTGAATGAGGAAAAGGAAAGCGGAGGAAATAAAAATGAAGATTTGTATGCACATGGAAAGAGAGCGGAGAAATAAAAGCGGAAATATAGAGGAGAGAGAGGGACGATAGGAGAGAGATGAGAGCGGGATGGAGGAGAGAGAGAGAGATTATATAGGGAAGAGAGAGGATAGAGGAAGGATTGAGGGAAAAGAGAGATGATAGAGGGAATATCGAGGGAGGAGAAGAGTAGGGAGAGGAGAGGGAGGGGAAAGGAAAAGATATGAGAGAAAAGAGGTAGGATACGGTAGATGAAAGACGAGAAATAGAGAGGGAGGAGAGCAAATGGAAGAGAGGAATAGAGAGAAAAGTGAGAGGAAAAGGACAGAGGGAGGAGAGTAGAAGAGAGAGGTGAAAGGAATAGGGGAAAGAGAGGAGATGGAGGTGAGATAGAGATGTAGGAAGAAACCGCCGACGAGATAGGCCGTTCCTATTTCTTTCTTTTTAAGGGGATGATTCCGCCGCGGGAGTTAATAGAAAGGGTATGAGAATTGGCGAGGAAAGGGCCACTACCCGGCAAATTGGAACTAAACTGAAGGTCTCGAGGAAGTTGGGAGAGAGAGAGAGAGGAGGCGGGAGGAGAATTGCGAAGAGAAGACGCAGGTAATGAGAAAGGGAAAAAAGGCGCTGAGATTCCACTCAGATGAGGATGACGGTCTGGGGTGGAAAAAGATCGTAATTTATTTCTGTTTATAACTAATTATGCATATATTTCAGCGGAGAAAAGTAGGCCGTTTAAAAGTAATACACCGTTAAAAAGAAATACTCCCTTTAAAATAATTATGCTGAAACGATAAGGAATGAAAGCTTAACAAATGGCCCGAGGGTTGAAATAAGAAAAAATACTTAAGGGAAAAAAGAAAAAATCTATTTCCATAATAAAAAATGAAAGTGCTAGTAAAAAGTCAGATATTCGCAATACGTTTTATGCATAATATGAATTTTTTTACCATTTTAAATCTTCTCTAATTTTACACATGTTATGCGGTTATGGTTACAGACTCAATAGCATGCAGACACACCAACATGTATGAATATATTTTTCAATCTCGGTAAAATTACTCGAATTTACGTTTTATTGCATTAATTTTAATTTTAAGATTCAAATTAACACGGATTATTCATTAGCACGCGGTAAACCTAATACGAAGGAAATAATAAAAGAACTAAAACGGAAAAATATGACTACAGACAATTACAATAAAAAACACTAAACATTTTTGCATCATTTGAATGAGTTCAACAACTCCGCGTAACGGCAGCAATATCTCGCAGGCATGATACGCCCTTCCACAGTGGCATACGGGCGTAATGAGATAGTCACGGAATGACGAGCGCAATTAGCGGGCACTGACGATTTCGCCACCTTTTAATCTCCCGTAACCGTGTGCACACTGGAGCGACAACGGCGATAAAAAACAACGCCCTCGTGAAGCGAACGATTGCTGTTGTTCTGAAGAGCTCTTTAATCAAGGAAACAGCCGAAGTTCGCGGTGATTAAATCCCGCAAAGAGAATGGCACCCTGTAAATTTCTCCGAGGCAGCCATACACATAGAGTAGAGAAACGCTGCGAATGAGAGCTAATATCCGTCTGAAGTTTGAATAGAGAAGGAATCCCTTTGCTTAAGGATAGTAGTTCAAACGGAGAAAGACTTGCCCTTTCTATGAGAGAACATTCCTAGGGAGAGTGAGAGAGAGAGAGAAAGAGACTGAATCGACGCACAGTTGCCAAAGTTGTCGCGAATCGACCAAACATTGTCGGGAAGGCCAGGCGCGTGTATAAGGTACAGAGCAGACGTCACCAGCGGCGATTCACCGATAGTAGTTTCTTTAAAATGAACTGAAATCCGCCTTAAATACCGCTTGCGGATTGATTAAATTCCACTATCATATGGCTGCCTTACTTCATGTTGAAAGACGCCGAAATTTTTGTCAGGTGCATTACCGTTTAAATTTGACGATCGATATATGATATGTATATATTACAGCCGGAATTGTATCCTACATGGCATATATGCATCGTAATTTTATCAGCTTGTATATATCAAAGGATATATTTAAAATTCATAGGATAGAGGTCTATTAAAATAAACTTTCACCTAGATTCGGAGGTTGAGTACCTTACTATCGTTTTAATAATATGAGCACTGGCACCTCAGAAGTGACCAGACTGATCTCACTCTCTCCACTCATCCAATTTTGCGAGAATTTCTTCCGTTATAAGATCATGTCGAAGAATAAACACAACACAAACAATAATGTTCTATTCATCGTTATATCATATATACTGGATATGCAAAAACTGCCGTCGTCAGTATTGATTCATCAATAGTACATTCAAATGATTACTACTGATGAAGGCTATTTCATGGCCTAAATGGGCATTTGGAGAGATATTTAATTTTATTGCCTTTTGCGCTGATTAAAACCATTGTAGAAGAATACCAAGTTTGTTCCACAACGCTACAGATTACGTTTACTTCAAAAATACTATATACGCTTTTCCTTAAAGGAAACGCACATGAAAGGATACCGTTCTCTAAACCTTTTAATTTGATATTTACCAGAAATTTGCACTGATATTTTATTAGGAGAGAGAGAGAGAGAGGGAGAGAGGGATTGATTGATTGATGTGGTCTTTATTTGGGGCGAGATTGAGACTAAAAAGTCCCATCTTCCACCTAACCCCTCAAGGAGGGAGGGAGGGAGAGAGAGTGAGAAAGAGAGAGGGTTTTGAGAATCTCAAACATTTTTCATAATTTCCCAAGAGAGGATACAAAATATACTTCTCAACTGAGGGAACACAGATTTTACAGCAGCAAATTCAACGAAGCCGAAGCAATATTTAAGGGTTTACCGACCCGCAAAAGCGATGCGTTTATCAAATTCTTTTCCTATCACCACAGAAGAATATACAAAAGGAAAGGTTCAGAAATTCGAATATGGGGACCGCTAACCAATATATTATATTCACAAGGCACTGGAATTAAATATAAAAACGGGATAAAGGGGGTCGGTATTAAAAAGCCAGGACAAATTTCGGAAGTGGATAATCTTTTCCGACGGAAGATTGTTCAGAATATGAAGGAATTACCTTCAATTTTTATTCTTCGTGGAGAAAGAGAGCATTAGGAACGATTCCGAGACGAGGGAACTGTTTTTATTTCATTAAAAAAAAGAAAATGACTTCAATCATCGCATAAAGGAAAATCGATCTGCTGTTCTTCGTTTTGTTTTTCCCGTTAATCCTTTTTTTAAGAGGTCGATCGGGATCTCGGCAAAATTAAGGGGAGCAGGAAGACATTTTTTATATAGCTCGAAGCGAGAATTCTAGGAATAGACAACCTAAATTTCTCGGGAACAAAAATAACAAAACTTTATCCTCCGCACAAAATTATCTTTTTTGACATCCATTGTGCGATTTGAGGGCATTATGAAAAATATTAGATTGGACATTTTGGCGCGCGTTGGAGCCAACCGTAACTTAATTTTAACGATACTCACTTCCGCAGCGAAGTGTAGAGTTCCACCTTAAACATTGCCGGAAAGGTGCACCAAACCCGTACTCACCTGCGAATAAAATGAAACGTTAAATATCACAGCAAATGTATTGAAAATAAAATTGATAAGAATAAACTTAACGTCCTTACAAGTAAAATGAGCGTTAAATGAAGCAAAAATAAAATACATGAGAATAACCTTAACGTTCTCGGTTGGTGGGTGTTTGTTGTTATACATTTAAGGGGCAATGTACTATGAGTGGCCTAAATATAAGGGGCATTTGATGTAGGCTTGGCGGTATACGTTACAGGGGCACACAGTTGTAAATTGGGTGACATAATATCAAGGGGATTTCATGTATGTTTAGTGGTACACTTTTCAGGGGAAATGCGACTGTAAGATGGGTGGCATAAAATCAAGGGGCAATTTGTTTGTTTGGTAGTATACGTTTTAGGGGCGAAGTTGTGTAAACCGGGTGGCCTGAAATAAGGGGGAATTTGGTTGCTGTTTTGTAGGGACAGCTCGTGGAAGTTGGGTGTTATTAAGAAATAAACGACCGTTTTACAATCACGTTCGATACTTACTAAAACCCAATACAACATTATTTGGTTGATTAAAGTAAGCAAAACATATTTATTAGTGATAATTACCATAGCAAGCGCACAATTAGTATAATGAGTTATATACGACACACAGCACTAAAATTATCGACATAAATAAAGCGCAACGCAGTTATTTCAGTCGAGGAAACTCCATTCGAACTGTTTACATAGCTAGAAATACTACGTAGATCCTACGAGGAACCGAAACAATAGAATCCTTTGTTATCCTTGATAAAATTGTTTTCGGAACAATTTGCAGTCCGAGTTTGGCTCATACAGAAGCGCACGGTAACTTCGCGAATTGTAAATTAAGCAGTTCTCGTGGAGGGAGGATGGCTCAAAATGGAAACTAAAGTTAATTAAGTTTGAATTGCCTATTACACTCCGTCGCATGTCCCGCGCCGCACATTTGGCGTATTTAATTCCTTCCGGGTAGCCCCGAATTTATCTGCGCCGTGGATTTGCCTATATTCAAGGGGCACTGCAAGGCGCGTCCAGAAATGAAAATTACATTCCGTCTCATGGTCTACCGTCAGCCACTGGCGGTAATAATAATAATATATAACGATGAATTAATAAATTTAAAAAAACTGGAGCAGCATTAATTTGTCAAATAAATCGGTTTAGTAAAATTATATGGAATAATTACATAGCACTGATACTACCAATTTTGCTTCCTTTTTAATTTCACAAGCATCAGTTTTAGAGATAAGAAATATGAAGTTTTATATTTCTTCATACAATAAACTACACGTATGTGATTATATTCGGCCAAACAATGAAAGTTACGGTTGGAAATGGCATGTCCGAATTAGCTCGGAAAAATTCAATTTGAATCATGGAGGGTCCCAGAGTTATCTCGGGAAAATCAATGAGGGGTTTAAACTTTCAAGAGCACGTCCGTAATATTACGTTACGATTAAATAATAATAATTTTGCTAAAAAGTCCGTAGATAAACGTATCCGTAATATAGTAAATTAAACTTATTTACTCGTCATACATACATGTGCATACACGGAAAGAAGAATTATTTTATATTTAAGAAAACTTGGCCATGGAAGGTTAGGATACAGGATTCATATCTTATACACACATAAAAACCAGCTAATGAAATGGCTAAAGAAGCTCACTATTGAAGGCAGCCGCGACCACGATTTGAATTTAATGAAACATTTTAAAGATCTTACTGAATCAGAAGATTGTTTTTACTTTCGTTTTCTTGGTGAAAATCATTCCAAACTTTTTTCATCATCAAAGCAAGATAAAACAATGAATCGTGAAATGAAATTTAAACAAACGTTATCTTAGAAGGAAATAAAGCCGAATATAAAAAGATAGTTCTCGTACGGGTCACTTGAAAAAGCAAATTAAGGAGAACGTCATAGCAAAAAAGGGCACGATTTTGAAAAGGGACGAAATAAATAGCATTTTATAATAATATTTAAACTAGAATTTAGAGAAAGATCTCCTACGCAGATTTGCACACGACCGTGGAGAACGCTTTATTTTTTCAAGAACGCATTTTTTTCAAAACAAGGACCGTAGAAAAGGCTTGAAAAGTTTTTTTCTGACAACTAAGTCGCTTCCACCCTTCAGTTCTACATTTCCCCTTAAAAAATTACAAAAGGAAGTCAGTGGGAACATGAAAAGGGGGGAAGGAAAATAAGACGTCAATATACACGCATTCTCCTTCACTCTCTTCTCTTCGCTTGGAAGAATGTGAGAGGGTGAGAGAGGGCGATAAAGAGAGGGAGTGAGTGACAGAAAGGGAGTGACAGAGAGGGAGAGGCAAAGAGGAGAGAAAGATGGAGAGACAGAGGGAGAGCGACAGAGAGGTGGTAAATCAGGCAATGGAATCACCCGCGGTATCACAGCTTCCCATTTCGACTATTTCTCCCTCCCTCGCTTCCTTTTCTCTCTCTCTCCTTCCTCATCACACCGCATCATAATGCTCCGCAAAGAACGGTTATCATCGTCGGACCCTTGGAGAGGTACAAAATTCATTCCGAGAAAGATATGCGAGCGCAAAAAAAGCCACAGAGGCAAACGCTGGAAACCGTTATAATGCTTCCGATAGATAAGACTTGCGACCAAGACGAGATTTTCCATGGTAATGAGTTGACGTAATGGTGCGCCTATCAATCTACTACGTCTTATAATTATTTTAGAGTTATGTGTGTATGTATGTACGAGTGTGTATGTATGTTCTTTATACGTTTTTACACCGTTGAAGCTATCGCATTCAAAAGTTTTACGGGCCACCCTATGGACCAAAGGAAGAACTTGGTTTAGGTTTGCAGACCCCTCTGTCTCTTATACCTCATGGGGTCAATAAAATACTATTTCCATAAGAATGCATGGGAAATGGTGTGGAGAAACCCCAAAATGCCACGTAGCCCTTTACTGATGTGGATATAAAAATACCTAAATATTAACTTACGATCACGGGAAATGGCTTATTTTACGCACGAAAGACTGAATATTTAAATTCTGTTTATGTTTTGTCGTATTACATGTTAAATCGCTCGAAATTATCCTTTAAGCGCAAAATTTATAAACATTGTCCAGGCGGCAACAAAGCTACATTTCTTAATCGTTGTCCTTTTCAAAGGGAGATAGCCAACGCCAAGATAAAGGGTGCAAATGGATTCATGCCTAAATATAGTCTATATGAATATTTTAAAAGTGAGTCATGATTTTTAAGGAATATTAGAACGTTGTTATCTTTTACCATTAACATTGAAAGGTTTATCGCAACATAAATCGATACATCTACTTACATTTGTTCGGTAACCAATATGTTGTTTATTGTTTACGTTTTGATTGATAGTATTGATATAATCCACATAATTTTATTGCTGCTTTAAAGGCTTCGGTGCATCTATCCATGAGCATATTAAGTAAGACGTTAATGCGTAATTATATTAATGATAAAACTTAACAATACAATACATAAAATAGTAAATGTTAATGTAAACATCGCTTGCATAATTAAGGAATGGGAACGTTTGGTAAAGTTTGGATCTTTTTTTGTGGGGGCTCCGCACCTAAACCCCCGAATCAGCAATTCAAAACTTGGGGTCCCCAACAGCAAAAGTATGTAAATTTTATAATTTATTGTATTATTTTTATTGTAATATGACATCAAAAGTGATGTCAATAAAAATAATAAAAATCGTTTGCTACTTAAAAGAAAACTTTTTCGAGCGAAGCCGGATGTTCCAGCTAGTGTCTTATATATATTTTTCTTAATCCGTCAGCAACAACTTCACTCACGCGCCACCAAACCGCGCCACTGAAGCACCCATGCCTAAAATAATCGTATATATCTCAAAAACGGTATGAGATAATGGTTCGAAATTTCTCAGAATTGCTTGATTCACATATAAAAAGTGAGAGGAAAAATATTGGGAAAAACGATCCGGGCTCGACTCCAGGGAATTATTTATCTTTCTCATATAGTAACACATAAAAGTGGACTTTTCGAGGTGCAAACGTTTCTTCTTTTGGAATTTAAAATTAGAAAAATTTGACCTTCAATATTCGGATCTGGACTATTCTAAAGAAACCATTTTCAAGTTTTTTATTTTATTCGTCTTTTATTATTTTCAGCTCGATATCGCTCATGTTAATCGTTTGAATGGTATATTTTGGAAAAATCTTGCCATTTTAACGGGATGTTGCCTTGTCTACCAACCACATTCTTAAACCTCGAAATTCTATTGTTACTTCAATCCATATAGGTTTAAGCGTGATTTGGAAGTTTTTATTAAGAGAAGGAGAGAAAGACAGGAGGGGGAAATTAATTTTCATAGCAATCAATGTAAACAACATCCATTGCGTTATTTACGAGAAGGAATACCTACAAATCAGATATACTATTCAAAGAGATTATAAATCGTAATGTGCTAGATTCAATATTATTGAAATAGAAACGGTATGTAAATGTGAGGAACGTGCTTGAGATTCTAATAAACAAACCAAGCATGTAAAAATGTTATGGGGCGAAGGACTGTGCGATAGGTTACGGGAGTTTGGTAGAAGAATGGAGGACTTGAGGACGGTTTTGGAAATAGGGAGAGAAAGAGGTTTAAAAGAATCAAAGAATCACAAAAATAACAATAAAAGGCTATGTTGTCCGTCCGTTGGTTTGTGTGTCAAGTTACTAAAACGCGAATAACTCAATCAAGAATGTAGATAGAAAGTTGAAAATTGGTAGATATAATCAAGTCAAATATAAAAATATTTTGCCGAAAGAAAATTCACGAAAAAATTCCAGAGTTCGACTCCGGGGTAATATTTCCATTCTTCGTAAGATAACACTCAAAAATCGACTTTTTGTTGTGCGGGCTTTCTTCTTTTGGAAATTAAAATTGGAAAAACCTGACCTACGATCATCCGATTTGACTATTTTAAAGAAAAATTAATAAGGTCACTTATTATATTCTTCTTTTTCCAAAATCTTGACAACCGACTAAAATCAATATAAATAATGATTTATTATAGAGGTTGCACTGTATATAAATGACAAGGGCACTTGAGCAAAGTCACGGTAGGATCTCGGCCTACCTCTTCATTTCTCTCCAGAGAAGCACTGGAGGAGGATTGGTCTGGTTTGGTTATTAAATTCCGTTTTATATTCAGAGTACTTAAATTGGTTCACGCGAGGGCAACAGGGAAATAAATTTCCTTATACAAAAACAGTAGGGTTGAATTTTTTAGATAAAAATGGTATAATGAACGCGTTTTTAATTACCAAAGACGAATGAATGAAAATCGAATAGCGGTTTATAATTACCTTTTTACAGTACATTTAATTTCATGACTTAAAGACGTACGAATTTTGCACCTTTGAATAAAGGGTCAGCTGACTAGTCTGCAATAAAGATGGTAAAGCATCATTCCGCTATAATAAGGGGATAAAGTCTCCTTAATATTTTATGAAATATTAAATTAAAATCATATGAATATCTCAAGTATAAAAAACATGACAGAATCCGAAGGCAATGATAAATTCTCTCATTTTTCTTCTCTGTTTTACATATAAGTACGTAGATCTAAAGAAATTCCAGAACGATGAAGTTGACGTAACCTTGTTTCATCTGAAGATAGTCGATGGAATATCTAAACTTCTTGATCTGGCCCGATCTGTCGCGGGGAAATGATATACTAAATTCTGTCGTGATTTTAGGTATTGTTTTTACTCGGCAGCGGATTAAATGAAGCAAGAATACCATTCTTAGATCCAGTGAACCGAAAAGAATAGAGAGGAAGGCGGCAACAAACCTTCTGCGAGATTAAAAAATAAGTGACCCTGCTACTCTTTCTATCTCCCGATACTGCTGCCACGCAAGGTTCATTTCCGGGACTGAATGAAGTAGCGCTTCATTAAAAATACTTCTATGGGAATCTTCCTGATGAAAATCATTCCTGCATAACGTTATAGCAAAAACAACACCTGTAGCAGGAAATCAGAAGCTTCGTTCGGGAAAGTAAAAAAATGTCCTAAGGCTCTAGCTCTCAGATTTTCAATCACTCGAGGCTACAATGTTTTATTTGAACGGTGATTTAAAACTCATCTGACTGTAAAACCGGTAATTTTGGAATTGGCGATTACGTCTAAAAATTATTTTTTTTTTAAATCACCGGTACACGCCGAAAAACTGAAAGGGAAAAACGATATGAAAACAGGAACGCGAGCAACTGATGACACGCACCGAATGAGTAGCGATCCTGTGGCGAACATAAAATTACTCCCCGAGTCCTCAGGGACGGGGACTGCCAAAAAAGTGAGGGTAGGGCAGGAGGAAGAGGAGAACGAAACGTGTTAATCACCTACGCCACCCCCCTTTCCCCCAAACCCAACCCCAGAGGACTCCCGCGATAAAATTTTTACGCGCGAACCGGAAGAATCATTCCCCTTCAGACAATCACGAGGGAATAGATTCGCAAATGAAAAGTAAAACGAAAGAGCGGCGTTCCAAAAAAATAAAAACAAAAAACTCGACGCATGACCCGCCATTTACATATCTCTCTCTCTCCCGTCTGTGTACACCTACCGCCTTTCAATTTCGCTCTTCAATTGTTCTCCCTAACCCCTTCCCCCCTTTCTCCCTCCTCTCCGAACGATCTCCGATAGTTTTTAGAGGATCCATAAACAGGGCGAGATGGGACGTGTCCATGAGTAGGAGAGGGAGTATGGAAAGAGAGAGATAGACGGTCGGCCATTGCAAGTGCTGCATATAACGGGCGGTACTAGAGTGGGGGAGAGATGGAAAAAGAGGAGGAAAAAAGAAACGGAAAGGCCCATTAAGAAGACCATAACAGAGATAGTAGAAGAAAAATGATAAGACAGAGATGGAGGTAATGGCAAAGTAGGACAGGATGGGGAAGAGGGAGAAGGATCGAAAATAAAAAGACCGGGAGTGGGAGAAAATGGAGGGATGGGAGGTGGGGAGATGAGACAGCATGGAGCCCGCCCGACATTTCCCTCGTCCGCCGCCCCGCGGCGCCACCGCAGACTCTGCCGGGGGCCCTCCCGTGCGACGGCTACGGGAATACGGAAAAGGAGGTCATCGACCTCTTCGGCCAAACAACACTCCTTTTCCTTCGGGACGTCTGCAAGGGGATGAGAACATTCCACGCGGCGTTACTATGGGCCATATAAAAATAAATTAAACGACTAAAACGCTCTCCAGGACACACTATATCCGTCCCTATAATCCACAAAACTGAAACCGCTAGAGATCGAAATTAACGCATCTGCTTAGGGCGAGCGAAACTAAAGACTGCTTCCGAAGGTAGAGGAAAAATCTCTCATTAAATGCATATAAATAACAGACACACTGATAATGCGAATATTTCTCATGAAATTAACTCTCAGCCATAGCAATTTCAATGGCAATGACATAATAAATACAACCATATTCCAGCAAAGAGAGCTAGATTTTAATAGAGAGTATACTGCTGTGAAAAATCCTATGACCTACTTGTATCTACCCAATCGAGGGGATGCTTTCAGAATCGTCTTTTTTTATTGCATAACATCCATCCAGAAAGTGCTTTGGAACATAATAAAAAACTAGCTTTCGTGATTGAAACCCGTGACACCCCTCTTTCTACACAAAGTTTACGAGCCACGAAATTTTATCGACGCTCAACAATTTTTTTAACGTCACATGAAAATTTCCGTATTAATGCAAAAAATGCATTTAAATTGAATAATAACGACTGATTATTTAAAAGGTAGGCGAAGGACTTTAGTTTAGTCTTCCTTGGAAACAACATTTTCGCCATCCAAGAAATATGAAAACAAAAACGAATCTTAAAATGCCTGGGACAAAATGTTCAGAACGTTTGGCAGAATGTGACGAAAATGTTCACTTCTAAGCAAAAATATTAATTCGATTCGATCGAGGTTTGAACCCGAGGCTACCACTAATCGGGAGGAGGCTCCGATATACGCCCATAAAGGCATCCGCCCGACATTTTGCAGACTCGGGGTCGAATCCCTTACAAACAGGATATTTTTCCCTTCTCTCTCCTGTAATCTCTTCGAATACATCCCTTTTTGTATATAAATAGGTTGTGGATTATTTGGATATAAAAAGATTCAATCGGAGACTAATAATCGGGTTTTATTATTTAAAAAATTGGGTTTAACCGAAAAATTTATTTAAAAAGATTTCGGGTGTTATATTGGGTTTTATGATTTGCATACAACAACATATGCCTGGAGAATGATTTTTTTCGGTAATATTACTCCTTTCCGGCGTTTGCAAATGACGCAATCACTAAATGAGCACTCTGCATCATAGCTACCTATTGGCATTCAGAGGCAAGGCAAACTCATTTTACATAGAGTATCGGACACCAGCACCAATGCAAAACTTAACAATATCCAAATATGTATTTGTTTAGAGTTGAAAGGTCTAATATACAGGCTGCAAGCTCGAATTATATCTGCTCATTCACAACTCTATATGTTCAGAAACATTCGACAGGACAGTTGTGAGCAACTTACGGACCGCGGGCGCATGCGGCTCTCGAGAGGGTGTTATGCGGCACGCGAAACTATGATTAAAATGACATTTAACAAAAATTCATATCATACACATTGAAATTACGACAACATAACACTTGATAATCCTAAATACCTAATTTAGAATTGATACTGATATGACACCTCAGGATCTCTAGTTAACGTCCGATTTAAAGACTAATCTGGCCCGCCGAAACATTGACAACTTGCAATGAGACCCGCCGAGGAATTCACAACCACTTCCCCCCACGAAGAAAAGATTGCCCGCCACTGATCTAGGATATGCATAGATTTATTAAAAGCACCTAATACGGATGCCTTTCTCCGAAAACATAACGTATGTTTGAATATTCCTACTGATTGTGTCAATCCACTTCGAAGAAAGAATTTCCGAAAACTCTTTTATAGCCGTATTAATTGGTGTTGAGTTAGGTAGTGTTTTCATAACAGCGGCATACACAACTGTTTCTACCTATTTACAAGTAAGTTCCAATTGCTTCTTTAAACGTATGTTGAAAATGTGACCAAATCGGTATAGTATTGGAGCTTCACTTTCAAGCTGTTTTTGCAAATTAATAATTTATGCCAATTGTTCATCTAAATATAAGGGTAAAGTGTATTTTTACCTGAAATACTTAATTATGTAATTGGGTTCTACTTTTATTACTATTAGCTAAGTATGAGTGTTTCAAAAATTCAGATTGGATACCCCTGCTCTAAAACGGTTTCGATTGATTTTACAGTGAAGGTTTTAAAAAATTGAAATTTTCAGTTTTTTTCGGGTATAACCTGAATTTGTAGAAAAATCATTCGGAGGCATTAAATCTGGCCAAAATCGGGTAAAACCCGAAAAATCCATACCCTACATATAAATCTAAGATTAAATCTACTTAATCTCTTAACACCACCTTAATTAATAACTCCGCATAAAAACAATATAAAAGCTATTTTCGCACAACCAAGACCGGAGAGAGAAAAAGAAACTATTCTCCATCCACGCCCTAAAGCGATCTCCTTTTTCGTAGAAACCTATGACGTCAAAGACAACAAAAGATGCCGATCAAAAGCACCTCCTTCTTTTCGAAAGCTTTCAAATATGCCACACTTGAGCTGTGACGGACCGGCTTTTAAAAAGTATCTTTACGACGCGTACATAACTGTGACCCTTCTGAATTCGCCATTACGTACACCTGTTTAGGTGCTCTAGAGCGAGTGAAAGAGAAATGTTGCTCTCATACTCTTTTATTTTTACAGCTCCTCTAAAAAAACGGTATTTGATCGCTCCTCGTATAAATTCTCGACGTTATTTTGTTTTTCATAAGGGTTTTGCCGTTCTCCTTTACATCATTCACAAAAAATTACCCGTATATTGCTTTCGCGGAAAAACCTCCCAAAGATTCGATGCATTACCAACCGAGTGGACGGCATGAGGACGAAACGCCAATATTAAAACCGTGCTTTTTCTCGTCCGCATAAATTTCGTCTTAGGTAAACAGTTGCGAGGGAATTACCGAAAGGAAGACGCGCGCCGACTTTTTATTAGCTCTGGATATATATGCGAAGTTATGGGAAAAAACCAATGGAACGAACTTCGCGAAACGGGACCGAAAAGCTGAACCTAACGACGACAATTTTCCAAATATGCTCCTTCGAAAATAAACGAAATTTGCCCGATACAAAGCATGAAAAACGCCACTGAAACTTGGGTCTCTTTAGTAATATCAAACGAATTTTTACGGTAAAGAGAAAATGTCGAGGCCAGAAAATTTTGGTGAAATGTAATAAACGTTCCGCGTACACACTAGCATGCTGCATATATGGGATAAAACCTTTCTCCGAATAATTCGCTTACATCCGACCAGAGAATTTACAAAACTTGCTCGGTCGAACTTGGATATTTCCCTCAAGATTATGTCATTATAATTTGTCCTTTACTTCGACAATCGGAGATTTCTGGCATCGTTCGAATGATGTAATATGCAATGAAATGTTTCTTAAAGTGGGTATGAAAATTTTTTATTGATAAAAAAATGCTCATTCATCTGATATTACTCAGATATGGCAACGCGTAGGCCTCCTTTGGATGTTCAGGCATTACTGAGAATTTGTCTTTATAATTGTGAATTTCGTCCTTCGTCAATTTAATCGCACCGTGTTGATCCCGGTTTATCTCACAGAAATTACGAATTTACGAATTAAGTTTAACTTCAAGAAATCACAACATCAATCTCAATAACGATCAAAATTCTGAAAAAAATGCGTTTGTTGGTTTTTTATATGAAAGAATATTGATCCAAAAATTGGGGATAACTTTTAATTTATAAAGCTTAATGCGTCACAGCCAAGTTTACATTTTTATTTTTTGAATTTCGGGGACTTAACAAAGTGGAAATGAGAAAAAAATATCTACCTTAATTTCCTCCAACATTACTGACGATTCAGTGAACATCCTCGAAATTTAATTAGGCCCCAGAGAAATGTTACCCACCTACGCTGTTCCCGTAATGAAACGCGTGAAGCACGGCAGACATTAGGGATAATTTCATGTGATTCATTCATTAATTATTCACCTGAAACGATTTTGTTGGAGTTCAAAAGAATTCGCTTTTAGATTCAATAAGTCGAAGCAGACTTAAGCCTTTGTGAACGAAAAAGCAGACGTTATTTTCTGCAAATTTATGCAAGTTTACGAGAAAAATAACGAAAAGTAAAAATGAAATAGAAAAAGTAGAAAGCTAATTAAATATATCAATAGATGCTTGATGGCCAGAGAAAACTCTTCGAGTTTAAGACGTGGATCATATTATTATTATTAGGCGTTCTTTACATAATGTAAAAAACTGAACACCTCATTGTCAGGTTGCGTTCGTCCGCACGTCTGTCCGCACGTTTCATTTCCAAAACTCTTGAGTGGATCTTCATGAAATTTGGCGATAAGCACTTTTTGAGCAAGTGCAATGATAAAATGATATTGGTGGTTCGCATAACCTAATCAGGGGTGCCATATTTCTATAAACAAAAATGAATTCTCCGTCATATATCGGAGAAAGAAATTTAACATGATAACGTAATTCGTGAAGAACGCCTCTCCTTAGCATTTGCGCACACATTAAGTATGTATCTTTCCTATCTTGTTGTTATTAACGCATGGGTTTGTTGAAACCTGGAGCTTAACTACGATTTCGGGGTCCCTATAGAAGTAAAAAATTTGGGATTCCCACCTAACTAAAAATCGTTTTAAATAATTTTTAAAAGATTTCAATTTTGACTTTTTTTCGACATTTCAATCATTGGCGGCTTGTGACCTGAGATGCAGCTGAAGTGTTACAACATGAAAATCCATAAAAAAACACCCTACTTCCTGTAGATCAGATCAATTCTTCTATCTTTTAAGGCAGTATAACGGTCGACAGTGGCAGATTTACGCCTCCTTGGGGCCTCGGGCGCTAAGCATTTGGGGACCCCTGGAGCTAAGCAGTCGGGGACTCTGCAATCTAAATATATAGTGAAATCGCTACTAACGGCTACCCTCTTTTGTGATACCTCCTAACAATCGTTTTTCTATGGAATCATAGAGAGGTTCCACTGATTTTTAAATTGAGACATTTAATATTTCTGAAATTATATACACGAACATTTTTTCGGAGCTCCTGGCGCGCGCCATGTGCGACCCCCCTTAAATCCGCCACTGATGGTCGATGATGTCATCGAAAAGACGTTTATCCACAATTTTGCATAGAAGTTCTCTTTGTATTGCGATATTAGCCAAAGACGATAATCTTTGTTGCGAAATAGTCTTCCTTAATATAAGTAATTTCCTATTCTTTTTAAACAGGAGGAAAAGTCTCTAACAAGTTACATACTAAATCATTTTCTGGATTCAATTTCACAAAAAGCAAAAGAGAATTTACTAACGCAATTAACGAGAAACCAATGTCAACACAATATTAAAAAGAAAACACTATTAACTAAACGCAGCGGTGCACCACGCAACGAACAACCAAAATAAAAAGACAAACTCAACATTGAGGGAGACGGGGGAGTGAAGCGGGGCCCAAACCTTATTCACGAGGCAGCGGTTGACGTCACCCGTTGGCATAGCAACCACCCTTCCCCCACCTACCATAGCATAGCAAGTCCACTCCGGGAAGAAGTCGGAGGTTTTAGCTCTTCACTTTGCTTGCCTGCAGTTGTCATGTCATTTTAAACAGAGTGCTCACACATTTGGCTTGCACATCTACCTAATTATTAAAAAATAAGGAGCTTGAATGAAAACAAATCAATTTAATGGCACGATAAATTATTTGTTTTATAAAAATAATAAGTTTCAGGTGAAGTGCCACTTCCCTCACTTCACCTGGCGAGCCGCCACTGATTTCAATTCTGAAAATTTCTCTATCAACTCATCAGTTTTCATTTTGCTTGCTTATGAGTTTTATACTGAAAGAAGTGATAAATACTTTAATCTACTTCTGAGCACACAAGTGCGTAAGTAGCTTATTATTAATTTTAATTTAAAAAAGATCTTTCATTTGACGACACAGTTACTGGCAATGTTAAATATATCACCAAAGCTGCATGTACATTGCTACATATTAATCGCAGTCTGTATTTAATCACCATTAAATCCATACAGTTTTCAATCTCATCCATCAAAACGGTGTTTATTGCTAGCGAGAGAAGTTCATCACAAAGGCTTTGGTCAATAAATTTCAAATATATTTTTGAAAATGGTCTTCGATTTCTTGTTAATTCAATTTAGTGAGTCTTTGAAGCATTTTTTTGGGGCGTTAAAAAGGTTGGAGTTTTCACGCAATGCGTGGGCTTACACTCCCAAGTTATGCCCCTGGTTGAAACCACCCTCGTAAAAATGGGGAATTGAGTGGTTATCCTAACTGAAAAAAACGAATGAAAAACTCAGGGCGCAAAAATCTCGATATGAACGTATTATCTTCAATGTGGTCTTGAAGGACTTCGCGTCTGCTTGAATTACTTTCGCCAGATCATGTCGAATCCAACCTCCGACAAAACGACTCTGGAAAGAGAGAGAGAAAAAAAACCACGAAAATGAACGGATGGAATGGGAGGCTAACGAAAGTGTTTCCCTCAAACGACCGCAGCACGGCTTCGGACAACGACGTTGCCTCTGGTCCCGAGGGAAGCGAGTGCCATCACAGCGGACCACGGACGATGGTCGAAAACGACGAGGGGTTTAGACCCAGGCAACCACGAATTGGTACGCGGACACACATTGGAGGAAGGGTGTGACCCCTGCAGCTCTCTGGAGGCCGGACTGATGTCCATCCGCGAAGCAGTATTTTATAAGAGGAAGGGAGAAGGTTAACAAGGAAGATATTGTGAGAGAAGAGTGTTAATAATCACTCAAACAGCTTCGTAACCTGAAAGGCAGAGATGGGATGATGGTTAACCCTTTTGAGAAGTGAGTTTTGATTCACCCATTACACCTGCGAGATTTTTCCAAATTTGAAAGCTGCGGGAATTTTGCGAAAACGGAAATACCGATTAGATTGTAAAAACGACTTATCGATCTATTGAATTCCTCTGTATTTTTAACCGACTAAATCGCACTGCAGTAAGCCAGAAGCCATGACACGGCAAAGCGTTAACGGACGAAGGTATCAGGAACTTCACTATACTACCGTCATACTCAAAAGGGTTAATGGAATAGTTTTTTCTCCCCTCCTGAGGAGGAGAATGAGAGTGCAATGGACTACACACCCACTAAGTACGAAGCCGAAACCACCTCCCATACGCCTAGAGGCCATCATAGCCCGTAATGCACTCTAGTCAGTACCGAAGACTTTACCGTCAAAGATCAGCACTGAAGGGGGAGTTGGTATGAAGGAAAGCATAAGGACTAAAAAACGAGAGAAAGAGACGAAGGAATGACGAGGGAGGTGTAAAGATATAGGGAGGAAGAGGGGAAAAAGGAAGTGAATAAAAACGAAAGAAGTTGATGGAGCTGAGGTGAGGAGTTGGGGGAGGGGAGGAGAAGGGCGAAACGGAGAGATAAGGGCGTCGTAAAAAAAGGAAGGAACTCGAGGGGACGTGACGAAAAAAATGTAGGAGAGGAGAGGGAGGTCGTGATGGTTTTTCTCGTTTTCTCGAACTCGACTGCGGCGAAAATCCAGCTACGGAGACTAAATTGGCGGCCGTGGAGAAGACGACTTTTCTCATTCAGGCGGTTTACATGAATGGATTCGCCGGGATACGAACTCGGTGACGCCTGGAGAAAGAGCCGATTTTGCGATGCTTTTGAATGTTATCCCATTCTTTCAAAGAGTATACTTAGAAGAGTTAAATGAACCGTATCCCATTAACGAATGGAAACATTCAGGCATACAGCGATCCCGTGTATACAAGAAAAATGAATAAGAAATTCCCTGAAGGCGAATGAAAACAAATGAGGTAAGAATTGCATAATTACACAGGACGTTTTCGTCTTTTTTCACAAATATTATTGTTTCATGCCAAAAAGAAACAAAAAATGTAAGAATTGAAAATTCGACATTTAAAAATAAATACTCGCAGAATCTAAAACCGGTACCTAAGTTTTGAAAACAGATGCGCTATCATTACACCATCGTTTCAACCAAAATAAAAATCATCTTTTCTTTCTAGCAGAATTCTTCTCGAGTTACTAGCAAAGTTCTAACGTAGACCCCAATTATTACACAGTAGCTGATCCTAGATCCACCAAAATTTGACCATGTCTAGCTCTAATATAGATGAACCTATCCTGAAACATTTGGTCTCCCCAGATTGCAGGTTTTCAGAGATATTGCTAACACAGTCGGACGGACGGATAGACAAACACTATACATAAGCGATTTTGTTGGAAAAAAGCGCTAAAAAGGAAAACTAAGAGTCAATACATATAAAAATAACAATATCAATTCCCCCAAGAGAGTCCATTATAAATAAAAGGTTCCAGGGGTAGAAAACCGTCGGTATTCGTCAACACCGCATAAATGAAACTTACCGTTGCCTGACAAACTTACCGGAAAACTACGCACCAATGTTTTATATAACATATTCAAAAACAACCGGAAGACAACAGAACACCGCATTTCCGGCAAGCACACGCGCCAAAAAAAAAAACAGAATCGGAAGATAAAAAATACAAAAGTTTGTAAAAAGTGGAATATAAAACTGCGACGAGCACATTCCGAGAAACGGAACGAGGGGAGGGAAGGTGGGACGAGTTTCAGCGCGCGGCGCAAGATCGAGGGGAAGAATGCACATAAAAAACAAAACGAGAACGTAGGAAAAACAAAAAAATAACACGATGGTCGGGAAGGGAAAAGTATGGTTGTCTAGAGAGAGTCTGCGAAATGGAAGGCGAACGATAAACAAGTGACGAGAGGAGAGGTGAGAATGGGATGGAAAATAGGAGGGGAGGAAAAGGGGAAAGAGAGGAGGGGAATGGAGGTGGGAGAGAGGGAGAAAAAGGGAGGGAGGGGGAGGAGGGGAAGGGAGAGAGAGAGAGAGGGGGGGGGGTGAGGAGAGGAAATATTTCAAGAAGCGGGACGAGGATAAAAAGGTGGAGAGGAAGAGAGGGATGAAAGACGAGTTGGATAGGGGGGAAGAGGAAGATGGAAGGCATTAGGTGAGAGGGTGAGCACGCAATGAGGCATCGGGAGGGTTATGAGACCTTCGGGGAGGTTTCCCAAGCGGCAAATGAGGGAGGACTAAAGGATGGGAAGGGGAGGTGATGGATTGAGCGGTGTTTCGAGAGAGGTTTGGAGGAAGGCTCTAGGAGGTCGGCAGAATAGGGGGATAAGATATTATCGAAAGGGAAAGAAGGCTCAGTGAGATGCCAGAAAGGGGAAAAATGCGTTTATTTTTAAATATGTCCCACAAACAGCAAGCATTAGGTTCATGGTAATGTATCACTCAACGAAGTAATTAGAAACAGAGAAAAAGGAAACAGGTTGTCCTTAAGTGCAAGATAGGTCATTGAAAGTAAACAACAAACTTGTAATAACTGTAAATTGGACTGGGGTCAAATAGGAAACGTTTAGAAAGTCTGCCACGCAAAATGGGATGCATCCTGCAGAATTACTGAAGGGAGAAAGGAGAGCAGGTTCTCCTGCGCTATTTAACCCCTCAACGCCGTCAGGCGTACAATTACGTCATGCAAAAACTGTCTAATCGGCCGTCAGGCGTACTATTACGTCATGCGGCAGCCCTAATTTATTTTATCTTTTGACGCTAGAGACTTCTTTAAATCTAAATAACCTATATATATTTTGAAAGAGGAAGCTTTATACCTCCTATCTATGTCTGTCCTGTATTTTTTTCTCTATTATATAATATATAATCAACGTTGAATTTTGCGATAGAATTTTCAATTTTGCTATGATATGATGGTGTTTCTCCGTATAAAAGTCGCTTTTCAATGCAGCAAGGAACCTTTCCTTGGTGTTTGAAATGCTATGTAGGAACTGGGCATTATTTCAAAGGAGAGCACGTTTTTTCTCCTCTTTTTTCCTGGAGGAGATATTTGGCTTATGTCATGCGACAAAGGTCTTCGTCGGTATGTAAAGAAAGAAAGGAAAGCATCTTATGTCTCTCTATGCACAGCTTATTACAAATGTTTACAATGCAATTGATGAAGAATGGAATTAGTTTGAGTAAAAACATTTCTGTAAACATTACCTTCCATTACCGCGCGATCCTTCGTTCATCGCTTCATAGGAGAGCGTCAACGTCAAAAAAGCTGATTTCAAAATCCAAGGCCGACATTCTTCCGATAATTTAGTGCCACGCCTCAAAGAGAGGAATTTTGTGAGAAAGATAATATCTGTCATATAATTTTAAAGACCTTTAGAATTTTATTTTAACCTCAACGAAAATTGCGGGGAATTGAGTATATCTATTTGTAAGTATTTGCTTACATATAATATAGGTTTAGTTTTGTGATAGAATTTTAGTTTTTACCACGGACCTACGGATTTTCGGTTTCTAAAGTTGACCAATAAATACCTGAGGAAAGGGAACCCACCAATTTGGGTTCCTTTTCTTTGACATTTGAAAGAAGACGAGGTCTGTTTTCCTCTTCAGATAAGTGCTTCGCTGTTGTGTAGGGCCAAAGCAGCGATGAAGCGAGTAGGCAAGAAGAGGACAGGCCAGCAGAAATCACGAAAAGCTCTTCCATATATTTACACAATAGATTACTAGAAGTGTTTACTAAGCTATAAGGAATTTCTTGCTGAATCCAATTACGCACGTGTAAATTTTCTGAAAATATTCGGGAAGGACCTATAAGCTAAAGTTTTCCGTGTTTTACACAACGTCATATCTCCCTTTCCAATGAACGAAATGCAACCATTTCTTCTATGTGACTTCTGTAATGACTAAGAATGATGACTGTATAACTAAAACGTTTATATTATAAATAAATCATCTTTTAATAAATACATAATACTACATTTACTTAAAAATTTCTAGTCAAGACATGAAAAAGTTGAGATTCGTGAAATTTTTTACCTAATTGGTTTAGATGGGTAGACTAGCAGAATGAAATAGTTACTAATTTAAGCTATTTTTTTTATTAAGATTGCACATCAATATCTTCTATAGATTTTCCGGTGCTGAATGTTATATATGAAGCGCGAATGCACGCCGGAAAATTAGCGATTGGTGTACATTCTCTTCTACTCCAACAATCTTTGTATGTAAAATATTATACGCAAAATAGATATTTACAAATTTCATGTTTTTCATAAATCCACAAAAAATTCAGAAAAATTAAGAGAAAACTTCTCAAGTTATGATTATTTTAATATTTTCGAACGTTTTTGCAACGTAATCGTGAAAATTTAAAAACCACATCCGGCCGTACGGGTGGGATTTAATAAATCTCCTCCGGGCTTGAGGGGTTAAAGAAAAAAATCGGTTAAACATGCATCGCACAAGCTTTCTTTATTTCCGTACACTTTTAATTCGTAAAATGTCACTGGTTACATTGTTGTAAGGGCAGATTGGCGGTACCTGGGCGTGAAACTTGATATATTATAATGCCAAATGGTCGTTGTATTGTTTTGTTTCACATAAGTATATACTTTATGTAGCATTGTTAAGATATAAAGATCCATTGCTGGATGAATTTTAACTGAAAAATTTCAGTAATTTCTTTAGTATATCGATAGATACAAACTACCCTCCGATGCTACATTAAATTTGGCCTTTAATCAAAATGACACCCTACACGAATAGGAGATGTTTTCAGATTCAGTAAATCGTTCAGACCATAGAGCTTCGTACAAAAGACAGACGGAATGTCAAAACCACTTTTCTGCCAGAGTGACACCTTAAAACTTGCATATTAATCAAAATAGATTTTTAGCAACTGAAAGACTTAGTCCACTTACTTCGCAGATGAGAAAGTAAAAAATGAACTAATTAACTTTCTGCTTTGAGAAATTGGAAAACTCGATCGAGGAATGATAGAATGATCGCATGAAACAACTACCACTTAAGATAAATGCTGTCACTTTCTCCTAACCTATTAAGAAACTTCTGAATTTGCGACATTTGAAAGGCGAAACAAAAGGTATTAGTGTGTACAGGTCCTGTTTCAATTGATTCCGGTATAAAGGAACAAATTGTCCATATGAAAATATTTTAAACCGACTTTAGAGTGGCAGGGGAAACAAATTGCATGAGGTTATCTGAGGTTAAGATGAGGAAAGGCAATAAACAGCGAATCCAACACAGAGGACATAAACGAAATGAAACGAGGGTAAAATTAAAGGGAAGCGTCTGAACAACGTTGGGCTGTATATAAAGGTTGCGAGAATCGCAAGGCCTGCATTTAACGTCGAACGAAGGAGATAAGGAAATAAAAGCAAAATAAGTGACGAGATGCCTACTATGGATATGCTATAATGCATTTGAGACGGCGCGCCGTAGCGTAGCGTACATATTACATTAAAAAATAATAAAACAAAAATAATTTTTTCTGTCACTGGATTCACAACAAGGTACTTTTCAGTTTTATAATAATGTTAATAAGCCAAAAAGTGACGGCGTAAATGACACCATGAACAATAAAATGTCAAATTTGAGATAGGTACCTTTAAAAATGAAATAAATATATAATAATAAATGAGATCTAAATTTAGGAAATGAATCAAGTACATAATAGTCTTAACGGGAAGTTCTTACAGAAATTTAACAGACCGACAGACGTACATTTGTCAATTATAGGATTTGCTTCGTTTGTTTCTTAGTATTTCTGTCTGTCACGCTCAAAAAATCAACTTTGCTTTACTTTTAGAGTAGATTATTTTAACCCTTCATTCATGTTTACCCGATCTTTTTGACGGGCGATTACACCAGTTACATAGTACATATGCCACTCAATGGGTCATCTTCAACGGTTAGACGTTACCGCGTAGACCACTGACTGGAAGTTTTTTAAAATCAAAACAACCATGTGCAGGTTACAGTAAGACATCCCAAGACCTGAAATGATTATTTTCGTTATTATCATCAATTCGAGTAAACAATTCTTTTTGCCATGACATTGGCCCCAGAATCTTATCCTAAAACGAAAGACCTAACCTCAATTGAAAAATGTAACTGGGCATAGAAGGCCATTAGAACGAGCCATTCCACGAGGAGTCGGGAAAAAGAGGAAACGGTCGTCTTCTCTTTTTTAATTCGAATATATTCGACAAATTTCACGGCAGTTCTTTTACTTTTTATGGACACGGGCGTATACCGACGCCGATAAGATTTATTTTCGCCCCGGCAGATGGCACCCAGAGCGTAAGAGCTCTCGAATTAGACGGTTTCCGATACGTATACACGAAAACAAATACAAAGGGATTAACTGACGAAACTCCAACTATCGGTTGTTTTTCTTCCAATTTGTACTGGATTCGTTTGGATGGCGCTACCTCGAATTAAAGCCTGCAACCGTTTTTGGAGGGTCGCTTTTGCGACGGGTCCGCGAATTTAATTACCCAAAGTCAGAGGTACCCTTTAGTATATTTTCATTCGCAAACGAAATAGATTTTATTCCCTTTGAACAAATTATTCCCCTGATACTGTGTAAACAGATTTAATGGAAAGTACAGCCACGCATAATGCTTGCACGTTTTATATTATTTGCTTGCAAATGCGCTACCTCCAGGATGAAAATCTATGTAATTTAGATAGAATTTCGAGAATAACCGAGAGATTTCTGGGAAGAAAGCAACCCGCAAGTAAAAAAGTGTGTGGCTAATGAGAGTTTTAGGCTGAAAACGCTTTGACGAAGTAGGACGCTCGCATAAAAAACAATCAGGTTGAATTTGACGTGAAACGATGCTTTGATAGCAATCCTGAGAGCGATGTAAAAGCTGCGTTATCGTGGCGTAAGATCCAAGCGCGTTCAACAAGATGGGATAATTTTTATTAAGTTATACTTAGGGCATGGATTTTTCGGGTTAAAAAAATTATTCGGAGTTTAATTATTGGATTTTATTATTGTTTCCGAAACTTCGGGTAAAATCGGGATTATACGAAAAATGTATTTAAAAATCTTCGGGTGTTATATTGGGTTTTATGATTTGCATACAACAACATCTGCCTGGAGAATGTTATTTTCGGTAATATTACTCCTTTCCGGCGTTTGCAAATGACGCAAATCGCTAAATGAACACTCTGCATCATAGCTACCTATTGGCATTCATAGGCAAAGCAAACTTATTTAACTTAGGGCAGCGTTTCCCAACCTATGGTCCGCGGAGGTTTCCAAAATTAGTTTATTTTTAGGCCGCACCTCATATTTAGCTGGAATTTTTTTGGGAAAAAATAAGTAAGTTGAAAACTATCACAGGTATTTAATATTTTTATTGATAGCGCTTTTACTTAAACATAATCATATCTTAAGCTTTAAGTGATTAGGTGGTCCGCAGGGCCTGAATGTGTTGCTGAAGTGGTCCGCGGAGTTCAAAAGATTGGGAAACGCTGACTTAGGGTATCGGACACAAGCACCAATGCAAAATTTAACAATTGTGTATTTGTTCAGAGTTGAAGGGCATAATATACAGGCTGCAAGCTCGATTTCAATCTGCTCATTCACAACTCTATGAATTCCGAAACATTCGACGTGATCTTCAGAATCCAGGACAGTGGTGAGCAACTTACGGACCGCGGGCGCATGCGGCCCTCGAGAGGGTGTTATGCGGCACGCGAAACTATGATTAAAATGACATTTAACAAAAATTCATATCATACACATTGAAATTACGACAACATAACACTTGATAATCCTAAAAACCTAATTTAGATTTGATACTGATATGACACCTCAGGATCTCTAGTTAACGTCCGATTTAAAGACTAATCTGGCCCGCCGAAACATTGACAACTTGCAATGAGACCCGCCGAGGAATTCACAACCACTCCCCCTCACGAAGAAAAGATTGCCCACCACTGATCTAGGATATGCATAGATTTATTAAAAGCACCTAATACGGATGCCTTTCTCCAGAAACATAACGTATGAATATTCCTACTGATTATGGCAATTCACTTCTAAGAAAGAATTTCCGAAAACTCTTTTATAGCCGTAATAATTGGTGTTGAGTAAGGTAGTGTTTTCATAACAGCGGCATACACAACTGTTTCTACCTATTTACAAGTAAGTTCCAATTGCTTCTTTAAACGTATGTTGAAAATGTGTCAAATCGGTATAGTATTGGAGCTTTACTTTCAAGATGTTTTTGCAAATTAATAATTTATGCCTATCGTTCATCTAAATCAGGAATGGGCAACCTTTTTTGGTCAGCGGGCCAGATTTTGTACTTTAAGATTGTCGCGGGCCAAATAATTTTTTTTAAATAAAACACTATTCTTCTTTGCGTGTGCTGTACCTAAGGTGTTCAATAATATTCTGAATATATATGTATACTAGTAGAAAGTGCTTGGATACTGCATTTCATCTCGCCTTGAAAAACATTTATTTTTCTGACAGATATTTCATCATTACAAATATTCTTTTAATTCTAAAGATTTCACCTCCGCAGCGATTTTTGTTTTTCCCTCATGTAAAAATAATAGATTGAAACAATCCCCAAATGTTGCAATTTAAAAATTTTGACACTTTCTACATTATGGGGTACTAACGCTACACATTTCAGTCAAATTTTAAAGTTGTAGCACTTCTAGAAGTGAAATAATATTTTTCTAATTGTTTAAATTTTAAACATTTTTAACGGCCGTCGCAACACATATATGGAGAGATTGAAATGTTTATTTGTGCAAATGTACTATTCTGTAAATAATTTGAAAATTTCAGCTTCCTAGCTCATCCCGTAGTACCTAAACAGTTATCTATTTGTTTAAACTTTAAGAATTTTTAACTGCCAAACAAATTAAAATATCAGAATTTCTATATTCCCTATTTCGTTTTTTTACAAATCCTATCTCTAAAAATAATTTCAGCTCAGTAGAACATTCGGAAATACATAAACCTTGAAAATCTTTTTAAACAATTGCGAATTTTTAGCGGCCGCATTGTTGAACTTTTTCATGATTTTCGTTTTTTGTAGTCGGTTTTGCACAAAATCCTACCTATGAAAAAAATTTCGAATCTCCAGCTCATGTGGAAGTGCCTAAACATTAGTATCCTCCTCCTCTGTAAGAAACGTCTATATATAATGATATTTTTTACTTATTGAGGGAGATATAAAAAATGCAATTTAAAATAAAAGAATTAGTAATAAAGAAAAATACTTATATTTGATAAACTAAGAAAATGATAAATTGTTAGAATTATAAATGTTTTTAAATAATTTATACACAACAGTTACGTACATACATCAAGTTAATATTATCAATGTGACTTTTGTACTTTCGTATTTTTGACAAGTTTATCAATATTTGGTAAGATTTTGGTCGTCGCAATTCTTAAATTATTTTGCAGATGACCATCAGTCAACCTCGAATATGTCTTTGATTTAATAAACTTCATTTCTGAGAACAATTTCTCACACTTGTACGTACTTCCAATTAAAGACATTATTCCTCGCAAAATTCAATAAACGAGGAAAAGCTTCTTTAGGCAATTTTTTATAAAAGTCAAGTTACGAAAAATCTGTCATCTTGGACTTTAGCTCATCATTACTTTGAAGATCAATTAATTCCACCTGTCATTCTTCATGAACATTTTCCACACTAACGTCAAATGAAGAAGCAAAGATGCTTAAAATATGTTCTTATGAATTTAATCTGCAAATCTTTCATTGAACTACATAGTGATCGATTTAATTTCTTCAGTGTAAGCCAAATAACGTCCACTATGAGTAGCTAGTGTAGGAAAATGAAATGAATTTTCATTTTTTAGCTGCGTCTCCCATAACTGTCATTTTGCTTGAAAGGTTTTTATATGCGAGTACAAATTATGAATGAACTGACCTTCCCCTTGCAATTTCAAATTTAAATCATTAAGATGAGAAGTCATATAAAAAAGAAAAGCAAGATAGCGTATCCATCCGTCGTTGCTAAGCTCTGAAATAGGCTTTCCTTTCATTTTACATAAACGTGAGAATTTTACTCCTCAGATTAAAAAATATTTTTAATTTTGGGGTATAAATGTTTTTATAATAAAACACTTATTTGCTCTCATGAACGTTTGAACGGGATTGACAAGCATACACAAAAACACAATTTGCACTAGCGAACGTTTGAACGAGACTGACACGCCTACGCAAAGAGCACGTCTTGCAGTCATGAACGACTTAAGGAGACTGGCACAGCGCGCAGCAAAGTTCGTTCATAGCAACCGTACAGCGCCAGCGCGTTGCTCCTTTCTAAAACAACCAAGGCTCAGGGACGGTAGGTAGCAGTGGCGGCTCGCAGTCCAAAATTTGGGGGTGCTGTCAAGTTAAAGGACCAGTTATTAACGATAACAATTTTATTCGAGTGGATCAGCCTTTTTCGCGCTATTTGTATAACATAAGCAGACAAAGTCACGCCTTTCGTCGCGGAGCCCAAAAACAGGGGGCTTTTATCGTTCTCACCAGAAAAACAAACTTGAAACTGTTCAAAAATTATTGACATCACCATCATATAACGTGAAAAGAAATCAGCTTTAAGATGACATTCTTATTATAAAGATCCAATAAATTATTGACCTTAAATTTCCTTTAAATTTTCACTCCTAAAATTCACGTTATTATTTGTTATTCCTTGCGTTAAAAAAATGAATATTGTTCAATTATGCTTACCAAACTCGATAAAAATAAAACACAACGCCTCTTCTGGGGGCCGTTCGTGTATATCCAATCCAATATTGAATTCGCGATAGGTATTGAATTCGCGATAGGTATTGAATCGGGAAACTACAACACCGGCGCGAGTGTTCACGTAACTATTCAAGATGAAAAAACGTCACCGGATGTTGAGAACAGTTCACCGGATGTTGAAATCTTCTCAATACTCCCCGAGGTGTCGAAGTTACGAAGTGGTGTTGAATCCATAAGGAGAATGCGCATTTAGTTGTTCACAGTAGGGGTGGGCGATAGTTGAAGATAAACTATTCGATATATCGAGATGTATTTATCCAGAGTGCGCCAAATCTTGTATCTCAGAATACGTTGTTAAAAATACGAGTATATTATTTTGATAATAAATATTATACTTCCACAAAAGTTATTCTTATTCCAAGAATTAGTTCAAGGAAAGACTGTAAAAAAGTATTATGTATTTGCGAGGGGAAATTCTCAAACAACTTGGAAATATTCCGCGGGCCACGGGTTGCCCATGTCTGATGTAAATATAAGGGTAAAGTGTATTTTTACCTGAAATATTTAATTATGTCGTTGGATTCCACTTTTATTACTATTAGCTAAAAATGAGTCTTTCAAAAATTCCGATTAAAAACCCCTGCTCTAAAACGGTTTCGATTGATTTTGCAGTGTAGGTTTTAAACAATTGAAATTTTCAGTTTTTTCGGGTCTAACCTGAGTTTGAAAAAAATCATTTGGAGGTTATAAATAGGGTATCCTAGTTATACTATTAGCGGGCTTCTCAGCAAATTGGAGTACTGCCCGTGCTTTGCTACTTGAACTGTTGTTTACCGTAAATGATCCCGATGTTTTCATAAAAACAAGATGCATGACTTTTCCGACACTTGGAAAAACCTTCGCCTGCAAATATCGGAGAATTATTTGGCGTTTCCGCTGGTAACTTTGGGACTTCTGCTCAACATTGTATCTCGAATAACTCGTACTAAAAGGTGTTAATTGAGATGCAAAAGTTGCAATGGCGTCCAGTATGTTGGGTGGTATTAGTAGCATTGTGCATGGTGGTATGATCTAGATGCAAACTATTGTTGTGCGGTATAAAATCACGAGAGCATTTGGTGTAAGTTTGGTGGTATACATTTAGGGGAGACGAATGTTAGTTGGGTGGCATAAGATTAGGGGACACTAGTGCATGTTTGGTGGCGTGCGTTTTAGAGACATCCGAGTGAAAGCTGGGTGGCATAAAACTAAGGGGCAAATGATGCATGTTCACTGGTATACGTAGTAGGGGAAGTTGAGCGTGTGTTAGGTGGTATAAGATAAGGGGAAATTGGTGTACATTTGGTAATACGCGTTTTAAGAGCAGTCAAATTTAAGTTGGGTAGCATAACATCAAGAGGGATATCGAGAAGGTCAGGTTTGATAGTCTCATATATACATATACATACATACATAAACGTACACGAGCGCAAATACATATGTAGTGTAGAAAACGAAAACATCTAATAACCGGAAATCTCTAAATCTCAACGTTCCCAATCTTGGACTTGTACTGAAAATGATTTGAAAATGTTGTCATTATGGTACTTATCTTTTTCACCTAATGAATTGGTGATTACGTAGTAATGGTAAACGCTCAAACGCTGTGATATTCACACGTTCTGAATTTAAATTTAAATTCTTTTGGCTTTGATAGAGCACTGTACTGAAATTTTTTTTAGGAATCAATGCACTAGCATTAAGCATACCGCCGGCCGAAAATCTAGGTTTTGTAAAGTAGATTCTGTTTTCATACTCTTGTTTCACTTTATACACGACAACGGGATAGATGGAATAAAACAAACGCGATTATCGGTCTATTCATTCCTCTACCTCGTCTCCGCATTCTCCTTAACAGTTGCTCTCTTTCCCTCACCTCCCCCTCGTCTCTCTCCCTCTCCAACCCGCACCTCCCCTCTTTCTACCGCAACCACTTTCTTTATCTCTATCTATGTACACATAAATCCGACTCGACTTCAGTTTCATCGTAGGCGTGGGCATTGTAAACTTTTAGGGCGTGGGCATTGTAAACTTTTAGGACATGCGCAGAAGAATTCGACTGCCTATTCCTTGAATACTACGCACGCGATTCAATGTTCTCCATCAGCCATGCCTTCAAAATCTCTTCCTTCCAGGAGAAGATGAGACTGCGAGGACGACGACGATGACAACGATGGCGGAAAATTCTGATAAAAAATCTGATGAGTCTTTAAGAGTTTTTGATACGGAATGAAACGCAGGAGAATGAACGTCCTGGGAGAAAATGGGGAAACGGAAGAAAAGATTCTACGTAAAGTGGAGTAAAAACGGAGGTACCATAGGATACATGACGTTTCGACGCTGGACTTTTGGGTGCGAGACATTTGGGCGCCGCTACAATAATAGATTACTTACTGTCGTGTAAAGCGACCGCTACGTTTTTCGGCTTTTTGCTTACACCTCAGGTACTTATGTTCTTCATCTTTACTCAGCTTGCCATGAAGCCATCATGGACTAGTTACGTCTTTTTCTGCGTGGTCACTGAAACTTCCGTAACAAGGATAAAAATCCTATTCGAATAAATGAAAAACACGAAAGGTTAACTGATGACTCCAATGATACTGACAAAGCTCTAAGAAGAGTGAACGCACCTCCACAGGAACAGACCAAAAGAGTAAGAATTCCAGAAATGTTAATTATCAAAACAGAAACACGCGACCACCCCTCTCAGAAAATAAGGGTTTCAACCTAGCCACTCTCGACGTTACCCCGTGTCTCTACGACAATCAAGAGGTCGGGGCAAAACGTGCGAGGAGGAGGATAGCAGAGTCGCCCAAATAAAATATTAATTAGATTTTTCTACAATGAAATTCAAAGAAAGATTAATTAGCAAAAAATGTTGTATGACAAAGTTATACAAAAGAAAATAGTTGCAAACAGTATGGCACGGTGAAGGGAAAAAGCAAGAAACTAAAATACTGATCAAATATCCGAGCGGCCAATAGTCTAGCGCCTACACGGCGCTGCCCAAACGTCCTACTTCGGTGCCTTCCGATTACTACCTCCTACATGGGTAGGAGGTAGTAATCGGAAGGAGTGCGGTCGAGAGGGAAGAGAAGTAAAGAGATTTCTATCTCACTTTCACTAACGCCAAACTCAATCACTATTATCACGCTCGAAAAATCCCAATTAATTATTCGCTAAGAGGGTGGAGGCGCGATAGGTTGATCGAAATCGGGATTTTTGCTCTTTTTTCACACGTAATTTGGGTGGTAGAACCTTTTCTTTCCACATCCACTTTCTGGGTTTCAATCCAACTCGTTTTATCCTTACCGGCGTAGTAACTCCTTCAAATGTCAAAACCTTGCAGAGGCTAACACTGTTAGCCCAAGGGAGGGTTATAATTATGAGGAAGTTCAAGGTTGTTTGCAAGGCAGAAGGCCAACAACGGTAATTTTTTCACGGTAGGATAAAGAAATAAATATAGAATCAGCATTACCTAAGGACGCATACGTAGCTACTGTAAAAATCTGGATCAGCATAAAATGTAAAAGCAGCATAGGCTCAGAATGTTCAGAGGACGAATCACATTTGTCGCTTTTTCATGGCTACAAGAGTCACCGTGGTCACCTGTCAGCTCCGGACAAATATTCCTTCGCCATAAAGAGCAATTATGCGAGAGAAAGGATTTACGACGAAGAAGATAAAAATGGCCTTCAAGCGCCATTTAAGTCGTAAGTCAATTGTAGGTAGACATGCGCCTTTCTCGCTTCAGTCACGGATACATTTTTAGACCGCAGTGGACGACTGATTTCAAGCTCACGACAAATGCTTACAAATGTATAAACCGCGTTGATTAGCTTCAAATCAATAAAAACTCAGGTTTCCTCTTATACACATACAACCAGATCTCGAAGAAATTTTCTTAGATCTAGGAACACCAAGACATCAGAGCAAAAAGACTGGTAATACTAGTCTGTAGCTACGTTTCAATAAGAATCAAGAATAAAATTGTAGAATATGATAGGCGCCACGGCGATAAGTAACTCGGTATTTTTTAAGCTCTTCAAGAATTACTTAACCCTAGATAAGTAATCCTTAAAAAAAAGTCAAACTAAGGATAATCTGGCGCATAAAGATCCCCACAAAGAAAAATGAAACTTATCTAGAATTTTCTAGACAATTTAATTTTTATTTATTTATGCCTCTATAACACATATTCGTGACTTTAAACATTGATATAATATAAAAACAATTGCAAAATGCGCTATAATAAAAATATAGCAAAAAAGATTACATTATCTTGAACGTAACAGAAATAGAAAAGAAATATATTTGACAATATATTAACACTAACCTAAGCTAAAAATAAATGCCAAGTGTGCCAAAATTATTTGCAAATGATAATCTTCGCGGGAACACTGTTCAATAACTAACACCCTTACCAGGTAATTTTGAGTTGAATCGACCCTTCCAAGCACTATATCTAAGAAAAAACGGAGTAAATTGTCGCGTATCTGGCACCAACATCCGACAACACGCGGTCTAAATATAATCTGCGCCGTAGCTATTAGAATACAAAGAAAACACAATATGCCTGTAGATTATCTATCTAGAATTAAACTTAAATTAATTAAATACATATCAATCGAAACGTAAACAGACAAGTATAAATAAAAATATCTTCCGATTTCTTAATCAGACGTTAATGATAAAAATAAATGGTTAAGATCTCCTAAAACGGGCCTAAGCTACACGAAGATTAGAAGAGGTTTCGGCAAATAATAAAGATATAAAATAACAAACCGAGAGATAGAGATGGAAAACTCATCCGGTGAGTAACGCTGCAATGAAAATAAAATAAACGGTCGAAAAAAAGGTTGAGCACTACGGTAATATGATAATGTTAAAAGAAGGAGGAACTCTAATTTCCGAAAAATGCGGTAATTAGAGTGGAAACCAAGGGAAAGAAGAGAAGATGCCAAGAAGAGATTAGAGGGAATAGTATCCTATAGTAAGAAGGTATCGTGTAGTACAAAAGACGGAGGGGGGAGAGAAGGCGGAGAAAGGAAGATGGAAAGGGGAGAAAGACGAAGGTGGAGGGGGACAGGAAAAGGGGGAGAAAGGGGGAAGGGACGAGGGGGAAGGGACGAGGGGGAAGGGACGAGGGAGAAAGGTGAAGAGGGATAGAGAGGAAAGAATTAGATGGATAGGGCTATTTGGAGAGGTTTAGAAGGGGGCGGGAGGGGATTAAAGGAGTGAGGAGGATGGATTGATTGTTGCAGATAAATAAATCCGCCGACACATCGGTACGGATAGAAACACGGTAGAGCTTCGGGAAGAATGAATTGGTGGAGGAAAAAAAGGTACGAAAGATTAAGGATTCCGGGGATGGGACGGAATCCGAAAGAAGATAAGGAAAGGTCTAAGTTCTTTTTTTAACGAGGAAGTAGAAGGAAAGGCTTTAAAAAGGAAAAGCGGAAAAACGAATCCCGGCACGGCAATCGAAATTATGGAGTCTTAAGATAAATTGCCTGAGAGGAGAACGTAGCTCACTTTTTCTTTCTTTTTAAAAAGGAGCAAAAGTGAAAGTATCTTCTTCCGAGACAAAATGACGGATACATAAATTAATTTATCACGGGTTCCTCTAAAAAGGGATAATACCTCCTCGCGGTGTTATGCAAAAATTCTCTTTCATACCTCCCTTCCGAGAAAGATTCAAACAGTCGTCAATGTCGACGTATGATCAAAATAGCTGTACCGCCTAAATATTTAATGAAATATTTTTCCTAGAGGTCAAAATATTGTCTTGCATTAGTTGGATATTGGCTCGTTGCTAAAGTAAATTAAATAGACAAGAAGCTTAATTTCGCGAGCTGAAATAAACTTAAAGTGGGGCTGGGAAAACTCACCCGAAAAAGACTTTTTATGGCACAAGAGTCATTTGAAGGTTATAGCGGAAGAGCCCTTACGGAGATGCCGCGGAGAGAATATTAATAAATCGATCGATTTCATTCGATATAAAAAAAATCCATTCACATTCGGATTCTAAAAGGCGACCCCATGCTGGGTGTATAAATAGATCGTTTAATTCACCGAGTGGCCGGGGGAATTTTTAAGTGCGCTACATTAAAAAAATGAATAATTTACTGCGATTAATATATTTTACGCAAAATTTGAGACTCCACAGGTTTTTCATTACTTCCCCGTCGAACCTGCATAAAATCCAAAGAGTTTATTTCGCGGCATTGCTATTTCATAGCTCGAATTATTTGCCTATGCGATATATATGGGCTGAGGGACGTCAAAAGAATACGTTTTATTTCCACAAAATAAAGCCATTAAATAAGATAAAACGGGGGTCTTCGTCCTCGGAACAGTTTTACCACCTACATGCATTTGAAATGGATGACAGGCGAGAAGCGAAAATAGATGACACCAACACGCCTAATAGTCAAAGTGGGATTTTATGGAAGAATACGAGAGGTCATGAGAGGGTTAAATAGAGGAAGTGTGGGGGCAATCAGTGTAATGCTAAGTCCCCGTGTAGTTTATGCGTAGAATAGGAAAGTGTGTCGTTCGATTTATCGCGACTTGCACTGTGGAGGAAGCCTCTCTCTCTCCCATCGGGGCGCGACGCTCTCTCATTGGCTGGAAGGGGTCCAAAAAAGAGAGTGGAACGGGGAATCGGGTATTGCGGGAATCGTGTGAGGAATACCTCCAACCACTCAAACCGCCCTTTCTCTCTCTCACACACTCTCTTCGTAGGCAATTGTTTGTTCCCTCCTCTCTTATCCACTTGGCTCTTGGAACTCTTTCCAAGAAAGGCCTTTAACGGGGTCCCTGATTTATCTGGCCAAATTCCGGTTTAATCACGGAACATAGAACACAGACCCACCACGTAAAATAGGAGACCGAATCGGAGAAACACTTCAAGGATCAAACGCGACTAGATTGTTTAAAACAAAATCCAACGATATTAAAAGAATTCAAATAAAGGAGTAAATCTGTACGAAAGCTAAGGTGTGACGGAAGTTCAGGAAAACATGATTACGTCATCTAATGAACAAATGTGTCCTCCCTGCGGCTGAAGGACATTACTCGAATATTGTTAACATACTTCTCTATATGTGTGCCTCTCGAAAACTCCCAGCGGCTCTCCAATGGGTGTCCTACGATACCTAGTTGCCACTCATACCTCATGTTACCTTACCTCTTCCACAAATAAACGGGTTGTTCCAGAAATAAGCGCAATAAATTGGAGCGTGTGTTCTATGGACCAAAACAAAGAAAAAAATGTTATATAAACATGGGCCCGGAAATGCTTTGTTAACAATCTACAGCCATTCGAATATTTTTCCCCAGCAGTAGGAGAGTAAAACTTCGTTTCAAAAGTAACTTGCGTAGTGGGACAGACCTTGGGTTAAACAGTTGTAAGACAAACGTTTTAATAAGAAAAAAGTTTGTTCGAGAGTTTTTATTCACACAAAAATGACTAAAATGTAATTTTACAAGACAAAAGAGTTCTTATGCCATTACAGTGACAGGGGGCAACATTTGTAGTTAGTGTTAGAGTAGATGCCAAAATGTTGACCTTGCACTGTAACACAAGCTTCGGCCCGTCAATGCATGGATTTACGGACGCGCTGAAAAATGTCAGGAGTGTTGGGGGCATTTTTAATTCGCTGAAGCAGTTCCTCTTCTGTATTCACCGGCGATGCGTAAATCACACTCTTTGCTTGCCCCCAAAGAAAATAATCAAAGGGATTCAGGTCTGGTGAACGACTTAGCTAGGGTACTGGTCCCTGCTTTCCTATCCATCACCCAGGGTAGGCAGTCTGAAGGTAATTTCTGGCAATGCGACTACAATGGGCCAGGGCAACATCATGCATGAACCATATGTTTCGTTGAATATCCAATGGGACCTTTTCCAACAAGTATGGCAAAATGTGCTCCAAATAATGATGGTAAGCAGCACCATTGAGTCTGTGAGGCTAAACATATGGGCCTATCAAACAGTCTCTAACAATTCCAGCCCAAGCGTTAATAGAAAACTGTTGTTGATGTCTGGATTGTATTGTACTATGTGGGTTTATGTCACTCCAAACGTGCATGTTATGGAAATTTAGTATGCCATTCATGTTAAGCCAGCTTCGTCGGTGATGCGGCCGCTAAAGAAGGGATCATCAGCAAATTGTCGAAGGAACCACTGACAAAACTCTTGGTTTGGGTGAAAATCAGTTATCTTTGAAACGAAGTTTTACTATCCTACTGCTGGGGAGAAAATATTCGAATGACTCTAATTTGTTAACGAAGTATTTCCGGACCCATGTTTATATATGTATATATATATCTTTCTTGTTTTGGTCCATAGAACACACTCCAACTTATTGCACTTATTTATGGGACACCCTGTATATACATGGACAAGCATGCATTGTATGCGTGTAAAAGTACATGTATAATGAAATAAATGAAAGGATATTTTTATTGTTCGATGTTCAATTCAATAATATCTGCTGGCCCTAATATCGAAGTATGGGAATTCTATCCCACAGGCAGTAGCAAACCCTAGAATGCAATTGCGGAAAGATAGCGAAGTAAAGTTATTTGATGCTATGTAGTAAAACAAATTGATGAGGATAGATTGTATGTTCCAAAAATGATTAGGATATTCGCGCCAAGTCGACATGCCTTCTACAAGATGTACACTCACAAGAAGAGATTTCCATAACTTCCCTCGGAACCGTATTGAATTTCCATCATTCGTAACCATTACCCTCTTAGAGTTGTAACTAACCCATTTAATGACATCGTTTCACATGAAAATTTCTCTTATTCGCGCGGCAGCCAATATTCACCACTTCCCTATAAAAAAGCCACTCTCTCCATTGTCGTTAAATGAATCTCGTGCAGAAAGAAGATCATTTTGCTTCCAGATTCTGAATATTTCCGAGAAGATGGCCTCTGGCAGACCAACACGATCTTCCCCCTCCCTTTCTACGACCCACATCCACTCCTTTATGTGTGTATATTTATATCTCTATATCATAGGTAGTCCAACCGCGATTACTCTTCGTTAAACCTGGTTCTCCATGTACTCTTCCTTTCCTCAATTCTCTTCATTAGTAGGTAGTTCCCTTTTCCTTTCAATTCGTCTATCAGCTGAAATCTTTTCGTACCTCTTTTACTTTATCCCTCCAACTTTCCTTCTAACACGTCTTTAATCGCGCTCTCTCTCCTTTCCTCCCGAAAATCTTCCGATGTTGTGTTACGTTTTTTAGTGCTAATACGTGGGTCACTTCGACACCGCTAGCGGCTCTCCAACTCTGGTAAGTGTCCACTGGGCTTCCTCCACGTTTTTAACTTTCAATGTTACGTCTTGGTTTGTCTCTCATGCGCTGCTTGTCGAGTACTGCGCTCTTTCAATGCATTTAGGAACTACGTCGCGTCTCGTAAAAGTGCAGAAATTCGAAGAAATAGATCATCCTCAAGTGTTCACAAAAGAGATTAAAGTATCCTTGGCCGATCCAGTTAGGTATTTAGAATAACGCGTATTTGGAACAACACCTTCAGAATCACGTATGGCCGCCTACAAATACGCTATGGCAAATGATATTTCTCATCCATAGTCTGAAGAACAAAAAATAGCAGGAAAGGACTGGTACCTAGGGTTTGTAAAAAGAAACCACCTTAGTCTACGTAAACCTGAAGGTTTATCACGAGCGAGAGCAGCTGGTCTGAATAAAGAAGCGACGACTACTTATTTTAATTTACTCAAAGAACTCTTGGCAGAATTCTCTCTCCACGGTGCATAACATACTGGCGGAAAAAGGAGGTTGTGTTTCTAACCAGAGTTTGAAAGGGGAGAAAATGTCACAGTTGTTGCATGCTGCAACGCTGTTGGGACTAACATCCTGCCACTGATTCTTTTTAAGGGAGTGCGGCAACACCCAGAGTGTAAAGAGAATCTTCCACATGGATCCGCCGTTAGCCTTAGTGTAAGTGGATATATTAATGAGGATGTGTTTCTGTGCTGGCTCCAGCACTTTCAAGCTAACCGGGTTTCCGGAAAACTTTTGATTCTGGATGGGCATAGCTCTCACGCTTCTCTTCATTGTTTGGAGTTTCATAGGGACCACGATATAGAATTGTTATGCTTGCCTCTCTACACAGAACATGTCCTGCAGCCGCTTGATCGGTGTGTTTTCAAATTTCTGAAAGCAATATCATCGGGAAGCTACACCATGGTTGCACAGACACCCAGGTTCAAATATTACAAAAATACAATTTGGAGCCTTGTTCAATGAAGCTTGGAAGCGTAGAGCATCTGTAGGCTTAGCTGTTAATGGTTTTTCGTGCACAGGTATATTTCCATTTCGTTCTCAAGTTATCGACGAATCGCGCCCTCTCTTTCTCCAATACATTTTCAACTGCAGTGCAAAGTGTTCAAAATCTGCAGGCAAAAACAGACAAAAAGAACAAGCCTACACTTCTTCTGATAATGTCCCCAGTACTTCTAAGTCACCTCAAACGCCTCTGAAATCAACTTCTTACCTTTTCAAAAGTAGAGAAATTCTTCCTACCCCCGCAAAGGTAATTAGGAAAACTACGTCACGACAGAAACATATGGCTACTCATTCGACCTCACCAGAAAGTATCTCAGCGTTGAAAGCTAAAACAGCGCTAGGCTTCAAGAAAAAAGGCCAAAATAAATTTCTCACTTCCAAAAACAAACCCCTAAAAATGAGAATAAACGTAAGCTTTCTCTTCCAATGCCGTCTTCCAGTGTAGAGGTAAGTAGCAGCAGTGCTAGTGGTGATCAGGGGGTCAATACGTGGCTTCTGTCAGCTGAACTACTATTTTTTAAATTGCTTGTTGAAGGTGACTGGATATAGTGCCAGAAATGCGAAGGGTGGTTTCATGAGATATGTGTGAGTGCTGAAGGGAAGAAAAACAGTTCACTTGTGGACGTTGCTTGTAAAAATACATTTAAAAGTATAAATTAGTGTTACCGAATTGCCCCACCTAGTTATCAAATTAGCCCCACTATTTTTTTAAATTGCAATTTTGGAGGGTAATTCGGATAGCCAAGAGAAACATGTTTAGATTAATGTTTAAGCATTCTCTTTTTTATGTATTAAAACAATACATTTAGCAATCATCTGGTTTATTAATATAGTAGTTTATTAATGCTCTTATTTTTTAAATTGCATTTAAATATGAAATTATCAAAATTACCCCGCTCTCCCCTATATAATATAGAAAGAGCGCGTAAACACGCGAAGCGAGTGGAGCCTGGCTCATTCACCCGCTCGCGGTCCTCCCGATAATCAACGAGCTCTGTGGAAAAAAACATCTCGAGATTAAGAGGCTCAACACGTAGGGGCGTGAAGCGGACCCTCTTGCTGGAGTGCAGGGCGAAAAATGTGAAACGAGACGTAGGAAAAGAAAGAGAGTGTGGGGGGAGAAGTTTTTCTGTAACATCCCCTCTCTACCCGTTACATTAAATATCCTATATTCCCACAGCCTCCAGCAGACCCTCCAAAACCCCTTCCCTGGAGAATCGAGAGAGAACTCTCTCTCTCTTACTTCTCCTCTTTCTTTCTGCTTCTTTTCCGATCCGTCCCCGCCTGCCTTTTCTATTCTTCTCTTTTTAACCTCTCCAACTCACACACACACACGTACAAATGCGCGCACACATATACACACACAATTCTACCAACCGCCACACCTCCTCCGACAAACAGCGCCAATCAATAATGCGGAAAACTGGGGAAGTAGTGAGAGATCCGACCAGGTGCGGCAGGGAGGTTCGGGGAGGATGGAGAAGGGAGAGGAAGAAGAGGAAGTGAAATGAGGAAGCGATGCGTCTATCTGGCGAATGCGATGGATTATAGAGTGAGAGAATTAAGAGAGGGCGCCCCGAGATTGTCGCGCTTATTTCAGCACTCTCGGTAGAAATAAGTAAGTGAAAAACAAGGTCAGAATGCGGGATCATGCGATTACAATCTTCTCATAATTTTATGAGTAAAGACATAAGGCTTCCTAATTCTACTAAATCGTTGGGCGGGGGGGGGGAAGGAAACGGATGATAACAAGCCAATGTTTGGGCTTAAAGAGTTATTAGGATGGTTTGCACTAATTTGGCGTCGTCGAAAAACCAATTCTATGCCTCTGGATGTTTACTAATTTTATGTCACCGGAAAATTCCGCATGGGCATTGGCAGTGACTGTTTAAAAAAAGCAAAAGAACGGGGTTACAATCGGTTAATTAAGGAGGACTCGTAATCAGTTCCCGACCCACTTGAGCACACATTGTATCACGGCAACGGCACATGCTTATCATTAGAGTGGAGGGCGAGAGAATTACACGTGGCCGATCGAATGAAGAGACGAAGCTCTCTTTCCGTGCAATGAATTAAAATTGAAGAGGAGGATACAAGCTGGAGGACCTACCGAGTAATTGTGGGCCTGCGGCTTAATTAACATGGAGCTCCGATAAAACAATCGGAAATCTAATGGAAAGAGTAAAGCGAATAAGGGACAATAAAGGCAAAACGTCGGCTTTTGACAACGTTACAGAGAAATGACGCTGTTAGTACAAAACGCCAATGCCTCGAACAAATTATGTTGATGAAATACGCATAGCATGGAGTATAGTTTTAGTTTTTGCACAAAATATCGAGCAAAATTGGTCTAATAGTGCGAACGAGGGGACAATTACTGGCCATGATGGAATTTTTATCGATGACATATAAATGTTAATGCTTGATGGTTCTGAAAAGGATTCCCGTTCCTAGATATTGAAAGAAGGCACTACTGATAAAAATAACAGAAAATATACCATCCATTAATAAATTAACTCATTAAAACTTATCTTCTTAAGAATTTAAGTTTCTATTTCTTGTCTCATTACATTGCAGCATATGTGGCAGTATAATTAATAAAACGTTCATGTTAAACATTTTTTGAAATAGAATGTTTAAAGGAAATAAAAACCTTTTTAAATTTAAATACATTTTACTAGTTCTCTTTCAAGAAGCGAAATATACAGTAAAATAATTAGTGATAATCCAGCGATTAAAAAAGTAAACTAATTTCTACGATGGACTTAAAATGAGTAAAAACAAGACGCTCCAAACGGAACTTATGATACCTACTTTCCATTTAATTATTTATTTAATACTTATATTGGCTTTAATACCGTAGAAATCACCGCGGATATGCAGCTCTTTGTGTTCCTAAATTTCATAATTTACCGTTAAAAATTGTACAAATACATTTGAACGGAAAACTAAATTGTTCACGCGTATTTGCGTGGCAAAATAACGCGTGTATGTACTACATTATACCGAATTCGAGGCCAACAATAGTCGTTGCGATGACAACACTCCCGTAATGAGTGATAAAAACTAAATAATCCGAAGAAATACGATCAATATGCAACATTCTACGATAAAAATTAGAACCTCTTTTCATTTCTCCAGAGAATAATACAAATCTCGCCCTGATATGACAATTCTAAGATATTGTAATGTGCAAGACAAAATTACCCTGCACGATGGATTTCCCATGTAAATCGAATGGGAAGGATAGTTCTTGGAATCGAAACCAAGACTTTCAATGTTCGCAACAAAAACTATCCTCGAGAGCTCGGTCCAAGTAGCAAGAGATTACCACCAAGTGTCGTAAAAATCAGTCAATTGGTTCAAAAGTTAGTAGGGGGGACAGACAGACACAACGACGTAACTATAAGCCTATTTCCATCCTGGAATTTAGGCTACAAATGCAAAATATGGTGTTTAAATTTTTAGGAATATAAAGACAGCCTAAAGATTTACAAGAGCGAGAAATACGGTATTTACCCGAATCCAAGACGAGGGGTTTCTCCCAGATTTCAGCTTGCAGAAATCAGAGGGCGTCTTAAATTCGAGTACGAGGTCGTATACCGTCAATGGATCGCGCGTCAATACATCGCACGACAAACTCATCGCGCGTCAATTCATCGCTAGACAAATTCGTCGCGAGACAAACTGGAAGACTAGACATCATGATTGATGTACGGCAGGAGGATACACTTGTTGGGTTGTGAGTGTGAATGAATTTGTCCTGCGAAGTATTTCGGCGCGACGAATTTTTCGTGCGACGAATTGACGAGCGACGAATTGACGAGCGACGAACTGACCGCAACGAATTTTCACAGAACTGTATGAAATATGGTTACGCGTTTAATAGATGTTTTTTAAACAAATGAAACAAGATAAAATAATTGCATCTACTGAAATTTTTCATTGTAAACACGATCCGGAATTCAATGAATAGTCTTAATTTTAGAAATACATTTTTAAAATTCTATTCAAAGAAAAACTTTGTAACAAACCATTTCAATAAATGAACGGACTAGTGTGCCTATACTGAATACCTTTGTTCGAAATATGCACCAAATAGATTCCGCGAGAAATTACGTCATAAAATTTTTTTTCTGCTTTGACCGTCTGCTAAAACGGGGATCGTCTTAGATTCGGGTAAATACGGTAGTTTCGGTTTTAACGAAAGCCACTGGTTAAAACTCGATTTTGTTTCGAGGCGCCATGCGTCTCTTCCAATATTCAGTATTTCCTTTCGTCGCTGATTTCCGATACCTGAAGAAATTGCACGATGAATTGTCCGCGTTTTTCTCAAGGGCACAGTTATTCATTTGTAGCGATAAATATGGACGATCCTTTTTGGAATATCACTTCAGCTGGACTGTAATCCAGGTCTCTTCGAACAGGAAGAACAATGGTTCCGTAAGAAAATCATTTATAGGCCACGTAATTTTGCTATCGCCATACTTAAGATGAGAACGCGAGAATATCAAAGCAGTAGAATGAAGCAAGACGCCTTGTAAAAGGTTCGAACAGCTGCCCAAACAAATCCCACGCTTGTCATGGGCACAAACTCGCTCGATTCCCCAACAACGACGGCTCAAAACATGCAAAATTCAACCTACATTTCCCCAACCAGCGGAGAAACAACATAGTAATAATCCCTCCAAACGACGCACGCTTAGTATCCCCTACGCCGGAGGCGTGAACCCTTTTCTAGTGGTGGGCCACATCTGTAGTTGCGAGAGCTTTGGCGGACCGTATGAGATTTTTATCGGGACTTACTCAGGATGTGAGCTGTTATAAAATTAAAAAGCGTACACAATAAACAATTTCTTAGCTTCTAAACATCCAAGAAAAGGTTTCGAATTGAAAATCTTAAAATTATCAGTATTAAATGTTAAAGGTCGTATTTTTTTACTTTATCATATGCGTAATATATAGAGTAAGTACTGTAATCGCGAAAAAATCGTTCCAGATTTTGACGGAAATACACGCGTCAGGTGTCCCCGAGTCCAAGAAAGAGCTTTTCGCCATGCTGTCTGTCTGTGCGCGGTTCTAGAGCATTGACGATTCAACAAATCTAATAATATTTCGTATTCAGGCATAACATTATCCAGAAAATAACTATATAGCGTCCAGCGACACTAAATTTATTGATTTTTATGCCAAGCTAACACCCAGCCTTTCGAAGTTCTCTCAACAATCTTCGTCCAGCAATAATGCTTCAGCCTATATGACTACGCTAATCGGCAAAGGACATGATATTTATGTATGGTATAACTAGGCTTGGTAGGATTAGATTTAAATGTAAAAACGTAGATTTCTTTTAATTTTCAAAATCGATGAAAATGAAGTCGTCGATAAGCGTCGATTTTCCAACAAGATGGCAATGCAGGGTATAGGACAGTTCGGCACGACCGATTCGGAGACGGAACAATTCGGTGACAGGACGATTAGCCGACGGGACGAAAATCTTGAGCAGGTTCAACAATGCGGCCGCTAAAAATTCGCAAATGTTTAAACAAATTTTTAAGGTTTATGTATTTCCGAATGTGCTATGAAGCTGAAATTTTTTAAAGATAGAATGTGTAAAATAACGAAATAGGGATTATAGACATTTTGATATTTTAATTTGTTTGGCTGCTAAAAATTCTTCAATTTTAAACAAAAAGATAAATGCTTAGGTACTACGGGGCGAGCTAGGAAGCTGAAATTTTTATATTATTTAGAGGGTCGTGCATATGCACAAATATATATTTGATAATTTCCATGAAATTGTTATTGCAGCCATTAAAAATATTTAAATTTTAAACATTTATAACCAAACCAAACCAAACTACTTGTATTTTATATATATATATATATACAGGAACTAAAGGCTTGAAACGCAAATAAGGAGAATGAAGTTTATTTTTATCTCTATGATAATTTCAATACACCCCCAATTAGCTAAGGTGAAAATCTTGAACTATTTTATTTACAACGATAAAGTCAATTATTCATTGCGTTAAAATATGAAAATCCTCATTTAACCGGTTCCGTTCAGTAAAACAACCATTTAATTTTACTTAAAAAAACCAAAGTATTTTCTCATTTGGCAATTATTTTTGCTGCATTACCAAAAATTCTACGAAAAGACCGAAAGGTAAACTTCACATTCATAATATAATTACAGAATTAAAAGATATATTGGAACGTAGATTCAGGCAGCAAAAACACAATTTTTCATATAACTTCAGCCTGTCATTTGGCGCATATTTATACTAGTTAGTTAAAATTAATAGTAAAAAAATCCGTATAAGGCGACCATAAAAGTTAAGCTAAAACTGAAAGCTTCACCTCATAACATTTTAGTAATTTAGATGCAAATAAATAAATGGAACCATGAATGGGTTGATGCAAGCTCAATAAAGGTAAGGACGGAACTGTAAGAGAAAAATAATGCTTGGTTTATCAATGATATAATATGAGCGAACATTTGTTGTCGCAGGGGACACTAAAACAAACCAAGATCAATAATTAAATAGTATTTTGATACAACATTTCATTACATTCGTTTTTAGATTTCAAATAAAATTGTTAATCTACGTAAGATAACGCATATTTGTCTTGACTAAGCTTATTTTCAGCGAGTTTAAGAACTACATAAAAAGAAAGTCGCATAGTTGATTCGTTTCCATGGCATTGCAACTCTATCGAAACAGAGGGAAAGAAAAGATACACAAAAATCCAACACCTAACGGCATTTGCGAAATGAAGCGCGAAAAATCCCTGAAAATTGATTGTTTTTTCCAGCACAATGGTATTCTCGAAAATTCTCTACTCTGAAGGAGACACTTTTCACTTTTGAATTATTATTTTCCTCGCGATCATTTGAAGGTCAAGAGAGATCTAGATGAAGGAAGCCCATCAAGAAAATCCACTAACTTATAAATTGAACCTTATATATTTAAAAAAATGTATAATTCAAGAAACCTATTCTATATCGGACTCATTTCCTCCGATAAGTTCCACATCGTCAAAAGTTTTCACCAACAAACTTTCTGTACAGATTATTCGATTATCTGTTTTCTTTACCTATCGTGAAAGGAATATCACAGAAGATTTTCAAATTATTTTTCCCCGAGTCCAAATTAGGGAAAGGCTTTTCTTAAAAAAAGTTTGAGAGTCTTAGGTTCGGATTCGCCCATAATACCTAATTTACGTATATTTCAAATTTCATGACATGTCAGTCGCCAGTAAACTTCACCGTCAAGCAATTAGCGTGCCGCATCATAAAACGATAATCCGCCATAATGAATAGTCCTGCCTCCTCAAAGATAAACAGCGAGTAAATGGAATTCACAAGAAAATCAAAGATAATGGCATATTTAGAGCCAAGGGTGGAAAAGTGAATCGGTTGCCCCGTTAAACAGGAAATGCGCCAAATTTCGCGAATTTTAAATGTTATTTTAAAAAAATTATACGAATTACGTTTATTTGACTGCAGAGCTAATTGAGGAGCGCAGGTGTTGCTGAATTATTCGGTAGTACTTGAGGGCACTCTTACTGCCAATTGTGATGCCCAAATCTATATAAAACGTTCGTAAAAGGCATCCAATCAGCGACGCGTATCTCCTAGAGCTAGAATAAATCACGATACAAAGTAGGTCTTTCCCTCTCTCTCACACACACATCCACGAGCAGCATGCCCTTCATAATACAAATTTTATGGAATGTCACATTTTATCTCAACTAGCCATATCCTTTCGCTTGTGATTTTACGATGAAATAATCTGGAGTTTTAACGACCCGTCTAGCCATCAAGAACACACGCAAAAGATTGGCTACCTTTGGGAAAAAAATCCTAAGCAATCCCAGTAGCCACGTTTCCTCGGAAACAGTTTCGGTGCCGAATAGGATACTGGGAATTTCGCGAAAGGCGTCACTATTTGGGTGTGGCAAGGGTTTGAGTAGAAAAGATGCGAAAACGGGGAAGGGGAGAGGAGGAATGGAAGTAGAGAGGGCTTAAGGGGTGTATCGGAAGGGAATGATGGATGTCAACCCAGGAGAGAGAGAGAGAAACTTCTAAAAGATCGCGAGCCAAAGGAGATATGAAACACGTCGGCCCCATATGCGGAGAAGCCAAGATACTGCGGAGTTTCGCCCACAGACGGCGACGGTAAACTATATAGAACACCTTCGGGATATTCTGTGAGTGAACTATAGTAACTGTACGTAAAAATGACGGGTATGCATAACTAAAGTATTAAATTCAAATTAAAAGAATTCCCATTCTCCTATCTCTCTCCCATTCTCCATCCATCCCTCTATCTCTCTCTCAGCCTCTCGCCAAACAAGCAACCTAACTCAGCCTCATGGAATTACAAGCATAACTCATTATTTATATAGATAGGTGCTCGATATTGGACGGCGGCATGGCAACAGTGCGCTTCTAGGCGTTCATTGAGCTATGAGTCGATGACAGGCAGCATTGGTACAATAAGACGGCTTCTGATATAGTGTCTCGTCGCATGACGTCAGAGGAGTGGGGAGAGAGTGGTGGCAGCTGGACGGAGTAAATCAACATTTTGTAAAGATCGACAAGAATGAACTACATCCCACTGTGGAGCGATAACGTTTCTATTACGGATTATACCATAAATGAATACACCCATCCCTCGCTTTGTACGGGTTCACTACACGATTTAGTTTAGCGCATTTTTCATTTTAGAGAAGTACCACGAATAGCACGGTAATCAGTATCACTTTAGGAACTATATCCAAACATTAAAAATCATTAAGTGTTTCAGTTCGACATATAGGTCATAATAAAGAATAATACAAAAGTTATTAATAAAGGAAGAAATAATGAATACGATCTAAGTAAATTGTTACACGTTCAACTCAAAGATGGCGCTCAAATGTTACCTCATGAATTCCTAATGAGAAACCTACCCCAATTTGCATGAATTCGCTTTAAGCGGTCTTTTCCAGGGACGCATGTACCACGCAAAGCGAGGGATGAGTGTGTGACACTTGTTCATATTTGGTGAAACATAAGAGAAACGTGCGCGTTCATCAAAATCTTCGGTTCTAATTTTATGCACGCTTGTAATATACGCACTTTCTGTAGATATGTGCGAAAGTAAAAATCGAAGGACTTTTGAGTAGTTGCTGGAAATGGCTTCCAGAAAAAAAAACGAAGAGAAGAGCGGGAGGACGACACTTTTAGAAGGTCTGTGGGAAAGGTCTCGACGCAATTGGACGCGAATGGGGTAGCGTCAAAGTTGAGTTAATTGGCAGCGGGACAGGAGTGGTGGAGGAGGATAAAAATAATAGAATCTTCTTTTTCCGTCTCTCTCTCTGTTCGAAAGTGGGAGAAAGTTGGAGGAGTTTCGGAATGGAGAAGGTAGGCGGGGAATGAGAGGTAGAGAAAGGATTCCCTCTAAATTAAAGAGAGGTACTGCCTAGTGAGAGAGGAGAAAGTGTCTCCATCCTTCTCAGAGGACAAATCCATACGATACAGAGGGGGTTTCAACCTCTTTTTTGCTGGCGTACCCATTAGAGCATTTTTTAATGGTCGCGTACACCTTAGTGTAGAGGTGGAGAAACTACGGTCCGCGGGACACATCAGGCACGCGAGAGCATTTTATACAGCCTGCGAAGTCATCATGAAAGCGAACCATGAAATGTAACACAGACAATTTCATATTTTTTGGCTATAATTAAAGCCGGAAAACCTTTTCTTTTGAGGGTTTTGAGGATAAAATAATATTAATTATCCAATTTCACAGATATAAACTGCCGCTTTCTCTCAAGTAGCTTCCGATACGGTCCCTAATGCTGAAGCATTTTCATCTGTTAATGCGGCCCAGTAAGCAAGCGCAACTGCTAATGCGGTCCGTTCGTCAAAGGTTATCCCTCCACTGCCTCAGTACATTTAAAAGTGATAACGAAATAAACAAGATTGGAAAGGTGTACTCCATGTCGGAGTACGTAGAGTTACCAAATGCGTTCTTTGAGTTTTCACAATGTTCTCAATATTTTTCGCTCAGATAAGAAGCAAGTGAGGTACGTTTTGAAATACATGTAGGTCTTCATGTAAAGTAGTCGTAATTATTGTCCGATTTTAACCAAAATTGGAATCAGTCAATTAATTTTAGCAAACCTCCCCAATACCCATTTTCATCTAAATACGTCCAGCGGTTCCCGAGTTGAAACAAAGGAACATTGTAAACTACATGTAGGTGTAAAGTGGTCGTCATTGTTGTCCGATTTTAACCAAAATTGGAATTGATCGACCAATTTTAGCAAAACTCCCCAATATCAAATTTCATCAAAATACGTCCAGCGGTTTCCGAGTAAAAATTAATTGACCGATTCCAATTTTGGTTAAAATCAGACAATAATTACGACTACTTTACATGAAGACCTACATGTAGTTTACAATGTTCCTTTGTTTCAACTAGGGAACCGCTTGATGTATTTTGATGAAATTTGGTAATGGAGAGTTTTGCTAAAATTTGTCGACCGATTTCAATTTTGGTTAAAATCAGACAAAAACGACGACCACTTTACATGAAGACCTACATGTAGTTTACAATGTTCCTTTGTTGCAACACGGGAACCGCTGGACGTATTTTGATGAAATTTGATATTGGGGAGTTTTGTAAAAAATTAATTGACCGATTCCAATTTTGGTTAAAATAGGACAATAATTACGACAACTTTACATGAAGACCTACATGTATTTCAAAACGTACCTCGCTTGCTTCTGGTTAAATTCTCATCTGAGCGAAAAATATTGAGAACGTTTTGAAATCTCAAAGAACGCTTTTGGAAACTGTGTACTCTGACATGGAGTACACCTTTCCAATCTTGTCTAATATTATGCCGGACCAAATAAACTTGCAAACATACAACTGACTGCATTGTATATGGCAGGGGTGAGCAAACCGTGGCTCTCGAGACGCATGCGGTTATTTTAACTTAATGTGCGGGCGGACGTATTTTGGATTTCTATTCTAGGGCCAGTCAGCGCTTTTCACTAAAGAACACAATAACGCAGTCTGACTTGAGATCTTTTGACGATGCCTAAGTGACACTCATTCTTTCTGTATTGATTCGAATACAAGTTACGTTTACTGTTCACAAATTTATGTGCACAGAATGTATGACTTGCGGCTCTCGAACTTATGAAGATTATCGTTTTCGGCCCCGAGAGCAAGTAGGTTTAGTTACTCCTGGTATATGGCATCAGAATGCTATTTACGAGCTCAAGGTAAATAAATAAACTTACAAAGTTGTTAAAAAAAAGAGATCCCGGTTAATCGGCAATGGGAAAAATAGAGGGGTTTTGCCGCAATTCTCCCTACAGAAAAACGATCCCATTACGAAAAATAGAAGCGATTCGGATATCTATACCTCAAAATTGAAAGAAGAGGCAAATATTTATGGAAAATACGGACGTATGGATGACGACCGTGATAAATGACCGCCTCATACGGCGAAAATAAATCGCCAATGATCGATTCGAGACCAACGTTCGGAACGATCGTTAAGGACGGTCAAACTAACGGACCCAGCTGGGACTCGTTCTGTGAGAGGGAAAAAAATGTCCTCGTCCGAAAAGAACCCTGGATTCGTTTGGAGGGGGGGGGGGGGAGGGGAGGAGAATCGGCGAAGAGGCAACAACTATATTGTGACAAATGACCCGTCCCATCAATTGTGTGGATTTGGAGAAACCGAGGATGAGCCACGCGGAGGAGTTGGAGGAAGAATGGAGGTAAGAAAGGATCGCAATGGCGAAGCGTTCTGGGTCAAAGACGAACCCGCAGCGCATTAGAAGTAAATGAATCGGTTGAAAATACCCGTTATTAGAATGCACTTTCAGTGGTTTCGAATGAATAATATTAATTTAATATAGTAACGCGACTTTCGCAATGAACAGAAGGCACAACAAAAATTACTACATCATAGCCGTTAACATTTGGGTCGCTTTGCACTTGTTTCATCTTTTACTATAACACTTTGTGGATGCATAAATATATCGATTTATAGTTTATTAAGACGAACATGGATATTGCTCAAATAAGGCAATAAGCATACTGATAAATCCATTTGACAGATAATAATAACCCTTTTCAAGCGTTGAAGCCCTTAGAACAGTTTTGTAGTAGTTTTCAGTATGGCACCCAAAAACGCTGTATAATACTTCGCTCAATTACTAGCTAAATTCTTCCACAAAGAAGGTAGTATACAACTTAACATCAAGAAGCTTTGATATTGCACTATTAAAAAATGTTTAATTACAGTAATTCAAATGCAAAATTTAAAGATGAATGACGCAGATATCAAGAGCATACTAAAACATCGTAATTTAGGTAATAAGATGAGGCTCATCAAAAATTAAATATTAACGATCGGGAATTTTCCTTCCAAGAACCATGTTCGGATCTCTTGCTATTGTAATCCTTAGGTACCAGAAAACAAAGAATAGCATTAAACGAGGAATCGATGAGACACAAGTAAAACATTTTAGCCGAAGACAATACCTATTTCATAGAGATTTTCCTTAGCAAAACATTCACTGATAAAAAAGATTTTCTGGCGTAAACGGCAAAAAATACTTTTAAGGACTTATTGTACGCTTGCAAGAAAACTACTGGGGTAAGTTTAACGTCTTTTTCGATGGGAATGAAAAATTCATCTTAAATCCTCCAAGCACGTATCGGGATCTCATCGGAGTGAAATATGTATACGGAAACATGAATTACCGGCGCCCCGCGAGTGTGTATCCTGGTTCTTATGCAGTCGGCAATGCGTCCAGCAGCATTCGACAGAAAACTTATTTGCCGTGCGATTTTCCTACGCACAGGTACTGAAATTCCATTTTGCGATGCTTGGGAAAGCATTGATAAACATTTACCATTAAGCACCATAAATAACACAGCCATGCAAAAGACAATAAAAACACTGATTAATTTATTTACCTTGCGCAAGAGTATATACTTGTTTTAGGAGTTCTAGGTGTGTGTGTGTGTGTGTATATATGTATGTATGTTCACCATGCTTTACCATATATACCCTACATATAGAAAGAGAGAGTGGATAAAAAAGACAGGTGAGAGGGACAAATGGATGATATTTGTAATAACTGGAAAACACAGATATTTTGCGAGAGCAAAAAAATAAATGACGGAACTATGAGGAGACTTCTCGAAAAAAAAACTAGAAAACCGAAACCTTATGATAAGAAAATTAAGTCACATAATGGTTACGCTCCGTAAACGTTTCACCTCGCGAAAGCTTCAATCAACCGTCATCACGGCATAATTTCCTCACCCTCTTAAAAGAGCATGATTACGAAGCCCACCTTTCTAAACACGCGGAGATAAACGAATATCGAACTTCATCGAACGTCGTAATCGACAGGTATTTATTTAGGTTCGCTCCTAACTTCTAGAAGATTCCCTCCCCCAGCGATCCTTAAGGCGAAATTCGGAACCAACCATCTTCCTCCCCCTTACCCCCAAAACCCGAACACTTGGAACATTTTATCGCCATTTACTGGCGGATTTCGATTCCAAAATCTTTAAGTAGGGCGCATGAAAATCTCCCGTGGCTGGTAGGAGGGAATTCGGGATGCGGAGGGGGAGAAAAGGGGTAAAAAGGAATGCTTGAAAGGAAACGAAATTCTCGGAATTAAGAGGAAGATACGATGGTTTCTATAGAAACGAGCGCTAATATCTAAACGCCACGTCTCGACTCATAACTCCGCGCTCATCCCTAGAAAAATTAAAAGAACCATAGGGAAAGGGATTGGCGAAGCGCTTCCTCCTTCGGTATGGAGATTAGGAACGGTGATGACAGAGGAAGCTTTACAAATCGAGAGGAGATTGGGATAAAATAGGGGAGGGGAGGGAAAGAGGATGGAGAGGTAGGCGGTGAACGGGCTGGAAGAATACTTTGGGGAGAGTAAGGTACCCATTGTGAAGGAGCCTGAATAGAAGTAAATGTGAGATGGCACAAAAGTTGGAAAGCTGTAACAGGGGAACTAGAAATCTAACGTCGGGAACGTTTCGTAATCTTTTTGAATTTGACGTTCACATTCGTCCAAATTCTTCCGTTAAGGTTTTTTCCTACGAAATATCACATTACTATCTAATTGCAAGGCATCTATAGCTCTCCGTGCATCTTTCAGGCTAATATATATGCATCTTCTCTTCCGTACTTTTTTGCATCCAAATGATCCCACACCTACCAATCATATCGGTCACACCTACTCGCTTCCTCGTCCTCCACATTCTTCACTTTTGTCTCATTGAAAATCACAATCACAATACATAATAAAAACAAGCACTATATTAGCTTAATCTCCACGTCTATTAATTTCTACACTCCCCGAAAATCCCATCTATTCTATTCCTATTACTTTGAGTCTCCATCATCACTTATCGGTGTTCAGTAAACCCTGATCCAAAGAGAATTTCCCCAACGCGGATTTGATTATACACGGTTAAATAAAGGTGACACACTTACTCGACACGTGTAACTTTAATTGCACGCGGTCATGAATTGGGCGAGCACCGCGACTTTTCCCTAGTTAATTAACGGATAATTTTATTTCATAAACATTTGAATAGTTTCACACTTACAAAGATATATTTTTAAAAGACGAATTTCAAAATTCCTTTTTAGCTTTATCCAAGGAACGTTTTGTTATTTTCAAGTCTAGATACCGAAAGGACAACACAGAGCAACTTATTTCAAAAGCAAAGATTCCTTACGCCAAAGAATAAGAATGATGCATCGTCTCGTAGAATCGCGACAACAACACAATATCTTTTTTGTTGTCCTATACATCCACCCATCAATCGACGGCGCATAAAACGCTTCCCATAAGTCATCTCAACCCTCAAAGACTCCATCTCCCACTCACCATTCGTGTTGCCGAATCCCCGAAGCTGCCTGCCTTCGCGACAATGTCGTCTCTCCCTCTCCTTCATCCGAAAACCTCATATCCCGGCATTCCTTTCCATTAAACCGTGTTTTCCACAAATCTTCCATTCTCCGCCGCCCTCTTTAACCACGTTCTTCCCACTTCATATCAACCTCCCTCACCTACCTCGGCTTCTTCCCCTTAATCTCCGCTCTAGCCTCTATCCACTCGATCCGCGAATAAAAGGAGATAAAATGGATTTTCCACGAGAAGTGATGTGTAAACAGGGACGACAGGAAATAATGGCATAAAGAGGGGAAAGATATTTCGCTGATGGAAGTATTTATAATAGGTTACGGAGGTTTTTGCAAACGAGGATAATTAAAGAGGAAACCATTTTTGGAGAGTCGGAATTTTTTTTCTAATGAGAAGAACAAAAGTGATTGCGAAACCGCGGTCACTGCCAAAACATTCGAAGCATTCGCTGCAAAATCGCATTTTGAGAGAAACGCGAAATGCTTTGTAACATCCAGAAGATTAGGTCTCAGCGAGCATCACAATTCAGCAACTAAGAAGGTAAATTATCGTTCATGGATGTTAGGAAGGAATGAAAAGAATTTGCACGAATCAAAGGAATCGAAATTTTTAAAATAAAATTTTACAGGTATTAAAAAACTCACAACAAACATACTGTGGCGATTTTAAAAAAATGTTTACATAAAATTTCGTTTGTGGGAGAAGAATCATTTTTATTTAAAAAAATTTTCGTTACATAATACCTAGAAGTAGATAAAATCCTGTTTCCAAATGAGATCGAATTTATTTTTTTCTCCGGATTTTATTTGGATGAATATTTAAGGCGGATTTCCTCAAAAATGAAGCGTACTTTATATTTTTCTGAAAAAATAACAAAAATCTACCAAGGAAACCTTCAATCGGAGGAACTTGAATAAAAAACTTAGCGAAAAAAGTTGTTGCCAATATTTGCTTCTCGCAATATGTTGTAAAACATTTACAGTAATCCCTCCATATTCGCGGTTTCGCTTATTAGCGCAGGAATTATTGTAGCATGTTTCAATATTCGCGGGAGATAAACTTCACTTATTCGCGGTCGCATACCTTAAAACGCCGTGCGATACAACGTCAATGTGCTTGCTAACAGTATTTTATATCACAGCCCCGAAACGCAAAAGAAGTGAAATGAGTGCCGATAAAATAGTGAGACAAGCAAGAAAAGTTATGTCATTAAGTGAAAAGTTTGAATTGTTAGAAATGCTGTCACAAGGCGAAAGTGTAGCGTCCGTTGGTAGGACATTTAACATCAACGAATCCACTGTGAGATAAATAAAAAGGAGGCAAGTATACTGGCTAGTGTAAGTGGAAGTGCGCTTTAAAGTGCCAAAGTGTCTTCATATGCTCGTAATCTTGTCATCAAGTAGATGGAAAATACCCTAAATATTTGGATTGAAGATTAAACGCGAAAAAAGGTTCCATTGAGTTGCCAGGTGATACGTTAAAAAGCTCTTCGCTTATATGAGTTCTTAAGGGCAACATCGGCCACTGAAGGAAGCAGCACCAAATCATTTACAGCAAGTAAGGGATGGTTGGAGAAATTTAAAAGAAGATATAATTTACATAATGTTAAAATAAGTGGAGAATCGGCATTGGCAGATACTGTAGCAGCTGAAGATTTTCCAGGTCATCTTAAAAAAGCTCATCGAAGAGAAGGGGTACGAACCCGAACAAGAATTTAATGCTGACCATTTGGGATTGTTTTGGAAGAAGATGCCTTCGCGAACATTCATCTCCACAGAAGACGTTTGGCGCCTGGATTTAAAGCAGCTAAAGACAGATTAACCCTCCTGCTTTGTGCCAATGTGCAAAGTGATCCCCGTGCGTCGAAAGGGAAAAATAAACATAAACTACCAGTATTCTGGCGTTCAAACAAGAAGGCCTGGGTCACTGAAACAATTTTTATGGATTGGTTTCATAATTGTTTTGACCAGGAAGTCGAAAAATATTTAGCTTCAAAAATTGGCATTTAAACTCCTCCTCATTTTAGATAATACGATAATATTCAATTTGCACATCCGAACATCGGAGTTATCTTTTTGCCCCCAAATTCAACTTCACTTCTCCGACTCTTAGACCAAGGAATGATTGCTGCGTTCAAGAGCTACTATACCCGTCGCACATTCCGCTAAATCTGAAATGAAATGGAACGTGACCCCACTATGACTACCACCGAATGCTGGAAAAATTATACCATTGCATACAAAACATTAAAGAGTCAATTGAAGAGGTGAAACATTTGACTATAAACGCATGTTGGGGAAATTTGTGAAAGGAATCTCTCATTAACTTTGGTGGATTTTCTTCACTTGATTTCGAAGTGAAGATAATTGCAAGGAAGGCACATAATATTGAAGGGGAGGGGTTTGAGGATTTACAATCAGAAGAGATAGTAGAACTTTAGACTCGCACAGTGGAGAGTTGACTGAAGAGGACCTTGACGAACTTGTTCAGTTTAATGATGAAAATGATGATGTGGAGGTAGATGTGACGACAAATTTTAAGTTGAATTTGAAAACTTTGGCAGGGATAATGAAACAGGCGTCTGAACTTATGGATACAGTGTTTGATGTTGACCCAATCATGGAAAGAAGCAATAAATTTAAGAGAAGTATGAAAAATTTACGAAATACTTCTAGAGAGGATTACAAAGACCTACAAAAGAGTTGAAGCAGGTTCTAATCACAAGCTACTTTAAGAGAATCTCAAATGCTGTCTCCGAACGCTCGAAGTCCTTCTCATTCATCTGCTGGATCGCCAATGGATGATCCACAGGGGGGAGCCTCGTCCAACTAACATTTCCAACGCCGCAATTATCATTATCATTAAAGGGACATCAACAACGTTATTAAAGGTATGAGTCATCATTTATTTATTATTTTTTATGAATGCATTAAATTGTAAATGAGCCACAATACTTACTTAAATTATTCTCGCAATTTTTCCTTAAAATAGTCCGAATAAAATTTTGGGTGCGTTATTACGTCTACCGCGTATTTTTTCTTAATTCCACGTCGAGAAGTAAAGATTCGAGAACTACAGGCTATGCTTATTAATACCAAATATAAGTTTAAAAAACAATAACTAAGTTATTACTATATAAAATGGGGGTAGCTGTTCCCATAACCCCATTTATCCCATAAGCCTTTAGTATCTATATTCGCGGTTTCTATAATCGCGGCATTTTTCAGGAACGTAACTCCCACGAATATGGAGGGATTACTGTACATAAAAACTTTGATCGTACAACTTCGTCACGAATAACGTTTGTTTCCCCATTCAAAGCCAACTCATTTACCGCATGAAAAAGTACGTGTCGTGGATTCTTGCCCAGCAACATAACAACTTCCTAACACCTTCGCGTTGCGAGAATGGCGCACAAATGAATCTCTCCGCACACCCGAATGGATACCCTGGCCGTGCTCCTAATACATGTGTATGAGGTCATTTTAATATTAGCAGCGAATTTTCCTTCCATCGTCCAGTCGCGCAAGGAAATTTGCGAGCGGATGTCCTTATTACGAGACAAAAGTGGCTGGACGTGAAAATAAACGGCCGCATACCGTCATTTAGTATGCAAACAGCAACATGCACGCTGAGGCTCACGAGAAAATAGTGAACGAGATGCAAAGGAAATTAAACGAGATAGCTAAAAAACAGAGATAAATTTTAACTATGCAGCGCTCTGCTATTATTGAGAATAAAAAGAATTATTTCACGCTAACCAACTCATAAAACACACACCCGTGAACTAAATATTAAAATATCATCATCGGCCGGAAAAGTCTTCAACATGTGACAAAAAACGTCTAATTGATTGATCTTTCAAAGACGTAAAGTTTGCAGATTAATTAATGTAACTGCAAATTGAATAAATAAGCAAAACTTATGTCTCGAAGGACAAACGTAATTTGCGATCGCAAAGCTATTAGGCAAATCATATGCGCATAGAAACGGTCTTCGACATTTCACAAAATCAATGAATTTCCACTAGCGACGATTATTTTGAGGTAGAAGACGGCCTTTATTTTACCCGAACGTTTTATAGATTACAAGCATGTGAAAATAATTAATAACAATTTTCAAATAAAAAATTCAAATCTTTAATACAAAACTATGAAAAAAAAACTAAAAAGCACTTTTCGGAAAGTGGCACCAATAATTTCTGCACTGAAATTTTTATCAAGATAGCATCAGAACTCATCCTTCACTCTGGTCAACAGTAAGCGGAATACTAAAAATAAATAATCATCGAGTTGGCCCGATACAATTGGCTAAAAAAGGAAGCTCAAATGGCCACAGAATCGATGGAAAAACCAGACGCGCATTTGGGCTACAAAGCAAGTTTCATTGGTAGCGAGTCCTCGGTAGGAGATTCGAAAGAAATCGGTGAATCACCAATGACGAGAGATGCTTTATTACAGAAATGAGCACCTGGTTTTCCCAACCTTTTCGAGGACTACTGGGACTATGAGTAATTCATCAACCAGCGGGATTACTCAGACAAAATTAAGATTTTAAACTAAAGCTGCAGCACTTGTTGCGAACGTAAATGAGATGGGACGCAGCGATGAAGAATAAAAATACACAGGAAATGTTTAAAACTAGTCTGATAAATGCAAGTTCGTGTCCAAGACTAGTAATCTCTGAACGCTTAAGGAGGTGGAATTTCGAGAGAGATAAAAATAATTAACCCTTGGGGAGACGAAATAAAAGTGATACTCATTCGAATACATTCGGTAAACTACTTTTTAAATTGTGTGCTAATATGGAAAATATAAGATTAAGAATCGAAAACCTGGATACGAACCAATTAAAAGTTGAGTGGCTTAGTAGAGGCGCAATAGATTGAATGCTAATGACTCGTGCGAATAAAATGGTAAATCCCGCATTCACATTCCAATTTATAGCCGGTTTCACCACAAAGATTAAAATGCATTTTCGCTAAAAATTCCACAGGGCATATATTCTCATTTTTTTAATTTTCCGTCTTAAGAATGACTTTTTTAATCGAAATATATTTTTATCTTATAAATATTACTTGAACAACGTTGTTTTCGGTCTTTCGGAGTGTTGTGAGTTTTATTTGATTGGGATAAATAGTGCGGAATAGGGGCCAAAGGAAAGAACCCCAAGAAAGAGTTTTCAGATTAGCAGAAGCCAAGGACTTCCGATTTGTCTTCCTCCCACAATTACTTTTCCTAGATGAATAAAAAACAATAAACAGAAATTCACGCGACAATAAAATTTCCATTAAAAACGAACAATGGACTGACATCCCCTTTCATAACCAACATTAAAAACTCAGGAGAAGAGTATATTTTTTCTAAAGGAAGTCGTTAAGGAAATCATACGACGAGTTTTTCATCCCTTCTCCTCATAAGACACAGAGACGGAGGATGAGATCTGAGGAGACAGAGAGATGGGGTGAAAGGACTGAAATAGAGGCGAAGAGAGAATTAAGAAGCAGATACTGAGAAGGGTATGAAATAAACCGGAGAACGATTTAGGATAAAGTTTGGGAGAATGGGGAAAGAATGAAGGTTTGAAATACAGAGTTGTGGGAAGAGATTGGGAAGAGGGAAGATAAAAAAGAGAACGACGTTCGGGGAAGAGAAACGGAGAGAGTAGGATCGGAAAAATGGAAGAGAGGTAAATTACCCCTTTATGTCCTGACGGGACATTTAAGTCCCACTTTTTCAACGGAATATTAACCTTTATCGATAGCTTAGGTGGTGACGGGGATGAGATAGCTTTCAAGAGTTTTCTAGGGCCAGCAAAGGACAGGAATACTGGCACTTCTTCATTTTAAGCAAAGAGGAAGTTTTCGAGATATCGCTTGTCCGCTTTTATCATTCGGAAAAGGCGCAGCAGTTTGTCATTCTGTATATTTTTGCGAGAACTACCCGAGGTATGTTTCCTATGACATTTTTATTCAGCTGGGAAAAAGCGTTTGTGTAGGATTGGGCACGTGAAATAATTTCTATTATTTATATCGACTACTCAAAGAGTCCCGACGAAATTTCTAGGACTGTAACAATGAATGGTGCGGAAAAAATGAATGACAACGCAAGAATTGGTTAAAAAGACGGCATAACCATCTATTATTGGAACGATAACTTTGTATGAAGTAGTAGTGATTGATTTTTTAAGTGCGTCGACTGCTATGGTCATTTTGCACTGTCATCAACTGGACATACAAATAGAAGGGAGGACGGCAACCCGGTGCCGGCAGTAGCCTTCTCTTTACGGAAAGCACCAAGGGGGCTAAATACTTTACGTCCCTTCCGCAGGACGGAACGCTGATTTTGCGCGGTCTCCTCAAACCACACAAACAGGGGGCCGGGCGACCTCGGAAAAAAATCCTACTTGCGCAGGATTTGTACCTGATGCCCCTTCGAGCAGCCAGCGTCCTAACTACTACAGCACCGGCACCCCCACTTTGTATGAAGTACAGTAGATCCTCACGCAACGCGGTAGTTACGTTCCTGAAGCGGCCGCGTTGGCAGAAAACGCCCTGCGTGAATTTAATGACTTATGGAAAAAATAGAGTTACGTTCCCAGAGTTTGGAAATAATGTGTATGCTTTTTTACGTAAAAATCCTAAGATAAGATAATAGTATTAAAAAGATAAAACAGTTTTAAAACTTTAATTTAAATCAATTCCTTACCTAATATTTTGGCAGCACCAAGTATTTTGATGCTGATGGTTGGCGGAATTAATTTTTATAAAGCTAACGATATGGTAGTGTACATTGTTAAATAGCACGTTTCAGTTTAAGGCTTCTGTCCATGTTAAACCCTTCTTAAACGAGACCACTCGCAAGTCTGTCAAAACCAAACAAAGTTTCCCGTAATAATATTGACGTGAGCTGATCCTCTTCATGCACCTCTTCCTTGTCGTCATGGGACTCGAACATCTGCAGCATTTCCTCCTCAGTCAAATCCTCCTTGGACGAGTTCAAAAGTTCTTATATTTCTTCTTCTCCCATATAATCGAAGCCCTCAATGCCCACAGCCCTTGCCAGCTGCACAACCTCCCTCACCTCAGATGTTAATGCAGGAAAAAATTGGGCATAGTTCACAACTCTGCGCCATAATTTGCTCCATCTGGCATTTAAAGTTGACTGGCTCAACTTATCCTATGATGCTTTGATGTCTGCAATTGCGTGGGCAATGTATAACCCACGCCAGAAGTCTGGGAGGCCACTCTCGGGATTCTCCTCCAATGCCTTGAGAAGTTTCCTCATGGTCCTCCTGGTGTAGTAGCACTTGAAGGTTTGATAACTCCCTGGTCTAGAGGTTGGAGTTTGGAAGTCGTGTAGGGTGGCATAAACAAAATCTGCACACCTGGGTTTATACATCGCAAAATTACAGAAGGATGACAAGGAGTATTATCAAGAACAAGGAGAACCTTGAATGGAGGGTCCTTTTGTGCAAGATATTCTCTTGCCCGAGACAAAATATGAGGTGAATCAATCTGTGAACATGGCTGCCGTTACCCATGCCTTTCTGTTAGACTGACAAACAACGAGTAAAAGGGAATTATGCTTACCCCTTTAATACTCTGGGGTTCTCTGCACGGTAAATCAGCAGAGGTTTACACTTAAAATCTCCCTATGCATTGGCGCAGAAAAGCAAGGTCAGGCGGTATTTGGCGGTCTTAAACCCAAGCGCCAACTTTTCCCGTTAACTGATGTAGGTTTTCGATGACATCCAAAATAATCCTGTCTCATCAGCATTGAACGCTTTGTGGGGCGGTAAATCGTTCTCTTCAGTTATCCTTACAAACTCTTTCTGGAACCGCTTTGCAGCTTGGAGGTCATCAGAAGCACTCTCACCAGAAAACTTGACGTTCTGCAGATTGGAACGCTTTCTGAAATTGTCAACCCAATCCTCACTGAAATTTCAGTCTTTTGAATGCTCTCCTCCCTTCTCAAAAACCTTCTCGTAGACTACATCTTCTCCCGGATCACGGTGCCAAGGAGTGCCGCTCCCTTCTGTGTCTGCTCCTCAATCCAAGTGTTCAATAACCCCTCTGTCTTATTCTGCTGCACGGACCTATTACTCATAGTCTTTATGGAATCACTAGTAGCATCGGCAGCTGCAAGACTCGCTTCAGTGGGTTCCTTGTTCTTTCGAATGGTGCGATTAGTCGATTCATTCACTCCATACTCCCGTGCCAAGTCCCAAAACACCAAAATTTTGCGCCGATATATTTCAAAGAATTTCTTTCCTACTTGCGATGTCTGCCTTCACCGTGCATACAGAAACTAAGTGAATATTTGAGGCGCCAGAGGCAGCGCGCTAAATTAAAATGTCGCAAAGTTTTCGGATTTTTATCTCGGACCCCTCCGCGTTGCCTGAAAATGGACCGCATTGCAAGAAAATTGGTAAAAAATGAAATCCGCGCAATACTGAAAACGCGCTGCTTGAATCCGGCATGCATGAGGAGAGGACTGTGAGAGGAGAGGACGTGAGAAAGCCCTTCGAAATTGATAACATAATAGCAGAAAAGAAACAGTCGATACGAATATGACTGCGACGCACTTTCATCCCCTTTTCAGCTACGCCCTTTTACGGATTATTAATTGATTGACGTTTATTGAACCTTTACGGCATCGCCATTATCAGGGATGTCAACCAGTGAAAATGATTTTTACGGACAATATGGGAAAAATTTTTCGGACAACCCAACTTTTTTACTAATATTTTTTGCGTAATATTAAGATGCCTCACAAAGCCATAAGTGAACAATAGCATCTCTTTAGGTAGATCTGACCCTCCTATAACACGAGTTCTAATAACACGGATTCGCAAATACACTTCATTTCATACCAAAAATCCATACAACGCGGACTATGGTTCGTATTAAAAAATTTCCGTCGGACTTCAGATGAGGGATTCCATATTGCAGAGCGAGGATGAGACGAGTCGGAGGGCGAGAGTGTTTTGTTTACAAGATTAGATAATCGAAAACACTCCATTTGCACATAATGTGCATCAAAGAGAGTTTTGGTAATTTTGGGACTGGAGGCGGGTGCCTAACAGGGTACAGAACGCAATTCCCTTTCGCTATGTAAAGCCAGGTGAACATAACACGGATTCCTATCACAGATTCACAGAACACTGACTCACATCCACTATTTCTCGTAGAAAGAAATGAAGATTCTTATTCTTACTTTCGATTCTGTCGTTTGTGTTTATTTGCTCATATTTTAAGTTTATATTCCATTTTTTCCGATTTTTCAACATTTCAATTGTTGATCTCGGATTTTTGCATTGTTATACTCGGACTTTCAAGTGCATTTGCACTAGGCTTACAATGAAACAAACGCATCAAGGACAATAACCATTTGAAAATTTATGTGAAAAGTTTCGTGTAAATATAAAACAAATGAAACACGTAGCGAAGAAAAAAAAAACGATTCCAATGCATTTTAATAATGGACAGCTTAACGTTTAAAATAGAGAGATATTTCACGCATACATTGAAAATATCGTTTCGTTTGCAAGTTTTATTGTGCAGTTTAAGAAAATTACTATATTGATAATGTTTGTGATTAATTTCTTTCGATACTGACGCGTGGCCGGTGCATTGATTACTTAATATTAAACAAACCACAGAACATACGATATGCTGTACCATCAGAAATAGTGAACAAAACAAAAAATATTGTATACCGGTAGTCTAAATCATTTAGGCATGTGATCTTGGTCATGAAAATGGTGTGAGCTACATAATTATTTTAAGAGGGGCAATAAAAGTGGTTGAAGTAATAGTACTCTTTGTAGCAATTTTTTGTCACAGGAACTACCGCATTGGGTTACTTCACGCAAGTGTTTCTAGATGTTTGCAGGAAGTACTGCAACGGGTCCCTAGTATATCCTATACATATATGTAAGAAGCATCTATTTATAATGATAACAGACACTGACAGAAACCTGACGGGTGATGTGTTCACATTGTAAGACACGTTCTGACCGTCACCGTCTCGTCAAATATTCCTCCCGAGAAACCGTGACGGAACGAAACGATGACGCGACGGAGACGTGACGGATGGTGTGTACAACTCCATCTAAATACATAGAACAAATGTTGACGTATCGGAGACGGTCCGTGTCGAAACGTATAATGTGAATCAGCCTTTAATCGACGATAAGGTATAAGAAACCACCAAATGCAAGGCGAAAACAACCGATACGAAAAGTTGCCAAGGAAGGGTATCAATATTTCCGGCGCGTGGTAAAAAAACTCGCGATTTCCGCCTTTTTAACTGACCGCAAAAAGAGACACAAATAGAGCTGCGGTTTCGATCAAGTGATCCAAGTGACGATTTGCGGCGGAAGGGAAGGAGCCAAACCAATCGACCGCAAAGTCGGACGTCATTTCGTTTGACGGGAAATTGACGGGCAGACAAGAATCATCCTATACATTCGTATTGGAAACCGTCCGATGTTTTTTCTAAGCGACAGGCTTCATTTTTTACGGATTTTTGGCGATGCTTAACACGCAGCTGGGGAGAAAACGATTGAAACAAAACATTTACCCCCCTTCCCGTTGACCTTTTGAGGCAACCAGATCAATAAAAAAAACTAGCGGAGATTGAACGACTACAGTAAAAATCATCGCGTTAGAATATTTTGAAGGCTGATTTACATTTCATTCGCCCGAATCACATCTATGTCTCGTGAAATAACGCGGAAAACCTCGGAACTTGTATCACGTTCCTTTTAAATATATATAGATCCATCTTCAACGTGAAAGTCGAATCCACGATCCGTGATGCTTGAGTAACCCAAAGAACATGATCAACTGCAACTGCGGGAGCGGTGTATTTTCCACATATTTCATTTGCTTCCTTCTGAAGTAAAGGATTTCTTTGCGAGTGCTTACGCCTCAATAAGCGCTTTCTCATATATTTATGCAATTTTAACGGCGATTTCGAAAAAGTCGAGAGAAAGAAAGGACTGCGGAAAAATGCAATCGGACTATGGTTCCTCGTTTGTGGGAGAGTGCGAAGACAATATTTCTTCCCTAAAAGACACGAGGACCCTTAATACTAAAACTTTTTTTGCCATTATATTTCAAGGTTCACTTCGCGACGGTTCAAATTTAATTTGTTACTGCCCATCGTCAATGTTTATTATTTCTCGAGGGATTCAAACTCTAGATACATTGAAGAATAAGCAATTAAGATATCAAAAACTGAGAAGTAAATACTTATCGTTATCACAGGCACCTGGAATAGCCATAACAAGGTAATAAAAAGCGAGATGCTCATTTCGGCTCCGCCGAAAGTGGTTTCTAAAAATTGGAGCTTCATTTGCTGACGCAATATGAAAAAGTACGTTTTATTTACTAATGTTTATTTAGAATTGAAAACTTAACATTTTTTATAAACGTATTGTTAGTTATATAGTTAAATGGCAAACTATAATATTCAACATTTAACAAAAAAGTTAGATTCATGCTCCTACACATGTTGAGTTTCTAATCTTATGACTATTACGAGCATACTGCATTACTAAAAAAGGTCCGTCCTGATACTATCCGATTTCTCCAAAACAGGACCTCCCTGACGTTCCTAGATTTTTAGAAAAAATTTCTCCTGCAGAGTTAAAGATGGCATTAAAGGCCACACAAATAGTGAAAATTTTTAGCTTTCTATCTATTACCGATAGCTCAAAATCTTAAAATTTTTTAAGGCCGCCCAACGATTTATCCAAAAATGGAAATGTGCTATGCGTTACTCGGTTTGCGGAATATAACAAAAGAAAAACTCGTTGCGTAGGTACATCTCCTCCAAAAACTGTGCAAGAGAAGATTGCCCAGAAACAACCTAGGCGTGTTCTCTTTGATTTCACGGCATAGAGTTCTTCGAGAGCTATTTCTTCATTTTTATGACCGGCCCATCTTAAATCTCACGCGAGAGTAATTTCAGAAACGCAGAGAAAATGAGAACCGCAGAGTACTTTTACTTGACCCTCCCAAGAAGAGGAAAGGAGAAATCGCCTCAGTAATCGTTAAACATGTCAAAAAAGTAAATAAGAATGCTAAACATACAAGAAATACAAGTATATACCTTTGCGTCGACATTACGCAACGTTTCTTTAACGATCTCCACAAAACAAACGACTCTTGTATTCTACGAAATATAATTCAAATTCTCCGCGCTTCTGGTTGTTATTACTACTTGTGGATTAATACAAAAATGTCCTTTCTCTTTAATATATGCGCGTCTTATTCTCCATCACGAAAAAAATTATTTGACCGGCATTTTACTTTCTCCATACGTAGTCTAGGGGAAAGGATTGTTTTCATGAAAAAAATCTATTCTGAGATTTAAACGGAAATACACGTTTTGAGGTCTCCTGAACACGTTTTGGCCATTTTCTCGATGATGTCTGTTTGTGAGTTTTTTGTGGGTGCTCTTACTAAAACACTATTAATCAGGTCAACGCGAAATTTTATATATAACATTTTTATAACAGTCATAAGAGCCGATTAGTGTTTGGTAAAGATCGGTCAAACGGAGGTGGGTGTATATTCTTGTCATTTATCCGTCTTTTTAATATTTGCATTGATATTTGATTAATGTAAAAAATATTGGAATACATCTGTAGGAAATTTAATTTTCTACAACATTTGTTTGCTTGCTTCCCATATAATGCATTGTTTAAGAGATATTTTAAAAACTAATTTTTTTAGCTGCCACCACCTACCGACGAGTATTGTTGAGAATTAACACTTAGTTACGTCTTCGTAACGCTCCTTTTTATTTTCTTAATTGTTGGAGATTCCTGGCTATATCCAATATCAGAAGGCTACGGTATGAGTCTATTTCTGTTTTTTGTCAAGTCTTTAAATTTCTTTCGCAGTTCCTTAAAATATTTATTATTATGTAACCTATTTGGAATTTTTAGAAATATTACAGTTACGGAGAAAGTCATGTGGTGGCCATAACAGATTTTTCTATATAATATGAGATGCAGTCCGACATAAGCACCGACAAAAGTTTCCAAGCGTAGGTTGACATTGGGGTGTTCCCGCAAATGATTTATGCACCATATTCATAGGTTAAACTTTCAGGGCTGAGCCGTAAACCGAAGAATCTGAGGCTTATGGTATGGGAGGGGACGGTGGAGTACACGAGCATAAAAGTAACGTTTTATTCATAAAAAAGTTGGTGAATAAAATCGAGATGTTTAACTTGGAAAGAAGAGGTTTAGAACGCATTGGTTTGAAATGGCGGGTGATTCTGATTTTGTGGGCAGTCGTAAAATTTCATCCGCTTCCTCTTCGAAATGCCTGCTTTTTGAAAATCTGGAGTTCGATATTCGATATAAATAAAATATGGAGAAAGACGAATATCTATGCAACAATAAGGATCCGATTCTACGGTAAACAAGCCCGTAGTCTTCAAAAGTGCAAAAATTCTTAAAGGTCACACAAACAAAACCACAGTTATTACAAGGTATTTGGTACATTATCATAATTTTCCTCTTAAACTTAATTAATAATATGCTTTATACACTGATTAATTATGTATAATTCATTTAAAGGCAGCATTAGTCCTTCCTATGACTTCCACATGCCCATTAGGATTTATATATAGCGCTAAGCATTCAGATATTTTATAAAATCGAAGTTCGGCAAAAAAAACCTTTTATTTTTTTTTACTGGCCAGAAATAGCGTTTTGACGGAAACAATAAAATGTCGAATTTAAGAAATTCTCTCAGAGTTTTGAGAAAGATTATCTCATTGAGATTAACGTGATATCGCTCGTGATTCATCAGAGACAAATCCAACAGGAAAGGGCGAAAACCATTAACGACACTATATTCGCCAAACCACAAGGGAATAAAAGACGTCAAGGGTATCTGAATATCCCCAATTCCGGCACAAAATTGGCAACAACTCCAGTAGCGGGGGAGTTCCAGTGAGCACAATTGGGAATATGAGGCCCCTGGGATTTTCCAGGAATGTGTACTTTTCGAAGAGGTAAAAAAAAGCGACCGAAGATGTCAGCGGAATATACTCGTTCGTAACAAACAGTTAAAAGTTTATACTCACTTCAAATTAATTATTTATCTATACGGTAAGGAAATAAATACTGATACTATCAGCTATTAAGCATTTCCGTATGTATATTTTTCAATAAACAACTCTGATCGAGCCTTTTTTTAGATTATAAGATACAGAAAACTTAGCAGAAATCGATGAACAACGAAAACATAATTGATCAAAACGGAAGGGAGTGATTAGAAATGCGAAGTTTGCATGTAAAGAAAGCTTTTTAGGACGCAAAGGCTCCCAGAAATTCGGTATTATTTATACTATGTAACTATGCTTAATCGCTATTTACCTGCCAGAATAAGCACATAATTATAAAAATTGAAAAATATAAGTATTTGCCTAACGTATCTCCTACAGCGAAAACATTTCCAATATTTTTTTGTACTTAGCTTATTCTGGAATTATCTTCATCCATAACACGACCTCGATAGTTCACGGCGCTTTCATGGTGATTGGTACTTGACGTCATTTCCAGTGAGGCAAATACAAACCATATTTTCAGGATTTCGTGTTTGATCTCTACCCGTAATACATATAATAATATAATAACTATACTTCATCGCCAAATAAAAGCTAATGAATCTTCTAGAACAATGATTTCCAACCTGTGGGCCGCGAAGTTATTCCAAGGGGGCCGCGAGGTTATTTCTAGAAATCGACAAATTCACAAAACTTCGCAGCAAGTCTTCCTTCTCCAATCGGCGCTTGGATGTGGAACCAGATTTAAGGTTGAAAATATCACCGCTTCAATCAAACATTCAAACTCTGACCTCTCATTGAGTGACTATATATTTGTGTAGTTAATTGTAATATAGATGTGTATATATATATATATAGTATGTTATTATTAGGTACAATTTATTAAATTTATGTATTGTTTTGACGAATAAAATGTAAATTTATTTCCACGGCTACTGAGTATATCAAAATTTCTTTTTTGTTATTATATATTTTCATAGCATGTGGGGGGCCGCACAAAAAGTTTGGGTACCACTGTTCTAGAATACAAGTACAAAAATAAACTTTTACCAACTATCCCAACCAGTGATATGCACAAACCTATAAAGAAACTCGCAATTGAAAGAGGAATAAAAGGGGACGAACCCTCATCTTGGATCTTTTTTCATCTCCGAAAAAATATATAAAATCCTAAAGGACGAAGATGGCGACATCGGAAAAGGGTGTGCCGCGCGAAATTCTTCCGAGAAATAAAATCGCTCAGACTTTTTCCACCCCTTCCACACGGGGAAAATGGCGGCCACTTGAGACGCACACAAATGTAAACAGAACAGAAACGCACGTCGCTCCACCCCCCGGCCCCTTCCCCTCGAGAATATGGCGTTTGGATCGTTCACGATGGCATTCTTTTCCCGCACGAAAAAATAATATGCTTGGAATTAATGATAAAGCATCATTTGCCTTCGACGTAGTTCTGCATTCATGAGCACAACCCCTAAGCCAGCGCCGTGCAACCTACAGCCAGCGGGCCGCTTCCGGCGCGCGACAGCAATTCGTGTGGCCTCCGAAGCTTGGATGAAGATAGATAGATATACAGGGTGTTGCAAAATTATGCCGACAAACTTTCAGGGTATATTAAGGAGGTAAAAATAAGTAAAAATCTTTAATACATCAAGTATCCGAAAGTACTTGGTTATGGAGATATCATCCTTACAAGAATTAAATAAAGCGCCTGTATGTAGACAACCGGATTAGGACTGAGAAGGTGTGTTTAGCTACAGCGCACTGAAAACTGCCCTGTAGTTGCCATTCGAGTATGAATGTGGAATGCACTACAACTGATTACATCACCTCGGGTAGTTCCTTCCTCAATGCTTAATACACGAATCTACCGGGTGTTTTAGAGCAGACATTGCCTGAGTTACTGGAGTGTGTACCATTGGATGTCCACAGAAACATGTGATTCTAGCACGATGGGGCATCACCACATTTTAGCCGTGCTTCCTATGACTACCTCAGCGCGACGTTCCGAGATCGTTGGATTGGTCGTGGAGGTCCTGTTTCATGGCCACCTCGATCACCGGACTTAACTCCGCTGGACTTCTTCTCTCTGGGGCCACGTGAAGAGCCTGGTGTACGAGATCCTCGTTGACACAGAGGACCTCATCGCCCGGATCATTGCAGCTTGCGGCAAAATTCGCGACACACCGGGTATCTTCAAGCGGATGCGTCAGAATATGGTGCGTCGGTGTGGTCGGTCCTTTGAGCAGCTACTCTGAGCAATCAATTCTTGCAAGGGTGATATCTACTTAACCAAGCACTTTAGAATACATGATGTATTAGAATATTTACTTATTTTTACCTCCTTAATATACCCTAAGTTTGTCGGTGTAATTTTGCAACACCTTGTATAGATATCCATCTTTAATTGGGCGAGAATGAGACTAAGCAGTCTTAATAACTTACATAACTTATAACTCACTGTCAATTACGAACACGAAGAAAGTAACAAAGAATAAAAATAAAGTAAAAGATTGCATGAAATAAATTACTACATAAATACAATGCCAAGTTAGCAATTTTGGAAATGAAAAGCGATGGTGATTTGATGTTTTGTGGGAAAAAACAAGGAAACATAAAGGCAATATTCCCTAGGAAAAACCTCACAGCAGGAAAAACCGACACAAGAAGGGGGGTGTGAAAAACCTGCGAAACCTACTGATAGCAATATTTAAAGATTGAGTGGATCAAGAAAGATAAGTGCATAAAGTGAAATACACATATACACAGTTATACTTAAACACCTAGAAAAACACATTAGTACATATCAAGAAGTACATATACATAGGCAGACATTTAGATATTTTAGACGAAATGTAAGAGAAAATAACTGCTTGTCAGTTTAAGGTAATGAAAGTGAATGGGGTGGGAAATGTTTATGGTACGAGTGTTTGAAAGCACATAGGGATGAAGAATGCTTTATTTCGGGTGGTAGACTATTCCATAATCTGAATGCTGTGACCGAGAAGGATCTGTTGTAGATGTCTCTTCTGTGGTGCGGAGTTAGAAGTTTATTGTGTTACATTTATGAATTGTGTTAATGGTGATAAACTCTGTGGATAGATATCGTGGGATGTTTGTTTTAGAGATTTGATAAATTAACGAAGGAGATACAATTTTATAGGCGATTCAAGGTTTAGCCAAAACAGTTTGAAGAAATATTCCGAAATATGGTCTGACTTCTTAAGATTAAAGATGAATTGTGGGTACGTTGGAGCTTAAGGGCAAGGTCCTTTGATAGACCTTGATATACGTCACATTAGTCGAATTGTGGAACGATTAAAGAAAACTTTATTTTTAGGGAAGAGGGCAGGATATTATGAAGACGCGTAATGTGGCCTATGATAATAAATACAGAAAATTGTGTATATTTTAATTACAATTGTTGCCATAGCACCCACCCTGCCTGGTGAAGTTTTAACACTAAAAATTGTTGACGTTTTCATTTTAAAAGTCACAAATGATCTCTTGAGTTAAGTACCGACGTAAACTCTCATCCGGCCCGCTGAGACATTTGCGACCTCTAATACCCACCAAGTAAAAATGTTGCACACCCCTGTCCTAATATAAGCCATCAAAAGCCGTAGATTTTATGACATTCCAAAAAATTAAATAACAGGTGAGGGAAGAATTGCAGAAAAAATTACATAAGGCGTTTTTCACACACTAACTATCGTAAATAAACATTATTGTCCACTGCCAAAAAAGCGACAAAAATTTAAGAAAAAAATTAGATTTCTAAATTAAACTCCAGCGGAATCCAATCCCGGAACTTGAATCTCGTAATCTGATGCGCTATCCAATACACCTTTTTATTCATAGTCTTTTACACACTAAATTAATCTTTTCCTTCACTAATTCTTCTCGAGTTATTAGCAAAGTTCTGATGTAGATAGCGATTACTCACCAGCAGCTGATCCTAGATCCACCAAATTTTTATCATATATAACTCTCATATATCCCGAAAATTTGGTTTCTTCAAGTGGCAGGAATCCAGAGATACCACACATACGGACGGACAGACAAACCAAATACGTAAGCGATGTTTTTATTAAAAAAGCTCTGACAATGAGAACAAATCGGAGACAAACGAGATAAGAATGCGAAGTAATATAAAAAAACAAAGCGAAGATTTTTTCTAGATGAAAAAAAGGAAGACTAAGAGAAGAGACGGAACAAAACGTATCCATTCCCTTTAATATTAAGGAACGACAGAGAGGGCGATATTCCGTTCAAAAAACCCATCCACGTTAAAAGAGACTCAATGCGAAGAGGAGTGAGACGGAGATAAAAAGAGAGGCCACTCCCTCCATCCTTTGCAATATACACGCCCTCTACACACCCTATCGCCATAGCATTTTCTACCCATCACGCCAGAAGAACGTGGGAGAAGGGCGTGAGAGAATGGCGTGGGAGGAGGACAACAACACATTCGCAGCATTTCTCCATTTCCCCAAATTTCCAGACATTTCTTTTCGAGGCTAACAGGAGAGATATTGAGTCGGCGTGGATGGGAGACTCAACTCTCTATCACGGAAGGACGAGAGAGATAGGTGGAGAAACAGAAGAGAAGAGAGGGTAGGAGGGAGAGATATGGAGGGAGGAAGGAGGGAGGAAAGAGAGAGGAAGGGAAAGAGAGAGATAGGTGGAGAGACAGAAGAGAAGAGAGGGTAGGAGGGAGAGATATGGAGGGAGAAAGGAGGGAGGAAAGAGAGAGGAAGGGATAGAGAGAGGAAGGGATAGAGAGAGGGAGGGACAGAGAAAGGGAGGGATAGAGAGAAGAAGGGACACAGAGAGAGAGGGAGGGGCACAGATAGATAGGGAGGGATACAAAGAGAGAGAGGGATAGAAAGAGAGGGATAGAGAGAGGGAGGACTAGAGAGAGGGAGGGATAGAGAGAGAGAGGGATAGAGAGAGGGAGGGATAGAGAGAGGAGGGATAGAGAAAGGGAGGGATAGAGAGAAGAAGGGATACAGAGAGAGAGAGGGAGGGATACAGAGAGAGAGGGAGGGGCACAGAGAGAGAGAGAGGGATAGAAAGAGAGGGATAGAGAGAGGGAGGGATAGAGAGAGAGGGATAGAGAGAGGGAGGGATAGAGAGAAGGAGGGATAGAGAGAGGAGGGATAGAGAGAGGAGGGATAGAGAAAGGGAGGGATAGAGAGAAGAAGGGATACAGAGAGAGAGGGAGGGATACATAGAGAGAGAGGGAGGGGCACAGAGAGAGACAGACAGGCAAACGACTTTATTAGGGCGAAATTGAGACTATGTAGTCCATTCTTACATTTAACCCTTTCGTCATAGGAGGAGGGATACAAAGAGAGAGAGAGGGACAGAATGAGAGGGATAGAATGAAAGGGATAGAGAGAGGGAGGAATAGAGAGAGGAAGGGATAGAGAGAGAGGGATAGAGAGAGAGAGATAGAGAGAGAGAGGGATAGAGAGAGGGAGGGATAGAGGGAGGGATAGAGAGAGAGAGAGAGGGAGGGATAGAGAGAGAGAGGGAGGGATAGAGAGAGAGAGGGAGGGATAGAGAGAGGGAGAGAAAGGGAGGGATAGAAAGAAGGAGAGATAGAGAGGGAGGGATAGAGAGAGGGAGAAGAGGGATATAGAAGGAAAGGGAGGGGAGGAAGAGATAGATAGGTGAGAGAGGAGGGAGGGAGAGAGATAGATAGGTGACAGAGAAGGAGGGAGAGAGATAGGGGAGGAAGAGCGGTAATAGAGAGGGAGTAAGAAGAGGGAGGGAGAAGAGAGAGGGAGAAAGAAGAGAGGGAGGAGGGAGAAAGAAGAGAGGGAGGAGGGAGAGGCTGGAGGGAGAGGGAGGAAGAGGGAGGAGGAAAAGGTATTAGGCAGAGGGAGGAGGGAAAGGGAGGAGGGAGAGGGAGGAGGGAGAGGGAGGAGGGAGAGGGTGGAGGGAGAGGGTGGAGGGAGGAGGGATGAGGGAGAGGGCGGAGGGAGAGGGAGGAGGGAGAGGGAGGAGGGAGAGGGAGGAGGGAGAGGGAGGAGGGATAGATGGGAGAGAGAGAGAGAGAGGGAGAATAGGGAGGGAGAGAGAAGAGGAGAAAGAATGGGGAAGGAGAGGGAGAGAGAGAAAGGAAGGTAGAGAGAGAAAGGAAGGTAGAGAGAGAAAGGAAGGGAGAGAGAGGAAGGAAGGGAAAGAGAGAGAGAGAAGTGGAAAGAGGGAGTGAGTGGGAGGGAGAAAGGAGTTAGATTTTATCCGCACGCCGAAAGACACGCCAAAACAAAGTCGTAAAACTTCCTCTTCACTTTCTTTTCTCTCCCTCTCTCGCATCTAACGGAGAGAGAAAGCAAAAAAGGCGTGTTCCTAATGAGGTCCTAGGGAATACGTACTGTGGAAAGAGAAAGAGAAAAATCAAGGGGCGAAATAGTAGTATTTAGGGTCGATCTGCTGTCCTCTTTTCCTGAGGAGGAAAGGTGTTACGCCATATAGTACACCAGTACAAGAGCACGGCTGCGAATGGAAAAGAACGGGCGAATCCTCTTTTCCAAACAAAAAAAAACGCCTTGGCGAGTTTGTTTTTTCTCTGTCGGAGAAAATTCGACGTTGCCGAGCAGGCACGCGCGATGCGGAAGGTTCCATAGACTCGACTTGTAGGGTTTCTTTAAAGGTGATGGAAGATGAAGAATATATAATAGCATTGCTAAAAATTAATATTTTTAGTTTATACATTTGTAAGTGATCTATGACATTATAGGAATCAAATATGAATACTGGTTTGACGTTTTCATGATCCAAGATCTAACCTAATACTAGCCATATCGTAAATGCATTCTCGCACTAATACACGCGCAACAGTGTGATTACCCGTCAAATATAATGGGTGGACACGATTTAAGTATTACATTAAAAAAGTTCAAGATGAAAAATATAGCAAAGCGTTAATTAAAAATTTCAACGTAAATATGTAGTTATATCCATTACTCGTGGTCAACAAATATTATAAATTCTTATACTTTGATCACGTTGGCTAAAGTTACTTACATAATATTCAGGACCGTTTGCTTTGGATAGCTAAACTCAACACAAAGTGCGGCAGAAAATTGCTATATGAACCAAACAAATAAGAAAACGCGTAGAGATTGAAAAAGTTATTTAACTGCAACATAAAAACAAAATACTACATTTGTTATAAAACAAGAAAACGGTTTGAAAATGCTCTTTTTGACGCAAATACATTGGGCGTATAACTATACCGTTGACGCGCGTCTTAACAATACGAAAATACAATCATTACGTCTTAACTTTAATCTGCAAAACCCAAGAAATAGCATTCTACGCCAAATGTTAGCTATTTAGATATACTCGTAATGCTGACACATTATTAAATCCAATTTGGTACACAACCTCATAAAGATACCAACAATACGGTTGCCCTTCACGACGAAAATTTTCCCAGCTTGATGGAATGGAATAAAAAGCATATTTTACCCACACACAGGGCCGTCCCTGGGGGTGTGCGGGGCTCCGGGCGATCAGCATTTGCGTGGCCCCTTAACAATCTAAAATCATCAAGGTGTAATTCGCGCACTAAAAATATTGTATATTTTTAACTGTGTATTTTATTGTATAATTTAAATGTACATATATTTCTTATTGTGTTTTTGAATGAGGAATCGCTTCTGGAGTTCAAGAAGAAAAACAAGTAGGAAAACCAACAATAATTTTATTATTTACGCCTGCTTCATAATGATCTATGCTCATTAATCTATTGCAAATGGCTCTGCTAAAGTGCATGAATACCTGAAATTTGGATTTGAATATAAACATACAGAAATCTCAATCGAATGGCAACATGTAATACGTGAGGTCAACTTAATACTAAAGTAGAATAAAAACTCACAGTTTATTATTCTGCCTGCTTTCAGAAATTCAACTTCCTCGACTTTCTTGCAGCAAACTCTGCCATCAGATCATTGTAATCCAAATCTGAGGCTATTTCTCTCTCGATAGAGAGCACAGTCAATACATTCAATTTCTCTTGGGACATTGCTGTCCTAAGATAGTTTTTTATTATTTTCAGTTTCGAAAAACTTCGCTCCGGTGATGCCACTGTGACTGGAATTGTTAAAAAAATCTTATACGCTATCTCTGTATTTGCGAAGAAACGATTTAATGACTAGAGAAACTTCATGATTTAAAATGCACTTTTCGTTCCATGGGGGATCAACTCTCGAATCACAGTTCTAAGAAACTGTAGATGTCGTGTGAATCTTTATCACTCAATATGTTGTCCAAATTTTAGCAGCAATCTTCGTCTTGCTGCTTAGCGCGGGGCCCTTTTCGACGCGGGTCCCGGGGCGACCGTCCCGATTCGCCGTACCCTAGGGACGGCGAATCTTTGAGTTTTTATATAATTTTATCCCCCAAATTCGCCATGTATGTATTTACGGTCATATATACAAATGCCAACAAAAAGGCTTCGTTAAAAATAAATTTTGAATAGGAAAAAAGACGAGGCCGGTTATCCCCAGATGTTGAATTCCAGTCACTCATCCTCGCCGAAAGGGGAGCTGTGGTAAAACCCAACGCGTCATTACGTTCCAATCTTAATATGCTTCACATTGTCCACGCCGGAAGACGAAAAGACAGCATTTATTTTAAATTAAGCGGAGAAAAACGACATCAACAACGCTCTCAAAATTACTCTGCATAATTTATTAGTCGCGAAGACTGCGATGGGGATTTTCGGCGTGCGCATGCCGTTACTCGGTTGTAATCAAATTTAATTTTGCAAATGCTGGATGCTCCGGAAGGAATAGAAATGCCAACCTCATAGAGAAAAACGATTGAGAAGAGAAACTAATGATTACATCGACGTATTATTCCTACCTGATCATAACTTCTATTGACGTATGTCTCAACAAAAGAACAACGATGGGCGCATCTTATTCTCGATATTATTTTAAAACGCTCGAGTAATTCATGCATTTTTTATAAAACGAAAAAAGGGAAACAAGACGAGGAAACCACCCGATACACATTATCGTTAATGAACGATTAATATTATTGCACAAGTAATGAAGGATCGAAACGCTCCGAAAGGTCAAGCCCATCCTACAATCGATAAACGTTCAAATTCTCTTGGTTACCACTTGAAGCGGAGGAGAACATTAGCATCGCCGTGGAAAACCACGTGAAGCATGATTTCAACAATATGTCGCGAGGGCAACTGAGGCACAGCGTAACGCAATGACGGCAATTTCTTTCCGAAGTTTTAAAAAACTGGCCAAAGCCACAGAAAAAATCGTTAAATACGATATCGTGTTATAATTTCCGAGCTTATAGAATCGCCAATGGATCGATCACCACTTCCGAAGGATATTTTGTCAGTGAAATGCTCCAAACCATATTTTTAAGATAAAGGATATGGTATATTTACCGAGAGACTATTAAAAATTTTCGACCAATTAAACTGCATCGATTCACTCAATAAATTTCGTAAGCTTCATCATTATTACGGCGTCGTATTCACGGAGTCGGCAAAAGGCGCTAGGAATCGACAGGTGTCTCGAATACCAATATTTTCCCTCAAACAAAAAACGCTCTCTAGGAAGAAGGAAATTTCGAAGCTTTGCGTGATTGATTATTCCGAAAAAAGGAAGGAAAATAAATGATAAATGCGCATCCGGGATCAACATGACCTGGAAAATTGAACGGCGAACGAAATTGATTGAAAGATACAAGAAATTCTTGCGATACTCGCCGGCGGCGATATCATTTTTCATCAAAAAGGCATTGTGTGTGTGACATAGTGGAATACGAAGTTACGCCCTTATTGCTAATATTTATACAGCGACTCGGTGACTCACTTAGCCTCGTTTCCTCGCTTATTATAAAAACAACAAGCGATTTACAGGAGCGAAATTTACTTCTTTCAACGCTTAAGATGTTTTATTATTAATATATGATAATAATAATAATTATTACCTATAAAGGAATAAGGGAAACGATTTCCTTAAAATATTGTTTATTTTTCGAAAGTCGATATTATGACACATTCAATAAGGTGGCCTAAAACTTATTCAACCCATATCTTATTCAGCCATTGCAATCATGCTCACTTATGGCATAGGTAAGGAAGGGTAAGATCACTTTTCGAATTTTCACGCGACGATATAAGATACGCATACAAGGTTAAGAGATGAAGGAGAAACCCAGAGAGTTAAAAAAAAGAAAATTTGCTGAATGTAAGTACGGGTCGAGTAATGAAACATATACCGACGGCATTCACGATATGTTAAAATACGAAAGCAGCAGGATTTCCGAAAATTAATGGCAACCGAAATATTAATTATTTGAATTGACGGATTTACGAAATGGAGAACTAGGAAAATCACACATTTGTTGGTTTCTGAACGTCTCACATCGAAATGTATTTCGGAGTAAAATAACATTTAACGCAATAGAACCAAGTCGATACGATTGAACGGTATGAACAACAAAATACCACAGCTGATTTGACGCGAAATAAAAACGTTCGTGTTCGGAGTGATTACCGGGAACTGAGACTTATCGCCATATATAAACTCTCTCTATCATAAACGCGATTCGTGCTAAATGTAAACCCAGTGATATACAAGAATAGGATTAAAAATTTCCCCTGCAAGAATTGTACAAAGTTAAGAACCTATTTTCAATTAACGTAGAAATATCACCTGCAAGTCGTGCAACCATATCCACGCTTCATCTCGGAACCCATACTCGAAAAAACTGATTTGCCGATGACAAAACGAGTGTAAATCATCATAAAGAGACTGAAGTGCATACCTATGAATGTATAGTGAAGCCTCGATAAAGTGAGAATTTATAAAACCCATAAAGATAGTCGTTATAACGAGTACTCGCAATATCCGAACATTAAATTCCGTTTGAGTATCGTTAAGAAATCGACGGCGACGGCGTATTCGCTCGCTATGAAGTTCTCGTTATATGCCGTACACGTTCTATCGAGGTTACACTGTATATATATAAAAGCTTCCATCTGCTCTGTGACACTCCTGTTTCACCAAGTGTACACTGGATCGGCTTCCTGTCCACTTCAGGTTGTTTCATTTTCCTTTTCACCTTTCAGAAGATGGTGAACTGGAATAAATGCATGGCGGGGGGGAGGGGGGGGGGGGGCAGGTCGACGTGGGCGGGATGTGTGACGTTACAGCATGGAAATTGTTTGGCTGGTCATGAATGATAAAGAGACGCGGTGATAGGGGTTCACCAGTATCCGGAAAAAGCGTGGGAGGAAAGAGATGAAGGAAAGGGACAAAGGGGAGTTTGAAGGGAAGTAGGGAGGATGGGAATTAAGCGGGAGAGAGAGAGAGAGAGCGATGGAAATAAAGGGAAATGGGAGAATTACTGCGGCGGAAAAGGTGCATTGACGCACGGGGGGAGGTCAAATGAGAGGATGGATGAGGCAATTGGAAAATAAGGATGCATGGGACAAAGGAAGAAAGATGTACACTTCGTGCCTGTATACATGCGAGACGTTCTTTACGAACTAATGTAATCGTATTAAGTAACTAATTATGCAACTTTTTTAAAGACCATTTTCGATGCGGCTCATTTTTACTTTATCCATATGTAGTATAGGAGAAAGTATTGTTTTCATGAAAAAAATCGATTTCGAGATTTCAACGGAAATACACGTTTTGAGGTGCCCTGAACACGTTTTGACCATTTTATCGATGATGTCTCTGTGTGTGTGTGTGTGTGTGTGTATGCGAGTTCTTTTGTGGGTGCTCTAACTCAAAAACTATTAACTAGGTCAACGCGAAATTTTATATTTAACATTTTTGTAACAGTAATAAGAACTGGTTTTGGTAAAGATCGGTCAACCGAAAGTGGGTGTTTACTCTTGTCACATACGTTTTTTAAAATATTTGCTTTAATATTTGATTAATGTAAAACATCTTGGAATTAATGTTGTAGAAAATTTAATTTTCTACAACCTTTGATTGAAACATCTTCCCATATAATGCACTGTTTAAGAGATATTTGAAAAACTAATTTTTTTAGCTGCCACCACCTACCGGCGACTATTGTTGAGAATTGACGCTTAGTTACGTCTTAGTAACGCTCCTTTTTATTTTCTTAATTGTTGGAGCTTTGTGGCTATATCCAATATTAGAAGGCTACGGTATGAATCTATTTCTGTTCTTTATCAAGTCTTTAAATGTTTCTCGCAGTTCCTTAAAATATTCATTATCATTTAAACTATTTGGAATTTTTAGAAATATTACAGTTATGGAGAAAGCCATGTGGTGGCCACATCAGATTTTTTCTACGAGATATGACGGAAAGTTAACCTTTTGTTCATGGAAAGGCGGTAACTCTGCTTCGGTTATGTGAACCATTCTTATAAATTTCTTATTGCCACTTTGCCCAAAAACCCCTTAGTGATAAACTTCGTGAAAATGCTGTCATTATGCGGACAGATGGATAAGACCTGACCACAAGGCATTCGTGTTTTTAATTTTTTTAGAGAATGTCTAATAATCAATGTATGTACATGGACGAGTTAGAAACAATTTTGCGGGAAAACCTGTTGGAAAGAGACACTCGGAAGACAGGGACCTGTTCACTAAAAAACTTCAAGCGCACACTGAGAGAACGCCAATGTTCATATTATTCACATTCACAAAAACTCTTAAAAAATCGTAATCCCATCTCAGAAAAATCTCAAACTGCGGAATAGTTTGTGGCGATGGTAATAAAAAGTCGCAAAGAAAACGAATGGGCAAACAAATCGCAGAAAACAAGATACGCTGGAAAAATGAGAGAATCATTTCGGAGACTTTCTTTTCCTTATGGTTAAAATCTAAATCTATGTTCTAAAGGAGAAAAATGTACTAGCGGTCAATTGTCACTGTAGAATGATGCTTCGCAGCCAAAATGCTCCCCTCGTTCTCCACAACTATTCAGGACAATTGGAGTTTTATCAATTTTATAGCCATTTTGAATCACATCGCGGGCTTTAAAAAAAAGCTTAAACCCAGGTGTCACTGAAGAAGGGTGTAGAGATAGAGAGGGATAAAATGCGAGTGTGAAGAGCTATTATCTAAAGCGAACATTCCGCGGGGAAAAATTCTTGGCACGCAACCGTCTCATGCATTCAATTATAGGATGAACGAGACGCTTTTGAACGGATGCCTGAGATATGAAGAGAATTATGTATAAAGGAAGAGGGAGTGAAGGGGAAGGCGAAAAGGGGAGAAAGAGACGGCGCGATAACAGCACGAGACCTCTACAAGAGAGGCGAAAGATTCTCTCTCTCTCTCATCTCCACCTTCTGGAATATTCCGCGCACGCTCGACGCGCCGCCGCTATTTTGCGGAGGCAATGCAGATTGATCTCCATTCAACCCCCCACTTTCCCCTCCACTAAAGAAGGACCCGCAGGAACGTTGCGACTTCTGCCACTCATCTCGGTTGGCTGAAAGGGCGTGGATGAGGGAAGGGGAGTGGAGGAGGAGGACTAAGGAGAATCTACGCGAGCACGCGTGGAAAACACAAGGGAAATTCGCAGCGTGGGAAGGAGTAAAGAGACAGGATGAGGATAAGGGTTGGAGGGGGAGATGCCCGCGGGAAAAGAGGAAGCGGAGAATGAGTGCGAAAGGAAGAGAGAGAGAAAGAGAGAGGCAAGGTTTATTCAAACACTCATAATTTTTTCAACCGCCATCCGTCCATTCAATACCTATCCTCGTGAAAGAAAGGACATCAAACTTTCAATATGGTGTGTACACCTTAATAGGTGTACCGAAGATACTTCGCAGGATCCCTCGCCGAGCCCTGGGTAAGCCATCAAAATCGTTATTTTTTTGCGTGAGAATTCTTAAGAGATAACAAAACGTCCCGGCGAAAAACTGTACGTCGACGATTACTCGAGGATTTGCAAGCCGAGAAATCGATGGCCATAAATCTGCATCTTTTTCGATTTATGAGTGAATGAATGGAAGCAAGAACAGTTTAACAAGAACGTTTAAAATTCTATATTAAGTACATTACGTATCAAAAGTTGAAAAATTAAGTGCTCGTTTTATATATCTCCAATATCGACAATAAGTTTATAAACACTGGAGATACTTAAAATTAAAGTCTCAAATGCATAATTACACGAGAGGAAGCAATTAATACGTTTTTTGCAGCAGTAGAATATTTAATGACAGAGAAAACATCCTAGTGATTCAACGGAATCAAAAGAAATACTTCCTAGGATTCTAAATTAAAGCACTAAAACATATTCGATAAAAATATGAATAATTAAAATAAAAAAATCGAGGTTTCAGTTATCCCGAACAATCGTGTTTATAATCTAAACAATATCATTAAATTAAATCTGTGTTCCATCAGACGGTACATTATTTTAATAATAAGTATTTAATTATAAAATAAAAAAATATATATAAAATATAAAACAGCGCCTTTCCACGATATGTTTGACGACCGCGAAAAATGATGAAACAAAAAGAGCATCGAGGCGTTAATTTTTTGACAAATATTTTTAGAAAGGTTAACTTATTTACGGCCAGAATATGAAAAATGACATTTTAACGACCGGAGAAGATTTGAGAGGCAAAAATATATAGCTTTTTGGTCGACGCTAATGCTTTTAAATACTCCCTCGTATTTAAGCCCCATCGTCACGCATGAGCAATTAATAACATTCACACCACAAAAACTAAAGATCGGCTGGCTTATACAAAAATATATATAGTGCAGATGTCTCGGGACCGAGCTTATCCGATTAATCAGATATAATAGTTGATCGATGCACCTATTTACAAGTTTTATAGCACACAAAAATGGAAAAAAATAAGAATTAATAAATTAAATAAAACACCTAATGCTATCTTTTATAAATTGAGTTTACGGGTCGAGTGATACTATACTACCTATTAAACACCTTTCAAAAGTGTTAATGGAATTCCTATACGCACGTACGTAATGCAACATTTCAACTAACATGTTTTAAGATTTCCTAGTCATCGACATTTCCGTTATGCAATAACCGGCTAATTGAGAGTTGATTGCGAATATAACATATAATGCAATTCTGATAAAAAGCTTAGTTTAGTCATTCTCTGAGGCCGTAATATAAATCTGTCAGGGTAAACGAGGCTTCAAGAAAACATACCAAATAAACTCGATAACACTCACCTACTTCGATCGACAACGAGAGATAATCCCATGAAACGCTATAAGAGAGAATATAAAGAAGTCACACATCACAGACGTATTCACAGCAGGATTATAAAGGAAAGATCACTCTTTCTTTCTGTCATTTACGATTCGTTTTAATTTTTAGCGAGTTTAACGAAATGCACCTATAGTTTCACTTTGGCGTCTGTCTGCCCGTCTGTGCACCTGCTTAAATTGAAATTGTGTCAAAACCGTAAATGATAGACAGCTTAAACACTGAGTATAGATTTATGTACTGCTGCCATTTGTGTTTCTTTATATTTGAGTTATGAAAAATATACAAGTTCGAATTGGGGCCCATTTAAAATTGTTTTTCTTAGTATCTCTTAAGGCAGTGGTGCGCAACCTGTGGCCCGTGGACCACTCATGGCCCTTGATCCTTTCCTAAGTGGCCCGCAGAGCCTTAAGAAAATTCTTAGTTCCTGGAGGGGCTCACCCAGAAGGGGGTACTCACGAGCTTAAGCCCCCTAAAAACTTTAAATTCTCTCCCTCAGTAACCCTATACTGTGGAATTTGTATGAACCAAATGGGTACTAACTCAAGAGTTAAACCCCACCAAAAAGGCAATCCTGGCGGATGCCTGGTTCTTTGTAAATAGTATAGAACAGACTTTAAAAACTGAGAATTTCTCTTTACAAACTCGTGCTTTCATTATTGAAGGCCAAAGGCGTAAGGCGTGACAGCAAAGAGAAAAAGTTGTAGAAGAGAAACGTCGTAAATTTTCCTTGGGTTGAATGCAATAAATATCCACACAGGAAGTAAAGACAAAGATGTGTAACTTTAGGTCTCTGCCTCTGGTATACTAAATTAACCAAAGTAGGTTAGGATCAACTGAAGTGCACATATTGGAAAGTGACGAAATGCATAGTCCTATACATGAGGGTCAATGCCAGGCAGTCAAGGGATTCGAAACTAATTCTGTATTTCCATAGGTCAGTTTGCTTGAAGCTGTTCTCCTGTTCAGTAGCAAAATCTGAGTGTTACATTAGTGTGCATTTAATTTGTGATTCTTTAAAACTAGTGTTGATATTTTGTGTAACGTTAAAATTTAAATTTTGGTATTACTTATAACTGAATAATTTTCGACATTATTTTCCTGAACTTAAGTGTTTTAATCCCTCAAAATGAGTTTGCGCAAATCGCTTAAAAGGAAATCTGAGTGTGTTCGTAACCGTTAGTTTAATAGTGAGTGGGAAGAAGAATTTCTTTTTACTTTGAGATTGGATGGTAAACCTGTGTTCCTGGTTTGTTGTAGCACAATTGAAAATCCAAAAAAATATGATCTGAAGAGGCATTACGAGACTAAACATAAAGATCAGGTTGAAGGGCAAAGGATGAAATGTGGCACGAAATTACGCAGTGAATATTTAAGCAATAAGAGTTCGTGTATTAAAAAACAGCAATTTTTTTAAGTACAGTGATGCATGCGTATCTATGCTTGAGGCGTCGTACGAAATTTCTTTTCTGCACTGCACAGCTTTGCATTTTTATAAGGGCAGTAAGCGAAGATTTCCACGTAATTGAGGAGCTTCTTAGTCTCGAATCACTCCATGGGACAACAAAAGGTACCGATTTGTTTTAAAAATTAAAATCATCCTTAGAAATAAAGAACCTTGATTACAATAAGCTGGAAAGTTTTTGTACTGATGGCGCACCAGCAATGATATGGAAAAAGAATGGGTGCCCGGCTTTACTTGAAAATTTTTTGAATCGACTTTTGTTATCATATCACTGTATTATACACGAAGAAGCCTTGTGTGGAAAAAGTAAAAATGAATGACGTTATGGTTACTGCAGTTAAGTGTGTCAATAAAATTAGAGCAAAAGGACTGTATCACCGCCAGTTCAAAGAATACTGCGAAATGTTGGAAGAAGAGTACGACGATGTTATTCTGCATGCCGAGGTGCGTTGGCTTTCCAGAGGGAAAGTGTTGCATTGCTTTTGGTTTCTGAAAGATACCATCCTACAATTTTTGGAAGAAAAGGATTAGCTCTATGAGGAAAGAAGAAATTTGAGAGATAACGAGTGGCTAAATGACGTAGCATTTTTTAGCAAATATTACTGATACTTTAAATGTAAAACTGCAAGGGAAAGATAAATTGTTTTTACACCTTTTTAATGATATAATGTCGTTTAAGATGAAACTTAACATGCTAGCATCGCATCTAAGACAGAATAGACAGGATCACTTTGAACACCTAAAAATGCAGAGTGACATTCAAATTTAGCTATAATCAAAGATGGCTCAAAATACTTTTGGCGTAAACTGATAGAAGGATAAGACTCCAGCCAAAAACAAGTCGACAGTCGGCCCTGTTCGCTGTCGAAGGAACACTTAGTGGGCGAAATGCATCGGGCTAGTACCACTTGTTTTTGGCTGGAGTCTTATCCTTCTATAAATTTAGCTATGATAAATATATTGAAAAACTTGATGGACTTAGAAAGGCTTTTGAATCACGTTTCTGCTAATTTGGAGGAAAGTAACATTGCACTTTTTACGAATCCGTTCCTATTATCAGATGAAAGGATTAATGACATGAATTCTAAAACTCAAACACAAATTACGGACTTAAATTCAATTCCGCACTGAAAAGAAAATTTGATCAGCTTTCAACAGTACCAAATAGAAAATAAATGATTGAATTTTGGCGAATCCTGCCTCGAGAAGGTTTTCCAAATTTGAGAAACTTTGCGCAGAAATATATATGTCGGTTTGCGAACAAGCGTTTCCGAGGATGAAGTGATCAAAAACAAGCAGAGGTCACGATTAAAGAATAGTAGTCTCCAGAATCTTCTTTTTCTTGCAACAACTACCTTGACACCAGACATCAACAGCCTAGCTGGAAACAAACAGCGCCAAAATTGAGTTCTAAACAGGTGAGAGTTTTTTAAAATCTAAACTTAAAATTTTATCTAACCATCTCCCAGCAGAAAATCCTAGGTGTGTGCCTTCTATCATTATTTGTTTATGCATAAGTTTTCAGCACACATTTCATTACATTCGGAACTATTAAAATTTTACGTTTGAAGATAAAATTATTAGAGTGAATGAACTTCAGAGAAAAGTCGTAAAATGTAGAAAGAGAAACAGGAGGTCGGAGAGTATTTTTTCCAAATCAGAGGCAGAAAATCATTTGAAAATAGACATAAATGGATTAGTATTACATATTAAAGAAGTCCAACAGTCAGGGCCGGCCAAGTGAGGGGTGCAGCGGATGCAAGGCATCCGGGCCCCCGATTTTTAGGGGCACCCAAATGTTGAGTATAAATAATATATTTACACCTTTAAACAGATTTTTGCTTTTTTATTAAGTTCATTATCATTATAATTACTTTATAATTATAACTACACGTTCTCTCTAAGCTGTAACATTTATGTGTACAAATTGGCAGGTTTTTTTTGACATAGGGGGACCCGAAAAACTTGCTTACATCCGGGCCCCCGAAAGTACTTGGCCGGCACTGCAAACAGTTAATCGTACTCTAACACAAATATTAATCAAATAAATAAAATTCGATTTGTAAATATATTAATATAATCTTTTAAAAACTTTTAGTGTCACTTCGCCAAATCATCCGTGTCTGAGTGGCCCGCGGTTAATAAAATGGAAATCTGAAATTTTGAGCATACATTTTCACGCTGATGCCACCTACAAACAAGGCTCTAGTAATCGAATGCGTGGCGGGATATCCACATAAAAAATGAATTAACGTAAGCTAAAATAAGATTTATTGGGAGAAGTCCTCAGAGCGGAATAAAACGCAAAGCATTATCGAATTCAATATTAGAAGAAAAACGCGGCAATTTTATCCATGTTTACATTTTTTTTAAATTTCATTCCTCTATTACCAAGAGGCTCTCTCTTCGGATGGGACTAAGATCGCAAGAGCGAAAGCTAGACGGTTAGAAGAAGGAAAAGAGAGAAAGAAAAAGGACGATAGAACGACGAGAAAGAGGGAGAAATCCGGGAGCTCGGAGTGTATTGGAGCGTGCGCGTATCGGCCTAGTTGGGAAGTGGATCGAAAGTGATTAATAAGCACGCGGATGGGATATTTCGTCGCGAGGGGGCGAAAGATACGTTATGAGAATGGTGAAAATGGAAAGAGTAAAAGAAAACGGGGAGAAAAATAAGGAGGAAAAGGAGGAGATATGGCCCATGATGTGTTTTCGTACAGGGAGATTATTAGCTGTCCAAAAAAAAGCCCGTTGGATTAATAGCCCTGATGCTATGGCCGCCACTCGGCTGCACCTGTCACTGGATGAACAAAAGTCAGTCTCCTAATATTAAATGGTTTTTATTCTTAAACTAATTGCAAATTTACGGAGGAAATATGACAGATGATACACCCTTTGAAAATCGGGGAGGCTTTATAAAATCGCGTTGTATAATATCTTCTGACATTGAATAAGATTGGTTCGTGAATTTAACCAAAGGAGACCTGATTCTCTAAATTTGGAATTTAAAGAGCGGCAACACATACGTCAATTTAAGAAGAACTACGATTTTCGTATAAATATGGCTTCGAATTTTATGTGGATATCTTTATTTAATAGAAATGCAAACTATATATATATATATATATATATATATATATATATATATATATATATATATATATATATATATATATATATATATATATATATATATATATAATAGACCTCATACTTTATTTATTGGTTGTACTAAAGATCTGCAAGTAAGATACATAGGTACAAAAATATACCTGTACGTATAATTAATAATTTATGGAATTAATTTTGATTTGCATCTTCTATGTAGTCACGTAGGGAATAATTAAAAAAATATGGTAAAATCGATTTGAGCTAAGGAAAACATCTTTAAATGAGATTTATCCGTAAATATTGTTTTGACGTTGAAAATAAAATAAAAGCAACGACAACATTAATCACTCAAAAGTGTCAACTAGATGTAGGGACAAATATATGTCAGTCAACGAAGGTATACCAAATCCACCATCTTCCGACGATGCAAAAAATTAGACATTCATCAAGGAAAATGACTGCTTTTCGAAGGACAATGACTGCTTTTCGCCTCCGAAGTTCTTTAAGATAAAAATTCCTAGCCTTAAAATTTATTTTCCCAATAACCTGGTCCACAAAAACCTACACAAAAATCAAAACAGATGCGAATAAAGAATAAAACAACATCTAATGAAAAAGTTTCGAATAAAATTCGAAATTTGTTCCCTTCTAAGCGCGGAAGCGGTCCATCATAATCTCGCAAAACTAGAACGAGACGAATATTTGGATCAATCCCGTTCTACAATCTATATTTCTCAAGCTTTCAGGGTTAATTCTTATTCTTCTAGATCAGGAGCTCAGAACATCTTTAAATGTGGTAAGCACCATGTTTCGCTCTAAAGCAGCAAGCGAGCACCACTATACTTTTACAAAAGTAGAAGTGATCATAAATAAAATGAAATCAGCGTCAAATTGATTAAAAATGTCCTTTCGTGCGTTTAGAAATAAAGAAGGCGAAAGGTACTAGGAAGGACGATTTTCAGTATCGCAGAAGTGCACAATGTCTGCCAAAGAGCACCAGGTACCGTACGCCTACTAGAAATAATACGCGCGATGAAGGAGAGAGAGGCGTAAGATAGCTGGGAATAGATAGGAGAGGTATTGCGCTCACAACAGCTATAAAGTCAGTGTCTTCAGAACACTATATTCTCTTACAGGGTTGCTTGACATTAAATCTCTTATACCGTATCCTTAAAAATCCTCGCCATGAAGTTATGTAGTGAGTGAGTGTATGTTTATTGGCGCACCAACAGTTAGAGTTATAGGCGCAGTTATGTAGCCCACAGCAACTATGTGACTATATAATATCATATACAAATATATCGTGAAATACAGGATTATATGGAGAACCAGGCAATCTATAGTAATTACGGATCTGTCTAAGGGCAGAACATCAATGATAAATTTGAATTTGAATGCCCAGCCGATTCGCCTCTGTCCTACGCACAGTGGGTATCTAAGAGGTAGTGCAATGAATAGCCGGGAAGGGAGGAGGGAAACCCGGTGCCGGCATTTGCCTGCTCTTACGAAGAACACCAGGGGGTGCAACAGATTAACGTCCCTTCCGAAGGTCGGAACAGCTGAATTTGCGTGGTCTCCTCAAACCACACAAACAGGGGGCCGGGCGACCTTGGAAAAATCCTACTTGCGCAGGATTCGTACCCGATGCCTTTTCAAGCAGCAGGCGAGTAGCAGCCAGAGTCCTAACCACTACACCACCGGAACCCCCAACATCAATGATGATGAGGGTGTGTGTGCATATATACTAGGGGGCTGACGCTCGCCAAACCCCCCTTTGTTCGCTGTTTCTTCGTTCCTACCGTGTACCCTGACGCGGATTTAGGGGATGCGAGGCCACTAGGCAACAATGATTTGCGAGGCCCCTAGGCGATAGTGATTTGCGAGGCCCCTAGGCGATAGCAGTTTGCGGAGTTTAGGATTCGCGAATTCTGAAAACATGGTTAAATTTGATTGAGGAAAACAGGCTATCAAGATCTTAACAATTTATTTACACGCACACACATTATATGTGTGTGTATGTAAGTATATACAATACAGTGGGCTTTGAGATCGATGTCGATTGCAGCTGAAAGTGTTTGGGTGGAACCCTTAGAATTAATTATTTTTCAGTGATACCCGTCAGTTGAGACTGGTCTTCGCCCATTATCGTTTACGTTTGTTCGTCGTCATCATTTAGGATATATAGATAACCGCTTATTTCTGTTGGGAATTTTATACATTCAATCTATGCATGTATTTCCCCTCTCGCACTTATTTCCTGAATCTGTTAACACAACTCTCACGGATTAAGGCGCGAGGCACTCAGATGCGCGAGGTCCTAGGCGGTCGCCCAGATCACATGGCCATATATCCGCCCCTGCATGTACTTAATGCATTTAGATTAGTTTAACGTGAATATGCTTTGAATATCAGTTTAATGAATGTATTTTATGCTGAATGTAAATTTAGTTTTTAATAACAAATTAACAAAAAAGATAAATTTAAAAGATTTAATTTAACACTTCATTATAAACTACATTACTAATTATTTGATTTTCTGCTCTATTATCATTTCCAGTTATTTGTATTTTCACATGTTGACGTGACTTTTCTCTAGATATATCAAAATTTTAGTTTAATTATAAAACGTTTTAATAAAGACGAACAAACAAAAGTGAAGAGTCAAACGTCGAGGGATGATAGACGAAATCCAAAGAATAGATTAATATTGACAGCAACGATGTGAACCAGCTGTTCCCAACCTTTTTTACTTCACGAATCTCTTGAGCTAACTTATTTCTCGTCGCGAACCCCTTGGATTAACCTTATCTCTTCGCGAAGCCATTGAGTTGCAACAGTTTTGGCGGCGAACCCCTTATAATGGAGAGTAAATTTTACAAAAACAAATCTTTTTGAAAGCGTTTTATACATGAAAAATACAAATTTTATATAGCACATAGTATGTAAACGTTCACAATAAAATCAGAAAATCTGATATTGTCATCAGTTTCTAGTTAGCACCCTGTAAAATTCAAGTATAGTTCTTGAAGCATAAAAAAATTGAAAATAAAACCGTGCAACTAATTTGAAATAAATTAAAATATTGGTAAGACTTGTAGAACCAAGAAAGTGAAAAAGACATTACCAAATTTTTCTCGCGAACCCCTAGGGGTACGTGAACCACCGGTTGGGAAACGCTGATGTAAACAAATAGAATAAAATGGATAGCTACTATGTAAACAAGTGTCATTTTTATTAATTATATTTTCATAAATTATTATTAGCATAATAATTAAAATGATATTACAATTTCATGACTCATAATAAGAGTTTTTAAAGATCTCTTTTGGTTCCTTTAGGATTTTTATATCAGAGTGAGCGTAACACATCATGATGACCATTACGATTTTATATAATAGAGAGAAATATATTTGAGATTAGAATTATGGAAGCTCCACTGTATATATACAAATATAAAAAAATATATTTCCGTATTTTTAACTTTCTGTAACTCGAATAATTTTTACTTTCACTTGAGAATCGAGTTATAGAAGTTCCACTATAATTTGTTCTGACGGCATTCATTTCTATTAAAAGCATCAAAACGTCTTTAATTTCCATTAAAAGCATAGGTCACTTTAAAAGCAGTTAGGTCATTGCCATGGTTTTTATAAATTTCTATTGTTGAAGAGAGGATAAATTCACACTTTTTCGATTTAATTCAGATATTTTCGCTATTTCGGTATCTATGTATGTAAATTCTGCCATAAAAAATTACGAACTCCGTTTATTGAGCTAGACAACTGTTCTTTCCCCGAATTTGTATCCCAATTTTAAGTAATTTAAAAATGCATTTTTAGAAAGTCTTGCACTGAATCCCGTGCTTTTATTATGGGGTATTGAAATGGAGCATTGAGGTTAAAAAGGCCCCTTAAATATTAACGTTTTTGAGATTTTCTCGTCGGTTGCGCCACTCGACCTACCTACATGCCAAATTTCAGATGTGTAGCCCTTCTAGAAGTACCCAAGAGTTTTATGTCAGTCTTAGGATTTTTACATCAGAGTGAGCGTTACGCATCATGATGACCATTACGATATATATATATATATATATATATATATATATATATATATATATATATATAAACACATGAACAAACATTCACACGCCCACGCTGCCACTAAAAAGAGGGGACGAGAGCACAACCTGAATGAGATATCAAGGGTAAACAGGTGCTGGGGAAAATGGCAAATGCGACCGTCCAACCACACATCAACAAATCTTACAGGAGTGGAGAATGAGAGAGGAATAGTGAATGAGAGAGGTGGAGGAAAGAAAATGGTTAGGAGAGAGATAGAGGGGAGGGGTGAAGAGAGTAGGAAATACAAAATTAAGGTTGGATGGGTTGGCTCGAGGGGAGTACAACACCCCCTCCAGAGAGTCTAATGCGGCAGAATGATCGCTAGGAACAAGCAGAACGCGGGGCGTGTAAAATGAGGCGGAATGGAGGATATCCTCGAGAGAGGGGGAAGAAAAGGGGCGAGAATGAGTGGGAGGAACTGAAAAGAAGAAGAGGGAAGGGAGAGAGAGAGAGAGAGAGAGAGAGAGAGAGAGAGAGAGAGGAAGGACACCGAGGGTGGATTAAAAAGATGAGCGGTGATATAAGGGCTTGGGGATCATAGGAGAGACTTAAACAGAGGGAGAAAGGGTGGTCGAGTGAAAGACGAGGTAGTAGAATCAAGAGAATTAGGAACTGTAACGTCATGGAGAATGGGAAGAAGAGAGAATACATCAGAGGCATTGGAAGCGAGAAAGAAAGAGAATGAGTACGAATCATAGTATAAAAAGCAGCGACTTTATCAGAAGAGAGAGAAAATAAGAATCGTGGAAAAGTCGACGAATAGGAGTCTTTTCGTCGTCAGTTGAAAAACTTGTTTCTCCAATAGCCATAAAAAGATTTTGGAAGCCACGTGCGCATTTAACCTACACAGCAGCCATAAGTGGTGGTTCACGGATATTAGATTCTAAAAACAAAGGCGCATCTGGTTTTCCCAACGTTTTTATGACTGAGTTAGAAACATTGATAATAGATCATTTTAATTCCAGCCATAATCTGAGCTCCATAAGGTAAGGTGAATCTGTCAATATATCATGGCAATGTTGAGATTAGTTCTTCTTTACACCTAAATGCATTAGTCGTGAAGTAATCACAAGCCATACAACGTACGAGAGAAAAGGAAATGGATGAAGCATTCGATTTAACATGTTACGACCAGATAGAGTGAAAAAAGCTAACCGAGTTAACAGCAAGACCGAACGTGAGAACGCAAAAAGAGAAAGGGATCGCTATATACTGGGAGACACTCGTGGAATTGGAAGTAACGAAGCTTCGGGAAATAGGAAAGAGGGGGAATTCATTGCACAGAACGCTTTCTGATGTAGAGGCGGAAAGATTTGCGGGAGATTCTGAAGAAGAAATAAGGCGATGAGGGAAAGAGCGGAAGATAACAGAAGGGTCGAAGGTCAGCCACAAAGGAGAGGGGCCAACGGGTGAAGTGAAAGAAAATGAAGAATGAGGGCAAGTCATCTTAGTAATTTTTCCGGTGGTAGGGAGAATGAATACATATTATGCTATACTTGTGTGTATGTATATACCTAAGAGAAAAAAAGGGAATATATATATATATATATATATATATATATATATATATATATATATATATATACACACTTAGAAAGGGAGAATGCTGAAGATAAAATGGACGGATAGGATGAAAGACGATGAAGAGCTACGAAGAGAGAAGCGAATGATTATACAGACTATTAGAAAGAGGAAGGCAAACTGGGTTGGACATTACCTGAGGAGAGAGAGTATGATTCAAGACGTATTAGAAGGAAAACTAGATGGGAAAAGGGAAAGAGGTAGGAAAAGGTTTCAGCTGATAGACGATTTGAAAGGGAAAGAGAGTTATCAAGATATGAAGAGGACAGTGGAAAATAGGAGTATATTGAGAACCAGGTTTAACCATGAATAATCACGGACCTGGTTACGGACAGACTACCTATGCGATATATATATATATATATATATATATATATATATATATATATATATATATATATATATAACAACTTACGGAAAAGGAAAGGTAAAATGAATATATGGATGTCAACAAGGTGTTGGGATGAGGAAACCCAGTGAGCACTCACCAATCAGACGACTTCAGGTTGGCGAGGCTCCGGGGATGTCGAAGCGACACACGTAAAATAACACAAAAACACAGAAACATCACAAACGTAAAGCTTTCGGAACTACTCCTTCTTCAGCTACAGAGAGAGAACTCATCCCAACACCTTGTTGACATCCATATATATATATATATATATATATATATATATATATATATATATATATATATATATATATATATATATATATGTATGTGTGTGTGTGTGTGTTGGAAATCAGTGGTTGAAAGAGATAGGAGGGAGTCTGTGAACATGTGTACGTCCACGGTGAAAGAAGGCTTGGTTTGTAGCTTTCAGACATTCACCCTTCTTTGGCAAAATATAAACTAAATCTAGTGGTTACCAACTTATATACATAAATAAACATATATATGTATGCATGCGTTTGCGTATGTGTATACAAAAGACACGTGTGAATCGGGAATACAAAACACAAAATTACAACAAAACGAGTGGGAGGCCCACGTACATTGCATACACCAGCATAAAAGAATCAGCGGCGGCTGTTGGTCGGTAAGCTTCTCTCTCACGAAGCCGAGTCAGACGATACCGCGTGGGGAAGCTTTGATAGTGAACGTATGAGTGAGTGAGAGACAGAGAGAGAGGAGAGGAGGGAGCGGGAGGAAGAGAGAGGGAGAGAGAGGGAGTGAGGGAGAAAGATGTCTTTAGAGAGGGAGGGAGGGAGAGGGAGAGAGGGGGAGGGAGAGGGAGAGAGGGGGAGGGAGAGAGGGGGAGGGAGGGAGAGAGGGGGAGGGAGAGGGAGGTGGAGGGAGGGGAGGGGAGGGAGATGGAGGGGGAGGAGGGAGGGGAGGGAGATGGAGGGGGAGGAGGGAGGGGGGAGGAGGGAGGGGGGAGGAGGGAGGGGGGAGGGAGATGGACGGGGGAGGGAGAGGGAGGGGAGAGAGGGAGGTGGAGAGAGGGAGGAAGAGTGGGAGGGAGTGAAAGGGAGAGGGAGAGAAAGGGAGGGAGAGAGAAAGGGAGGGAGAGAGAAAGGGAGGGAGAGAGAAAGGGAGGGAGAGAGAAAGGGAGGGAGAGAGAAAGGGAGGTAGAGAGAAAGGGAGGTAGAGAGGAGGGAGAGGGAAGGAGGGAGAGAGAAGGAGGGAGGGAGGGGTTGAGGTTGTCAGCCTGTGGTGAAGAGACAGCGGGAAAGGACGGGGAGGAGAGTTTTATTTTATTTTTTTAATGCTTTGAAGGAGATGCAAAAGAGGTCGCATGCATCATTTACCGAACGAGACCTGAGCGTAGAGAGAGAAACCAAAAGGGAACGCGGAGGGAAAGAACGTCGTAGCAGTCGCGACGGCCGGTCGCCATGTTACAGAGCCCCCTTCGGCAGTCACCAGGATAAAATGGGCGATGGCGGTCGGGAGTGGGGCTGGGTAGGCGGGTGGGGAGTGGATGATGGGGACACACCACCACATCGAGAATGCCCAGTCCTCCCTCTAACTACACACGCTCCCCGCGCAACGCGCACCTTGAAATTTTCATCAAACGTCCTGAGTCCCACATATACAGAGAGGGCCACGAGGGTATGGGAGGGAGGGAGGAGTGAAAGAAGAGCAAGGGGGAGGAAAGTGGAGGATGTATTATGGGCGGTGGTGGTAGAAAGGGACGGCCAGTCTCCCGTGTTGCTTTTTAAAAGCGGTTTTTCGAGAATGGGGTCGGCTCGGGATGCCCTTAAGGTTTTCCCCCACTCCCTTTTCAGTCCGGGTAGAAAAAATAAATAAAATCGGCTCCGGGCGTTTCCGGGAGGTAGTCTTCATTAATAACTAACGAACGCGGGCGCCTGGAATTTCCTCCACCGAGGAAGACACGGATAAAAAAAGTTGCAGAGTGGAAAATTACATTTGAATTATTTCTAGGCGATGGATTTTGGACTTTTCGGAAAACGTGGAAAACGAACTGTCTTTAAGGCGGCCGGTTCCGTTCTTTAATTTCGCAAGGGATTAGCAGTTTTAGGTTGACGAAGAAATAAATTTATGCCTCGCAATGTGTTTTCTCAGAAGCTTTTAAAATATCCCGTCGGGGTAACTAGAACACCGAACGAGAAGATTAAATGGTGCCCAGCCGATGCTTTCGAAGCATAAGAAAACTGTAATTCTACAATTATTATTCCTATTACGAAATGAGCTAGACGGAAGCCAATTTTTTCCTGCAATCGGTTAATCTTTCAATTATTCCATCAGGCATATCAATTTAACAAAATATTATATTATAACCTAAGGAGTTGGGCTCATCTTTGTGGTAAGTGGTAATCATATTTAGAAGAAATGAACAACTATGCACCTTCCAAACAAAATTTCACGACCGGTTTCGCTAAAAAATCTGATGACGCTAGTCTTTTTTTAGTGAAATCGGTCGTGAAATAAATTTGTGTGAAAGTTACATAGTTGTTCCTATCTCCTAAATATAACGAAATCTTGCTGTCACCAAATAAGTATTGATTAGAATATGAATTATTTAGAATATACAGAAATTATGCCTCGGCTACGTTCAGCTTTCATGACAGTTACAGTGTGAAACTAGTAGGAACGAGAAAACGCACCCATATTTTACGTTTATGAATGATGATTTGGGAAAGAACATGAGTTTCCACTAGGAATTGAAAAACAAAATTGACCATAAAGGAAGAATTTTCACGAACGTTGCTTGAAAAACATATAAAGCAGACGAAGCATGCACGAGAGACTCGTGTAATCGATTTGTTTTTTATATAGTCAATGGCGTATGATACGGGATCATAAAAGCGTCAGAAACGAGATGGGCCCTTTAAAAAATACCAACAAAATTTGTGTATCTTTCCGAACCCTTGGTACCGATAAAAATTTCAGAAAGAGCAATTGACAATTTTGATCAAAGCTATGTTAAGCCCAACCGCGAAATTTTTCTCTCTTCCTTCATCTCATAAGGCTCGTATTCATTAAACTATTTATAATAAAACATTTCTATAATGAGTGAAATCTAATTCCTTTCGATTTCGAAAGAAAGAGGTTGAGAGAGTGAGATCGAGATAGAGAGAAGGGGAAGGAGATGGAGGGAAAGTGAGGGAGAGAGGGATAGAGGAGAAAATGAAGAGAAAGGGTGAGGGGGAAAGATAGACAGGGAGCGAGGGAAATAGAGTAATAGAGTGGAGGGAAAGAGGAGGTGGAAAGAATGGAGGAGAGAGAGGAGAGTGGGGAGGAGAGAGTGGAGGAGAGAGTGGAGGAGAGAGTGGAGGAGAGAGTGGAGGAGAGAGTGGAGGAGAGTGGAGGAGAGAGTGGAGGAGAGAGTGGAGGAGGAGAGTGAAGGAGAGAGTGGAGGAGAGAGTGGAGGAGAGTGGAGGAGGAGAGTGGAGGAGGAGAGTGGAGGAAAGAGTGGGGGAGAGAGTGGAGGAGAGAGTGGAGGAGAGTGGAGGAGGAGAGGAGGTAGAGAGGGGTAGAAAGGAGGTGGAGAGAAAAGGGAGAGAGAAGAGGGAGAGAGAAGACGGAGAGAGAAGACGGAGAGAGAAGACGGAGAGAGAAGAGGGAGAGAGAGAAAGGAGGGAAAGAGAGGAGGGAGAAAGAGGAGGGGAGAAAGAGGAGGAGAGAAAGAGGAGGGGAGAAAGAGGGGAGAAAGTGTTGAGAACCATGAGAGGAGAAAGAGGAAGGGAGAGAGAGAGAAATTAGAGGAAGGGGAGGGAGATAGATCGGAGAGAAGAATGCGGAGAGAAAGATAAAGTTTAACCGTGTTCACTGGCGAAGGTCCAAATTCTCTAATCACTCCCCGAGGAGACAGACAGCGGGTTTGAAGCAAAGTAGAAAGAAGGGCGGAAGGCGAGTGCAAACAAACACGCAGATGGAAAGGACAAAAAGAGAAAGTGAAAATAAGATGACACAAAGACGACGAAAAGAGGCGACAGAGAAAAAGCCTCGCGATTTACGATTTTTCCCATCCATCGTCCGCTACATTAAACAATTTTTCCATTTTCTTCCCTGGAAGCTGCGGCTCGAGAATTTTTTTGCTGACCCCTTATCCCTAAAGACTCCTTAATCCCCTTTCCAATCCTTTATCCTTTTTCCCACGCGATCATACACGCACGCATAGACACATACACATTCATCTCTTGTTTCCAGTAAGGGAGCGTCGCCGTAAAGCGACGCACCCCCCCCCTTTCCCCCGAATGACGTCACGTGCACTCTCTTCCTTTCATTTGTTTCCGATCCGGATGAGAGGAAAAACGGAAGGAGGAAAGAGTGCGGGGGAGGGGGAAGGGTATATCTATAATGGGAAACAGATCCGGCGGACACTCGTTAGTAACGAGACTTTTCGGAGGAGAGTGAAATTGGCCACAGACCATTTTATAAGGCGTGGCGGCAAATAGGAACGATCGAGATAATATTTTTTGCATCTGGAGCCAACTGGAAAATGTCGCCAGCGTTAGCACTACTTTTTTTAAGCATTAGCTAATTCGCCGAGAACATTCGTGTAAACAATTATCACCCGCAGAAAATAAACGACGAAAAGAAACCGTCCATTACACTTCAGGAGCAAAGAGAGCGTTAAGTGTACGACTCTGATATTTGCTATAAATAAAAAATGAGAGTAAAAGAAAAGTAGGAAAAATGAAAAACATTAGAGAACATTAAGAGAACGAAAGAGGAAATGGAAATTTTTGAGAAGTGGTAGGTTTTTAATGAAGTTCAGGGGCTTTCACAGTGCTAGAATCCAGGTGAATTACATATATAAAGCGCAAATTAATTTCAATATAACGCCCAAGGATGATGCCGCATCCTAAATTAATATTAGGCTGCAGGGAAGAATGATTAGTAAGCTGACAGCATTTATACCGATTTGGTTGCATCACATACAGGCGACGCATAGGCAAGAATAAACGAAAAACATGAGGGAGATCAAAGAAATGGAAAAAAATATAATTTATCGAGGAAAAAAAGGCGAAATTTTCTTACAAAAGGATCTCCCTTTAATGGGACTTAGGAGGTTTCTCGGTTTTAAAACAGAAATTTTCCCAATCGGCGTCGAATAAGCTTATAAAAATTGACATTTAAAGATCAAAAAGGTTTTATTAATACTTAGCGACATTTTAGAAATGTGGATGATGAAATCAGAAAAACTGACGTGGCCACCACATGACTTTCTCCATACCTGTAATAATTCTAAAAATTCCAAATTCGTTAAATGATAATAAATATTTTAATTTAAAGACTTTACAAATAACAGAAATAAACTAAAACCGTAGCCTTTTGATATTGGACGTAGACCCTAAGCTCCAACAAAAAAATAAAAAGGAGCGTCAAGTGTTTACAATAGTCAGCGATAGGTGGGGTGGTTGTGGCAGCTAAAATATTTAGTATTTAAAATATCTCTTCAACAATGCATTATATGGGAAAATTTTCCGAACAAAGGTTGTAGAAACTTAAATTTTCTACGACTTTTATTCCAGTACTGTTTTATATTCAACTATTAAAACAAATATTAAATAAATGGAATACCTCGTTAACAATGCGTTTTACGAAAAAATGTTTCAACAAAAGTTATAGAGAATAATATTATCTATGAAGTTTATAATAAACAACATTATATTATGAAGATTTAAAAGAGTTATTTGCCAAAAACCAAAACATGACTAGAGTAAACATCCACGTCCGGTTAAGCCATTGTTGCCAAAACCTAATCAACTCTTCATTATATAGTACTCTTTCTATGTATAAAATTTGGTATTGATATGAGTGTAAGTTTTAGAGTTAGAGCGCCCACAAAATCCTATCACATACAGACCGACAGACACACATACATCATCGAGAAAATAGTCAAAACGTGTTCAAGGGACCTTAAAATATGTATTTCCGTTGAAATCTCGAATTCGATTTTTTTTCATGAAAACAATACTTTCTCTATACTTTGTATATGGAGAAAGCAAAAAGTGATTGGGTCAAAATCTAACGTATGGCTGTAGAATTCTTCCAAATCCGATGATACGCTCGTTAGCATGATAGATCCCCAGAAAGAATTTCAACATGAATTTCGATGCACGAGCGTAATCGTACTGTTCGTAGTGAATTTATTCAAATATTACCGAGAAACGGATGAGAATGACATTCGGAACTAATTACATAAAGAGAAGACAAGTGACGAAAATTCTTATAAAAACTGATACCTAACGGTCCTTCTTATTAATTCCTCTCCGTTCTAACCCCAATATTAATAGCAATAACAGGTAAAAATAACTTTCAACCAAGTACCGTGAAGAGATAAAGTTGCGCAACATACGAGATGACACTTATTTGAAAATTCCTGAATTTTTTCCCTCGAACACGTTATGTACGGAAAATGTAATTGGATTCAGTATGAAAAGCAGAAAGTTCTTTTTATTCTTCTATGTTCTAGAGAGATCAAACGGAGAAACTATGTTGAGCAGCTTCTTTCGTGAAGTGGAAAGTAATCTCTGTGGTTCTTGGAAGTTTTTAGATAGCTTGCGCTTGGTTAAGAATAAAATATAAGACAGCAAATGTCTGGAAAATTATCTAAAAATTTAGCTGGGTACGAACAAGAACTGGATTTTGATGCTCTAAAGAGTTGCAAAATTTTTGAAGAGGATTTCTGATCAATTCTGATAAATAAACGAGGTATTTCATCAATGTATTTTATATAGCATGCAGGATATATCAATTAAAATTGAATAAAAGATTTCACGGCGATCATTAACACAAAAAGTCCCAAATTTATGTGTTATCTGCAAGGTGGGCATGAAGAACGCCGTGCGGGTATCTAATTACAAAGTTTTAATTGATATTTTGAACTTGGAACAATAAGAGACAATTAAATCATGAAACCATAAGCAGTTAGAAACAAACAAAGCTCCGGTTGAACACATCATCGTCCTTTGAGAGAAAAAAATTTTCAAGTTCATACGATTTTTGGTGAAAAAACTCGATTAAATTAGAGATAGATGAGTTATTTTAAACGCTACAAATGAAACATTTTATGGATTTTTCCAGAAGTTACTTCAACAAAGATGAACAAAGAAATCCTATACAGAAACGGTTGTCTTTCTTGCTCCTCAATCTAATTTATTTCATCGTAAGACCTTAGAAGGATATTTCGTCATCTATTTAAAGCAACGCGGTGAAAGTTCTTTACTAAAAATAATTCGAAACGAAACGTCTACACAGCCCAAGGATATGGCGTGCGAGAGAATGTGCGTGCTTCCCTGAAAAATGTAGTTAATGAACATTACTTAAGGTCACCGAAATGATTTAAGTTTCGACAAACATACTCTCACATATTATTTCAAGCACCGACGAAGATGAGAGCATAACTCAAGAAGTAGTTATTTCCTAACGAAAAAAAATGATAAACCATAAATAGCAAAGGTGGCCAACTTATGGACACGCGGCCCAGGAGCTCGTGGAGCTATGATAAAAATTTTACATAAAACGTCATTCTGAAAATTTCTTATTTGTTAATTAAATAAATCATGTACGGAAAGCATTTATGTTGAACTGTGAGCGCTGGGATTTTTAAAATACTTGATTTTCACCAGCAAATTTTAGATAAATTTTAATGTAAAAATTTCTCCCGTCCAACTAAAAATACAATGCAGCCCGCCGATGCTCCTGTAGGTACAAATGATCTAATAGAAAAGTTTGCCGACCCTTGATTAAATACTCAGCGCAAGTAATAAATAAAGCAACCCGTAACTTAAAACGAGACGTGAAACAAGAATACCACATAAAAGAGCGGGCATAAAAGACAAGACGGGAAGAAGCAAGGGAAGCGGAAAAAACATTAGTATTTGGGGAAAGAATGTTCCATGCTCCCTTTGGAGGTAAGGAGAGGCCAAAACGACACCCGTGTGGAACACGAGTCACTCGGAGACGCAGAGAGACAGTTAAGGGGCGGAAAAAGTGGAAGGAGAAGGCTGGGGGAGGGAATAAAAGATTGGACGCACCGAATGTGAGAAAGTAAATGGTAAAAGGCAAATAGAGAGTTCTGCGAGGGGAGAGGAGCTAGGGAATGGATTACATAGAGAAGAGAAAGTCTTCAGACATCAAGGGGCAAAAATAAGGTACTTTCACCCTGCTTCCCGCATTTTTGTCAACATCCCCATAAATCCCAGCGCGAAAAAACACACGTTTAAAACGTCACCGACGGGTGATATAGAGACTCGCCCCTCCCCTAGATATAGAAAAATGAACTAAACACGAGCATTTTAGTTCACTTCGGAAACTTAAAGTGTGTCGGGGGAGGTACTAACCAACGATCTGAGATCCGTCAGACATTACTTGCCCTTTTTTACCAGATGCAATAAAAGTGCAATGGTATAAAACGAGTAAGTTCGCCAAAAATCCACAAACCCAGTCCAGAGTGATGAGAGAGAATTTTCCAAAATGTACCTACCGGCTGCAAAGAAAAATCCGACGAACTCTTTTGGTAGAACACGTAATTTATCCCTTTAACCGCTGTGAACGCGTTAAATGTTTTCGTGCCTTCGGTGCTACTCACGCGTTAAACCACAGCAGAAAACATTTTTTATAACGGCTAGCAAAAAAAAATACCATTTACATGAAATAAAGTTAAATATATTGTAAAAAGTAATATTATTAAATGTGGATTTTCCGTAAAAGCGCAGCATATCCTCAATTCTCCCATTTACTAAACTTAGCAGTTAAAGAGTAAACTCTCAGCAAATTGTTTCATGGAGGACGAAGTTTGAAAATCATTATAGGAAAGTGCGTCCGAGACGCTAGGATATCGCCAAAAGTCGTTTTGACCTAATTTATTCAACAGAATGAGTACCTAACCCAAAAAATAAGCTACAGAGACATTTTGAGACGTCAATGGGTCAGGCAATACCGCAGAAAAATATCGACGCCTACGAGACAATAGTTGACGACGTAACACTCCAGTCCAAATACAGAGTGATTGTAAAGTCCTTGACAACTTTTAATTGTTAATAATTTAAATTTAAACCATATAAGATAAAACAACAGAGTATACTAATGCAAAAAAAATCCTACAAGTTTTATTCCAATAACCGCCATTGTTGTAGTTATTACCATTGTTGCTATAATTTACATTTGCGTAGGCTTCCCCTACATTCTTCCTCTACCGTTTCTATAGTCTCTGCGCTGACATTCGGCCTGTCGGAACGTTTCGGATCATAAATTGAACCTGCCACTTCAAACATCCATCCAAAACCTAATGGAGGAGGAGGATGTATGTTCTAAACATTTGTTTTACGGATTCAACTTTCCCTTCTCTGGTCTGCTTCATCGAACACTAATGGGGTGCAGAGATTAAATTTTTTAAACTTGTAATGAAATATGCTGATGACAGAAATGCAGATAATAACTTTAAATAATTAAAACTTTAATAGTAAAAATTATTAAATACTTTCAATAACTGACAACAATTACCACAATACCTATTAGATATCGAAGAGCCCTAAGATTAAATTGTTGCGCCACTTATCGCACGATTCTTTGCCAGAACATCGTTGTCGGAAATTCTACTAGCCTAGCAACAAATTAATAATAACTCTACGGAATCGCGATTTCACGAAAGAACGTGCGAACAAGCTCCCGTCGTATTTCTAGGATCACATACCCAGCACAAAGAAAACAGCAAGTGAAATTGAATAATGATTGAGATCATTGGTTTCTGGTGGCGGATCTAGAAATATTGAATCGTTCTCTCAGCCTTAGAAGGAAATGGAATGATGACAATGTAAGTAACGGAGAGTGCAATTCATCAAAATGAAACAGATAGATTGACAGACAAAGTGTAGCGTCGAGTAACGACTTTTAATAGGACACAAACGCAAATTCTTACCCATTCCCATTGTAAAAAACTAACATTTACGGAAAGGAGGAATTCCGCTAACCAGGAAATTCGTGAAAATTTTTATTCTCAACGCTTTTACGGCCATAGCCGAGTCATTATTTCGAACATGTCTCTTTAAAATAATTATTGCCAGAAGTAAAAAAGTAAAAGTAAAAAAAGGAGCAGACATGAGGTTTTTCGGTACTCACGATGCTCCAGCGCGAAATTACAATTCACAAATTCACCGAATACCAATCTCTGTAATAACAGCAGTAAGCGCTATTTTCACTGAATAATTACGAGTCTCGCGAAAAGAAAGAACAAAGTTTTAGCCATCACTTATCCTTACGACGTAATATTTCCCCCAAAATTCAATAAACCTACTTCCTTTTTGATGGAGAAGTAATCGCGTACGAAGCAGCTCTAAAAAGCCACCGAAATTTCATTACGAAAAGATTGAGTAATTTTTTCCCTCCCCTGAGACGTAAAACTCCAAACGCAAGCAGCCGAGACTCAAAATTGAGGAATTACGACGACTGCTCTAGGACGAGACGGAGAGATACAAGGAACAATAATCGGGGGATTGGATGCAGAATTTTTCGGCAAATATTGTGAGAATAAAAAGATAAACTTCAAAGAGAAAGAGTAAAGAGTGAGATCTAGCATGAAGACACGAAATGACGCAACGAGAAGATAGACACGCGTCTTTATCATGGCGAGGCTGGTAACGAAAAAAGTCTCCCCTTTCACCCAATCCTTTGTCGTGAACACGATAAAACTTACAGTAAACCTTTTTTCCACTAGGGTTTACCCAATCTGGTCATACACGTTTAAATGAACGGGACACATTTATCCGACAGGTGTAACATTTAATCATACGCGGCCCTGAACTGAGCGCACACAGCATTTTACGTGTGCAAGAGACGTGATAAAGCTCGTATAAAGCACGTTATATTTTACATAAGAGACTGAATTTGTGCAACGCGGTTTCGACCAAAGCGGTCTTTTACAAGAACATATACCCTGCGCGGCGCGATGGATCACAGTACTTGATAATATCAACATATACAGCGAGGGTCGGCAACCTTTTCTACATGGCGGGCCACATTTGCAGTTGTGAATGCTTCGGAGGGCCGCATTGGGAGTCAAGAAAGCCTCGGCGGGCCGGATGAGCAAATAAATCAGAAGTTTTCTAGAGATTCTGTGATTTCATATGAATTAAATCAAGTCTACATAATTTACTAGCGTTAAAACTTCACTCGAAAAGGCTTTGAGACCATAATTTTACTCAAAAAATATAGAATTGCCCATGAGAAATTTTCCTGATCACTTTTTCATTACAGCTTTGCGGGCCGCATAAAGCGTTCTTGAGGGCCGCACGTGGCCCGCGGGCCGTAGGTTGCCGACCCCTGATATACAGGGTGGTCCACAAGTCCTTTCACACCTGAAGAATTAACGTAATTTATTTTCAATTTTATACATTAAAAACGAAACAGCTGGCAGTTTCAAGTGAATAAGCAGTTCGTAAGCTAAATTGTGTTACATATTCATGCAAGTTCGTACAGCTCTCAATAAATAACAAAAAATAAATTACGTCAATTTCTAAACTTTTGGGCAACCCTGTGCAATAAATACGGATGGAATTGAAATGAGAAGATTACGCACGGTGAAAACTATAAGTTGTTACTTTGCGGTACCTTAATAAAAACCAAACAACAGGAAAATACACCCTAAACAAAGTGTGCGTAAAAACCTACGAAACAGCGATAGCACAATTAAAAGTTTGAGAGCAATATGAGAGTAAACACACTGATATCCATATACGCACATGTACTGATATAGATGGTCTACTCCAAACATAATCACGTGCAAAAATACTAAAAAAGAAGGAAAGAAACGAACGTTAAGAGGTTATAACAGAAGGCGCATACGCCTAAACATACATTTAAATGCGTCAAAAGGAAAGGAGAATTCTTTTTAAAGAGACAAAACAGTGCGAATCTCTTTTATTTGCCTGAAAAAAGTTCTTTAAAAGATCACCTCGAGTATGGGAGACTCCGGAGAACAACGTTTTATCGCTTTGACTCTCCTGAGACAAGAGTAAACAAAGAAGTTGAAATCCAATTTTCTGACGAAATTTATCGGTCGCGGAGAACGCTCAAAGCAGCGGTCTTTGCAAAAGAGGAATTTTCACACAAAGGGAAATTGCTATCTGCAACATCATTTTATTTGTTAAGGAAATATGAAGGATTTGCATGGTAGATCCAGGTGCCTTAAATAAAGAAAATGTCCGGCATTCGCTTTTTTCTTGAAATATATTGACGACATCGTTAGGTATTAAAGGAATAGGTGAATTCTTAGGTTGTTAGATTTTAAATTAGTTCCTTCCCATTTCCACACGGCAAGGAAACGAAGTTCGTAAATTGTAACAGGAGTCAAAATATCGTTTAATTTTTTTAAAATCGTCTTTTCCATAAATAATCACACCAAAAAACACCCCAAAAACCAATTATCGTAAGCCACAATAATTCATAGAACTATGAATAAATCACAACTGACGTGGGATCGGATTCAAAAACACTGGAGCGCAAATCAATTCCTCGACATGCTTAATGCACGGCAAAGCGTACAAATTCTTCGCAATCTTACCAGAATTTTCTCGAGTAAACGCGACGGCGACCGTCATGGATGGAAAACTCACCTGAAAATAAGAGAAAAAATAACATTAGATGAATCGATAATGGATTAAAAATTATGATACGACAAATTTCGCAGTCGTCGAGCGATCGAATTCGAACAATTTAAATTTACACATTAATAAAAGAAAAAGAGAAAAGACATTGTGATGCAAAGATGGAAGCTAGTAAACGAAATTTATGAAATTATAATAGTTGCGCATTGATGCGTTTACGCATTACTTCAAGTTCTACGTTGGTAATTATCATCATCACACGCTATATTGCCATAAGTGCAAATAGGAAGGCGATGGGAGGGCAAGCATGATGGCGAGGAAGGAATTGAAACCTTAATAACAGAAGAGGAATTCGTTTAAAGCGACGACATTTAATTTGGTAGAGGTGTGATCAGCGTGTTTGAATCTTAATGAAAGGGTCGCGGGTTCCTGCCGAGGGAATGTCAGTATGTGCTTGTCATCAAGCCATTATAACACATGTAACTGGTGGAATCTGCTACATAATTTATTATTATCATTATTATTAACGAAAAGGAAGGAAGGCGTTGACGAAAAAACCGCCAAGAGGCATAGGAGAGATGGAGAAGTTGACGTCAATAGAATTAATATGGGAAAGAAAAAATGTATATAGGAAACGGGGAAAAAGGAAGGGTGGCGAGAGATAGGTAGGTCAATTGATAACATCAGGGCGCGCGAGAAAACGGGAGTCCTTTAAGACTATGGCGAGATGCACGTGCTCTAGAACTTCGTCTTCCTCATCAGCTTCCAATTGAAAAGCGACTGAGATGACGTCATGAGACACGTGAGCAAGCACTCGAGAGCAATGCTTTCCTTCCGCCTCTTCTTGTTTCAAAAGAAGCTCTCTCACGCGCTCGTTTGCCAGCGATATTATTTACGCGGAGAGCGCTAGCGGTACTTAATATAAATTAACAATGTCGAAAACATACGAAACGAAATAGCACCAACGAAAAACTTTTGGTATAGTGATGTACCACTGGCATATATAACGTCCGCTATCAAGGAAACAAACCCCATTGTAATTGAGCACTTTCTGACCGGCCGGGAACGTGGGTGTTACCACGAGGGACGGCCCACATTTGTGGTAAAAATACTTACCAGACCATTTAAGAGAGAGAGAGAATGTAAACTGTATTTCAGAAAGAAGATTTTTAATGTTCCCGGATGATTTTCAGGCACATAATGAAAACTTAAACAGACCGTTTGCTACATAATAAAATGTGTACTTCGGCAACATTCAAGCGCGCATTTATATTTACTACGCAAGCAATGTTTACAGATAAAATTTGTCCACGTCAAGGACAACAGTATCGTTATAAGGGTTAAAAATTCAGAAAGTTGGTCATCTGTACCACTCCAGACACAAAATGTCATCCACATACCTACCCCAAATTTCGGAATAAGTTAATAAAGGATGGCCAGAATTAAAAATGTTAACTTTTAAATTGCTGAGAAAGATGTCGGCAAGGAGAGGGGAAAGAGGGGACCCCATCGCGAGACAATGCGTTTGTTTATAAAAATTATTGTCAAAAAGAAAAGTTTTACTCAGAATACGCTTCAAGTAAGTTAGAAAATCAGTTATCAAAATTTGATTGACACCTGCTTTGTAAAGCATATCTACAACCAAATCTACGGCTTCTTTCACTGTAACAGAAGTAAAAAGATTACAAGCATAAAAAGAGACAAATTTTGAATTGTTGGGGAAAATTTTTCCTTTTAAAGAACATTTGCTGCAGTTTAGAAATAACGTTTTTAAATGGCTGTACAGAATGTAGTAATTTTTATTCATATAGAAAAAAATAAGCAGTTGATTGTATTATCAACAATACTTTGTGTTGAGTTGTCCAACGCATATGGTAAGGTAAATTATTTAACTTTAGCAAAAGTCAATAATCCTTAAGGATATAATTAACATGCATTTTGCAAGGTTCATTAAATGGATTTGTTTATAAACGTTGCAATTTCAAACTAACGCTTAACTATGATCTGCATCTTGAACTCTTTTATCTTTAATTTCACACTCCATTCAGGTACATACGAATTTTTTGAGTAATTATACAATTTGAAAATAATAACATTATATCTATAACTATGGTGATAAATATAGAGAGGGGAGAGGATTATGTTAAACAGTGGTCGCTATTGCTACAAAACACTATAGCACGGGTTGGTTGAAAAGATATCAGCGATAGGGAAATCAATCACACATCAGACTGCGATGGATTTCAACAAAACAAAAATGAGACACATTAGTAGTTAAGAGACACATGAATTTACGCAAGTCTGTACAGTTATAATCATGCATACCATAAACGCGGTAGGTTCCTTCAATGGCGAATGTAGTTGAAAAGGTTAGGTTATGATAACATATTAAACTGCATTAAGGTAATAGGATATCTGAAAAATGTATACATATCCATCTTGCCCCCAAAACATTTAGCATCAAACTTACTATATACTATGTCCTTTTTCCCTACCAAATAACACTCGACTGCTCCTAAAACGTATGACACCAACTTAAACAAAATGCTTCCTGATTTTATACCACCCAACTGGCAACCAGCTGCCCTTACAATGTATACCATCAAATACACAAAATATCCCTTGATTTTATGCCAGCCAACCTACACTCGGCTGCCTCTACAACGTATATCGTCGAATATGCACAATTCTTCCTGATTTTATATCATTTATTACACTCGGCTACCCCTACAACGTGCACCGCCAAATATACACAAAATGTCCCCTGATGTCATACCAGTCAACTTACACTCTGGTGTAACTTACATCAAATTCTCCCTGATCTTCATCATCATAGGTAGTCTGTCCGTACACAGGTCCGTGATTATTCTTGGTTAAACCTGGTTCTCCATATACTCCTATTTTCCGCTGTCCTCTTTATATCTTGATAACTCTCTTTCCCTTTCAAATCGTCTATCAGCTGAAACCTTTTCCTACCTCTTTCCCTTTTCCCATCTAGTTTTCCTTCTAACACGTCTTTAATCATACTCTCTCTCCTCAGGTAATGTCCAACCCAGTTAGCCTTCCTCTTTCTGATAGTCTGTATAATCATTCGCTTCTCTCCTATTCTTCGTAGCACTTCATCGTTTTTCATCCTATCTGTCCATTTTATCTTCAGCATTCTCCTCCAAGTCCACATTTCAAAGCTTTCCAAGTATTTTATGTCATTTTTCCTTAGCGTCCATGTTTCTGCCCCATACAATGCTATACTCCATACGTAGCATTTTATCAACTTCTTGCGGATATCTTCCCTTATATTCCCTGTAAGTAGTTGTTTCTTTCTCCTGAAAGCCGCTTTTGCTTTTCCTATTCTAGTTTTGATCTCATCCGTACATTTTGCCTCTCGTGTTATGATACTTCCAAGGTATTTATATTCTGAAACTTGTTCTAATGTATTTCCCCCAATAATTATGTTCAGATTCTCTTCTTTACCCGATATTCGAATGACCTTGGATTTTTCTGTATTTATTTCCATCCCGTATTTTCTACCTGTTATCACTAGTCTATTTATCATTTTTTGTAGCTCCTCTTCCTTTCTTGCTGATCTTATGCCACCCAAATTTCACTTGTTTGCCCACCAAACGTGCTGGCATGCCCCTGCAACATATTCATCCCAAGTAAAACCTGTAAGACTTCTTCGAGATAAAATGCTTTTGGACAAAGTTGTTACTTGAGCCGTGGATTCAGCGTTACAATCCTGGATCTTATGCCGCCGGTAGTGCATATAGTTGAGCGTGACGGAGCAACACTCGACATTATTAAATAAGATTGGCTCTACTAAATATAGTAGAACCCCCAAATTCGCGTGCTGCGCAGTTTCGCGAGTTTTTCAACTACTGTTGCCATTGGTGAATCGGTGTCCGCGTAGCAGAAGAAAGTTTTCCCGAACAACTGCGAAAATGCATTGAAGGCAATGAATACACTCGACAGCAAGTATTCAACGTAGACGAGACAGCGTCGTTTTGCAAAAGAATTCCTTCAAAAACATTTTTGTCAATTGAAGCGAAATCGGCTCCTGGGTTTAAAGCAGCCAAAGACCGATTTACCTTCTCCTATGTGCTAACACTTCTGGGAATTGCAAGATGAAGCCCATGATTGTATATCGGGCTTTACACCCTCGGACATTGAAGGAGAAAAACATTGAACACGGTCTAGCGGTGTTTTCGAGAACTAACCAAAAACCCTGGGTTACAAGTGCGCTGTTTTTAGAATGGTTTAACAAGCATTTTGTAAAAGAAATAGAAAAATATCTTCAGCATCACTATCGTCACCGCTTTCCTCGTCATCATTGGATTTTTCGCAGATGGCTTCAATATCTTCATTTTAACTTTTTAAGGTATGATTATGCCGAGAGAAACGGCACGTTTTGTACCGCACACCAAATTTCATGTATGCATTTTTTTCTTTTTACGCGATTCAATATTTTTTCGGTATATTCATTGTTAATCATGGTTTACGCGACATTATCTCGGCTACGGCAGATTTAAGTGACATAATATATTGGTTCTAAACCACTTTTAGCCAACGATTGCATCAATTATTGTCAAAATAATGGAGAGCTGTGAACCTAACCCCCATTTTCTCACAAGGGCTTTGCTTCCATTTTTGCGGATTCCAAATTCGCATTGTTTTCGGGAACGTAACCCCCGCGAATTTGGGGATTTTACTATATTCCCAGTAATTAAGCAGCTTTGATGATAATAACGAATAAGTTATCACTTCTTCGACTTGACGAGCACTTTATACGTTGTCATTTCTAACGAGCCGCCAAAATTTAAAACGTCACGTAATATACAAAGCAGAGATTCGTTAAAACGGTCGGAGAAGAAAAAAGAAGACTCTTTCTGAGACCGAAGGTATGCGTAATCCTCGTGGGTCAATAAAACGCCTTAGATTTGTTGCCGAGACAATTTACAAACATTCACACCTCAAAACGTTCCAAGAATACCACTGACCTTTCGGAACTGTTTACGGAACGACTTCCGCGCTCATCCGAAGCTCCTCGTGACGAGTGAGGAGCCCGAGCATAAATTGGAACTCGCTAATAAACAATGCACATGCGGAGCTGTGGGAGTTGCTACGAAACGGAGAGAGAATTTGGGGGAAGAGAGAAGGGGAGAGAGAATAGGAAGGAAGAGAGAAGGGGAGAGAAAAGGGGTCATTGCCCAATGCGGTTCACATGGCAAGCGATGAACGTTAAAGGAGAAAGGGAAAGGAGAAAGGGGAAAGCTGAAATGGAAAACGGGAATGTTTAAGACGAGAGAGATAAAGTAGATGTGACAGACAGACAGAAATTGAGACTTTTAAGAGTCCCATCTTACATTAAGAGGTGAGACGATGAAGAGAGGAGTATATAACCGTCTTAATTTGGACGAGGATAAGACTAATAAGACCTTCTCTAACACTTAAAAACCATTCGTCAACGCAATAATGCGATGTAATAATAAAAAATTAGAATCATCATCTTATTTAAAAATGATTTAACCCGTAAACCGAATGTGATACACGAATAACATCAGACGAAAAAGAATTTCAATTTGTATAAGCGAGGAGAAAACGAAATGTATTAATATGCGTTGCTTTTACTTCCTCGTGTTCAAAATATATGAAAAAGTATTTGAGACCAAAGAAGAACGAAATGGAGTTTCTGGTGAATAAGCACTATTCAAGTGATCCTTCGTCTGAGCGCGACTCCAGAATCTGACGAAATTTTGGATTTATATAAATCGCTGTCGCGAAGAGAAGCCTGGTTGCGCAGAAATGGACGGTGGCTCATTCCTGTGGATTTTCGCAAAGTGTCGAATCACTCAAAAGGTGAAGGCAAGTTAAATTCGTCAAGTTAAAGGGCATGATGTCTTGAACCATAAAATGTAAATCATACATCATATAATGCTGTCATAAAGCGTCCGGTGACCGTTAAGATCTTCTCCCACTCAAATAAAAGTAGCATCAATAACACAAATCAAACCGCACGTTAATTCGTGTTTAACCTTACCGGAGGTCTAATTCATAGACATGTACATAATAACCAGCAATTTCCAGGGTCGGTGGGCGGCAGGGGGTTCAGTGCACCAGATATTCTCAAAAAAACTCCCACCTGGAAGCTTGAATATCCTGTCGAGATCTCTTAATCGTTCTAGGAAAAACAAGATCCTCGATCCTCGACATCGCTACGTTCTACACGCAACATCACGCTTTTTATCATTGTGGCCTTGCCTTCCTATAGGAATGGAATGGAATGGAATGGGCACTTTCTCAGCTAAGGTTTCCGGTCTAGAAGTCACAACCTAGCGATCTGTCGCCGTTTCTCTTTCGATGCCCAATTCAAAATCATTAATAATGAGGTAACAATATACATAGGGTCGTAAATTTGTTTCACGAATCTTGCTTCTCTGCGCAGCAGTTTTTCCTATTCTATTAGATGGATAGAAAAATAGATAATTTATTTAAGACGTACAGGAATTCCCCAAGTAACATGTGTTATACTAAACACCAATAACAATAACAAATTTAAAAATATAAAAAAGTACAAGTATGCATGCGGCCTTTTACATAAGGATTCCATGTAATAGGAGTGAACTCGGCCTGCGACTCAACGATAAGTTTCGCGAACTTTTACGGTACTATTTAGGACCATTCATTCTACATATGAAAGCTAATTTCTTGCTGGCTGCACCGGCCGATCGACGAATATGGGTATACCACGACATCGCGAGAGAAACATAGTATAGAATACAGGACCTCTCAACCCGGCGACCGCGGGTGCCATGGCGCCCTTCATAAAATTCCTTGGCGCCCGCTACTAGGGCTATGGCAAGTCATTTGCTGGGGAGGTGCAATAAGATAGTACAGAAGAAGTACAAATTCAATTTTCTCAGTAAAAATTTCAATAATCTCCTCCTTTATTATTAATAAATTTTGTATTAAAATCAAAATATTTTTGTTTGAAAATAAAAAAGAATCTAACCCATTTCTTTTAGCTTTATTTTTCTGTCTACCCCCAATTGGCGCCCGCAATCCTTCTCTGAATTCGCAAATGCGCCCTCAAGGCTGAAAAGGTTGCAGGCCCCTGGTGTAGAAGAGATAACTAAGCACAAATTACATACATACACTTTTATAAAAATCCATAGTAAAAAGCGGAAGGATTGGATGAGAGAGTGGCGAAATGTAGGGCTAGAAGCGTGACGGAAGAGGGCGATGGAAGAATGGGGGGAATGAGAAGAGGAGGAGAATAGAATGTTTAAGGCGGGCGAAGGGGCAGAAGAAAGGAACCGCAGGACGGTGAAATCGAGAGAACGGCGAGTAGTTCGCTAACGGAAAAGAACACGAGGAAGCAAGAGGAACAGTGCGCGAGTGAGAGGCGCATTCCGTAAAGCTCTTTGAGACCGTTAAAATTTGATGACGACCCCGGAGCAGCGAGGATTCTCTATTTCGTCCGTGAAACGACCACAGCGCTCTCATAAAAAGTCCTCTTTCTACAGTGGCGATTATTTTAGTCCCCGGCGTTCGCACAGAGTTCAAATGTTGATAAATTTCTGACTGCGTAGCTTTTAGCCGCGCTTCAAATCTCATGTGGTCATCAAACAGCATCGCCAACGTTCAATTCTAACCCTCAACAGCTACCGAATTTCGAGAGTCACCCTGTTGAGAAAACATACATGAAGTGGATCACAGCATTATTTCGTTTGAGGTAAAAATAAATACGGGAAGCTGCGGACGGAAAAATTACTTATCTCGGAGAAAGAAAAAATTCACTTCATAACACTTACAGTTTCAACATCCTGTTTTTCCTCCTTGTCTAAGCTCCCCAGTTAATGTGTCTTTCATTTTCGACGCATCCGATATCGAATTATTTTCCGCGAGGACCGTATCAAGACTTTTCCGCCCAATCTGCGAATAATCGAATTTTAAAATCCGTTCCGTTAAAATAGAGCGACGGAAAAAAAAGAGAAGCTCGTTCTAATTACGTTATGTAAAGCACGGTTTTGCATAATCTGAAGCGATGACTTACGGAATGCCATTAGGCAGACGAAGGCCCCATTCACAAAGGAGAAGCTTTTAATCGAATCCCAACTAAAGAGGAGATTAAATCGCGACGCAATCGCGCGATACAGCCGGAGGGAATCGTAACGATTCGACAGAGAATAAAAAAACCGAAGACCTTCCTGTTTATTTTACGAATTAGCTGCCTCCGGCATAGAATGTTTCTCGGAAATCACGCAAGAATTCATCGCGAAGAGTCCACGAGCGAAGCGATTAGAACAGAAATGGAGACGGAAATAATAGGAGGAGAACGGAGGCAATTAATGTTCCCGGAGAGTGAAGAGTGAGAAAGAAACGATGGGAGGAGTGGATTAAAGAGCGGAAAGGGATAAGAAATAGAACCAACGACGGAGAAAATCATAAAGAATAAGAGAGAAAAGCGGAAAACAAAGAAAAAATTAGTCAAAGAAGGGCGTGTACTGCAAATCAGAGGCGTTCTTTAAGAATTACGTAATCATGTTAAATAACTATACAAGATTTCTTATGAGCTGTTTTACAAGACATATTTTCCTCAGCGAGATACAAGAAAATTCGAAGAGGAAAACATAAACACCAATTTATCAATTTCCCATCCAGCTAACTCGTAAAGTAAAAAAAATCAGGCGGGCACGGATGAAGTGATAAGCGGTTTTCTTTTCATCACACAAAGCGCTTAAGAGAAAAATGGATACTAACGCGGAAGGCAAAAAACAGAGACGATATATGCTTAAGAGCGGGAGAGAGGAGAGAGAGAGAGAGAGAGAACTTTTTTTTAAATCCAGAGATATGGAAATGGAGGGAGAAACAGACCAGATGGCAGAAAATGAACATGTCCGAATAGAGTGAGATCCTGATTTAGGAGGATGAGGAAGGAGAGGAACGCGTAACAAGCAGCGGCAGAGTCGAAGGGGAAGAAATGGGTGGATAGAAGGGGTTTGGTTGTGATGGAGGGATGTGAAAAAAAGGATGGGAAAAGGAGGATGGGAAAAGGAGGTAGGGAAAAGGAGAATGGGAGAGGAGAAGATGTGGCGAGCGAAGTGCGCCAGAAGGCCGGGGATAGTTTGCCGTAGGGATCCTAAGATAGAAGCTACCGAAAAAACAGACGCGGCATAACACGAGTCTTGTATCGACTAGATGAAGAAATCCACGAGAGAGAGAGAGAGAGAAATGAAATATAAAAGAATACCTTCGTACGGAGAGAAAAATAAAAAAATATCCGGCAATGGTGGAAGATGCTCAATATGTGGGAAATATCCTCGACTTCCAAGCAAGCAAAAAAGTAAGCGTCGAGATTCCACATACTGTATTCATTGGAATCTAAGACGAGTACTTTTTCGATTTTTGGAGCTGGAAAAAGGGGTTTGTCCCAAAACCGACAACTTACAAAATTTACCAAGGTTTTTTTCCTCTATTATTTCGCATAACAGTTTCGATTTTCGAAACTCCATACATCTACCGATGTTACTGCAAGTAACAACGCCTTGAAACTAGCTGTTTTTGTCTAATCGAAAGCGGTATACATGCTTTATTCTTTAGCTAAACATGGTTGTCCATCTTCGAGCAGCAGAATACCACTACCCAATCCATTTCCTGTTTATTGGAAAGTACGTACCCTGTATTTTCTTACACAATATTAATTTTACAGACATTTTAAGCAAGAGATGTTAAGGAAAAGATTGACAACTAACAATTAATATTACGAGTAATTTAAGAATAAGCACTTAAAAATAAAAAATCGAACAAAGTAACTATCTCAAGTATCACCGATAGCCACTAAAAGCCTATGAAAAACCAGATGCACATTTCGACGACAATGGAGCTGTCTTCGTTGGTAATTCACCGAAAGTAGATTCTATAATATAATTTTCTAGTGAATTATGAGTACTGTTCAATTTTCTGCGAAAAGAAATTCGCCATCATTTTCAAATTTATATTCGTTTTTCCTATTTGTCTGCCTGGATAGCGAGGATAATTTTAAAGTTGAAGTCGACTTCGCTTCGGATAATTCGGATAATATTCATAGGGTTAGAGTGTAAGATTTGGCGCCCATTCAACCGTTGGTCAAACTTAAACTTCTTTAACTGTGAGGTAAAGGGTTAACGGCAGCGGAATTTCATATTTCGACAGTTGTAGCGAAGCGGGAACCCTTTCCCTCGAAATATCAGAGGCATAATCCAGAAAGAGATTTTCGAGTCCCTACTTCCGCACGAATGAATAAGGCACGCGTAAAGCGAACGTTGGGCTTGAGCTCGTCAAAATAGAACTTGTCCTCACAACTTGGTGTGAATATCCGGGAACCGTGATACGGACAACGCAGGGGGTGAAAATAAAAGATGGAAAATTAGGAATTTTTCAAAGGATTCTTTAAAAAATAAAGGGAGTTATTTTATGAGAGAAAACGCGATTTTTCTATATTGGGTATTTTTTATTCCACCAGAGTAAATGTGTGCATACGCTCAAACATGCATCCTAGGGTTAATAAGTCTCCGGAAAACAGTGGCTGGGTAGGGCCTGACCATCGATTCTCTGTTTCTCACGTTGTATTCATAGATATCGCTTTACAATGGAGTTTGGTTAAGTAGGAGAAAAGCGACGTTGATATATCTAAAGACCGTTAATTCACGGGACGCATACGTCACCCCGATAGGCATTTTTGGGCTTCGTATAATGAAAATGCTATAATACGTCATCACTTGTTCGATAACGGTTCGCATTGACCACTCTTGATACTGTCGAATCTTGTGCGACAGTTTCATTGCATAAATATATTAGCTGGGAAAGATTAGTAAGTTTGCAAGATAGGAGGAAAACGCCAAACATTCCAGTTTTGTCGCAATTCAAAAACAGTCAGCTCTTGATTAACAGTTAATTTTTGAGTCTACAGAAATATTTTTGAGAAACGAACTAAAAATTTTCATACGAAATGATGCCTTTTTCCTATTTAAAAATCAAAGGAAAAATATCGTTAAAAAGATTAAAATGCACAGGTCGTGAAAAAAGAATAACACATGTTTGGCGAAGAGGAATCCGTTAAAAAATCTCACAGACATTCAATCTGTTGAAAAAGAAAAATTCGGCTCGAAATTAACCTAGCGGGCACTCCAAGATGAAGACCGACTCCGAAATTTCGAATCCCTAAAAAGCCCGAATGGAAATCTCGGGCGCCAGACTGAGGATTCCTTTTTCTGCTGAGATCCCCGCATCGTGACATCTGAACCAGGCGTCGGCGAGTGGCAGAATACTTAACGAGAAGACGCACTCCCTAGAGAAGTCAATCTTCCGTTCCATTCCTTAAAGGAGACTATTTCCAGAATCAATTACAAAGCTCCTTGAGACCAAACTCAAACTCGACGGGAATCACGAAAAAACAAGAACAATCCCTTTTGTAAATGGGAGAGAACGGTGCTGGAAATAAACAAAATACACGTTTCACGCCCTCCGAAAAGTCTTCCACGGAAAATTCCATCGAAATATATTTTTTCTTTCTTTCCGCAGAGGTCAACCGACATATTGTGAAAGGGAGGATTTCGGACCGGCGGATTTCCTAGGAGACGGATGAGAATTGGCTGCTATAAAGGTCGCGGGGAACCAATCACGAGCCAAGGATTCGAGAATGGAGACAAGATAGAGCCGGGGAGGAGTAGGAGGGTGAGGGGAGAATGTGAAGAAGAGGGGATGAGGGAGATGAGAAAGACTCGTGGCCAATTCCATACATATCTCAATTTCGGTTTTCCGCCACGGTGGTTTCGAATTGGGCTCACCTCTTTTCCGGAGAGATAAGCTAAGGGATCGGGGACCATGAAAAAGGGAGGGGGAGGAGTCTGGACGACGCCGAAAGGGAGGAAAGGGTACATATGTGGGTAGGTTAAAAGACTCGGAGGAGAAGGCTGAGGTGGGTAAGAATGGAGATGAGAGAGAGACTGGCGAGAGAGAGGAGGAGAGTGGGGGGGAGTGGGGGGGGAGGGGGAACGTGTGAAAAGACACTGACGCGCACAGAATCCCAGAGCTCAATCGAGACACATCAGGCATAACAAGGATACCCGAAATGTCTCACTTCGCCCCAGGCAGAAGGGAAAAAGATGAAGGGGAAAGACGGAGATTTTCATAGTAGAAAACGATGAATGGTAGCGTATTGAGAGTGTGGAAGCTTTCTCGAATGTCAGTACTTTAATCTCTATCTTGATTTTATCAGCATTCAGCATGGGAGATGTTATTTCTAGTTAATATTTGGTGTTAGACCAAATGCAAGGCATAGTAATTCTGCCCTACTTGCCTTGCTATTCGGACACGATTGTTCAAGTTGCAAAGTCCGTCAGTTGCTAACTGCGTAGAAACTAGCGCAAGGTTGGTATCTAGTGTACTAAATATACGTATTAACTCTATGCTCTTTACTTACTAGGTGAATTTATTTTAAAACTCGGTTTGTGAAGTTGAATACTATATTAATAATTATCTGTGCTACATTATAGGGGTTTATTGTGTACATTAATATTGTGCCTTAGAATTTTTTATAAATCTGTTCTTTAAAATAAAAAATGAAAGTGAAATCATGTCTGGTCGTAAGAGCGGAAGTGCAGCTGCCAGTGAAAATGTGGCTAAAAGATCACGCAAATCTACAACATTAGAAGAAAAGATGGAAGTTGTTAAAAGAATAGAGGGTGGGCAATCACATCCTACTGTTTGTAGGGACCTAAATATCGCCCCCTCCACTGTAGCAACAATCATGAAAAATGCTGATAAAATTAAAAAGACAATAGAAACTGCAAGAAGGGAAACTGCTACAACTCTTAGATACTCACGTGGTCCTGTGATTGGAAAAATGGAACAGTTACTCTCATTGTGGGTTGATGAGTTAAATGAAAGAAACATTCCTCTCACACAAAGTGTTATTTGTAATAAAGCGGAGAGTTTGTTTGGTGAGGTAAAAGAAAAAGAAGGCGGTGATGAAACTTTCATGGCAAGCAAAGGCTGGTTGGCTAATTCCAAGCAGCGAACTCAAATTTACAATATAAAATGAACAGATGAGGCTGCCAGTGCCGACGAAGAGGCAGAAAGGGCGTATCCTGAGCACTTCAAGAGACTTGTAGAGGAAGGTGAACATCCACCTGAACTTGTTTTCAATGTGGATGAGACGGGCCTTTATTGGAAGAAGATGCCTTCGAGAACTTTAATCTCCTGTGAAGAGAAACATGCTCCTGGATTTAAACCTATCAAGGACCGTTTAACTCTTCTTCTTGGTGGAAATGCTTCAGGAAATGTAAAACTGAAACCATTGCTCGTCTATCACTCTGAAACACCGAGGGTGATGAAGGGGCTCATTAAAGCAAATTTACCAGTAATTTGGACTTCAAACAGAAGGGCTTGGGTGACACAAGATGTCTTTAGAAACCGGTATACAGATTAATTTTGTCCAACGGTAAATCGCTCCTGCGATGAAAATAATTATCCAAGGAGGGTGCTGCTGTTGTTGGACTATGCCCCAGGACATCCACCAAACATTAGAGAGATAAGGGCGACTGTAGATGTAAAGGTTGAATATCTGCCGCCAAATACCACCTCCCTTTTACAACCAGTGGACTAGGGCGTCAAAGCAAATTTTAAAGCCTACTACCTCCGGCAGACATTTAGGAAGATGTTACGGGAAATGGACAACTGCAACATGTCTGTCAAAGAATATTGGAGGTCCTATAATATCCTGAAGGGTATCAACAACATCGATGCTGCGTGGAATGAGGTTACATCATCTTGTATGAATGGAGTGTGGCGGAAAGTGTGGCCTGAGTGTGTACCTGATTTCAGGGGATTTGAGGAAGTGCGACAGATTGCAAATGAAGTCACCGCAATTGCTCAGGAAGTAGGGCTTGACAACGTTGAGCTAATGATGTGACTGAGTTGTTGGAGAGCCATCAGCCTCTTACAAATGCGGACTGGAAGATTTGGCTGCACAGTTGACTCAGGAACAGCAGCAGCAAGAATAAGAAGAGCCCATTTTACGGTCTATAAAAACTAATGACCTGCAGGAAATTCTGGCTGGGATTGATAGGTACCTTCAGAGGTTAGGCGGTATGATCCTGACTGAGAACGGAGCTGTTCTATTAGAAGAAGAGTCAATGCAGTGCTGCAGCCTTACTACCATGTTCTGCAGGAGAGGAGGCGTCAAGCAATGCAAACAACCCTCCTTTCTTATTTTAAAGCCGTTGGCCCCCCTGGTGTTCTTCGCAAGAGCAGGTAAATGCCGGCACCGGGTTTCCCTCCCCCCTTCTGTGTGTGTGTCCGGTGTGGAAGGCAACGGGAAACCACCACACCGTATATGTATATTCCCTAGTCAAAAACCAATTAATTAATTAATTGGTAGGACCTGTCGTAAGACAGAACACGAATGAATGAATGAATGAATATATATATATATATATATATATATATATACTAGCTGAAACGCCCGGCTTCGCTCGGAAGTTTTCTTTAAAATATAAAACTATTTTATTATTTTTATTGATATATCACTTTTGATGGCATATTACAATAAAACTAATACAATAAATTCTGAAATTTACTTTTGCTGTTGGGTATCCCAAGTTTACCAAACGTTACCCATTTCTTAATTAACATTAACATTTAATATTTTATGTATTCTATTGTCAACTTTTATCATTAATATAATTACGCATTAACGTCTTACTTAATATTCATATGGATATATGTATCGAAGTCTTTAAAGCAGCAATAAATTTATGTGGATTATGTCAATACAATTAGTCAAAACGTAAAAATTAAACAATATCTTGGTTAGCGAACAAATGTAAGTAGATGTATCGATTTATGTTGCGATAAATCTTTCAATGTTAATGGTAAAAGGTAACAATGTTCTAATATTCATTAAAAATTATTTGACTCACTTTAAAAGTATTCATAGACTATATTTAGGCATGAATCCATTTGTACCCTTTATCTTGGAGTTGACTATTCTCCCTCTACGACACGCCACGACGTGGATTTTCCTTGCAGCCCATTTCCCCAATGCGATGTTCGATCTTCTTTTGTTGTTTTCTGCTAGGATTTTAAATTGCATATCGCGGTATTGTTGTTTAATTCATATTGTTTATATTTTCGGTATTTGGGAAAAGATTTTAATATATCGTTTCTGAATGGAGAGAATGGAAGAAGTAATGGCTGAATAACAGCGGAAATTGAGGAATATAATGTGTATTCCAGATATTGGGGGAGAAAAATGTTTATGTGAGGAAGAGAAACCCGTGAAAAATTTTTTTAACGATCCTTGGCCGAGCAAAATCATTCTTTGAGGAGGAACAAAAACACTTCAACCAACTTTCCCAACCCGGTGAGGACGAGTAAAATGTACCTCTATGAAAAATTTTCCCAAAACAACAAAAGAAGAACGAAAATCGCATCGGGAAAAGTGCCGCCTAATTTGATAGCTAAGCCTATTATTTTTATTGTAATATGACATCAAAAGTGATATATCAATAAAAATAATAAAAATCGTTTGATATTTAAAAGAAAAACCTTCTCGAGCGAAGACGGGCGTTTCAGCTAGAGTACATATATATATATATATATATATATATATATATATATATATATATATATATATATATATATAACAACTTACGGAAAAGGAAAGGTAAAATGAATATATGGATGTAAACAAGGTGTTGGGATGAGGAAACCCAGTGAGCACTCACCAATCAGACGACTTCAGGTTGGCGAGGCCCCGGGGATGTCGAAGCGACACACGTAAAATAACACAAAAACACAGAAACATCACAAACGTATAAAGCTTTCGGAACTACTCCTTCTTCAGCTACAGAGAGAGAACTCCTCATCCCAACACCTTGTTGACATCCATATATATATATATATATATATATATATATATATATATATATATATATATATATCACTATGTAAACAATTATAGAAATCTTTCGAATGTTTGGATGGCGGAAAAAGAACTTTTGTTTTAGAAATTCTAGCGTGACAATTTGCCATACGATCATATATTATGAAGAAGATTCGTTTGTCACTTTTTGTGATGGTGGAAACACTGAGATAAATTTTTAAATTTTAAGTGCTTTTTGGCTGGTGTTTTTTATCATCCTTGCTTCATTTTAAAATTTCCTGATAAAAATAAAAAACGGCAATGTTAAATTCTATTGTACATAAAGGTGAATGTAAACGGCCGAATTAAATCATTTGGATGATAACAAAAATTTGATATATCTAATTAGAAAAGTTTTTGGCACACTAAAAGGTTTTCCTTTAGAAATGGTAATTTGCGTGATAAATCTTTATATTTTTATGGTTTAAACTTGATCGTGTATAGCAAGACGTTTATCGAGAGCAATTGATTTTAGATAATGCAATTTAGAAGCGTTTCAGTTTCATTATGAATCGTCTTCAACTCGGAGAGAATTTTGTTGAATTATTGCTCAAAATCAGCGATAGCCGTTTATGCTGTTTCTATTGGCTTTTTATATTTGTATGCGTAATTATAAACCAATATTTTAATTCGTTGGCGATTTTGTTTTTTTGTTTATTCATTAGGATTTTTATAATTGATTCCATAGTGATATATATATATATATATCTTACTTTACGTTACTCTTTCGCTGAAGAAGGGCATAGGCCCGATAAGCTTGCGTGTGTTTTTGTGTTCGTGTGTTTTACGTGTCTCTTCGACGCCCCCAGCAGCCTGCCAGCTTGGTAAGTGTCCGCTGGGCTTCCCTCAACACCTTGTTGCCACCCTCATCACTACCTTTTCTTTTCCTTTAGTTAATATATATATATATATATATATATATATATATGTATATGTGTGTGTGTGTGTGTACTCGAGCTGAAAAGCCCGGCTTCGCTCGGGAAAGTTTTCTTTTAAGTATCAAACTATTTTTATTATTTATTATTTTTATTGATATATCACTTTTGATGTCATATTACAATAAAAATAATAGACTTAGCTATCGAATTAGGCGGAGGCGAGTTGTCGTACACCCGTCGGCTACGATTCCAAAACAATGAAAGCAAAGGAAAAATCGAGGTAAAGGTTCACAAAATGGAAATCGTTTATCAAAAGTACTATGAAATTATTGAAATGTTTATATCATCATAGATGTGTATGTATGCACGTGTCTCACATACCTACTATTACCAACCTTTCGTTAACAGTTCTGAAATCTTCTGCTGCAGATTACGTTTATAAGAGATTTAAACAAACAAATATAACTGGTTCAGAGAAAACCAAACAACTCCAAATGTATCCTAATAAGAGATCAGAACATCTTCTAATATGGTCGACCAGCAAAACTACCTTCATCAACCCCGCGCAATAAAATTATTAGAATATTGTTACCGATTAAAATGTAATCTCTCGCCGCATCTACGAATATACTCCAGAAGAATTAAGGCACACTTCTCTTAGGCAACATGATAATGTCAACCATAGCAGTTCGCACCGCGCATTAATATCAAAGGTCGTGGCAGAATACTAATTAACCATTCACGTCCTCCGGAAAGTCAACGCTGCCGGCGGACGACAACATTCACAAGGCAATAAAGAGACATAAAGACCTCTCCCTCTCTCGACACGATAAACTTTACAGCAACTAATCAAGTAAAATGGAAAAAGGCAAGGGGAGACTAAAAAGAATATATCACCACGTCTCGTTCAATCAAGCGTGCTATTAATGCACCGTAACCCGCCGCAAAAGAAATTTGAGATGAACTTTTCACAAAGAACGCCACCTAAGAATCACCTCCGGGGACTTAACACCCTCGTAACGGAGGCGTGACGTGAAGCACGCCCGAGCAACAATGGCGGAGTAGCGGGCGGAGAGAAGTGAGGGGGAGGGGAACACGCTGACGAAGGAGGCCTCTATGGGGGAATTAATTACCCATCCGCAACATGCGCCGCGAAAGAAACTAAGTTCCCTCTTAATAAAAAAGAAAGAAATAAGGACGACAGCGGAGTGGTTGTTACTAGGTTCAAGGACGAGTGACATTCTCCAAAAGGTACAACAAGAGAGGTAGGTCGTAGCCTACCATGTGGAACAAAGTCGAGCAAGCCCTTGGGAGGAATAAGCGATCGCTTGCGAGGATAAAAACGGAACCAAAAAGCTGGAAGCAAATCTCACTCTGAAGCAGACACGGGCGAACCCATTAAATTGTCTTTATTTCACACGAGACATTTAGGGTATTCGATGAATATTTAAACTATTTAAAAATTTCATCAGCCAGAGAAATATGGAGATAAAGGTTTCGAAACGCTGTAGAATTAGGGTATGCGAATAGGTCGAACGACAGGGAAGGTTCGCTTTGTGGTTTTTATGGTCAATAGATGATGAGCGCTGGACGAGGCAATGAGGCATTCGACCGCTTTCCGGTCTTAATGAAAGCGCCATTTTACCCATCGCTCCTCTGGGAAAGGACCTTTGGTAGATTCCGAGAGAAAGTTCGACTACTTGAATTAATCGCTACAACCCGTGCACAGACAGAGAGAAAGGGAATGGAGCAGAGTAATGGAGAGTGAGATGAAAGGAAGGAGACAGAGAAAGGAAGAGAGGACTCTCACGTGGAGGCAAATCGCTCCACCTGGCGAGGAAATTGCAAATTACCCAGGGGCGTGATCGTTCGGAGAATTGCTTTATGACGACGATTCCGTTAAAGGTTGCGCAAATGGGTTCTGAATGCTGTACACGGCTTAAGAGGGAAGTGAGCGATGGCGGCGGAATACTAAAATAATTTTTAATGCCAAAACATTCTTTCAAAAAAGCGCGACATACAGCAAAATTAATTTTTGGAGAAATAACGAAACGTTCGAGGAACATGATGAAAATGAAAGAACTTAGTCACTTCTACAAATTTAATTTTGCACGACCGGTTTCACTACGATCCGATCGTAGCATCAGGCATAGCTTAGAATCGCGAGTTCTGCTCACGACTGCCATACAAAATTTATTAATAGTTCCCATTACGTGGAAACGATCAAATTAAACACGCTTACATTAGAGCTACAACGAATTAGCTGCTGGTGTCAAACTTACCGACCTTTTATTCCACTGCTCAACCGTACCGTTCTATGACAGCTAAAATTTCCTGCATGATTCATTTGCGGGTTATTTGAGCAGGATTTGCGATGAAAACGTCGCTCGGATTAAATTGCTTTGAAGGGTTCACCACTGATTGCAAGAAGAGGCAATTCGAGTGAATTTTTAACTCACTCGCCTAATTGTGGCTCTTATTACGAGAAAGTGATACTCTCTCCCATTCCGCAAAAAGTAAAAAAAAACTGCGTTTCCAGAAAGCAGTGACAATAATAAGAAAAATATGTGTGCACAGGAAAACAAGTTGAACTTACTTGGTAGAATCCTCTATCCTTTGTATCCCAAATGACTAAAAGGAGAATGGTTAAATATTCCATCATCATGCGTTTATAAAAAACACACTGAACATTATAAAGAAAGAAGAATATAAATATATACCTAAAATAAAATATCTACATAAGCACGAAACGAACTCAGTCGAACCTACCTGTATAAATGAACGAATGAAAACATTTTAATGGCCGTCGCTTCATAAGATAAAACGCGATAAAAATTATGCAGCGAGAAGAACATAAACATTTGACACAGAGAAACGAAAGAAACGAACCGCTTAACGAAGTTTATCCTTCGCACGAGAATCTTTTCGCTCCGAAGCGGGGAGAAGGAAGAGGAAATACATCTCTGAGGGTGGTGAGAGAGAAAGAGAGACTATGGATGGGTACCCCAAGTTATCAGAATGTCCACTTAATCAATCATCCCATCAATACAAGGAACAGTGCGACCCATGACCTCTCTCGCCTGTCATCCCTTCCCTCTACCATATCTCTTACTCCCCTCCCCTCTCTCACTCACTCCGCCCCTCCTACCACCTCTCCCTTTTCCCTAGAGAGAGACATAGCTCTGCGTACTCCATCCTCTCATTTCTCTTCCCATCCGACCCATCCAACCTCCTGTTCCCATGACACCCTTCCATGTCCGTCAGTCCCTCCCAGCTAATTGGTTAGGTGTCAGGGAGACCTCAAGGCTCCATTTTGCTCCTCCTACCTCTTCCCCTCTCGCGAGGGGTGTGTGACCTTCTCAATTAAGCCCCCAAAGGAATCAATCTTACGGATTAATTCAATATATCAATCACAGGAAGGGATAAAGGGTGACAATTTCTAACATTTATTTCCCCCAAGGCGTTTCCCCGAGCTTTCTCTTCCGTTGAGGTCCTTCCTTTTCCCAGTGCAGGGAGGAGACGTCATATACGCGGGAGGTCCCTAAAGGGATTACTTCCCACGCGACGGATACGAGAATTAAGTGAATAAGTCTCGGATTCTCTAGCTCGACTTTAACGTCGAGTCGATGGCTAAAATATGTCTCGAGGATTTGCCGCGAATTTCATCCGCGCATCGCCTTATGTTTTGGCGTTGCTTCTATTTTTATCAACTTTTATATTAACTTCGTTGTATATATATATATATATATATATATATATATATATATATATATATATATATATATATATATATATATATACACACACACACACCATAAACCGTTTTCCCTATGAAAAGGCCATTGAAAACCTCATTGGTGATCAACAGTTTCACTCCTACTAGTATTAAAAGCTGAATTACTCTGAACTAGCAGTATATTTTCGTTGATTTTAAGCAATATGAATGGATAAGTGAGTATTTTCATTAATGAAACAAAAAATACTATCAAACTGTTTGCTACTTATATACCAAACAATATTACGTTTGCCACTGAGTTCTCTACTTCTGTCTGCCATTCTCTCAACTATAAAAATATTAAAGGTTAAATATAGAGACCCCCGCATCACTCAACAGCTGATAGACATTTTTGCAACTTTTTACGCCAATGCAGGCAGAAAGGTTGTCGTAATTATATTATAGTTTATTCATATTAAAGTATTAATTATAAAAAAGTTTGTTACAACAATTTGTTTATATCGTCACTTGTTTATCTTCATGATCCTTCGTAAATATTTCTCTTTTGTTGCAACAAAGTGATTTTGACTTTCGTATTGATGTTCTTTAATCGACTTGTCATTGTCGTAGTATTGAAATATTTCAAAAAGCCTTGTATACATTGTCATTTTGATCACCCCTTCCATGTACCGCAGTGATGAAATTTCATCATAATTTACCTTTCAGATTTACGAAATTATTGCTATTCTCCGTCGAGCATTCAAAAAGAAAATTTTACATACCTTTAAATTAAAGTATTTGAAATATGTAACGTTTCTGCTATCATTATTGCTCATTAATTTCAGTCATATGTTTTCATCGTTAAGTATTTATTACCCAAAATTTACTTAAACTATACATATCTTTTTATGTTATTATTATCACTATTATTGCATACAATATCTCCATAATAAGCGAAAAAAGTCAACTTACATACGTGATTCTTTAGTTATTTGCGTAAGAAATGAATTTTGTCAAAAACCCTTAAAAAATTATGAACAATTAAGAAAATCCCATTTTTTCCTAAAGTAGTTCCAGTGCTGCCTTTACAAAGTCGAGAACGAATTCAGTTTATTAATTCATTCATCCTAGAAACTATACATCTCTGCAACACAGATAAGAAATATGTAGGTTATTTGTTGCCATTATTTAAGGGGTAAGGAAGGGAGTGCTTCCAACTAAATTTCCAAGGTACATACTTATTTTATTTGTTTTAAATAGCTTATTAACAGTCGTTAAGGGCCTATTACAATAAGCGTAATAACGATAAAAATGACAATCACATATAGTAACTACGCCCACGTCTCTAAGACACGCTAACCACCCATCTACCTAGCCAAACGAAATCTTTATCGTGAAAATGTGCGGCATACTATTGACTAAAATAACTATTAAAATGTGATAAAATTGAATTCTGCGATTTATTTTGACTGTAAGTAATTTAACAAGCATTAAATTTGTAAGTTCTCATCTTTGAACAAGTTTACGTAAAGCTAAATTCATAACATCAGTGCAATCATTTGCAGAGATATTTCTACAAAGGAGCTTCATCTATGTATCATAGTAAGAATTCAGTATCGTAGAAAATTTTCAGATATTAAACCTCCACTACCCACTAGGCATAGATAAGAAATGAAATTCCTCGCAACAGCACTCAATACACACAGGGGAGAGAGGGACGAGAGAAATAGAGAGAGAGAAAAATAGAGGGAGATAGAGAGAGGGAGGCAGAAAGAGAGAGGGAGGCAGAAAGAGAGAGGGAGGCAGAAAGAGAGAGGGAGAGAGAGTGGGCCATCTCTCGACCAAGAGGCCTTGACCTTTCAGAAAGCCGGTGTGGTGTGTTTCGTCCTAACAACCCACTATTGGGATATTGGAGATTATCTAAATGGTACGGAGGGGAAACGAAAACCATCAAACAGGCAGGAAGTCAGTCTTAAAGAAACTGAGGACACGCTGGAACATCGATAGCATCTTGGCCTCAGTAGAGGGGTGGTTAGCGTGTCTGACTCCCAATGCTAGGGTCGCGGGTTCGAATTCTGCCGAGGGCATGGCTGTATGTGTTCGTCTTTGTTAAAGTTATTACGCTCATTGTAAAAGGCCGTTAACGGCTGTTTATGAGCTAAAATAAATAAATAAAAATAAATCTTCTCTTTTCGCAGGACATGGTAGCTTTAGTTCCAGATTTGTAGTGCAGTAAGAATACCTGAGGCAAAAAAGAAGCATCACAAATAAATAAAGCAGTTTACATTTTACCGTGGACTATTGAGTGCTATAGCCAAATGAAAATTACAGATGCATTATTATTCATCATCAAATTGTAACCATTAAGTAATAGCCTTATAATTAATTCACATAACTTTAATAAAACGAAAACCCAGGAATTCAAATGTGCCAAGGTAAAACAAACGTAATGATAAATATAAAAGAGTGTAGAAGAAGCGTAGATTAAAATTCTCTTAGCGAATACAAAGATTTAAAAAATTCTAATTCGCATCTTAATTTTAATGTCTTCCTCTTAAAGGTCAAATGAAGCCAACCCATTCGACCAAACACTTTCATGTGAAAAACTCTTCGAAAAACAAGCCTCCTTTCTTCAAGTCATTTGGAACCCTCTAATCACGAGAAGGAAAGTAAGAAACAGGAATGAGAGAGGCAGAAAAAAGCTGGAGGAAGAGAGGAAAATGAAGAAGAAGCGAGTTAATCAAGAGGAGAGAGGGTTTTTAAAGGTTGCCAATCAGGCACGTGGGCCGCCAATTACTTCATTTTGTTTGGAATGAAAACAGTCTCGCCGAATGCGGGAAGGTTATTGGAAAGTTAATAGAGAAGAGAGGGGCAGGAAGCGAAGAGGGATTTAAAATAGAGAGATGGATGAGGGAAAGATGAGAAGTTGGTCTGTAGTGACCACGCCCACCACAAATCCCAATGCCCTCAGATAAGTGCGGCAATACTCTTGTTTACATAAATTACTGATTACTAATTTCAGAGAAATAGCTAAGAGTCGGAATTTCAGCATAGAAATTTGGAAAACGTAGGAGTGTGGATTTAAAAAATCTTTAACTTTATGACATCGATAGCTAAGAGTAACATCATCTAATTATTCATCTAAAATTCGTTCAAACGTCACTCGCCTCCGAGGACTAAAGAAAGAAAATTTTAGTTACATCATCTGTCTTAAAAACGACATAAAGTATATAGAAAAACAGTACAAGAGCGGTCATCTATAATACCGCATAGAAAGCGTGAATCCATCTCCATTAATCGAGGAAAAATCTCCAATGTCCCATTAACCCGTAAACGGAAATAATAAAGTTTAAACCAGCCTCGAAATGAAATAAAGCGTCATTTACTTGGAAGAGACAAAAAAGGGCGACGATAAACACGCGCCCTAATGAGGGAGGGAGAGACAGAGAGAAATCGAGCAGCGAAGAAGGAGAAAGGGAGAGAGAAAACACGAAAAGAACAAATAGGGAGAGGAAGGAAGGATGGATGGAACAGGAGTATTTAAGACTGGAAGAAAGGGAGAGGTGGGAAATAGTGGAGGGAAAGTGAGATGCTTGGGAGAGAGATAATTGGAAGATCGGATGGAATGTGAGGGAAGAGAAAGGGGGAAGAGATTAGGAAAGGAGAGGGATGGAGAAATTGTAGAGGGGGATAGGAGTGGTAGGGTGAGTGAGAGGGATGGAGAGAAAAGGAGGGGATCAGAGAGAGGGGGAGAAAGAGGGAGGGAGGGAAAGGGAGCGAGAGAGGGTTGGAAAGAGAGGAAGGGAAAGAGAGGGAGGGAAAGAGAGGGAGGGAAAGAGATGGAAGGGAAAGAGAGGGAGGCAGAGAGAGAGGGAGAGAAAGGGAGGGGGTCAGTGAGAGGGGGAGGAGAGAGGGATGAAGAGACAGTGACGGAGGGAGGGACTAGAGAGAGTTTCAAGGAACAGACAGACAAACGACTTTATTAAGGGCGAAATTGAGAGTGGGGAGAAAAAGGAAAAGGAGCAGAGGAAGGGAAATACAGAAGAAGATAGAGAAGCTGACTTGTAGGGAGCGGAACCAGTAATGAGAAGAAAGGACTAGAGAGCAAGGCATTATGGGATGAAAAAAAGAACATCGCTCCTTGGGAGGTCGGGACGACTAGGGAGAGAAGGGAGGAGAAACGAGCCGCGGGTGTCAAGGCTAAAAAGCCTTCTCATTCTCCCTCAGCGAGAGAGAGAGAGAAAGAAAGAGAGAGAAAGAGAGAGAGAGAGATAGAGAGAGATAGAAAGAGAGAGAGAGAGAGATAGAGAGAGATAGAAAGAGAGAGAGAGATAGAGAGAGATAGAAAGAGAGAGAGATAGAGAGAGAGAGAAAGAGAGAGAGAGACTGCCATAATGCCCCGTTGAGGTGGCGATGTGTCACAAAAGCGCGTCCATTTCATCCATAGAACGCCACTGCGGAGGGATGGGGAACTGCGATACCGCCTTTTTAACCTCGAATTCGCTTCGTCTGGTATACGTAGGCGCACACACGCATGAAACACCCCCCGCTAAATCCGACCAGCAACCCTTAAAAAGTAGGAAAGAGGAGAAATGGTAGGGAATGACACAAAGTTTCGGAGAGAGAAAAGGATAAAGAGAGAGACCCTTTCACCCACGAGGAGGAAGATTAAAGTGGAACGACGGACAACCGCCTTTTGTTTTTTATTTCGCGTGTGGAGAAAATAAAGGGGAAAAAGGGAGTGAGCGAGAGGGGATCATTCGTCGTGGTGTAGGTCAATCCGGGTGTAGCTAGAGAGAGAAAGAGAGAGGAGGGAAGGAAATGGAAGCTAGCCGAGGAGAATAGAAAGGCCGGAGCGAGCAGAGAGAAGAAAATGTGGTAAAAATAAGGAGACTTGAGAGAAATGGAGGGATAACGTTGCGAAGGAAGTCGGAGGACGTGGAATGGGAAGAGAATTCGGTAGGAAACGGAGAGAGGAGAGAAAAGGGTTAGAAAAAGGGATTTAGAAAAGGGAAGGGGAAGAAACATTGAGGGGAAACGGATGGAGGTGGAGAAAGTGGATGTGGGATTAAGAGTTAATGTTGCAGAATGAACAAAGGAGGCGTGATTGGACGGAAAGTGGGCGAAACGGGGAAGATGGAGAGAAGATAAAAGATGTGAATAGATCGAGAAAGAAAGCAGAAAAGTTTCTTGCTTAAACAGGAATCGAACCCCAGGCCTTCGACTTGATGAGGGATGCTTTAACCAGATAAGCTGAAATACCAATACAATTTTCTAATCTGGGTTTAGCTAAAAGCAGAACTATTGAACGAAAATAAACTTTCAGATTTACTACATAATCCCAAGGACAAGATACCGACACTACAAAAATCCGGTATATATAAAATCACTTGCACCGACTGCGATAAAGTCTATATAGGACAAACTAGACGGAAGCGAAACTAGGTTTAAGAAACATCTTGCGCATTATAAACATAATAGGTTTACAGGTCTAGCGTCGCAATACATATAAAGGAATATAATCACCCGATTAAAATCGAAAACACGACCCTTTTAAAATCCACACAAGCGGATTGGAAACTAGACGATTACGAAAGTCTTTTCATAAATAAATACGGAGACAAGGTTATGAATAACGACCGCGGACCTATCCCTCACTCGCCCCTTTACACACTGACCGTTAAGAATCCCCCAACCCATTTCCCTCCTTCCACTCCTACCAAGAAAGTTTAAACACCGCAGATAAGACGAAAAACAGTCATACTATCTTAGCTACCAAAGATGAGAGCGTAGCTCTCGAAATGCGTATTTAGCGTCTTCCAAGTTCCCGAGTGATTGTGCAGGTGTGTGTGTGTGTGTCTGTTCCTTTTCCTCTCCTCTCCTTTAACCAGTTTTAGATAAACAGGTCCCTGCAGACGATCATCCTTCAAACATGTAAGCAATTTTAAATTTTTTTAATCTCAACAAAATTTTTAAATTTCCTTCTTATTGACGAGTGATTGTTTCTCCGGATAATTTTACGGCTCAGAGTTTATTTTTTAATTCCTGGGTTTAACTAGTCAAAGCACCCGCCCGGGAAGCGGAAGATCAAAGTTCGATTCTCGGTCAAACAGAATTTTTCTACTTATCTACCTTGGATTACTTCTCATTACGCCTCGTCATAATGAGGAAGAGGTAGATCAGATTTGAGAATAACGAAATTACGGCAGGGAAAAAGAAAAAGGAGAAAGAGAGTAAAAGAAGAGGAGATGAATAAGGAAAACATGGGTAAAGGGATAAAAAGGAGGAACAAGATCGTAGGAACGTAGGAAAATAGAAACGGGAAATAAGAAAACCAATGGAGCGGCAAATATGTCCCTACGCCCGCATTCTTAGAGAGGGCGGCGGAAAGGGGGAGAGGTAAAAAAGGAGATTCCCCTTATTCTTGTCTCCGGAAAGGACATGAGCAGGAGAAAACCGCGTGAATATTTCCCGTCGTGCGGCAGGGAGGGACGTCTTAGAACTTCGAAGCGAAAGAGATGGAGGGGAAGGCGAAGGAATATGCTCGGGAAAATCGAAAGGAAAGAGCGGCGAGAAGAGAGAGATCCGCGGAAAAAATAGCTCTTTTATTCCCTCACGCGAGGAAAGGAGTGAAAAAACGAAGTTTACATCTCGCGGAAAATGTTCCACGCATCGAGAGCGGAGGATGACGCTCGCTGGAAACGTGCAACAGGGAACAACACCGCGTTCGCAAAAAGGGAATTATAAGATCCGCGCGAAACCAAAAGACCAAGAGAGAGACTCTTTGCAAAGGATATCATATTATATTTCGAATATGAATGATAAAGCGAAACACTTCTTGTTATTTGCGTCTGTGAATGTTTCAAAACCGCAACGCGAGGTGAAAGACTTTGTGCTTAAGAACTAAAGGCATAAAGATTACACCGTTCCACGGACAGCTAAACGAATTCGAATGAAACCAGAATAAAAAGCGCGCACTACGTCGAGCCGAAAACAAAATAACCGACGAAGACCTCAAAAGGAATTTAAGCAGATTATATCACAAATATGAAGAGAAAAGCTTTGGATAGCACAAATTGGGTTGGGTGTGCCTAAAACCCACCGGAAGGTATAATTACAATGTATGTATGTATGCCACAAATTGACATGAAGGACTCTCTTTCAAACTAGACAACGATAAAGGCCAAACAATGCTTTACGTTACACAGACACTCTAGTTAAGAACACCAATCGAAATCCTGAATCAAAGAGAAAAGTTCTAATATTTTGAGGAGCGGTTGACAGAGAAGCGGCAACGAACGTGGTTAATGACCCCGCCATTACAACGATTGGCAATGGTATGCAACTGAAAAAGCTGATACCCCATGCTGAAAGTACACATATACCACAAGAACATAAAAAAAGATTTCAAATGTTTAATAGCTCTTTTTAGGAACTCTAAAATATTCATCACGAGAACGTAAAATCTTCCGCCTAAAAATTGCATTTTAACTGATCGGCGATTATTAATCCGGAACTGTTTTAGTATTGTAATTTTATTGGTAGAGGATGCACCCAAAACAAAACGCGAAATTAAACAGCAGAAGCTGAGAGAGAGGGTAGGATATGGAGGCCGCTGGTCCTCCCGAGCGAGTGGTTTCTTGGTGAAGTGGAATGTCCTGTCCATGACGTCGAGAGAATAATTCCCGATGATGCCGTGGGGAGCGGCGGCGCCCCAAGCTCAATACGTATCTTTTAACAGCTTCGGGAGAGTTAATGCACCATTGAGTTGGCGCACGATGAATCTCCAGACATCCCGAGTCGCACAAACACGCACTGAGCACAATATGTGAGCAAAAGAGCTTTCATTAATGGATCCTTATAAACAGAGGCGCTTCAAGAAAGAAACGAGAGAGTTCTCTCGTCCGATACCTCTTTCCTAATGCCGATGTCATAGAAAGATGATTACAAAGACTGGCCATTTATTCACAATGTCAATGGCTTACACAGACAAATGAATCTGTAGTGAATTTAAAGATGGCAAATGAAAAACAAGTCCTCCAATAAAAAGGCAATTTGAAGGATTTTTTATAACATAAACGCGAAATCAGGTTTCTATACTTTTAGATATCCATAGATAAACATTCCCATCTAAAGCTCCATCCAAAAGCCGTACCATTATTCATTTTCATAGATTTCTCTATACCTTCGCGAAGGTTGATTTCAAATCATCCACAGACAAAGCTATCTTTCTTATTCTGATTTGCGCCTCATCTTTGACATGCTATTCCAGCTCTTCCTCCTCGATAAAAACACAACCCGCATAATCACTAAGTTAAACGTTTGACAATGCAAGAAATTCCGAAAATCGGGAGAAAAATTCTCAAAATTTCCAAAATTCCAAACGCGATTTTCTCAGTTTTCCACTTCATTTAATTGGTGGAATAATATGAAACTATGCAGAATGGCATAAGCTGTAATTTGGGAATAACTTTGAAACGAAAAAATTCTGCTTCATTTAATGTTTAGTTATTTGCGCCGAACCATACGGGCCATTCAATAGAGACCACGTCTCGTCGTGATTTCCACGAAATTGACAAGTCGATCTCTCTTTCTGTCTCCCTACTACTCGGAACGAGAGGAGGGATAGTGGCGCTGCGTACAAATAACGAACCAGTGCAACGAACTCGGGTCTCTGATCAAGGAAGCCCATACGACGAAGAAACAATTTATAAAAAATATTAGCATTTTGTCACATTAATTTTTTTAACTCGCTATTTTCTTTAAATTATTTTTAACCATCCGAACTCGTAAAAGCAGGATAAAAAGTCGGTCTTGACAGGGAATGGAATTAATTGAAAATCATTTGCTACCGCCCTATTATACAGCAATCTTACCGATGGATAGTAAATTGATTTTTCAGTGAAATATTGTTATTTTTACATACAAATAATAATATGACGCACTGAAAAGGATTTTGTGCCCCAAAAAGTTTGCACGCCACTGAAGAGGGGAGAAACGACGGGCACAGAAACAACTTAAGGGATGACTGCAAATAGAAGTGAAAACCGGGAGCGACGGCCTGTTAGCATTACCTCCGCATTTGCATAGCGCGTGAGGGGAAAAACGAACCGCGTTTCACGGCGAAAGGAACACACGCTACCTCGCGTTGTTTCCCGAGGTGATTACGTTGATGCGAGTTGATGAGATACGGAGAGATACAGATGATCTGCGATCCCCTCGCTCCTATGATCCTCGCGATATAAAACAAGTCAGAAAAGAGCCGCTGAAGCATCCAGTAAATGGCGGTTTTTTAGAAAAGCAATTTTAGACGGACGGGCAAGCCGAGAAAACGTACATAACTAGAATGAATACTGAATCGATTGCTGAAAAAAACGAAGTCTCCAGCAGCTTTCGTTCAGAAGGTATCGTGTCAGACAGAAGATGGACGAACCGAACGCGAAAGCGGATTTTTTTAAAGAAGTAAGGAAAGAGCTGCTGAAGCAGACGGTAAATTTCGGTTTTAGAAAAAAAAATTTAATAGAGAATGCTGAAATTTATTTATACTAATATGATAAGTTTGAAATGATATTATAAAAAGTTTTAGACAGACAGACGAACAAGAAGAGGAATGTGCGCAACGAGACAGAATACTGAATCGATTGGCGAAAAAAGGAAGTCTCTAGCTGCTTTCGTTTAGGAGGAGTTAGCGCGTCCGACAGACAGACGGACAAACCGAACGCATAAGCGTTATGACAGATATCCGTCGCACCTGCATTTAGAATTGAAAATTAATCATCAGATGCTTGCTTAATTGAAAGGATACTGCCATTCTCCGTTTATAGCAGGATCTGAAATACTTTCGAAGGTTAATGTTGAGGAATAACATTTAATTATTTGTAATTACCGCGTTTATTTCAAGTCAATTCGATTCAAAGTACAATTTTTGATTTTGCCTTGAATTAATGCCGTCAAATATATAAAGTCAACTTGACTAATCGCTTAACATTTTTTTTACTCATACCTAATCCAAGCAAATAAGACTTATGAGCGTTCAAGCGTATGAGGAATTATAGCTCTTAATAAATAACATGTCTTGAATGCCAAAGATGAAATGGCAATAAACGTGAGACGTCAAACACAATCCGATGATTAACAACTGGCACGAGATATTTCGCGTTCGTGTGCAGGGGTTTTTCTAATTTTCTGCTATCGGCCGTTGGTACGCATTCACTGTGCTTGGTTGCAAAATTAAACGCACTGAATACTTATCCATGGCATTAAAGATCGAATTAGCAATCGATTAGTTTTAATCAAGTTATATAGTTAAATTCCACATATAAGTCCTACTGAAATACGCAAGCAATGATTTTCCCCGATTCCAATTACTAAAGGAACATTTACCTAAATGTTTTATCATTAAAGATTAAGGCGATTCCACAAAACATTGAGTAAAACAATAGATAATCTAAATATACATTTTTATAAATAACTTTTACATAGTGTAAATGCCCGTCAAAATAATGACGGTATTTATTGACAAAAAATTAGGTGAATCAGTTTAATTTCTCGATTTATTTGATCACAAGCTCACATCTACACTGTTACTTTGTTACATAGTGTATTTTTGTGCAAGTGAGAATTTCTGCCACGAATAAGCCTCCCTCAACGGTAATTTGCCGGTCGACGACACAAAAATAAAACGTTTTATGGCATTAAGAGTCGCCATTGTATATTTTACCCAGCTAGAACAGGTTAAAATTACTGGAGAGGCAACCGGAGGTTGCCATAGCGACGAACGGGTCGACGATCATATTGTGAGCATAAAATATAAAATTTGAACCAGAAATGCGGCGATAAAAAAGAAAAGATATAGGGAGTGAGAAAGGGCGAGAGATACATCGGAGATGGAATGAGGAGGAACGGAAGAAATGGGACAAGAGATTGAGATAAAGAGGACAGAAATGCACCGCATAAAGGATGAATGGAAGGGAAACAGAGAGAGAGAGAAAGAGAGGGAGGGAGAAGAATGGAATATCCGTGCAGGAGGATGAGAGAAAGAGAGGAGAGATAAGCGGATTGGTGCCTTGATAATTAAGGGGATGGGAGAGAAAGTAACCGAGCGAGAGGGGAGGGGATAGGGAAACGGCGCAGAGAGGATGAGAATAGGGGATTGGACGAGAATAGAGAGCAACTTCAGAAAAGGGAAAGGGTTGAGGAGGGAGTGTACTGTTAGTTAGGAAAGGAAGCAAAAGGGGGGAAGTCAGATGGGAGAAGTTCTCCGAGTTGGGGGAAGAGAGAGAAATGAAGATTACCAAAAGGGGCGCGGCGAAAGGCAAGTGGGCGAAGAGGGAGAGCTGTGAAGAAAGGGAGATGGAAAGATATGAACTACGATGTCGGAGGGCAGCGAGTTAAAGAAGCGACCACATTTACCTTAAAATCAGTAAAAAATCTACATTTATTAAAATGTACGTGGCTGGCATTCGATTTATATATTAGGCAGCTAAAATAACTCTAAGGAGGTTTGGAAAACCAGGCCCGCATTTCGTCCGCTAAGCGGTCGTCATCAGTGGTGATTCAACGATGGTAGATTGTTTCTATGCTATAAAGGTTTCGAGATCTGCAACTTTTTTTGTTTACCTTTTTACGCTTTTTGGGAATACCAAGTTACTAATTTACAGCATTTCCATAAGTTTGAAATTCTTGGCGACAACTGTTGAGTAATCATATTCACCATCGCTAAAACAACGAAGAGAGACGCCCACGAAGAGAGGGCGACGTGAAAATTCTGCAAAAAATCTCAACACGGACTGAAAAATAAAACATTTACATATGAATACTTGGCACAGCACGCAAGATACTATGCCACATTATCTCAGCTAAAACTGCGGTGACGTGGATGTTGTACGATATATTTTTCTGTAATAGAGACGCTCGTAAGAATTGAAATAATTCATTCTTCTTCGCGAGGGAGAGGAAGGACGAGGAATGTGGAGAATAGAGGTGTCCCAAATGTGGAGAGGAAAGAAAAGAGGATTAAAATATTGGCGGCCGATAAGGCAGATAAGAATCCTCGTTTCCGTCGCATTCAGAGACGGTGCAATGTTCCCTACCTTAAAACGGATGATTATGCTGTTCTCGAGCGAAGCAGATCTATTTAATGGCGAGTGCCCCTTTAAGAGGGGAATCGGGAAACGTATTCGATGACATTTCGTAAGCGTTTTTACTGCTAATTAAAATTTAAGAGACACAGAAGGCTGAAACACAAAAAAAGGGTAAATAAATATGTAAAGTTGACATATTTTAATAGTTAAAAATCTCAAGATATAAATGTTTATTGAATATACGTAAATAACAACCAGTACTCCATCCATATTCGCGTATTTCATATTCACGGTATCGCGAAGATATTATTGTAGCAAGTTTCAATGTTCGCGATAGGTCAATTTCACTTATTTGCGCTCGCCTATCGCAGGGACCACCAAATGTATTCGTAGCTAGTCCCTATAGGGACCAGGTCTTTGCTTCCTAGCAGTTTAATTTAGCTTATTTTTAGACGTACCTAAGAAGGCGTGTACTTGATATTTGTGAGAGAACTCGTTTGTTTGAGTGATGACGGTAGAGTTGCCAGATTTTCAGAACGGTCAAGACGGATATTTTTATTAACGCATTAAATTATAAACGAACTACTCGAATAATTCCCGCACCTTTTCTTAAAATATTGTGAATAAAGCATTGGGAGCATCATTAGGCCCAATAATAGGTAATGTTTGTAGATGGACCTGTGATTATTATTGGATATACACATAAATACATATAAAAACGCCACTGTACAGGTTTTCAAAATTAAACAAAATGACAATGCGGAAAAGCTGCTCGAGACAGAAAACGATACGGATTCGAGATCTCCAGCTCAATTATGACGGAATGGAACTAATGGGGGGGGGGGGGATCGAGGGTTATTTTGCGTTTATCCTTTCATTCGAGTGCCGCATTCATAAAACTTCTCCGGATAAAGTTGTGGAGTCCTCTCTGAAAAGAAGCCGAGGTAGGAAAAAGAGGAGCAAGTAAGGAGGCAGTCCGGTTTTCTCCGATAGTTCGTTACTTCGAACTCGGTCGCGTATAAAAATGCGACGCAAAATTCGAGGAAGCATATTAAATGAGAGAGGAGGGTGAGGAGAGGTGAGGGCGTGCCGGGGGAGATGTGGGTAGAAGAGAGACATGGAGAGAGCGAAGAAGGCAGAGGTAAGCATCGAGAAATGCAAGGAGTGAGAGGAGGGAGGCTTAAAGACTTAGGAGGTGGAAGGAAAGCAGTGACAGGAAGTAGGAATGGGAAGCGTGAGGATGTTATAAGGAGACAGAAAAGGAGAAAAGAGGCTAAAGGAAAAGTTTGGAATAGAATGAGAGAGAGCGAAGACAGACAACCAGTGACAGACGAACGTATTTATTCCACCGAAATTGAGAACGCGGCTCTATATATAAATATTGAAGAGACCGATGCAAATGGCACAAAGTTTATAAAGTCGCGCGTAAATTGTGTTATTTTAAATTACATCTATTGAGCTATATGGTTCTTCCTTATATCTAACCCTTTGTCAAATAAAACATTATATTTTTATATAAACGCGCACATAAATCAAGAGGAGATACCTTTAATACGGTGAAGTATCCCCAAAACGAATGATATAACGAAAATACACCGCAACTAGAATATTTTAAACTCCTAGCCGACTTTCTATAATAGGGCATTGCAATCGCTACTTTTAGATGTACGTGCTTTGTTTTATACGTAATTTTATAAAATTAAAGCTAATATGAGCTTTCAGTAAGGCGAAAATGAAAAAAAAATTTTATCTGAAAAATATCTATCTGTATAATTATTTCGTTTTATTTTTCACACACAATCGATAAACGCTCATTTTCACAAATTTCCAGTATTAAAAGAAATGATTCCGCAGCAAGGGTTTCCTTTTATAACGGAACTTTGTTGCGTTACTCAAAAGTTCGAGATTTTCATAATACATACATACTTGTATTACTATTAAAGAGAAATTTTAAGAGATAAAAAGGAAAATGCCATTAGTTTGAAATTTTTGGGGGGAAAACTGCAAGCAATAATGATTTTAATCAAAGAAAAAATTTTCAGGGAAATAGAAAGAGTAAGGAGAGAGGTTTTGGAGAGAGAGAGAAAGGGACGAGTAATAGGGACTTAAAGATGAAGATAGAAAGAGCCAGGGGATGAAGAGACAGACTGACAAACGAGTTTATTAAGGGCGAAATTGAGACCAAAGAGTCCCTTCATGCATTTAACCCTTTGGTCTTGTATGATATAAGATACATATTAATAACAAATTTCGTTAGTAGAATATATAGAATTACTATAGAATAATAATAGGTTAGTGGGTTAAAAACTGTGTATCAGCCTTGTTTAACACAGGAAAATGTCCCATTGTGGAAAACACCTACTAAGAGAAAAGGTGGAAAATAAAACCGCAAAAAATCCCTAAACAAAATAAAGAGAAAAAAGAATTTGAATGCATAAAAACAAATATAAACATATACCTACACATACATAAATAAAAAGTAGAAAAGAGCATGCAATTTTAGAATGTTCATTGAAACGCCTAAGGAAAAAAATAGAGCGAAATGAAGAGAGAGGGAGGAGGACAAGAGAATAAGGGAAACGGAGAGAAAGAGAGAGACAAAAATGGAAGGATAAGACTGGAGGTAGGGGACAGGAAATGGGAAGAGGGAGAGAAAAAAAGAAAAGAGGATAATTTTGAAGGGGAACAAAAAGGCGCTAAAATGTCTCCAACGAAGGAGAGAAGAAGAGAATTAGAGGGAGAGAGAAGGAAAGAAATAGGGTGGATGAAAGGGAGCATGCCATAGAAGGCAAGAAGCGAGGGAAGGAATAGCTAATGACTTCGGATGAAGAGAAGGTTATCTGGGACTTTAATCTAATCTCGAAAAGGAGGTGGGGAAATTCCAAAAAGGGGGAGCTCAAACACCGACGAAATATGATTTCTTTGATTATTTTTCACGTCCATTTTTTTCATTCTACCCTTCTAAGGGCCGACATTAAAGAATATGCGTCGTGATCTCGACAATTACAGCCAGACAGCTGAAAGACGTGAAAGGAACGAAGTTTAATGAATAAGCCGGGACGTGGGGCTGTCAATGCATTCAAATATGAACGTTGCTGGGAAACGGTTTCTTTTTGCGAATGACCTTAAAACTTCGACGACGAAGAGATGGATTTTTTCCCTTCCATTCGCAACAAAAAAATCGCGTATTTGCGCGCGAGTCACAAGTTAGCGTGCGGAAACCTAGTTTAAGTATCATGGTTTCATCGAAACACGATTGGCTTTTTTTAAAAGGAAAAAATTGGATAACGAGGATTATGGTTCCTATTAATGACGTTTTGTAGCACCTAGGATTCCAGATTGCAAGAGGGGCCAAGTGCTCTCATAATTAGCTCAGATAACCGACAATAAGAGTCTATTTGTAGGGAATAATTTTGAAACGAGAAAGAAGTCTACTATGAAAGGGAATCGAAACCGGGTCTTCCACTTGCCGGGCGGATATTCTACCACTGAACTATCGTAGCTTCTCCGATAGTTCAGTGGTAGAATATCCGTCCGGCAAGTGGAAGACCCGGGTTCGATTACCGGTCATAGCAGACTTTTTTCTCGTTTCAAAATTATTCCCAACTTTACAGCTTATGCCTGTCTGCATAGGATCTTCGAATCGCTTTATTCCATCAATCATTCTATTTATAGATAATGACATGACCCCGATGTCCACCTCGTCTCGCATTTTAATAAAATCCTCCAATATCAAACTTTAAAATGGACGAGTACATACGATACGGTTATGGGATAGAAGATACTGTATGAGAATTCTCTCAGAAAGAGCACATCCCATTGGAAAGATACATATTACACGAAATGTTTATTTTCCTCTCCTATGCAACTCCTGAAAAGAAATGTTTTCTCGGATGAATATTTTACGAGCTAAAGCCAAAAATTCATTCACCCTTCCCAATAAAGCGGCGATACGATTTTCTCATAGTACATCTACAGTTTACCCTGCAAGCCATCGCAAGGGTGTGTGGCAGGGGGTGCATTAACACCAAGGGGAAAACTCCAAAATTAGGTCTGGGTTTACGCCCCTACGCGAGGTTACTTTTGATCGCAAGTTTTATTCTGCTCAGCTATCGTTCTAGGGAAAAATGAGCCTTTGTATCTCTCCGTCCTACAGGCTATCTCTCTTATTTTACGAGGATGGTCCATTCTACCGATATAGGTGGGAGTTCTTATTATTTCTTCGACGTCGCCGGAGAAAGTACACGTTCTAAATCTTTCAAGAAGTTTTAACCTAGCACGTAATAGGCGCTCAGCTAGTGATTCCCATCCTAAGTCCTGTATCAAGCCTGTAACGCTTTTATTTCTATCATAACAATTTTTGACGAATCTAGCAGCTTTTCGGTGCACTTTCTCTAACTCGGTGATTAATAGAAGATCACTCCCGTCTTCTATTTTGGTACAAATTCTAAACATCAAATTTCTTCATAATGTTTCAAGCGTTAAATTCCCTGATGAATGCATACAAACAGAAAAACAGCATACAATGAGCGCCTTTGCTATCAAAAATCGTGCTAAAACATTCTGATATTCATCCAGGACCAGTAAAAAAATCAGCATGAATCAATGGCAATCGAAAAAGACGAGAGAGTGAGTTTTTTTTCACTGATTCCAGAAAAAAAATATTTTTTTTACGTTGGTCGTAAATTCAATGATTTGATAGAAGCAAGAGAGAAATATAAAAAGAGATACCTGTAAGAATATAAATTCTAGGAAAAAACGTGCTTTCATCCTCTTGTGATCTAACACAAAAGATCGTTTATCATTATAATATTATAAAAGTTCGTCTTCCCGCAACATAGTTTCCGAAAATAATAAAGTCGAAGAAGTTAGTAAATAAACCTACATTTTCGCTCCATTTAATAGTTTTTAATTACTAACTTCCGATTTAATTCAGTTTTGAGTATAATTAAAGTAATAATACTTTATATTAAATCCTATGTAATAATTATTTTAATATATATATCGTTTCCGATTATTTGTTTACATAGCAACCGAGTTTCTTTAGCTTTGTTTATGTAGCAACGGAAGCTTTGCTTGTGTAAATGTTGAATTATAGCGAAGAAATTTGATAACGTTATACTATTTTGTCTAAAGGTAAATATACAAAAGTTTGTTAATAATTTATTTCATTAGCTTTGTTTATTTAAAAACGGAAGCTTTGTTTGTGTAATTTTTTAATTCTAGCGAAGAAATTTGATAACGTTTTACTATTTTCCGGTTTCTTAATAAAGCTTCCAAATGTCTACAACATCGGCGACTAAGCTTGAAAGCAGTTTAAGTCTTTAAGAAAGCTTTCCAATCATACTTAACATATTTTTGTCAGTTATTTGAAGATTTTAAGATAAGGTTGGTATAAAAAAGTTTATCTTTCTAACATTATACAAGTTTGTACACAACAGAGCAATGGTTATATACAGAGATGGTATGGTTACTAACAACAACATATAGTTAGTAATGTTAGTACATAAACTTTCATATTCACTTCGTTTAACAGTTTACACATTGAAATTTCACTTAAATATCGGTAAGAATTACAATAAAAATTCTTTTAATAAATCGAAAAGAAAGCATTCATATATATAGCACGTTGTATATATCATAATATTAAATGAAATTAATATATATGCTGTATACATTGAAGTTTAATTTGATTATCGGTAAGTGCAATATTAAATTTCGATTTTATTCCATTTAAAGTTACAATACAATCAAGTTCACTGAATCTGAAAGAGAACATTTTGATTTAACTCGAGAACCGAAAGTAGGATTATTTAACGCAAATGAAAGGCACGTAGCACGGGTTATGGTTAGAATATGTGACAATAATGAGTGATTGACGTGAGAATAAAATTAATTTAAAATTAATTATTTTTCATATTAAATTCAGCAATTTATTTAACACTGCAATGAAATGAATTGACGTACAATGAAGGGTTTTAATGTTTTGTTCGCTATTTGGAATTTAGTTCTTGCTACGATCTATTAGTTTCATAAATTAAATTGAATTTTCAAAAGAAATCTTGGTAGCAAACAGTTATATATAATTTGTTTTGTATCTATCAACAAATGCTCGCTGTAAATAAAGAATAAATGTTAACTGCATTTGCACGAGTACAGACCATTCTACTGTTTTTACTCTGCCGTGTGAATGTGACATGAACATTACAATCGATCAAAAATACTCTGGTATTCTTCAAACCATTTATTAGTTGCTTCAACTATGTAGCAAAATTTTAATGAACAATAATTATACGCTGCAAATCAAATACTTCAGGCAAAACGTATTTGTACACAACATTATATCATAAATTAAAGTCGATGGAGAAAAAGGTTTTTAAATGTGGCGTCGAATGGGATTGCAGCGATAATTCTTCCATATAGTTTTACGTCACACAGCCTTCAATTTATTTATTTATTAAGTTCAAAAACAGCACTCAGGCCTATTACATTGAACATTACAACCAATAAATAATAAATGCATATAATAATATAAAATATATATTACGAAGAGAAGGAACTCGCTGGCGGATAATGTGATGGAAGAAATTTAGGGGCCTTTCTAGGTGATTGAGATTTGATTGGGAAGCTGAGGACCAAATGGGTGAGCAATATTCTAAGATTGGGAGAACACAACTGACAAAGAATGTGCGTAGAGAGAAAACATCCGTAATTTCGGCGAAACGATAGATGAGGCCCAGCATAGACATGGCACGAGAAGTGACGTTCCTAATATGGGTAACGAATAATAGCTTCTGGTCAAAAATTACACCAAGATCCTTTTGTGTTGTAACTAAGGGGATTGTAATGTCAAGAATTTTGTATTGGTTTATAATTGGTTGCTTACGTAAGGTGAAGGTAAGAGTGGTGCATTTGGAGGGATTGATTCTAAGACGCCAGGTTTTTGGCCAGTCTGAGAGGCGGACTAGGGTAGCTTGGAGAATAGCAGAATCGGCGGGGGAATTGATCTGTTTGAATAATTTGCAGTCATCTGCAAGGAGTAGTATCCCGCATGGTAGTGCAATTATATCCACTAAGTCGTCTATGAAAACGATGAAGAGAAGGGGGCCTAAGACACTACCTTGAGGCACACCGGAAGTGACAGGAGCGAGAAAAGATAGAGAGCCGTCGATAACTACACGCTGACTTCTGTTTGACAGGAAAGAAGAAATGAGGGAGAGAAAGAGATGATGGGCATTAAAGCGATGGGAGATTTTGTGAAAAAGGAGAGTATGGTCAACGGTGTCAAAAGCTTTGGCGAAATCGATGTAACACACGTCCAGTTGAGAAGAATTTTCATGTGTGTGCGTGATATTATTCATGTGCACGGAAAGTTTGGTTCGAGTTGAGGAGTCCGGAAGAAAACCATGTCGTTGCGTGGAAATATAGGGAAGAGTGAAAGCGAGGAGCCGATTATGAATAATTTTTTCACAAACGATTGATAGGTTGGAAAGAAGAGATATGGGTCTATAATTTTCCACCAGAGATCTACTGCCATTTTTGTGAATAGGGATGACGTTGGCTATTTTCCACTGTTGGGGAAAGACTCCCGTGGCGAAGCAGCGGTTGAGAAGCATAGAAAGAGGTATCGAGAGCTGAGAAGCTGTTTGCCTGAGAAATTACGCTGCGATACCATCGGGTCCGTTGGCTTTCTTGGAAGGGAGAGAGAGGCGCTGGTGCACTTCGCCGGGGGTGGTGACAATGGAAGATAGAATATGGGAACATTTAGGGTTCAGAGGGGGAGGGGTAGGGGTAGAGGAGGGGGAGGGGTAGGAAAGGGGTGGGAGGTGAAAAATTTGACCTGAAAAACTCGTTAAAAGTTTCAGGTCTAGCACTACCAGAAAAGACGGAATCATTATAGTACACTGAACTTCGAATTTGTCCACCTTTTCTGCGACAATTTATTATCCAGAATGATTTGCTGTTAAAATTAATTTCTGAGCACGCACTATCAATGTAGTCTTTGTAGTCACGCCTCAGTAGAAAGTTAACGTGCCGTCGGAGATAAGTTCGTTTAGTGTGAGGATTGGGAAACGATTTCATTAGCTTCCAACAAGCCTTTTGTTTTTTAGGGCGAGAAAAGCTTCGGCGGACATCCACCGGGGTCGGTTCGGAGACGATTTTTTGCAGGGAACGAAGTCGTTAACAACACTCACTATTAGGTCGTAAAAGAATTCGACCGCTTCATCAACGGAACCGAGTCGTAGAACATTCCACGGGAGTAGGTTGAGCACATGGTTTATTGTCTTCCAGTCAGCCTTTTTCCAAGCTCTGAGGATTCTAACGGGAGGCAGATTCCGAGAAATCGTCGCGCTGAGCGAGGGAGCAAGGCCAGGAATACGAGCTGTTGGGGAGACACTGTTGCCAAGTAGTCGGTTGTAAGTAAAGATTACATCGAGTGATTTACCTTTGGATTTACCTTTGGAGTTCAACTTCACCAAGACTTTCATCTACCAAAAAAGTTTTTTTACGTGAGTTTCATGTTATATTCTGGGATGAAGCACCAATGGCTGCAGGGGTCACCTTAGAAATCATTGACAGAATTCTACGTGACTTAATTAGGGAAAATGAATTGTTAGGATGAAAAATAATTGTAATTGGAGGGGATTTACGACAAATGTTAAATGTTTTGTAATCCTCATTAATGTATCGGCTGTATTATTTGCTTAATAAAAACTGAATTTATTGAATCTTATGTAATAAATTCACTTATTATTTAACATTCCCCAGGGTAACAATGTAGGTTCTAAATGTCAACAACATCTACGACCAAAATTGAAAGCACCTTAAGTTGATAAGAGCATGACACAGGCCCTCTAGTCTTTTTTATACATCTCGTAAGAAAAGAAATAAGAATAGGTCATAATCGCATCTGACAAAAAAGTCTAAAGCAAAAAATAAATAAATAAAACTCGAGAGAAAGTGAATGACGTCAGTGACGAGAGATATGTCCATTGAGAAGATACGAGAGCCCAATAAATTTGAGCATAAAAATCCAATAAAATAATAGTCCTCGAGGGCGAAATAGGCCGAGGGAGAGAGTATAATGTAACAACATGACAGCCAATAGAAACGGGTTAAAGAAGAGGATCCGCGGAATAGATGCGTGTCAATGTTTTCTAAACTGTGGGTAATAGTCCCACTCGGATAATTTCTCACTTCCCGAGGGGCGATGGACATCCACGATTTATTACACCTGTTCTGAGGAGAAAAGCTGTAGAATCTACACCTTAAACATCAAAGCTTCAAGATAAACATACAATAGGCAAATCTTACCACATAAAACGCTTACTATTGTCACTCTGCATGAAACAATTTCTAACATTTTTTTGCAGTCTCCCCGATTAGGTAGACGATTTAAACTTGGCAAGAATGCTACAATCACGCATTAAAAGTCAGTGACGAAAAAAGCTCCGAAAAAAGACCGGGTTCGAATCCAGGGTATAATTTCCGCTCCCCGTCGGGATAACACGTTAAAAGCGATTTTTCGACTCGCAGGCTTTCATTCCTTTGCCAATTAAAATAAGAAAAAAATCGACCATCCATTTTTAGTTTAGATCATTGGAAATAGGGCACTTAAATTAATTTCTCGTAATTTTTGACGGGCACCTACTCTGGTATGATAATAATGCGCCTGGGTCGGTTTTTACGCCGAGGCGGGTGACATTTAATTCGACGCCGTCGAAGTCCGCAACATCCTATGCATTTTGTACAGAACGATTAATGGATAGCGATAAAGCCAGGTGTATTTTAAGATTAGCATTTTTTCGGGGTTCGGGTAGTGACTGGTATGCCCCATGGTCAAGGGGTTACTGGGATGGAAACCACTGCTATAGATGATTCGAATGAATGAGTAAAAAAACGAAATTTAAATCTAGATGCGACTATGTAACGGTGACAGCGGACTAAAATAAGACAGCATCCGATGAAGGAAGTAATATCCTTCTAAAACAATATGACCGATGCTGACCCGACAATATCTTCTGTCCTGGTAGGTGGACCGTGAAAAAAATAGGTGTCGAATATCTGGACTAGAAACTATAGGTAGATATAAAGGCAAAGAGGAAAAAAATATGGGAGTAGCAGACACAAATCCCTAAGGAAATCTTTCTTTAGGGGTCGACCAGCGGCAAGCTAATCAGCAGAACGACGTATCAGAAGCGTCCAACTCCAGCAAAAAGAAGCCGAAGGTTTAAAAACTCAAAGAGGGACTGACGTTTAAATGAGTATCATCCTGTTAGAAAATCCTCAATGGCAGGCAGTTTTTCTACGCAACAAACGAAAGAAAACTCAAATATAGTACACAATTAGAATGAAGTCTGGCGAAGTATAATTATATATGCATACAAGGGATGTTAAAGTGAATAATTTAACGCTCTCATTTAAAATGTAGGCGTTCGGAAAATCTTATTCCTAAGAGAAGGGAATTTAATCGCCATGTTTGTACTTTCAGTAGAACGTGAAAATTGCAATTATCTATGATACCCTCAATCACAGTGCGTGTTGCAATTAGTGTTTTGGATAGAGTAAAATCTTACATATTATCAGAAGAAAATATTGGTGATGATGTTTTCATAATAGGCATGATATTGAAAATTAGAGTTATATGGGAATAAGCTTGATGTTAATTCGATCAAAGAAAAATGAAAAAAATATATTCCGTAACTCGAAGTTTCTATAATTCGAATAATTTTTGCTTTCCTTTGAGATTCGAGTTATAGAAGTTCTACTGTATAAGTATATACAAATATTTAAAAATACATTTCCATGACTTGACGTAGTTTAACGTCATACCCGTCCCGGGTATGACGTAAACTACGTCCACAAACCGAGTGACCACCGGTATAAGTGGTCCCCCTCCACCAAGTGCCAACAGCCTCTTCGGAGGGTGGATGAGCGGGTAGAGGGTCAGGGCACCTTCATGCCCTTGGGGTGAGAAATCACCTCTAAAGGCGGAGGAACCTATTCGAGGTCAACGGCATAGGATGCGGAAGGCAAGGGGAAACCACCGCATTAAAGATCCTGAGGATATCCCTAGTACAAGCAGCTCAGGATTGAAGTTGAAATTATGAGGCGTACTCTTGTGAAATATACCGGAGGTAAAATAGTCCCCCAATCGGATCTCCGGGTGGGGACTGCAGGAGACTTCGCTTTAAAGAAGAAGAATATCTGTAAACGACGAATCGGAACATGGAATGTCCGAACACTACTACAATGTGGAAAACTTGAAAATCTTAAGTTAGAAATGAAAAGGATGAGGATAGATGTGCTGGGGGTGAGTGAGATGAGGTGGCTTGATAATGGAGATTTCTGGAGTGGGGATTACCGAGTGATCCACACAGGCAGCATCAAGGGCAGGCCAGGAATAGGAGGAGTAGGAGTTGTCCTGAGCAAGGAGCTAGGACGGAGAGTCAGTGGATATGTGCAATTAAATGGATGGATGATTCTAGTCACACTCGATACCAAACCAAACAAGACTGTGATAGCTCAAGTGTATATGCCGACATCAAACCAAGACGATGATGAGGTGGAAAGAGTTTACGAAGAGATAAATGAAGTTATAAGAGGGGTGAAGGGAAAGGATAACTTGATTATTATGGGTGACTGGAACGCGGCAGTAGGAGAAGGAACCGATGGAACGGTAGTGGGGCCCTATGGACTTGGAGAGAGGAACGAGAGGGGGGATCGGTTGGTAGAGTTCTGCACTCAGCACCAACTAGTAGTGTGTAATACGTGGTTCCAACACCACCCACGTAGACTGTACACGTGGAAGACTCCTGGAGACAACAGAAGGTACCAGATCGATTATATTTTAGTCAAACAAAGGTTCAAAAACCAAGTCAAGGATTGCAGAAGCTATGCAGGCCCCGATATTGACAGCGACCACAACTTGGTGTTAAGTGAATGTGCTCTCAAATTTAAAAAGTTACCAAAGAGAACTAATAAAAAATGGGATTTAGAAAAACTTAAAAACGATGAGGTAGTGTCAGCATATCAAGATAAAACAAACACTGCTGTGATAAATCAAACAGAGAATGTAGAGGAGCAATGGGAAACTTTGAAGAAAACTATGCTAGAAACTGCGAGTGAAGTGATAGGAAGACAGAAAGTACAGAACAGAAAAGATTGGATAACCGAAGACATTGTTGAGAAAATAGAGAAAAGAAGAAAGCTAAAAAATTATTCCTCTGAAGAAGGAAGTAGGCAGTACCGAGCATTAAGAAATGAGATAAATAGAGAAGCAAGGAAAGCCAAGAAACGATATTTAGAAGAAAGATGTAAGGAAGTGGATGAACTGACCAAGGAAGGCAAACTGGAAAGAGCCTACAAGACAATTAAACAGTTTTTTGGTAACCGAAGGATAAGATGCAATGGTATACGAACTGAAGAAGGAGTGGTGGTGTATGAGCAGAAAGACATTGCTGAGAGATGGAAGCAGTACCTCGAAAAACTTTATGGAGGAGGAGGGTTTGATGGAAAAGAGACACTGGAAAAGGAAGATGAAGTCGATCCAGAAGAGAGAGGGGACTGTATTTTGCGTGACGAGTTCGATCAGGCAGTGAAACAGCTGAAGGATAGGAAGGCTCCTGGTATCGACGACCTACCAGCAGAGCTCATCAAGGCTGCAGGCGTTCAGGTACAAAAGGAATTGTTCCATCTAGTGAGTAGAATTTATGATACAGGGCAGCTACCATCAGATTTTAAGAATTCTATCATTGTCCCACTGCCAAAGAAAGCGTCTGCAATCAAATGCGAGCAGTGTAGAACCCTCAGCTTAGTGGCCCATGCATCTAAGATCCTAACCACTATAACTTTGCGGAGGATAGAGGGGAAGATAGAAGCGATGCTCACGGAGGACCAGTTCGGGTTCAGGAAAGGAAGGGGCACACGTGAAGTAATTCTGGGATTTCGCCTAATTATTGAAAAGCAATTAAGGAAAGACCAGACACGTTTATTGCCATCGTAGACCTAGAAAAGGCATTCGATAGGGTCGACTGGAAGCAGTTGTTCAAGGTACTGAGGGAGGCAGGCGTGAAGTACAAGGACAGGAGAGTGGTGCAGAGTCTGTACAGAGAGGAGGTAGCGGTGGTGAGGTGCGGCGAACACCAGGAAGAGAGTAACATCAGGCAAGGAGTGCGACAGGGTTGCTATCCCTCACCTGTACTATTCAATGGCTATATTCAGAGAGGGCTGGGTGAGGTGAGAGAGAAACTTGAAGGAGTAGGAGGAGTTCGTATTCAGGGGGAGAAAGTTGACATGCTACGTTTTGCGGATGATATTGCAGTATTGGCTGAGAATGAACAAGACCTGGTAGCGACACTGGCAGAGTTGGAGACTACACTCAGCAACACCTACAACATGAACATCAACAAAGTGAAAACTAAGATCTTGGTGGTTAGCAGGCATGGTACGCAGGCGCACTGCTCATTGGGCGGGGAACGGTTGGAGAACGTGGAGTCTTTCACGTATCTCGGAAGCAGGTTAACATCGGACGGAAGGTCAAAAACAGAAATTATAAGTCGTATTAATCACGCAAAGACCGCCTTCAACAAAAAGCGCAACCTTTTCATCTCCAACAGCATTAATAAGCACCTCAGGAAACATTTGGTCAAAACTTTTGTATGGAGTGTATTATTATATGGAAGTGAGACCTGGACAATCGGGGAGGCAGAGAGGAAGAGGATAGTGGGGTTTGAAATGTGGTGCTACCGTAGAATGTTAAAAATCTCCTGGTTGGACAGAGTGACCAACAAAGAGGTGCTGAACAGGATTGAGGAGGAGAAGCCATGCCTGTGGGATACGGTACGGAGGAGAAGAGACGTCTGGGTCGGGCACCTCATAAGACATGAGGGGCTGGTTAGGACGATCCTCGAAGGTGCTGTGGAGGGGAAGAACGCTAGGAGCAGACCGAGGATGGAATATATTAACCAAATCATGGAGGATACCGGCTGCCACACCTACACAGCACTGAAGAGGCTGGCTGAAGATCAAGAAGTTTGGAGAGCTGCTGCCAACCAATCCTAGGATTGAGCACAAAAGAAGAAGAAGACTTGAATTTTCTATTATTCGAATAATTATTACTTTTCCTTGATATTCGAGTTGTGGAAGTTCAACTGTAATTCGTTATGGCGGCATTAATTTCCATTAAAAGCATTAAATCACTGTAATCGTAACGTATAATATCAGATCCATTTCAAAGACTTGAGGTCGTTGTCACAGTTTCATTGTTGAGAAGAGGAAAAAATTCACACTTTTTTCCGATTAAAAGCAGACACTCGTATTTACGCTAATTCGGTACGTATTTGAATTCTACTTGCAAAAATTAAGAACTTCGTTTTTTCACATAGAACACTATTCTTTTCGCGAATTCATATACCAATTTTAAGTAATTGAAAATGCATATTTAGAAAGCATTGCACTGAATCCCATGCTTTTCTTATGAGGTATTGAAATGAAACATTGGGGTTTAAAAGACCTCTTAAATATTAATTTTTTTATGATTTTCGATTTATCTCGTCGGTTTTGTCTCTCGACCTACAAATTTCAGATTTCTAGCCCTTCTAGAAGTACCTAAGAGTTTTGTGCCAGTGAGTGAGTGACACAAGTAGCTATATTATTATAGATATCCTATATATGTAAGAAGCAGATATATATATATATATATATATATATATATATATATATATATATATATATATATATATAAAGAGATAAAGAACGAATGTCAGGAAATGTTTTAAACTCTTATAACAGTTTTAGTGTGTTTTAACAATCTTTCCGAATATATAGAAGATTTAAATTTGGTAGAAATGCTTGATTCAGAGACACAAAAAACAAATGTTGTTGTTTGATTTGTGATAATAGTGTTTCGTTATCCAAGAAAGGAAACGTGGAACGACATTTCAAAACGGTGCATAGTAATTATGAAATTAACTATCCACGTGACAGTGACTTACGAAAAGCTCAAGTTAAAGAACTGAAGACAAGTCTATCATCTCAGCAGTTATTTTTTACTAAACAAACATCAATATCAAAGGCGGCTACAGTTGCGTCTTTACGAGTATGCCATATTCTTGCTAAAAATAAGAAACCCTTTAGTGATGGAGCAATTTTTAAAACAGCATTTATAGAGGCGGCTGACTTTGTTTTGTGACTTTAAAAATAAGTCAGAAATAGTTTCTGCCATCGACGAAATGCAGTTATCACGCAATACAGTTGCAAAACGAATGGACGAAATAAGTTCAGATTTAAAAGAGCAATTAATGCAGGATGTTAAGGATTGTTAGGCTTTTTCACTTCAGTTGGACGAATCTACTGACGCAGTTGACATATCTCAAATGATTGTTTTTATTAGAACGGTTTTTAAAGACTTTTCGACTAAGGAAGAAATACTTACGATAACTAAAAGGAAAAACGCGAGGTGAAGATATATTTAGCAGTTTTAAAAACTTCATTAAGATCGTTCAATTGCCTCTCTATAAGCTTGTTCCAATTACCACGGACGGAGCACCAGCTTTAACAGGTTGTCGCAATGTTTTTATCACACTATGTAGGAATGACGAAGATTTTCCTGATTTTTTTGCAATATCATTGTGTTATACACCAACAAGTGTTGTGTGCTAAAATTTTAAATATGAAAGAAATTATGGATATGGCTTTCAAGATTTCTAATTCGATTCGGGCAAAGGCGTTTTTTTAAGTTACAAGTGGAAGAAAGTGATAATGATGGACATTCTGAACTGCTTATACACAGTTAAGTCGCGGAAAATTTCTCCAGCGATTTAGGGATTTAATTGATGAAATTAAGCAATTTCTTGCCGAGAGGGGTGATGATTACAAACAGTTGAAAGATGATGTTTGGCTATTAGATTTAGCATTTTTAACCGATATAACAGTTAAACTAAATGAATTAAATTTAGAACTACAGGGTCCGGATAAAACGATTTTTCATATGATTAGTTCTGTAAACGCTTTCAAATAGAAACTAAATCTGCTTGTATCCAAGCTTGAAAATAAAAATTTATCTAATTATCCAAACATGATGGCACGATTAAATAGTTCTGCTTCAAATAATTTCAACGGAAATAAATATATCGAAGAAATTAGGAATGTCATTGCAGAATTTGACAACCGCTTCCAAGATTTTAAAAAACTTGATAGTGTAGTTTTATTCATGAGTTTTCCATTTGATACCAATATAAAAGCAGAAATAATTGCGGAAAACCTTTGAACTATTTTTGATATGGATATTCTTACACTTGAAGCAGAAATCATAACATTACAAAATGATATTTATATCAAAGCAAGGGCTTCCGAAGACAAATTTTGGAAATATTTACCAGAAGATAAGTATTACAATTTGAGAAAATGTGCTGAAAATTTATACGCCTGTTTTGGTTCGACATATTTGTGCGAATCGGCATTTTCGCAAATGAACATTATAAAATCAAAATACCGAACTACTTTAACAGACGAACATTTGGAATCATGCTTAAGAAATGGTCTGAGTAGTTACACCCCAAATTACACAAAAATTGTAAACACGTTGCAGTGTAGAATAAGTAATGCAAATTCCGTAGCATCAGGAAGTTCAAAATGAAACATGCGCATTTTTGTGTTATTTTAGTTATGTAAATAAAATAATTATATGTAGGTATCTTTAGTTTTTTTATTAACAAACGTTGTCAGTAGTAGTAAGGTTCTACTTTTGTAAAAAAATGTAAAGTTTTGTTTTTTGTGAATGTTTTTTTAATTATTGCTATTAAATAATATTACAATGATACGAATTTTTTTCTTTTCTTTAAACTTGAAATTCAAAACTTATTTCAATTTAAGTAATAATTAAAGTTTCGAAATCTATAAAAACTTGTGAAATATGGAAGTTTAAATATTGTGCCGATATTCTTTTACTTACTATATTTATATAGAAAAATTCTCTTACGCCTCAATTTTTGAAAGAGTAGATCGCGGATGGATTTTTACTGGCAAAGTAGATCTTATGTAAAAATTAGTTGACTCCCCTGATATACTGCATACTGTCGACTGTGGCGATGCACTTAAAGGGCGTTATAAAAGAGCAGGATAATCGAGAACTATTTTGACGAAATATAAATTTATTTTTAACAAACTTTTCGAGTAGATAGAAAATTTAAATTTAGTGGGAATGTTTGGCTCTTATAGTAAAAGCCGTTTAACAAAACAAATCCCCAGGAAACACTCGAGTTCCAACCCATATTAACAAACAACCAATAGTAATTGGTTTTTTTTCGGTTTCGTTTACTTTGACGACGAAACTACTTTGGTAATAACTTAGGAAAGTATTAATACCTACTTAAATTATGTAATAGGTTTCTTTATTGCACATTTATATTAGTTAGCCACATAAGAAATGAAAATTATTATATTTAATTTGATTATTTTATTTGTGCTTAGGGTACACAACAGCGCTTTCACTCGCCATTATCTTTGACAGAAAACGAATACCAATTGCAATTTCGACAAGTTAGTCTTTTTATTATCAGCGTTAATTTTATTTTAGTTAAAGTTTTGTTAACATGATTTTAGTTCAAGTTTAAGGCAATAATGGCCCGTTATTTCATCAAATAGGAGAAAGAAGAAGATAAAATAGGGAATTAATGAGGAGATTAGAGCAAGAAACAGAAGAAGATAAAGAAGATCAAAACGGACAGATGAACAATGGCAAAGAGCGAGAGAGAGCATAAACGAAATCAGGTAGCAAAGAAGAAATGAAGAACTTGAAGAAGGGGGAAATATAAGACGCCAAAACAGAATCGATGCAGTCAACAGTGGAAGACGAAGAAACAACAAATTTAAACTCAACAAGAATAAATGGATTGGCTACTCGAAGAAATGATGATACATATTTAGGAAAATTGATCAAGAATGTCAATACTGTAGAGATTTATTTTTTAACAGAGAAAAGCACAAAAAGTGCTGTTCCGGACCAGGACTTGACGCCTTGGGGTGGTGGTGGGATCGAACTTAAACCAACGGGCTTAAAATGCCCTAGTATGTATGTATGTATGTATGTATGTATGTGTATATATATATATATATATATATATATATATATATATATATATATATATATATATACACATATATCATCATCATCATAGGTAGTCTGCCCGTGGACAGGTCCGCGATTATTCTTGGTTAAACCTGGTTCTCCATATACTCCTATTTTCCGCTGTCCTCTTTATATCTTGATAACTTTCTTTCCCTTTCAAATCGTCTATCAGCTTTTCCTACCTCTTTCCCTTTTCTCATCTAGTTTTCCTTCTAACACGTCTTTAATCATACTCTCTCTCCTCAGGTAATGTCCAATCCAGTTTGCCTTCCCCTATCTAATAATCTGTATAATAATTCGCTTCTCTCATACTCTTCGTAGCACTTCATCGTTTTTCATCCTATCTGTCCATTTTATCTTCAACATTCTCCTCCATATATATATGTACTCGGACTCGCGCGCGTGAGTGTGAGTGCGCGAGTCCGAGCGTGCGTGGGCGAGTGTTTGCTTGTAATCAGGAAGTTCCTCGAAGAAATTTCCGGTTCAGTTAAGTGCGTACACCTACCCACACACACACGCGAACGCACACACAGCATCAACTCCCTCCGCGCAAACATAAATACGGCGACGTATTCGGCGGACCTGAAATAACGAACGTAAAAGGAAACGGGAGAAATATCAAAGCAAGAAACTATGTTAATTACGTTTGCCCTCTTTAGTATATTGAATTCCATTGAAATATTCGAAAGATGGGGAAGAGAGATAAGAGATGGAAAGAGAGTGATGGGGTAGGGAGGGAGAGAGGAAAGGAGATGGGAAAGATAAGGAAGAAAAAGGGATACCGCGTGAATGGGAAAACAGCTTTGGGATAAAGAAAAAGGATGAAAAATGGAGAGAGAGAGAAAGATAAAGAGGATGACAAAGATGGGAGATAGCGCCCGGTCAACAAAAAGGATAGATGAAGAGGGATTTGAGGAATGGAAGGAAGAGATATCGGAGGTGAGAGCGTAAAAGGGGAAAAAGAGTGAATGGGAGTGGGAAACAAAACTCGGGATAAAGAGAGGACGGATTTACTAATGGGATGGAATAGGTGACAATAGACTACGAAAAAAAACCTGCAGCAGGGAAGAAAAAGGTATCTCGTGAGATGAAAATGGAGGGGAGGAGTATAAAGCAGAGGGGGTATTGGGATGGTTAAGGGGTAGACCTTAGGTGGAGGGGTAGGAATCCACGAAAAGGGATCCTGTTGCCATGACCACGCTCCCATCCCGCGCCTCGGGTATCGATTTCCAGGGGGGAAGGTTTTCTCCCTCCTTCACCTCATTTCGCGGCTATAATCCTCCCTACCTCTCGAAACTTTCCACATCCCTTCTTCCTACCCCTCCTCCTGCGAAGACAAATCCACCCGATCCGACAAAACATTACCCCCACAACACCGTTACCGCCCGCCAGCCACGGTCGTCCCATCTCTTTCCGCACGCACGTACGCACGATGAGAGAGACAGCACCATTCTCCGCCTCTCCCGACCGCCTCTTCCCGCCAACACTCCATCCCACAGCCCTCCAAGACCGCCCTCTCTCACCTCATTCAGACCTTCCTTTCCCCCTATAACCCTGCCCTCTTTAGCACTTCTCTATCTCTTCGTACCTTCTCGTAACCTGCTTCTTGAACTTTTCAACATTCTGGCCTTTCGTAGACTCTATGCAGCTCCCAAAAATCAACACAGTTCCCACTTCCGATTTTCTCCTTTTCTTTCCCTTACCCTTTCCTCTTCAACCTTCTCCCGTCTTTATCTCTCTTTCTCTTGCCTTTTGGCTGTCTACAGTTCCCCAAAAACGACATATTCTCGAGGAAGGCCAACGAGCGCCATGGAATGATATAGGGTGAGACGATTAGTAAAGCCGGAATCGGTTGCTTGGAACGAGTAGAATTGAGAATTGCTGTATAGTATTTTTTCCTACGTAAGCGTCATTTGATTTGGACCGCCATCACGGCAAAAGGACGCTATTAGGATTTCTTTACCATCGAAGCGGCAATGGCGGAAGGCCTTATGGGCACATCTGTTCCGTCCGTCCGACGTAACTCATCTGCTAAACCGCTAGACGGATTTTAAATAAATTTAGTATGAGTGATCGTTATTAAAATGTATCGCCCAATTGTAATTTTGAACTTATTTCGTCTATTAGAACTTCCACTTTACATAATTACTTTAATAAACTTATACTTGTATCTCGTTAAATGGCATCTGTCAAGCAACAATGAAATACCAAACGTTTCTCTTCCTAGCTCTTATATGATCTATAAGTTACAAATTAAAAAATATTCGGATCGAGGACAACATTTACAACAAGATAGTCCGCGAGAACACATAATTACGAGTTACGGCTTATAAGAAATAAATTCGAAAAAATTCCGACCAAAACATCGCATATTTTGTTTACATCGATCGCTAAGACGGTTCTCTCGGCAAAGAACAATTAAAATCCATATATTTCTCTCCCATTCTCTTATATGATCTGCGAGGTATAGATTAAAAAATTTATTCAGATCGAGGACACTTACTACAAAATAGTCCTCGAGACCATATAATTACGACTTATAGTTTCGGGAATAAAAATTCGAGAATCGTCCAATCTTTCGATACCGTTTCATAGGCATTTCCCATTAAGAACGCCTTTGAAATCTTTGTGAATTCCATTTATGGAATATACTTTTCCATCTTGTTGACATATAGATGGAAAAACAGTCGCCTACCACGCAAAACCTTTTAGTTTAGATATTCCTCGAAATATCTCTTTAAAAACCTTATACCCTTAATGGCCGCTAAGCCTTCATAAAAGCTTTACCCGCTCATCATGAGCCAACTCTTAACCAGCTAATTTGCTTTAGAAAAAAATCCTCGTGATTATTAGATTCGACGAGGTGAAGCGAGAAGCGAAAACAACAAAACCTTTTCATTCTGGAGTCGAAGCTAAACAAGAAAGAATCCCCCAAAATCCTCCATTTCACCTCCCCACTTGCAGCACTCGCGACCACATGGCGGAGAGAAAAAGGCATTGTTTCTGCTCGCTTATAATTTTTTTAATAATTCATTTCATGAAAACATTTTCTGTTTTTCTTCCTCCCTTCTAACCTCCCACCTGTCCTCTTTTCCACGACAGCTAACTCACCCTTCTCTCCCCCAACTCCAGCGCCCCCGTTCGCGCTGGCTTGCGCCGAGTGAAAAAAGCAATAAAATATACACGCGTTGAGTGAAGGAGAGAATTATATGTAAATGAACCAGATTCTCGACGGAAGGGGTTGGGAGGCGGAGGAGGGGGAACTGGAGGCGGAGGAGGGGGAACTGGAGGCGGAGGGGGAACTGGAGGCGGAGGAGGGGGAACTGGAGGCGGAGGAGGGGGAACTAGAGGCGGAGGAGGGGGAAGTGGAGGCTGAGAAGGGGCCTAGGGCAGGAGGGGTTTGGAAATATGGAGGATGGTGGCAGGGGAGGGGTAGGAAGGAACGAAAGGGATAGAGGAGGAGAGGAAACGGTGCAAGAGAGAGACAGACATGGAGAGAATGACAGAGAGGGAATAACAAATGGAAAAGGATTACCAAGATTACGGCGAAACCTTAAAACTTCTTCGACAAAACGAGATTCCAGACAGTCACGAAAATCTCCTCGTTTCTTTATTTTTAGGCGAGGGAGAGTCGAAATGTTTAATTAGATCGCTCCAGAGAAGAAAAACTTTCGGAGAAAAAAATGACAAACGACGAGGTAGGTCGCGAGGAGAGAACCTTTCGCATAATTGGACACGTACAAATAGGTTCTTTGCTGAGACATAGCCTTAACCCTCAAAGGCCTTAATTAACATCTTCAAATGCGTATGTTCACGTTTAATTTTATATACGATTAGGAAAGGTTCCCGATGTAGAATAGCTGCCATTTCTTATTCTTCCACAACAATATAATGATGCGGGACCGAGAAGTCCTAGGCAATAATGTAAATAGTTGTATGACTTGTAATGTAATTCAATTCTGTAAGTACCTTTACATGTTCACAACAAAATTACAAGCTTTTCGCAAAAAAGGACCTTAGATGTATCAAATAAAAATCCCAAGAAACTACTGTATCACAACGTCCACGTGGTAATGACCCTGGAAGAGGGACCGCTTCAAAAACTGTCCTCATATATTCGCCTAAATGAGCTTCTGCCTCCAGAGAGGAACGGGGGGCACTTCAACGCAATGAGATACCTCAGCACCATCGGGATCATAAGCATTCGATTAACTTTTCCATGCTTTTTTATGATATGGGATATTTAAAGTACCGCCTGGACATAAGGATTTACATGATTATTCATGCAGATCGGCTTGAAATAATTATTCGTATTAATCCTTCTGAGTTAATGTTTCTTGAAAAAGGTTAAGATAATACCTAATGATAAAAATAAATCGTCCAAACAGGTAGTGTTCCTACTTCCTGTACACTGTGCAGGGTTTAAAATATTTCGTGTTTCATTGACCGTACGAGTCCCTTCTCCAAACAACTTCGAAACTCCATAAAATGCCGGCATCTTCAGTGAACTGTAATAACGGAATTTGCAACTAAGCTCCTGATTGATTAACAGTATCTTCCGACAAAACTGATCGACTCTAGCAACTAGAGGCTCGAACCTGAAACAATTTAGTTGCCAGGAAAACATGACTGACGCCTCACCTATTCATGCGTAGAGGATCTGAGGTTAAAACAAAAGTTTTTCTACAAATTTAACGGACAATTTTCAGTCAATAACCTTTCACAGGTGCACAGCTTCGTTAAATTTAATTCGCCAAAATGACAACACAAAATCATGAACTTTATTTTCAACCTGAGATTTGGAATGATACTGCATACACAAAATCGCAACATTTCCGAATCCCTTGCTTTGAAATACTGACGTCTTCCTGAAAAAGATCGTGTGAGGCAAAACGATGCCAAATGGGGTAGGCTTCCTCGTAGGAGTACACGAGGTTAAATACGGACGTGTCTCGAGCTCAACATGCAACAATTTAGTCGTCAGCTATACTTCCTTTTCTACTTTCTTATAACCTCCGAGTCAACACGAAACATTTCATGTTTCTTTTTAAATCTTAACGGATAGTCTTAAAACCGTGCTAAAGCGAAACTGATGGCAGTGCAAATCGAGATAGTTCTCCAACTATAAAACCGTGCTAAACTAAAAAAGAAGAGTGTATCTGCGTAAAACTTCAACCAAAGAGTATGGATTCACGTTAATTGCATTCAGTAACTTTAACAAAACATTTTTCCAGTCATCGATCGATATTTTTTTACGGGATGCCGCGAGCAAAAAAAAACAAGAAAATCCGAATTCATATTCGTCGTAATAAAAATAATAGTTACGCACCAATTCACACTGGTACCGATCCTCACGGATCGATGGGAGAAAAAAAAATTTTCACCGCCGATTAATTTTCATTGGTAATAAAAATATCTCCCGCATCTTTATCATTATTTTTGTTCCGAACCATAAAAAACACTTTCCAGCCGAATCGCGGCTTAAACGAGCGGGAGAAAACGAAGAATTATGTCGCGGCGTAGTCGACCTACGAAAAAAAACGTTGATAAAAAAATAATGGGAAAGCGCCGACCCATTTACATTGACTGGCGCTCAATAGATCCCGCAAAAATCGTTAGCGGAACATAAAGACGGAGAATATGAGAGATAATGCGATTCGGAGTGGTTTCCATGGATACGAGATGGTGAAGAGGATGAGAAGACGGGGTAGAGGCGGGGGAGGGCGGGAGAATGAAGCGTGAGGATAGACCCGATAGGGCGGGGCGCGGAGGAAGAACAAGGCATAGAGGAAGTGATAAGGGAGGAAATGGGGATGGGGGACTCAAGAGGACAAAAGGGGGGAATGGGGGGGAGAAGGAGTAACAACCGCCATGGGACGGTAGAGGGAAACTACCCAGCAGGGAGAGGGACAGAAGATATTCCATATGATGACCTCATCTGCCCGAGGCAGTTTCCTCTCATCGCATGTGATTTTTTTCCGAACGCCGCGGCCACTCTGTGAGGGGTGGGAGACGATCCGATTTTTTTTTAAACTTGACCGCTGCTACCAATACTAGAGCTTAGGCGATCTCCCGCCGTCGGCGCTGGGTTCGCTCTTTATTTTTTTTTCGCTTTTCCCTATTCATTGCCGCTGGCGACGTAAATGGGGTAGGCTTGGTCGCGCATGTGCCTGCGTGCGTGTGTTTGCGTATGAGCGGTGGGGTTTGTGCATACTTAATTGGAATATGGGTCACCTCCAACACCATGACTATGTCCTCCATATGCGCGCGCACATAAAACTCATATACCGTGCCATGGTCATATAGCCCTATACTCTTATTAGGAAGAGAGAGAGTGAGAGAGAGAGAGAGAAATATAAAGAGGAAAGCGGAGAGATGTGGGGGATATAAAGTTATTTGTTACGCTTAGTTTTTTAAAATCTTAATTGATGCGGGCGGAATTGGGTCTGAGGGGGTCGGGGAGTGGTAATGAGAGGTCGAGAAAGTGTGGTACCAATTACCGGCGAATTTCTGCACTTGTTAAAAAGAGAATGGAAACCGACACACGGCGTAGGGAGGATAATGCTAGTATTTTCGCGTAATTTTGCGGATAATGGTCGTATTTTTCGGCTTTATCCGTTGAAATACTATTTTAATATACCTAACGAGTTCGATTTCAGTGTTAAAAAAATGTAAATGTAATAATCACGTTGAGAGTATTTTATCAGGGTCAAAAATCTTCGAGTTGACGTCGAGGGCACAGTATAAGTGTGGCATATTGTTTACTCAATATTATGATGGTTAATGGGGTAAACTACATAATTTAATAAATATTAAGGGTGATCAGAGCTCAATTTAATTATTAAATATAATTCAAATGTCAGAAATGTAGATTATGTGCATAAATGAGTAGGATTCTTGCGTGGTCAGTGATTAAATCAGATGTTCTCCAAATCGTGATCAACCCAGAAATTTATGACCATGATTAATCCCTCAAAATTTGGTCACTTGAACGGTGTAAAATTAGTTCACGTGATACGGAAGTGTGAAAGACGGACGGATAAATGATTACATTAGCGGATTTAAAAAAACGCTAGAAAGCTGAATTATTACTCCCGTCCAAACCCTTAACCCTGTTACGGATATACGTGCACCGCATTTACTGACGTAATCACCTCCTTTTTCGCCGATTCATATATTAAATATAAAGCAGGGGAAAAAAATTACACGGATGAATATTCACTTGAGTGTGAAATTTATGGTTTTATTTATTATTATTATTTATTGAAGATTTGCGAAAAAGAGGAAATCGTTTGATTTTTATCAATATAATGGAGTGGATATTCGAAATACTTAAGACAAGAATTTGATTATTCAATTTTTGATACTTAAATGCTTATTTTTTATTTGTTTTTAGTCATAAGATGAGCTCGATAATTCTCCATTGAATTATGTGTGTTTAAAATCTGTCTCCAATAAGTCAACTTATTTCCCTTTAACTAAGAGAAAACAGTTTGAAAACGAAGGATTCCTTAATGTTATTATTTCATTTTCGCCATAAGAGAATCGTGATGCGAAAACTGAAATTTTCTGTATTTTATTTCTACTATTTTCTATAAGGAATTATTTAATAAAATTTACTTATTGAGCGACGGAAATTGAAGAGATTCTATGAAATGGACGACATCAGCTCCTTAAAATAAAAAAAAAAAACAGGAAAACGGCAATGATAAGAACGATACGAATTTATGCGAAAAATTCTACCAATACTCGCTTCGAATTTTCAGCCTACTTTCCAGAATGGAAATAGGCTTATAGTTATGTGTCTGTCTGTCTTTCCGTCCACCCTATTAACATTTGAACCAATACACTTATTTTCGTGAAACTTGGTGGAAATCTCTTGCTACATGGGCCGAGCTCCCGAGGATGGTTTATGTTGCGATGATTGAAGTCCCGGGTTCGATTCCAGGAACTATCCTTCCCATTTCATTTACATAGGAAATCTGAAATCCATCGTCCAGGATAATTTTCCCTTACACATTAAAATATCTTACAATTGTAATATAGGAGCGATTTTTGTTCTATTCTCTGAGGAAAGGAATGAAGATTCTAATTTTTATCGTAGAATTTTGCTTATCGATTGTATTTCTTATAATTTCGTTTAAATACTGGCGATTTTGTAGTTTTTATCACTCATTACGAGTTTTGCCATAGAAACAACTATTGCTGGACTCAGATTCGGTATATTCTAATACATAAACGCGTTATTTTTGCCGAACAAATACGCGTGATCAATTTAATATTCTGTTCGAATGTATTTGTAGTATTTTATAAATTATTATATAAATTATGAAATTTGGGAACACAGAGAGTTATTAAAGCCAATATAAGTATTAAATAAATGATTTAATGGAAAGTAGACATCATAAGTTCTGTTTGGATCATCTCGTTAATTATAGAAATTAGCCGAAAACGGACAAAATCGACATTTTAAAATTTTAAAAACTCCTGATGTTTCGATGTTCTCAAGATTTGAAAATTTCGAATCGTCTCAATAAATATCTGAGACAATTACGATATAAAACAGCCTTCACAGTAACGAAAAACCACGTTTCTCAAACGGCTACGAAAAGGTGGGGAAAATCCCCAAGTTACAAAGCAGCCACCACCTTTATAGAATCAACTATCGGTGGATGACGGCTGATTTGAAGACGCAATTACGAATCTGGTTTTTCCCAACCTTTATTCGGGGGGATATAATATGACATGACTCATGAAATGCATTCAATTATTCTATTTCGAAACCTCTATAAGAGTTAAATGCAACGATCAAGTAAAACTACTGAGTTTCGCATGAGGCCCTTGAAACTCCTGCCCTATAGAATAGCCGGCTTCGGAAGGGAGAAAGCCGATTGTTTAATAATTTTTTTGGAAGCGTTTTGGATACGTGCGTCTACGTGGTACGGATCGTTCGTCTATCCTACCGAGATGATTCTTTAACGGTGTGTTTCATCGCCTCGTCCGAGGCCATTAATATTGTTTGCTCCCTCGCGTTATCGCCTTCGAAAGGTCTCCCTTTGTTTTTTTTTACTCAGGCTTCGCGAAGCACTCAAATTTAGCTCTGTCCGAGTGTTTTACGAGTTTAGACGATTGGAAATCCCTTTTAGCGTAAATGCATGTGTTTTTGTTTCTTCTCTCTCTTTCTCTCGAGAAACAGTGAAAAAAAGATACAAGTCATCGTCAGAACAGTATAAAATTTTATTTCGTGTATCGCTCGATAAATTTGACCAAAAATATTGTAAACTTGGAAATTTCCGGAGAGCGGATATCTTTTTAACTCGTAAATACATTACGAATTAATTAATTCCGGACGCCGATGCAAGTTTTGTTGAGTGGGTGATTTTAATAAATGATGCTTTACGACGAATTTAACCCCTTTATCCATCTCGTTATGGGGCGAAATTACGCAGCGCGAGTATTATTTCAAACGCTAATTCATATATTTGAGGGCGATTCGGTTATCCTCGCGATACCGTTGTTGTTGCGGACAACAGAAATTATGGTGAATTCGATATTTACTCGCATTCTATTACTAGACCGATTCCGTTATTGTGTATTGAAACAACTAACGTAGTTTTTTCCCTACCCATTTCCACGATTTTTTGGACTAATTTACGGTTTTGACGATAGCATGCTTTGATGCTGACAATCGTTGTGATTGGGAGAATCCTGAACTGAAAAACGGACAGACGGAGGGTCAGAGCGAAAATATAATCGCGTTAGTAAAATGAAACGCGCTAGATGATTCCGAGCACTGCGACCTTTTATTCGCCCTTTATAAGGAATTCTGCACTTAAAATGTTACCCCCTAGATGCTTTCTTATTATACCTACATACCACGCGTAAATCGGGGTTTCACTGTACTATTTAGGGCGGTTCATTTTTGAAACGCACTTATGTTTTTGCTGTCTAACCGCCTGCCCGAATACTTAAATTAAAATAGCGAGTGAACTGTAAGATAACTGAATAACTGAAATTTTTAGTGTGTGATCCATGATCTGTTATATTCTATCAGTTTCAAATTAAGATTCTGAGAAACGTTATAACGCCATTTATAACACTACAGAAAAATGCTTTTAATAAATCGGTGGGAGGCAAGAGTGTAATCATTTTTTTCAAATTAGGATTCTGAGCAAAATTTTATGGATAGAAAGTTAAAAATTTTCAATATTTGTTTGATCTTTAATGCTATCTATAACACTGACGAAGAAATGTTTTTGAAAAAAACTGTGAGGGACAGGTAGTGCCTTCAAAATTTCAAATGAAGACCTTTTTGAGGAAATGGATCAGAGTCAGGATGGCCCTTCCTAGTAATGTAGTATGTAGTTATCAGATTATAAACCTAACATATGTAAGAGTAAGTATATAATTTTTTAACTAAATATAGCATAAATTACTTTATGTCATATAATTATATTACTAAGTTTATACAGAATTTTAAGCAAATAATTCTAAATTCTAAATAAAACGTGCTTTTTAAAATTGCGTCAGCAAACAAAGTTTTTCTCTCTCATTCCGTCTGTTCGGATTTTTTCACAGTAGCACGCCATGTGGGGAGCCACGGCGTCAGTCCCCGACGTCTTATTTTCTCAATCATTCTTTCCATCCGCCTCTCTTTCTCCCTCGATAAATGACCTTGCCTACCGTCTCTTAATCAAAGAATAAGAAAAATAGCCGTAGATGGGGACATCAAAGATGATTTAGAATAGCGGAAATCATTAAATAGGTTCAAAAAAGAGAGAGGGAGAGCGGGGTGGAAGAGAGAGAGGGAGGGAGATAGAGGGGGAAGGGAGAGGGGGAAAGAGAGGGGAGAAAGGGAGGGAAGGGAGAGAAAGGAAGGGAGAGAGAGGGAGGGGGGGAGAGAGGGGGAGATTGATTGATTTCGTCTTTATTTGGGGCGAGATTGAGACTAAAAAGTCCCATCTTCCACCTAACCCCTAAAAGGAGAGAGAGAGCGAGGGAGGGAGAGGGTGGAGGGGGAGGGATGGAAGGAGGGGGAGGGATGGGAAAAGAGGGAGGGGAGGAGAGGGAGATGGAGGAGGGAGAGGGAGGGGGAGAGGGAGTGGGAGGTGGGAGTGGGAGGTGGGAGAGGGAGGGAGGGATGGGGAGTGGGAGGGGGGAGAGGGAGTGGGAGAGGGAGGGAGGGGGGATGGAGAGAGGAGGGGGAGAGAGGGAAGAGAGAGGGGGAGAGAGGGAAGAGAGAGGGGGAGACAGAGAGAAAATAACTTCTAAGTCGAATAATTATGAGACGAAATATCGAATTTTCCGAATCTAAAAAATCGACACCGCCGTGTATACTAAATAAAGAGAGATGAGGAAGTTGACGAAAGAGATGAGAAGAGGAGAGATAGAGCGACGTAGAAAGAAAAGACGGAGAAAGGGAAATGAAAAGATAGCAAGGCAGATAAGGGTAGAGAGAGAGAGAAGCAGTCGTCATTTAGCAATAGCTTTTGCCCAATTGTGCCTTTTACTGAGAACCAAAACTCCCCCCAGAAACGATAAGTAATTAAAAGATTCGCCGCTCTAGAAAGTCCTTTCGCTGAGACGCTATTTCCTGTACACACACACACGACGCCCCGTCTACCGCCGACGTCTGGTATTCCCTTTCCATTTTCTCTGTCCTCTTCCGAAAGACGATGATAGGGTATTGAAGATGAAAAGCCCAATACATCAATTGGCCGATCGTTGATCTTACAAGAGGAAAGCGAAAGAGAAGATAGGGATAAGAGAAGAGAATGGTAGATACTATATGGGAAGAGCGAGAGAGAGGGAGAGAGCAAGGAGAAGTAGTTTCTGCTTATTGTACTACCTCATCGCTAAGAAATACAACATAGATTTCGTGAGATCCCACGAGTGTTTTGCGTCCTTTCCTGTTTGCGATATTTTAAATAAAAATATCGAGTAAAGAAGACGTCTAAATTCAGATGAGGATTCGAGACGAATGAAAAGTGGCATCTCATCAATAATTAATCTCGAACTACTTACGAATAAGGATTTCTTTGCAATAACTCATCAAAATAGTCTCTCTCCGAGATACTGTTCATTTATTCAACCGCGCATATTTTTGAGAACGCGTTTATAGACGTTTAAAAATTAGGATGCAACAATAGCACTGTTTTAACATTCGTCAAAGATTAAAGAACATGAGTTCTACTGGTTAAAATCGCAGATTACTCATTAATCTGCAGGAAAAAATTTCAACTCAACATAACGCGTTTTTTTACCTGTAAACCCAAGGGAAAAACTTATAATATCCATGCTACACAAAAAACATATGCATACAATGAACACGGAAATGTTTATTTTATAATAATTTTCCGATATCGTAAGCTTGTCCGACAACAATTAAATTTAAATACGCAATTGAGTGTAAGAGATTTTTCTAAACTTGAACCAAAGAACGCACAACAGAATGAAAATTCATTTTCCTACCGTCCATTTTTAAGTACGATTCGAATCGGTCCACAAGAATGTTTTGAAAATGTAAATTTTAGATTTCTTGATAGTAAAATCTTTCGTTGCAGCATTCATGAAATTGATTACATTGAATCGGATTGGGATAAGGGAAAAGGAAAGGACTGTGAGGGAATGAGAGAAAGAGGGGGAGGAAAAGAGTGAGAGAAAGGGGGGAGGAAAAGAGTGAGAGAAAGAGGGGGAGGAAAAGAGAGAAAGAGGGGGAGGAAAAGAGAGAAAGAGGGGGAGGAAAAAGATATTGATTGATTGATTGATTTGGTCTTTATTTGGGGCGAGATTGAGACTAAGAAGTCCCATCTTCCACCTAACCCCTCGTCATGAAACATATACAATAATACATAGAACATTATGTAAATACAAGTAACAATAAAAATACAAGTATTGGAAAAGAAAAGATGTAATTTTGTGGGAAAAAATAAGGACAGTTGAATAATGAAATCCATGTAACAAAACCCACTGCAGGAAAACACCCACACAAGAAGGGGGGTGTGAAAAACCTGCGAAACCTACCTAGATTCAATAAAGACACCAATAAGTGAAATTTAGAACAAAAGATAAATACATAAAAAACATAAAGCTATACATCAGGAAAAATTTGGCACAATACGAATATATCATTGATGGATTGAACATAGATATGTATAGAGAGAGAGAGAGAGACGGATGGAGGAAAGAGGGAAGGGAGGAGAGGGCCTTTGTTATTCTGTTGTTTTATCTCTATATTGCTATATGTTGCCATAAAAATTAACCAAATACTTCTAATTTCTGACGGCTTAGTTTGCCGAGATTAGCGAGGCTAAATGCGAGCCCATACTAAATAGAATAAGGCGTGCGAGAAAAATAATGTAAACGCGGAAAGAAAATCGTTTAAAATAAAACCTACGCAAACAGAAAGCAAAAACGATGAAAACCTTGGTGGTTTCGAAGGAAAAGTCTTCATTTTATAATTTAAACACGCACTGGTTTTCTTCGACATTTTTCTTCTTCAAGATAAACATCGCTTTAGCGATACGTTAAAACCTTTCGGCTGTTAAAACGGAAATAGATCCTAAAAACGAATTTAGACAGCATCGTCGGGTGGGAGGGAAAGGGTCATCAAATACATAAAGCTATTATATGGCTCGTCGATCACTTGGGCGTGGCATAAAATGGTTCGATCGCCAATAAGCGCAACGCCTTACTCTTTTCATCTTGGTTACGCGATACAGTTTAATTTTTTATCATCTCTGCGATGGAATCGCTAATCGGTTCAACATACGAAGCAAGATCCTACAGGATACACTCATTTAACACTCTTGAGATGAACTCGCCTACATCCCGACGCAGAGATAAGCAGAATTTTTTACGAGGTAGGCCGAATTAGCGATTGCGAATGCTTATGGTTCACACCGGAACTTACTTAAGTGATTGCGAGGTATCCTATTAGAGGGCACCAATGACAAGCAATGACTTATCGCCGCAACTTCACCAGAAAATTCACTAATGTATCATCGAGCTAGTCTTATGACTGAAAACATATGAATAAGCGCTCAAGTTATTTTCGGCGAATCACCTAGATCCGCATCTGGTTTTTCCACAACCTTGGTATAGCCATTGCAAAAGTCTAAGATAAGAATAAAAGTTCTGAATTTTTGCTCCTAAAGCGATTATTCTTGAATTTAACCGGAAAAGTTTTCCCGAAACAATTTTAAACGTCAGAAGTATGAAATTATTCGCATATAATTCCACGGATCGATTTCGCAACGGCTTCCAGGGCCGCATAAAATGCCGTCGCCGGCCTCAGGCGGCAGCTGCGGGCCGTAGCTCGCCCTCCTCTCTGGATAGAACCACAGAAGATTTTTTGCGACCGATTCTCGTACAAGTGCGAGGGGAAGATGGCATCAAAATCGAGCTTCTAAAAACAGAGTGAACATTATGCAGAATGGAAGACTGAATTCGTAATTTCTTTAATTAGGAATGTATATCAAGCATAATAGATTATCCAACTTCGTCAAAGGTGTTGCCGATAAAAATAACTTTAGGTCAGTATGAAAATATCGAAGGCACATTATTAATTACGAACGACTTAATTGGATGGATTAAATGTAAACAAGATGAAAAAGTACACTCCATAACTGGAATACACAGAGGCGTTCTTAATGGGAAATAGCTATGAAACGCTATCAAAAGATTGGGCGATTCTCGAACACCGAAGCTATACCTAAGAGCGTGGGTGATAAATACATGGATTTTTAATTGTTTGCTCAGAGAAGCGTCCTCGCGATCGATGTAAACAAAATATGCGATGTTTTGTTTGGGATTTTCTCGAGTTTTTTGCCTCCGAAGCCATAACTCCTAATTATGTGGTCTCGTAGACTATCTTGTAGTAAATTCGATTCGAATAAATTTTTAAAACTATATCGTACCTCACAGATCATATAAGAGAATGAGAGAAAAATATATGGATTTTAATTATTGTTTGCTGAGAGAACTGTCTGAGCGATCGATGTAAACAAAATTTTTTGAATTTATTTCTTCGAAGCCATAACTCGTAATTATGTGGTCTCGCGGACTATCTTGTTGTAAAGGTTGTCCTCGATCCGAATATTTTTTAAATCAATGCCTTACAGATCATATAAGAGCAAGTGAGATAAAACTTTGATATTTCATTGTTGCTTGACGGATGCCATTTAACGAGATACGAGTATAAGTTTATTAAAAATAATTATGTAAAGTTCAAATAGACGGAATATGTTCAAAATTACAATTGGGCGATACATTTTAATAACAATCACTCGCACTTAATTTAATTAAAATCCATCCAGCGGTTTAGCAGATGAGTTACGACAGACGGACGGACCAGCCGTGCCCATAATGCGCTCCGCTATTACCGCTTCGCTGGTAAAGAACGCCTAATAGCGTCCTTTTGCCGTGATGGCGGTCCATATGAAATGACGCTTACGTAGGAAAAAATACTATAAGAGTTTGTTAGTCCGGTATTTCTAAATGGTTATATTTAGCTCTCTCTGGCGCAGGATTGATGGATGAAAGATATATTTTTCTACACAGTTGTATGAATCCTTTGAATCAAATATCTCCCTTTAAACTGAGTCAATTATTTTTATTTCAACTGATACCGGCATGAACGTGCTTGCAATACTAAACATGGTTATTGTAAATGCCAAAATGGCCCTTTATCACGCTCTCAACTTCCTCCTACCAGCAATTTTCATTTCTACTCTTTCCAAGAAAACGATTCCGGCTTTACTAAGCGTCCCACCGTACATCATTCCTTGGCGCTCGTTGGCCTTCCTCGAGAATATGTTGTTTTGGGGGAACAGTAGACAGCCAAAAGGCAAGAGGAGAGAGATAAAGATGGGAGAAGGTTGAAGAGGACAAGGTAAGGGAAAGAAAAGGAGAAAATCGGAAGTGGGAACTGTGTTGATTTTTGGGAGTTGCATAGAGTATACGAAAGGCCAGAATGTTGAAAAGTTCAAGAAGCTTGACGGATGACATTCAACGAGATACGAGTTTAAGTTTATTAAATTAATTACGTAAAGTGGAAGTTCTAATAAACGGAATAAGTCAAAAATCACAATGGAGCGACAATTTGTAATAAGGATCACTCATACTTAATTTACTTAAAATCTATCCAGCTGTTTAGAAGATGAAAATTACGACGGACGGACGGACCAGCCGTGCCCATAAGGCGTTCCGCTATTACTGCTTCGCTGGTAAAGAACGCCTAAAAAATTACGATACGAAAGACACCATCATTTTGAATTCGTCACTCCGTGTATATCTTCGTTAAAATAACGCCGATAATAAAAGATATACTGAAAAAAATGAATTAAAAGAATAAATAAACAAAATATTATATATAAACGCGCAGCGACGTACTTACTCTTTACTAGAACATTTTAATGCGTCAAAATACCTGGCTCGATGAACACTTTTTTGTGAAGCGAGCATGAAATGTTCGAAACGAAAAAGAAAAGCCGTAATTCAAATCATAAAAAGGTCCTCCTAAATTGGCAGTCGACCAGAGAGCATCACGAGCCAAAAAACAAATGACAGTAGCATGGATGCGTGTCCCTCGCGGTTATGTACTGCCGACTGTACTTTACTCAAGTCGTTCGGCACAAAACAGTTCCGCACACAGGAAGAGTGAACCCTATCCTCTCAATACCTGCCGGTCTAAGCAACGGAAGACATCGGTTGAAACTTACTTTGCGAAACCAAGCAGACGCTCCATATCGAAAAAAACTACACTTTCTTATCATGGAAACGAAGTAACATTATATTTCGGCACATCATTCGAATATAACGCATCCTTATAATTCGATAACTTCAACGCTGAGCCATTATAAAATATTCTTTCCGGTATTTTAAACAATTAAGAAAAGTGAAACTCACTTTCAACAATATTTACCAATACCGTTCTACTAATGTAATTTAGCTGGCACAGTTTAGCAAAATTTACTCGATTTAATTGTCTGCTGTATATTGTTATCATCAAATAAAGGAATACTGAGCATAAAATGAAACAAAAAATGTCTAAAATAACACACATTAATGATTGATAACGAAGAGCGACTGTTGAACGTAGTCAAGAATATGTCTCAGATATATGGCAAATAGTGCTTCGCAGGCTTAGAAATACTAGTTTAAAGAATGCTAACATTTAATCAGAAACAATTTTAAAAGACAGAGGATATTTTAACATATTAGATATAACAAAATACGTTACACTGATTTTTTTTAGACTATTAAATTAACTAAATACGATATTGTCGGTAGCTAATCTTTTAATGAAAGACTCTCAGGAAGAACAATATAACAATAATTAAATATGATTTTAAAATTTAAAGCTTGATGAAATTATAATTTGGGTGTCCCTAAAATTATTTTCATCAGAAAGGAAAAAAAAACATTTAAATAACGGCGCATGAAATAGTTATTTCTTTAAGCTGGACTACTTCGCATGAACTGCTGTACCAATTTCTGAAACTATTGCAATGGATTAAATGCTCGATTGATGATTCAATGCTGTATTCTTGAGCGTAAGCAACTTTAGACTTGACTTCAGAAAGAGTCCAACGCGGAGCAGTCATATTCGTAAAACTAATGAAATATGATAGTAAGCAAAGAGTAACAGCATGAAAGGATTTGAATTGGGTATCACTGGGGGATCGCAGACTGAAAGATAGGTTAAGGGTGCTGGGGAAATAAAGGTCGAAATGTATAGCAGAGGTTTCATGAATAGCTGATTCAGCAACGTACATAGGGTGATAAGGTTATGACGATAAAATACGTGAGAACGATTGCAGTAAAGAGCGTTATCGAGAATCGCTTTTTTGCCGAGGACAAAAGGAAATCATAACAGGAGAGTCAAACATGCAAAACAAAGTTGTAAGATAAACTTTGGTGCATTACATCTTGCCATGTTAGCCGCCCGCCACTTTGGTGAATTGCATGTAACATACAGATATAGCTTCAGACCTAATCATTCGTCATAAATGCGTATTCAGCCCGTTTATAACGCCATTTAATTTAGTTTTAACGCTAGTATTAACTGTCATTACCAAAAACGGTTTAAGTTTTTAATCCTGTCTGACGCACACTTTTTCGCAAACCATGCCCGAACACACTAAAATTCATGCGTTTAATAGAGAAAGAAAAGAAACCTAAGAACCCATGCGAATTATACCAGGAGTCTGCAATCTGTGGCTCTTTAAATATTAGGTGCGACTTATCAAAACAAACTTGTTCCCCCATGTAAAGCGATTAGAACGTTCAATTCGCTTGTGACCTCAATTGCCGAAAAAACAAGTTTACTTATGATAAAATTCTATAAATTGAACTTTTTAACCGTTTTATTCATCAGCACCGCGGCTCTTCCCATGTTGAGTTATATATATTTAATTGGAAAAAAGTAGCCCTTCTTGTAAATTCAGTTGCCGATTTACAAATCTTAATCTAATATATAACAAGAAGTCCAAACCAGGACTAATGCAGGCTGGTTTCTCAAAGTTGCTGTCCCGAATTGATTACTTATATTAACAGGAAATGTTTCAGTATGTGTTAGTCATTCAAAATAAATACCACTTGTAGTTCATATTTTATCAGTGATAGAGAAAAATTGGAAAACAAATTAATAAAGCATTATCAGGTTTAAAATACTAAAAACAAAGTTAAAATATCTTTCTGACATTATATGTTGCATGTGTATTTGTTAAATAAACGAATTCAATAAATGTTAATGTTTATAGACTAATATGTCTGTCCATTACTGAAGAGTAGTCGTGCGGAAAAGAAAATAACCCATTTGTTCACGCATCTATGCTCAAGCCGAGTTCGGTAATAACCGTCTCCATGGCAAAAATCAGATAAAATGAGATTTAAACGCTATGTTTTAGTGGAAATTCAAGAAAATACGAGCAATTATCAAAATCAGGTGATAAGAATCACGATCTAAATTCTTTAGAACAGTACAAACCTCGCTCCGATACCACAATTTTAAGATATATTAAAGTATTAAAGAAACCATCTCTGCACGATGGATTTAATGGAATTAATTCATTTCCTTTATCAAAGAAAACCACAATGGCTTGCAAAAATATCAATGATGTCCCATGTTCACCGAGCGAAATATTAGATAAATATAAATTTTTACCAGATTTTAAAATCAGTAACGTAAATTGCGCTACTTTTACCTGCAACAACGTGTACCATCAAGTAATCATTTAAATACTTCCTCAGAGTGAAAACTAGACTTTAAACAGGCTGAAGATAGACTTAGTGTACTGTGAATGTTAAGTGCTCATAGAAAAAAATGTTGACGAAATATTTTATCGAACCAGTAATAGACGATTATGGGAAAAAACGAGTAGACTTTTGTTTGTCTTTACAAATGAATAAATATTCTTCTATCTCATCTTTTTGAAATATAAAGATGTAATCAATAACGCTGACACAACAATTAATTTTTTGGGAATTTTTCGCACGAGTTTCGCTAGGGTCGACGCAATCGACGTCACCTCTTAGAAATTTCTTCACATATCCTCGCAATGAGATAACTAGACGTCGAAATAAAAAAACAACATCGAACGAAAGCTTATAGTATATGGCTATAAAATAGTCACGCCACCAACCGACAACACGACAAAAACCCTTCATAACCAGCTCCACCTTCCAAATCTGCGAAGAATAAACACAGAAACCAGAAAATAACACCAACCGCACTGCTTGTTCCTTATTGTTACGGCTTCCCAAACACACCTCTCTCTCACCCCCTTTTTCTCCCGGTCTCTGTTGACCCCGGATTCACGCCTCTTTCTACCCACAACGTTCTCTCTCACACACCGCATCCCGGAGATAATTTAATAATTCCACTAACGCGACATGCGCTGCGCGCGATGAACCGGCGAGGAAAATAACGCTATTCCTTTTCCTCGCCCTTGATATTCTGGTAGTGTGCGTTCCGAGGAAAGGCGCCGGAGAATTTCTAGAGGACTGGATAAGTCTCATTTGCATTTTTTCAGGTAGTTGGGGATAGGAACTTGGTAGGAAGGAAAGAAACGCACAGAAAAAGAAACAGTGGAGGAGTCTACAGAAGAAAGGTGGGATTAAAAAGTGCGCAAGGGCGGGTTTATTTGCCGAGATCCGACTGCCGCAAAAATATTTCGGCAGGGTCACTAAATACGCGGCCGTATTTTACGTTTAAAAGGTCAGGCCTTTTAAAGAATTACCCTTCTCCCCAACCTACCAGACATACGGGCGATGTAACATTGTAATGGAAACGACAATTACACTAGTCGCTTTCGTTGTTTTGATTTTTTATTATTTACTTTGATTAGCGCCAGCGAAGCGAACAAAAATTTAGGACGGTTCGTTTAGTTTTGTTTTACGATATTTTATTTTTGTTCAGAACGCGAGGTGACGAGGTGCGCTTCGGTATTTTTTTGTCTGTGAATTTTTAGCAGGACGGTTCGTAGCGAATTGGCAGGAGATGCGGTTATATCCTCAGCTCGTCCTAGCGTTGTTCCGAGTCGCAAGTAGGGAACTCGTCGGTTTTCGTTTCGAGTAACCAAATGCTTAATCTCGACGCGAAGTGGAAGTTTTACTGCTCGTTCTCATGTAGCAGACAAACCAACGCACGGTACGCGCGCGCGGTTAAATTTTTCTGGCTGTTTGATTTTCAAAGTTTGCAGATACCTCAGGATGGTGCCAACATTCTTCCAACCACGTTACGTATGTTCCACGCAATAATTTTGGCGGAAAATGGAATGAGAATATGACAAAAACTCTCGCCAATATAATATTCATCAAAAGTCAATCGAATGTTCGCACATAAATAATTTGCGTAGCTTAGAATTTATAATTTATTTATTTATTTTATATTAGCTCATAAACAGCCGTTAACGGCCTTTTACAATGAGTGTAATAACATTAACAAAGACGAACACATACAACCATGCCCTCGGCAGGATTCGAACCCGCGACCCTAGCATTGGGAGCCAGACACGCTAACCACCCATCTACCAATTGGGAATTCGATTATTACCGCGATGCACCTTTTTCCACAAGATTATGAATTTTTTAAGGACTATATTTATTTTCAAGGAAGCCGAAAAAAAACATCTGATGAAAAGTAACATTTGTGTAACAGTTTCAATTTCAATATGAAATATTATAACTAATACGTCGCTTCCTTTGATTTACATATATCGTTTTACCTAAAATTGTTTTAATCATTATCATCGCTATTAATTATTACCACGCCTATATTCATTCACAGTTTGCGTAACTTATTATCCAATAAACTCAACACAGATATGCAAATTTGCAGCGACCGATATCATCGAATTAAATGTGGAATTCGGTAACAATTGGCAGAAATATTTAACTAGAGCATAATAACCAACTGCCAATGAGGACGGCCGCACAAAAATACGCAATGCGGAAACTCAACTTTTTATGACTACAACAATTGCTCAGATGGTCCAACATATGTGTGAAGAAACCAAAGTGACTTCAAAATAATTACACACTTAAAACGATGCCCAAAGCGTCGCGAAGGCGAAAAAGTCAATTAAAGCGAAAGAAAAATTACTTTGCGATTACCTTATTCTTTTCCTTCCAACAAACAAGCGACGTCGACAGAAAACATAAGAAACAATTTTTTTGAATGACATTAACAGCTGAAAATTCCCACCTTTTTAAATAATTGAAAAGGAATTAGCGGAGGAAACATGCTGAGTTGGTAATAGGGTCTTGAGGTCTGAACACCTTGAATGTAATTATCCTTACTTTCACTCCACTGCCCGTAAGTGAAAGGGTTCTTATGAATATAACTAATCCATTAAGTGAGAATAGTTACTTCCGTCAGCCCTAATCATGCATCGGATAAAGTTATGAGATTACTTCTTGATGTGTAAGATTTGCTTTAGGAATTTTGGAACGATGCGCTTTGCCTCGCTAAAAATTTAATATTCAACAGCAATGTCGATGGAATCTACTCTTCACTGCGTTCATACTAGTTCCATTTTAACTACCATAACGCATTTGTGGAGGATAAGTGTGGTAAACAGCCAATATTCTAATATGAGAAATTATGGTGAGCGGAAGTATTCATGATTTAGATTGTATAAAAAAGAGCGAGCAGAGAGTGTTTGTGTACGTATGTATGTATATAAATGCAGGAAAACCCCGATTGTTCGTATTAATCGGGAAACCGCTTAAGCACGTTTAGTTTTATTATACTTCATGATAGAGCTCCTTCCATTATGAACGAAATTTTCGGCCATTTTGTTCAAATAAATTAAGCTCGATTATTTAATTTTGCAAGTGTATTGTACTTTGCGCGAGTCTCTCTATTTAACAAACCTACAACTTTTTTCTGAGCAGAAATTGCCTCCGTTCGGAGAATACGGGATGTGGTATGTTTTACAAAGAAAATATTTTTGTACATTATTTAACAGACAAAAGAAATTTACCTTAAAAGTTTCATCATTCAGATTAACCGCGATTTATTATCAACCATATTTGTCCTAGTTCTAATCAACACAGATAATATGTACTTGACTACGCGTGTGTATGTGTGTATATATATATATATAATACACACACACTACTCTTTACTCTCTCTCTCTCTGTCACTGAAGAAGGACTAAGCCCGAAATCTTTCGTATTTGTGTTTTTCTTTCGTGAGTTATTTCTACACTCTGAACTTTGGTTGGTAAGTGACCACTGGGCTCCCTTCAACACCTTTCCTCAAGATCATATAAATGCATATCATCAGCCCTATTCCATCCAGTTTTCCCTATCAACTGCCTCCCTACTCCAAAGTTGGCCCTAGAAACTTCACAAACTCTCTGTCCCATCTGTCTTCTTTTCGGTCTTTCGACATTTCTTTGGATTCACTCGATAACACTAGTCGACCAACGCCGATCATTTCTCCTTGCAATATGATCCTCCCACTGTCACTTCAGCGCTTTTACTCTCCTAATTACGTCACAGACCCTCGTCTTCTTCCTTTTGCGATCTTTTCGGGTGATTCCCGGCATAGATCCCTAAATGCTCGTCTACGTTGCTTGCAGGCGTTGGATTATTCTGGGATGGAATATAAAAGTAAAGTGGATGAAAATGGAGGCGAGATCGTGCGTAAGACGTCTCACTGAGGTGGGCCCAAATGCGGGTCCGCGAGGGAATAAAAAGAGAGTGACACCCGTTCCATGTCTCCTTGATTGACGGAAACTGCGGAGAAGAGCAATGAAAAACAACCCAACAACGCGTTGGAGTTGAGCGATAATGGCGGGTGGGTTTCGAAATCTTGTTTTCGCGAGTGTTCGCGACGGAGGAGTTATGTAACCCTGGATGAAAGGGTCTGGAGGGACGGATAATTTTCCGCTGCCAGATCCGGATGGTGAGATTCGTCAGCAAGAAAATGAAAATAACACACGGCGAAATCGTCGCGGCATTTTCTCCATTGTGTGTCACAGTGCAATATTAGAAGATACGTCGCCGTCAATTTGCGAATGTAAGAAATGCTTTCCTTTTTCAAACTAGGTTTACTATGATTCGGCTTACCAAACCCTCGAGTTTTTGGGCTCTGCCAATCCCTGCACTTTTAGGACGCAATTCTGTCACAGTCAGGATTTATCTTAGAATTGATAATGATTGAGTGTCATATTAGAAAAAAACGAACGGTGCAAGAGAGGAAAATAGGAAAGATGTGCACCTAAGGAGTGTTTGATGAGGGAGTAAGAAAGCGAAATTTAGGTCAAGTTAATACAATTAAATAACGGTTAAACGAATTAAATTCAGCAATTTAATTTACAATCTTAAACACAAGGTTGATAGTAAAACTCAATTCGCCTCCTTACTTCTTCCCTATTTCATTCCTGGAACCTAATTGTTACACTTGTCCCGATTTTAGACGAAATTACATGAAAACAGAGAATTCTGTTGCATCGATTCATTTACTCTTTCATTTAATTGTCAATTCCACAAAAACCAAATGAGGGAAGAATTGCGGAGCGAATTACATAAGGCGCTTATTTCCTTGTTTTAAGATTACGACGTCATCTAAGTTTACATCTTTGATTAAGATCTACGGCCTCATGATAAAACCTATAAATAGTCTTTAAAATAATTTAATCAATGCTATGTAATAATATGTTTCCATTCAGAAGCAGCAGATTCGTTGCCATGGGAATTGACATTTCCCATTGTAAAAATACATAAAATTTTCCCTTTTTTGGATTAAAAACAAATGCAAATTTATAATTTCATTAATGTTTTTCCTACGGTGGATAGAAAGAAAACAAGGGATCGAAAAAGACATTGATAACTCCCCAGATTGACCAAATTATCAACCAATCTACTCTGAAATTTTGGCTTCTCCAAGTTGCAGGATTTGAGAATTGTTGTCCGAACAGACGGGTGGACAAACAAACCAAATAACATAAGAGATTAAAAAAACGGTAAAAAGGCACTTAATGAATTGAAGTCTTGATATTCACATAAGAAAATCTATTTTTCCATAGGAGCTTAGCTCAATGTTACCTGAAACTGCAACAGTCTCGACACTCACCTGAAATATAAAGAATACATGCATTAGATATGAGACCATAAAATGAATAGGTAAATTTTATGCGTACACATCGCTTAAAATAGACTCATTGTTAACAGAGCACTTTCACAACTTTAAAACTCTATATTTTCAACATACACCGTGTGATACAGGATTTAGTTGGAAAATATGAATAACGTAGATGTACTTAACCAGCGGTTCCCAACTTTTTTTACTTCGCGAACCCCTTGAGCTAACCTATTTCTCGTCGCGAACCCCTTGGATTGACCTTTCATCTTCGCGAACCCCTTCAGTTGTTACAGTTTTGGCGGTGAACCCCTTAAAAATGGAGAATAAACTTTATAAAAGCAAATCATTTTGAACGCCTTTAATTCATGAAAAATAAAAAGTTTACATAGAACATACAATGTAAACGTATACAATAAAATCAGAATCTCTGATATTGTAATAAGTTTCTGGTTAGTACCCTGTAAAATTCAAATATAATTCTTGAAAAGTATGAAAAAAACTGAAAATAAAACCATGCAACTAATTTGAAATAACTTAGAATATTGGTAAGACTTGTAGAACCAAGAAAGTGAAAAAGACGCCATTACCAAATTTTTCTCGCGAACCCCTAGGGGTACGCGAACCACCGGTTGGGAAACGCACGCTTGCTATAAGTTAAAATTGGTACTATGGCGATTTCCTGAATAAACGAGTAGTAAAATCTTTTCGTGAACCTTATTGCCTACTCTCAGAATGGCCAATGCTAATATCGTTAAGCCAACAATTCCTATGAATGGAATGTTTTAAGATATGTGCAGTTTCATTGACAACGTGGTTCCTATAGGTTTATACTTTTTGTAGCGCGTACATCAACGTGAAACCATCTCAATTAACTTTTATTGTTTTTAAAAATAATTTCCATTGTATACATATCGGAATATATATATATATATATATATATATATATATATATATATATATATATATATATATATTGGGCCAATTGTAACGTTCTCTACCTCCAGAAATAGGACTGCCGCTTGTAAAATATAAGTAGACCGACTTATCGATGATAAATGGCAGCATAGGCTCATTGGTCATCCACCAAAAAGTTAAATTGCAGGGTATCATGTACACGTAGATGTAATATCGAATTTGAACGGCCAATTATATTGGACCCCATCCTACTGCGCATTTGAAAGCACCCTCACCCTAAACTGCAAGCAGTTCATCGGTTTATGGTTTTCCCAAACAATTGGGATATTATTAAAATGGCGAAGTCATATTTTATGATCCGATAACCCATTTTTACCATTACGATAACAAAACTACAAAAAAAAGAATATTATGCTACGATAGTCATGTAAAAACAGTTGGATAGCGAAAACAAGAAAGCCAAAAGAGAACATCACATACGTACACCGACATCATCCCGCCAAAAAATACTCAACCAGAACGCCGTTCATCCATTTTCAGCCGCCGGGAGAGGAAGGTAGGTAAGAGAGAGAGGCGGGATGGAGAGAGGCGGGATGCAGAGAGGCGGGATGCAGAGAGGCGGGATGGAGAGAGGCGGGATGGAGAGAGGCGGAATGGAGAGAGGCGGGATGGAGAGAGGCGGGATGGAGAGAGGCGGGATGGAGAGAGGCGGGATGGAGAGAGGCGGGATGGAGAGAGGCGGGATGGAGAGAGGGGGGATGGAGAAAGGGGGGATGGAGAGGGGCGGGATGGAGAGGGGCGGGATGGAGAGGGGCGGGATGGAGAGGGGCGGGATGGAGAGGGGCGGGATGGAGAGGGGCGGGATGGAGAGGGGCGGGATGGAGAGGGGCGGGATGGAGAGGGGCGGGATGGAGAGGGGCGGGATGGAGAGAGGCGGGATGGAGAGGGGCGGGATGGAGAGGGGCGGGATGGAGAGAGGCGGGATGGAGAGAGGGGGGATGGAGAGGGGCGGGATGGAGAGAGGCGGGATGGAGAGGGGCGGGATGGAGAGAGGGGGGATGGAGAGGGGCGGGATGGAGAGGGGCGGGATGGAGAGGGGCGGGATGGAGAGGGGCGGGATGGAGAGGGGCGGGATGGAGAGAGGCGGGATGGAGAGAGGGGGGATGGAGAGGGGCGGGATGGAGAGAGGCGGGATGGAGAGGGGCGGGATGGAGAGGGGCGGGATGGAGAGGGGCGGGATGGAGAGAGGGGGGATGGAGAGGGGCGGGATGGAGAGAGGCGGGATGGAGAGAGGCGGGATGGAGAGAGGCAGGATGGAGAGAGGCGGGATGGAGAGAGGCAGAGAGAGAAGAGAGGCAGAGAGAGAAGAGAGGCAGAGAGAGAAGAGATGCAGAGAGAGAAGAGATGCAGAGAGAGAAGAGATGCAGAGAGAGAAGAGAGGCAGAGAAAGAAGAGAGACAGAGAGAGAAGAGAAAGAGAGAGAGAAGAGAGGGAGGAAGAGAAGAGAGGGAGGAAGAGAGGAGTGGGAGCGAAAGCCACTCTCTCTCTCTCATTCCCCACTCTCACTCTTCATCTTTTACCTCGCATTTTTTAGAGACGCCCGTTTTCCTTCTGACTCAATTCTTCCATCTTTCCTTTATCTCGAGGTGCTACCCATCCCGCGTGATATATACCGCATCCTCTGATGCATTTATCCTCTCCGTCCCGACCAAATTTCATCCATATTAATTTTCTTTGGGACTGTATAAAAATGAATGAGAGGGTCAACAAATGTTTTTTTCTTACTCTTCGGATGGTAGCGACGCCCAAAAGCATTCATTTGTTCGAGTTTTAAAAAAAAATTCTCGAAAGTGATGGTGATAAGTGCGACGGTGGATGTTTTCTGGAGTGCCGTCACGCCTCTCGCTTTGCCGTTCCGGATCTTGAAGATGAAAACACTCAAATATTTTTCTTCGAAAATTGAGATTTTCGTTCATTCAAAAGAGTCGAATTTCTTGCAGAATTTGCGTGGCAACGAGGTCCGGTAAGAATTCGACATTCAGCGCTATTTACTCAGGAGATGAAAGGGATTATATTTATCCAAGAACTCTTTAGCGAGAGTGAATATTTCCATGGCCGTAAATTATGCGTAAAATAATGTTACTCGAAGTAAACTTTAAACACGAATGAATTCACAATCTGCGATGAAAGAGAACCACCCGCTAAATCGCTAAAGCCTTTCATACAAATACGAATGTGAAAAGCAAATAAAAACGAATGCTAAATAAATGGAAATTACTCCTTCAATGTTTAAATATAAGCGCGCTTCTATTAATTGTTTAAACTTAAACGTTTCGTTTGGAACCTAATCGAAAGGCCTCTTCTGTTAACAAACATTGACATCACTTACAAACATAAGGTATGAAAATAATATGAAAAATATTTCACATTTCTCGTTTTAAGTTTTTTTCACAACGTAAAGACTCCATCTGGAAATTTATACAAATACGTCATCACATCAGCTAAATACCATTTCAAAGCTTTCCAAGTGTCATTTTTCCTTAGCATCCATGTTTCTGCACGGTACAAAGCTATACTCCATACATAGCATTTTATCAACTTCTTGCTGATATCTTTCTTTATATTCCCCGTAAGTAGGTGTTTCTTTCTTCTGAAAGCCGCTTTTGCTTTTCCTATTCTAGTCCTGATCTCATCCATACATTTTGCTTCTCTTGTTATGATACTTCCAAGGTATTTATAGTCTGAAACTTGTTCTAAAGGCTTTCCTCCAATACTTATGTTCAGATTCTCTTCTTTGTCCGATATTCGAATGACCTTGGATTATTCTATATTTATTTCCATACCGTATTTTCTACCTTTTCCTACCTCTTTTCCTTTTTCCATCTAGTTTTCCTTCTAACACGTCTTTACCCATATTCTCTCTCCTAAGGTAATGCTCAACCCAGTTTGCCTTTCTCTTTCTAATAGTCTGTATAATCATTCGCTTCTCTCCTACTCTTCGTAGCACTTCATTGTTTTTCATCCTATCTGTCCATTTTACCTTCAGCATTCTCCTCCAAGTCCACATTTCAAAGCTTACCAAGTTTTGATGTCATTTTTCCTTAGCGTCAATGTTTTTTCCCCGTAAAAAGCTATACTCCATACATAGCATTTTATGAACTTCTTGCGGATATCTTCCCTTATATTCCCCGTAAGTAGGCGTCTCATTCTTCTGAAAGCCGCTTTTGCTTTTCCTATTCTAGTCATGATCTCATCCGTACATTTTGCTTCTCTTGTTATGATACTTCCAAGGTATTTATAGTCTGAAACTTGTTCTAAATGCTTCCCTCCAATACTTACGTTCAGATTCTCTTCTTTGCCCGTTATTCGAATGACCTTGGTTTTTTCTGTATTTATTTCCATACCGTATTTTATACCTGTTTTTACTAGTCTATTTATCATTTTCTGGAGATCCTCTTCCTTTCCTGTTAGAAGGACTTGATCATCTGCGTATTTTACTGTTCTTATAATCCTTCCTCCAATTTTGAAATCTCATATGCCTTCTAACGCTTCTTGTATTACACTTTCTCCATATATAGATAGGCGATAGGCAGCAGTCCTGTCTTACTCCTCTATCGATATTTAATCCGCAGGTATCAGCAGTCTTCAACCTGACCTTTACACTTGATTCACATATATATTCCTAATCAGTCTTCTGTCTTTCCAGTTTACACCTATATCCTTTAATATCTTCATCAACATTACCCAATTTACTCTATAAAAATTTATATATAATGGTTTAAAAAAGCACAAAAATTAGCAATCGTTACTAAAAATTGAAGAGGGATTAAATATTAATATTTATTTGTTATTTGCTTTAAAATATTTTGACGATAGGAAAAATACATTTTAATCCGGATTTAAGGTAAGACTGTTGATCGAGCGCTCAATAATAAAGTCTAATTTTTCTCATTATATATTGTATGTCAATAAAGAGAATATGTAGTGCAGTGATGAAATATATCAAATTATACAAAGTATTAGATAGTTCCCTTTTTGACGTCTAAAATATTGTGATAATTATATCGTTAATGTGTTTTTCTTAATTGGCATCAATTAATGTCTAAAAGCCTTTACGCTGAACTCGAAAATTATTTTTTAAGAATGTTTCTGGGGAAAAGCAACATCATATTGTTCGGATTTCATAAATTAATCTTTTTCTAGTTTTCATTATACAATTTCAAGAGGTACCTAAATCATAATTTACTATCTACATTCGCGATATAGTATATTTGTCAGCGACGCGATAAGAATTATACGAAATCAAAAATATTTAGATTTGGAAATACGAGCTTACGATATTTGAGATTAAAAATATACTAAGTTTCAGTGTCGTAAAACAGCAATAATATTTCCTTGACCGATATTCAAGGTGCTAATTTGGTTTAATCATCAAGATTCAGTAATAAAAGCCGTGAATTAACTATTAATATATGTTTTTGCATATAGGTTGGTTGTCGAAATAATCACGTTTGGCAAGAATTGTAAGGGAAGGAGTGAAAATACAAAAACAAGAAACATCGTTTTGTGTTCGCACAATTACCTTTTTTCTGCACTAGCTATTTCTTATTACTTAAAGAGTTAAGCTTTCAAGTATAAATATTCTTATATAAATGTATGTACCGGATTTAGATTTTCGTAGTACACTTAGTTCATGGACATTTTATCATAAATCCAATAAACGCCCGCGAAATCTCCTGGCAGGCTCAAAAGTAATTTTCTTGGTTTAAAGTTACGAATCAATTATTAAAAGATCAAATTCAAAGTAAATAGTAGAAATTTACGCCATGTACAACCAAAAAGATTCAATTTTCGAGGAATTTATTTTTCAGGAATTTATATAATATAAAATTTAAATATATAATCAGAATTGTAAAATAAGCAAATATTACTTAGAATTTCGATGCAAGAAGTAAATTTAAATCATCGAATTGAAAGGCTGAATACTGCCGGCCCTATATTTAAGTAGCAATTTTAATCGTCGATATTCGTTGAAAATCTCTAGAGAAAATAAACGTCGATTAAAAAACCGAATTCTACCAAGCAGTAATTTGAAGCGTCGATATTCGTCGAAAATCTTTCGGGAAAATAAACGTCGATTTTAATCGTCAATTTAAAAAAATAATGTCGAATCCCACCAAGCCTATCTATAGGTTAGTCAGTTTCAGGGAAGTTTTGCTGTTAATTTGGTGGTGTATATTTCTGGGGAAAGCTAGAGCAGGTTTATATGTATGAGTTGCAAGGGCTCCCATACACAAATGAGGAACCCCAAGCAGAAAAAACTTACACTGTGCTAGCCTGCAAAGGTATTCGCAAAAGTTAAGGCAGGGCACAAATGGTATTATACCCTAATAAAATTGGATCAAGATTGATTTCAGCGTCGAGTTACTGCGAAATGTCGCTAGATGTGCTTTTTGCTCATCTTTCATGATTTTCGAGATTCTGTAGCCTGCATTATGGTGGACAATGCGTTGGTAGATTCCATAACTTAATACCCACAGTAGCAAATATTTACTCAGGATGAGACGGCGGTTACTTTTATCAATTCATCGATTTGATTGACTTTCGATTCATAACGTTATGCGTATATTCGACAACTGCAGGATTCATCATCGACTCATTCACATCCCTCAGAAAATCATATATGCCACACCAAAACTCTCCAGTAGTGGTCGGCAACCATTTTTGATGGTGGGTCAATTTAATGGTTTTTAGTAAATACGATGGGTCAATTAAAAAAATTGAACGAAAAGAAAAATCAAACGTGGATGTTTATTTAAACTATATTTACGAATTGAATCACTCTTTTATTTTCAAACATAAACCCTTATAAACATGTTTACCTTAATGGGTTATCCAAATCGCGATGGTGGGTCATTCGATGATCTGTGGTTCATTCGATGACCTGTGGGTCACTCAATGACCTGCGGGTAATAGGTTGCCGATCACTACTATACAGCGAGACAAATTAACCCCGTGAAAAGGATTTCTGATAATTTCAAACGTTTCTTTACCTGACTGACCAAACGCATACAAAACATTATCGCAAATTGTAGTTCTATTCGTAAATCCCTGATGGATAGGTTAAACAACACTTCGCTCTATGAGCGTTCTATGGAAACTGAGAAGAATATGTAAGACATCTAATGAGCTGATAATACATGAGACATCGTTTGATACTTGAAGCTTATATTAAGAATAACTTGCCAATGTCAACATTGCCACATTTCGGTCTTTAGCCTTGACAAACACAAACATACACACACCTACGCAAACATAAAAAGTTATCCTCGCATTTATGTATGAACTAAAGATTAGTTTGAGGGTGGTAAATAACAATCAATAATTTTACAAAATACGACCGGAAGTTTAACACTGAAGCTTAATTATAATAGCTAAGACCCTCTTTGATAAAGCAAAATTGCCAAAGAGAGAAGATGTGAACGGGACAAACAAGGTGGTTTACAATAATTCAAAGATTTCGCGCACGCTCGCCCAATTCCATATCAACGATAAAACTATCTCCTCATTTACGGAAACTGTAAATATCCATTATTATTATAACTAATTAGGCCTCCTCACACCAATTTTCTTAGATCGAAGCCAGCTTTCAACCAATATAACACCCTCTCGAACCAGCATTTTCCCCTTTCATTTTCACGTTCTCCCACTTCAAATTAACGTTTCGAAAATGTTTCGCGTAGCAGAATTTCTCGCATGACGCCGACCTTTCTCGTGATATCTTTTCCACGTTCGCGACGGGCAAAAATAGTAAAAATCATTCCCGGAAACCAAGGCAACCAACCAACCTTCCATTTTCCGGTGACGGGAACTCGAAATGAGTAGCCTCCCTTTCCTCACTTTCTCTCTCCAACAATCCATAGTTTTTCCATTCCCCGCCCCTTCTCCTCGGTACTGACCTCTCCCTTTCCTCCCTCCACATCCCTATATCCTCTCCGTTAGGCACCGCATCCTCTTTTTCTCATCACAGACCTCATCAACGACGACTCTGTTATTCCCTGAGGGCCCTATCCGAAACACCAAGAGAAGAGAGGCATCTAAATCCCATTCCTACTCCTCTCCCTCCCTCCCTCTCCAGTTTTACTTCCTCCCTCTTCTCTCTCCGTTTCTATTCTCTCCCCATCCCCCCTCTCTTTCTCTCCCTCCCTCTCTCTCCTCATACCTCTTTCTCTCTCCATCCCTCTCCTCTCTCCCTCCATCCCTCTCCTCTCGCCATCTCTCTCTCTCACTTCATCCATCTCTTCTCTTATCCCTCTCTTCTCTCCATCCATGTCCTCTCCTCATACATCTCTATCTCTACCTTCCTCCATCTCTATCTCTCTCTCTCCCTTCCTCCATCTCTATCTCTCTCTCCCCCCCTCCTCCATACCCTCTCTTCTCTCCATCCCTCTCTTCTTCTCCTTTTCACCACTCTCACATTCTATCCTTCCCCGTTTTGTCCTACGTCGCTCTCTCTCCCTCCATTCATACCTATCTTCCTCTCTGCCTCCCTCCATTTCACTCTCTCTCACTCTCTCCCTCCCTGCCTTGCCCTACCTCGCTCTCTCCCACTCCGTACCTCTCTCCCATTCCCCCTCTCTCTCCTCTCACTCTTTCACTCGCTCTCTCTTCTTCCCTCTCCCCCTCCATCTTTCCTTTCACTCTATTTATCCCTCCCCTCTTTCTCCCTCCCTCCGTCCCTCTCTTTCAACCTCCTTCTCCCTACTCTAAATCACCCCCCTTCTCCATCCACCTATCTCCTTTTCTTGTTTTTTTCTTTAAAGTATCCACTCTTCCATTCTCCCTCTCTCTCCTCTCACTCTTTCACTCGCTCTCTTCTTCCCTCTCCCCTCCATCTTTCCTTTCATTCTTAAATGTAAAAAGGGACTACATAGTCTCAATTTCGCCCTAATAAAGTCGTTTGTCTGTCTGTCAGTCTTTCTATTTATCCCTCCCATCTCCACTTTTTCCCTCCCCTCTTTCTCCCTCCCTCTTTCCCTCTCTTTCAAACTCCTTCTACCTACTCTACATCACCCCCCTTCTCCATCCACCTATCTCCTTTTCCTGTTTTTACTCTAACGCATCCTCTCTCCCATCCTCCCTCTCTCTTCTTACCTCTCCCCCTCCATCTTTCCTTTCACTCTATATTTCTCCCTCCCTTCTCCACTTTTCCCCTCCCCTTTCTCCCTCCCTCTCTTTCAACCTCCTTCTACCTACTCTACATCACCCCCCTTCTCCATCCACCTATCTCCTTTTCCTGTTTTTTCTCTAACGCATCCTCTCTCCCATCCTCCCTCTCTTTCCTCTCACTCTTTTACTCGCTCTCTCTTCTTCCCTCTCCCCCTCCATCTTTCCTTTCACTCTCTACTTCTCCCTTCCTTCTTCACTTTTCCCCTCCCCTCTTTCTCCCTCCCTCCGTCCCTCTCTTTCAACCTCCTCCCTACTCTAAATCACCCCCCTTCTCCATCCACCTATCTCCTTTTTCCAGTTTTTTCTTTAAAGTATCCACTCTCCCATCCTCCATCTCTCTCTTCTTCCCTCTCCATTTTCTCGCCTAACCTCTCTCACTTCCTCCGAAAACTCGCGTCATCACCGCCGCAGCCGTCCACCAACTGCGTCCTTATCTTCTCCGTCTCTCAGAATTCCTGTCCTCTCTCCTCTCCATCCTGTCGCTCCAAAAACCTCCCCGTCCCAATCCGAGTAATTCTTACGTTATACTACCTCGTTAACAGCGAGAGTTTAACGATCATTATCGCCGACGACGCGGAAAGAGGCGCTGGATGCCGGAGAGAGAGAGAGAAAGGAAATTTGTTGACAGAGGATTTTATCGGGAGGGGCTGCGTAGTGAGCAGCGCGACTCGACGCTGTGCTCGCGTTGCAGCGAGTTCCTTCAGGAGTAAAGAAGCTCGCTGCAACGCGGTCGAAACGTAAGAATCGCAAAGCTCGCAACGCAGTCACTCCCGAAAAAAAACCTGCCAAACTGAGAATTAAGGGACTGTAATATCATATGATCTCACATTCGAATGTTAACGTTGGCAAGGACGACAGCGTTTAATTTGCGTTTATTAAGTTTCGGGTAATCGGGCCTTCTCGAGTCAATAGTTCAGCCCACGCGAAAAAATGAATGCTATGCTTTCAATGGCCTAAAGGTTTTGATCAGAAAAATGTTAATATTTTTTAAAGCATGACATGACATAACAAAAACCACTACCCTTTGTTAAACCGTATACCTATTTATAAGATTAAAATATAATAATTTATTTTTTTAACTAGGAGAAATTCGTAGGTGGCCAATTTCTTGATTTACGTTCCTGTAATTAGGTTCAGCAGTGCTTATAAAATCAGTGGTTTCAAATGTCACACTAAAATAGTGGAATATATAAAAAAAAATTCAACTAAAATAGTTTTTAAATGCAATAGGACCTTCTTCGCTTCACGAAGTTGTTTTTTACGCCTTCGAAAAAACGTGGTAATTCCGTGGTGGTCATGAATTTAGCATCACCTTCATACGTATAATAAATGTAAGCATTAACAATATTTTTATGGCATTCTTTTCATAAAACTTCTCAATTACGTACATCAACTAAAAGTTGACGTTTGCAAACTCAATGTCATTATCAACGGAGTTGACCTGGGTAATATAATTTATTCTAATGAATATTTGAAATACGTTTCCAAACAAAAAGCTAACCTTTCAACTGAATATTACTATAACTTCCCAAAACACGTCTCAAGTTTCATTATTTATCGTGACTGTGCAAAAAGAATCGCATTCATACTGCATGCTGATTACATAAACCAGGTCCACCCGCAACATTGCGGACATCAGTCGTGATTCATACAAACACACACATGCACACGTGTGCATGTATATATTCGGGTATGTGAGCTTATACAAAAATATATACATACAGAAATAAATAAATTTATAATAACATACATACATATATCATTATATATCGACGTTTATTACAGAGAAGGATATCATTATATGTAGACGTTCCTTACAGAGGAGGAGGAGGATATAACATACTAGTAGAAGGTGCATGCATACTGCAAGCATTTGACATCTGTCCTTGAAAAAACATTCATTTTTCAGAGAGATATTTCATCATGGTAAACATTTCTTTAATTCAAAGGATTTCTCCCCGGGACCGATTTTCGTTTTTTCCTTATGGAAAAATAATGGAGTAAAACAATCGCTAATTTTTAAAATTTTAGGAATATTATACTTTTTCCACATTGAGTTAATAATGCTACACATTTTTGCCAAGTTTAAAATTTATAGTACAATTAAAAGTAAAATAACATTTATCTAATTGTTTAAATTTAAATAATTTGTAACGGCCAAAATAACAATTTATGGATAACTGAAATGTTTATTCGTTTACATAGATTAACCTCTAAATAATTTAAAATTTTCAGATACCCTAAATTGCGGCGTAGTGTCTAAGCATCTACCTATTTGTTTAAATTTTAAGAATTTTTAACTGCACAACAAATTAAAATATCAAAATTTCTATAATCCCTATTTCGTTTTTTTACAAATCCGACCTCTAAAACAAATTTCAGCTCCGTAGCACATTCAGAAATGCATAAACCTTGAAAATTTGTTTAAACAATTGCGAATTTTTAGCGGCCGCATTGTTGCACTTTTTCATGATTTTCGGTTTTTCTAGTCGGTTTTGCACAAAATGCCACCTATGAAAAAAATTTCGAATCTCCAGCTCATCTGGAAGTGCCTAAACATTAGCATCCTCCTATCATTATATATAGACGTTCCTTACAGAGGAGGAGGAGGATATAACATACTAGTAGAAGGTGCTTGCATACTGCAAGCATTTCATCTCACCTTGAAAAACATTAATTTTTCAGACAGATATTTAATCTTTACAAATATTCTATTAATTCTAAAGATTTCACCTCTGCAGCGATTTTCGTTTTTCCCACATGAAAAAATAATAGTTTAAAACAATCCCCAAATGTTGCAATTTTAAACATTTTACACTTTCTTCATTATAAGGTACTAATGCTACACATTTCAGCCAAATTTTAAAGTTGTAGCACTTCTAGAAGTAAAATAATATTTTTCTAATTGTTTAAACTTTAAACATTTTTAACGGTTGCCGCAATATATATATGGAGAAATTGAAATGTTTATTTGTGAAAATGCACGGTTCTGTAAATAATTTGAAAATTGCAGCTTCCTAGCTCATCCCGTAGTACCTAAAAAATTATTAAACTTTAATGTTCAAATGGGGTTAAAACAACCCCTAAAATTTACAATTTTAAAATTTTCGATTTTTATAGTTAGTTATGAGAAAAGTTCTATAAACTTGCAAAATTTCAGCTTCCTAAACTTTTTAGATTGGTCTACATACTGGATTGCGTTTTCCCATGCTAACTTATGGGAGATATTCCGGGGTCTCTGCAGTCGAACCCAAGACACTATAAGCAAAAGTGACAATAATTCCTAATAGATATTGAAGCCATCTAGCAACACTGAAAATTTCATTTTTCTAGCTTACCGGAAAGTGCCCAAAATTAATTTACAAAAATGGCGCAATGCTTTTCTTATGGGAAAAAACGCAATTTTCGGATTTTCTGGAGTCGAACTCATGTCACTTAGGTAAGAAGTCTCATTTTATCTGAAAATTTCACCATTATATCTACAAAAACTAAAACTTTCAGCTCTCTAGCTCTTGTAGTTTGGGCTGGACATTAGTATCCTCCTCTTATCATTATATATCGACGTTTCTTACAGAGGATATAACATACAAGTAGTTGGTGCTTGCATACTGCAAGCATTTCATCTCACCTTGAAAAAACATTCATTTTTCAGACAGACATTTCATCATTACAAATATTCTTTTAATTCTAAAGATTTCAACTCCGCAGCGATTATCGTTTTTCCCACATGTAAAAATAATAGTTTAAAACTCCCCAAATGTTGCAATTTTAAAAATTTTACACTTTCTCCATTATGGGGTACTAATGCTACACATTTTAGCCAAATTTTAAAGTTGTAGCACTTCTAGAAGTAAAATAATATTTTTCTAATTGTTTAAATTTAAATAATTTTTAACGGCCGCCGCAATTCATATATGGTAAAATTGAAATATTTATTTGTGCAAATTCACTACTCTGTAAATAATTTGAAAATTTCAGCTTCCTAGCTCATACCGTAGCACCTAAACAGTTATCTATTTGTTTAAACTTTAAGAATTTTTAACTGCCAAACAAATTAAAATATCAAAATTTGTATAATCCCTATCTCGTTTTTTTAAGAATTCTACTTATAAAAAAAATTTCAACTCCGTGGCACATTCGGAAATACATAAACCTTGAAAATTTGTTTAAACAATTGCGAATTTTTAGCGGCCGCATTGTTGCACTTTTTCAAGATTTTCGTTTTTTCTAGTCGGTTTTGTAAAATCCTACCTAAGAAAAAAATTTCGAATCTCCAGCACATCTGGAAGTGCCTAAACATTAGTATCCTCCTGTTATATGTTATCATTATATATCGACGACTCTTATAGAGGAGGAGGAGGAGGATATAGGAGGATACTAATGTTTAGGCACTTCCAGATGAGCTGGTGGTTCGAAATTTTTTTCTTAGGTAGGATTTTGTGCAAAACCGACTGAAAAAAACGAAAATCTTGAAAAAGTGCAACAATGCGGCCGCTTAAAATTAGCAATTGTTTAAACAAAATTTCAAGGTTTATGTATTTTCGCATGTGCTACGGAGTTGAAATTTTTTTATAAGTAGAATTCTTAAAAAAACGAAATAGGGATTATACACATTTTGATATTTTTATTTGTTTGTCAGTTAAAAATTCTTAAAGTTTAAACAAATAGATAACTGTTTAGACATTACGGGATGAGCTAGAAAGCTGAAATTTAAAAATTATGTACAGAGTAGTGCTTTTGCACAAATAAACATTTGAATGCCTCCACAAACATATTGCGGCGGCCGTTAAGAATGTTTAAAATTTAAACAATTGGAAAAATATTATTTCACTTCTAGAAGTACTACAACTTTAAAATTTGGCAGAAATGTGTAGCATTAGTACCCCATAATGGAGAAAGTATAAAATCCTTAAAATTGCAAAGTTTTGGGATTGTTTTAGTCTATTATTTTTACATAAGGGAAAATCGAAAATCGCTCCGGTGGTGAAATATTTAAAATTAAAAAAAATATTTGTAATGATGAAATATGATAAATGAATGCTTTTTTATGTAGAGATGATATGCTTGCAGAATGCAAGCACCAACTACTAGTACTTTTATATATTCTATCGCGATTTTCTTTTCATATTCTTCCTTTTCGCCCTCTTTTTTCTTCCGCAAGCTTTCTTCGCCAAACTTTCACTGTCACTCAAACCCCATAACCTTCCGCTCATGTCATCCCAAAGATTATCTTCAGTCGTAAAATCGTCGACGTTCACGCACTAGCATAAAGAGCTTCGAGGAGTGAGCTAACTCCTACACTCGCCAACCTCACGACAACCACGGCAATCTTACCGATAACGCCGTTCTTATTCTTCGCCTCTTTACCCTGTAGACGGAGGCATCTTGCGCGGGTGTGCCACACACGAACGCCAGTAATTGAAAACTGACGTTCTAAAAAGAAAACAACGCGGTCGTAAAAAAGGACGATCACCCTCGCGTCTCTCCGGCTGGAGATGCACTCGGGGTGCGGAGCCCACGGATAAACACGCGTCCTGAATTTTCTTTTTTTAAACGCGCTTCGAAACTACGGAATCGATAGCTTGATGCGATAAAAGTCAATGGGAGAAAAAGGAAAAGGTGCCGAAGTTGAGTCTGAGGACCGATATAAACGTCTCCAAGAGCGAGAGTCTTAACATTTTGAGCTGGTATTAGTCATCGCAAATGGCTGTGTCGAATATATTTTTTCACGTCTTTTTATCCTGCTACGCAGTGGTCTCAAATAAGATATCCGCGGAGGGGGGAATTTATGCTGCCCGTTAAGTAAGATACTGTATACTATGACGCAGACCATACTTAAATGTACGAGGGTCGTACCAAAAGTAATGAGCACATTTATTACATGAACAAACAGAGGTAAATGCAACAAAAAGGACATTGGCAATAAGTGCCTCAGATCTTTGTCACTTTTCCACAAAATCGCCAGAACGATTCACGCATCTCTGCCAGCGCTGCATTAGCTTTAACATCTCGCTACGTTAGAAGGTCGTTCTGGCACTTAGGAACCAGCGACGAACCGCCCTTTGGGCTGCCTCATCATTTTTGTAGTGATGGCCTCCCATATGGTCTTTCAGCGGCCCGAACAGGTGGTATGACAATTTGAGAGACCTTGACTACAAAAATGACGAGGCAGTCCAAAGGGCGGTGCATGACTAGTTGCTAAGTGCTAGAAAGGACTTCTGGCTAATTGAAGCTAATGCAGCGGTGGCAGGGATGGATGGATTGTTCTGAGGATCTTGTGGAAAAGTGATAAAGATCCGAGGCACTTATTTCCAAAGCCCATTTTGTTGCATTTACCTCTGTTCGTAAAATGAATGTCCTCATTACTTTTGATACGACCCTCGTATTTATTATAAAATATTTTTGAATTATCTAAGAAATTTAAGAAATGTAACATGAAACAAAGTTGATGAAATGACGTGTTATGCATGTTCGCATAAAGCTGAAACTAAAATTTGACATTTGGGAAGGAGAAAAAATACTGACTTGACCGGGACGTCATTTCATCAACTTTGTTTCTTGTTAATTGAAATCATCTCACTTTCTTTCAGTGGTGGCAAACTTTTTACGTGGCGGGCCAGATTAACATTTACAGCTTCTTAGGAGGGCCGAAAAACAGCTGAAAATGCTTCGGCGGGCTATGTTATGGTTCACATCGGAAGTGATTTGAGATAATGCGTGGGATCTTGTTAGTGAAAATCAGTAATAAATAATATGTTACCCCCATAACATCACTGGGAAGGTTCTCCAGCCATAATTTTAAGATACAAATACGAAATGATCTGTATTGGCTTAGTTGGTTCAAGCACCTATCCGGCAAGTGGGGAGACACGGGTTTGATTCCCGGTCAAATCAGAATTCTTTCTCCTTCTCAAATGTTAAAAATTAAGAAATGTATTAAATCAACACTTGCATTTTTTCATTCTCATTTAAAACATTACGAAGTTGGGTTAAAGAAGAATACTCATATCGCGGAATGCGGCTAGCGGATTCGTTATGGTGCCTTAATGATTCCCGCGCATGATTCGACTTAGAGACCACTGCTGTAACGTGTTAAATTTAAGTTTAAATATTGTCTGTGAAATAAAGTGTATACTTTGGTTTATTGGATATTTTCATTTAATTACTAGCAATGGTGAAAAACATCGTTTTTAAATGATTCACTTAAAAAAGGTTAATTTAGGTAATTTAAAAAAAACATCGTAAAAATGTAAATCGAAGAAGGCATCGCTCTCTTCATCCACGAGCCTGGAGAAAACCATCCACCTCCGAAATACGCCTCATCCTTGATGCGTACGAAAATAAAATCGTTCCCCTTGAGAAGCACTCCGGCATGATTTTCCGAATGCCGCCGATGATTACTAAAAAAGGCGGTAGCATCCAGAAGAGCAGAGAAGATGGGAAGAAGCTTTTCGTCGGCTGATTATGCATCGTTCCTTTAGGCACTCCGCGGTCGAAACTAGGTTCCATTACTTCATTTTTCCCTCTTCCTCCGACCTCGATCAGCCAAGACTTATCCCTCATTCCTCCCTCTCATACATTCCTCAACTCCACCTCCCTCCGCTCTCACTCCCTCCACTCTCACTCCCTCCACTCTCACTCCCTCCGCTCTCACTCCCTCCGCTCTCACTCCCACCTTCCATCATCTCCTCTCTTAATCCCTTATCCCGCTCAAAATGACACTTATCCACTCCATCACTCTCCTATTCTTCCCTCGGTTCCCTTGGCAGCTGTGACGGATCGAGCATTAGGGATTCATCGTCTCCATTAAAATTCTCTCGCGTACGAAGAATAAACGGATGAATGAAATCGGACTTTTTCCTCCGAGAAACGTATGGGACGTCTATCATGATTACTTTGAAAAAAATAATGGAGTTCTTGAAGAAAATGGATATGCCGAATGGACGCGAACCACTAAAATAGAGGGAAACGGGAAAGACGTTGGTTAAATGAAAATAGCCGCTTGAGGTTCCTCGCTCGAGATGGGAGCGGTGCTGTAATATGTTCGTTAAAAGTTTTCAAGAGTCAGATGTTGGTTTAAAATTAAAGAAAAACCCGTGCGACAAGCATTACCTAATATATGTATATCTTATCCGTACGCTTCTAGTCTATACAATAATTAAAACGATTACATTAATGCATATTAACGTGCAGTTTGTAGCGCCAATGGGGTCGTTATTAGCATGACGAGAGCTTGGCGGTAGCTGAGTGTAGATATTGATATGTTACAACGTCATTGGCTATCATATACCTAATTTTTACATATGTAGCTTTTATGTTATTGTTTAGAAAAGTAATCTCCATAACTGAACAGATTTTTATCAAAACCTCTATGGCCACTTTTGAATAAATGGACATTTGGTGAAAATTGGTAAAAATAAGCTGGCCTGTAGAGCGATAAGGCTCATTTGAACGACGCTTCTATTTCGGATGATATTCTAACATATAAATGCGAGATTTATTCGGATTCTGCCGAAATATTTTAACCTCTGGAGCCTCGCACGGACGATGTGCTACAGGCAGAATTTCAGGGATAGCCTTGTTTTCTGACGCGAAGGCAGGTAAGTCGTGCACATTCCTCAACGCATCGAAATCGATTTTTTTCACAATCACAATAATATATTCAAAATTTACCTGAGTGTATGAGAAAGTAAAAAAAGCGCGATTCTCAGAAACTGGTTTACCGATATGCAAAAAGTTACATAAATTCCTGAAGGTGGATGGAAACACCTCCACCAAAGGCAGACCGCATGCTACCTGCCCGAGGGGTAGTCACGCATATTTCCGGGAGCTTCGAAGAGTAACACCGTCGGACGTCGCTCAAGTAGGCAACGGAAGTTTTCAATGGATAGCTGCAGACGGAGAAGAAGGTGGAAAGAGAGAGAGGTTACCCTCTTAAGACCTAGAACCCGCCATATGCTAACGCACTCCATAAAGGGGAAGTTTTCCTCGGATGGCTAAACTTTTCGAGAAATTTATCCGAGTCTTATCTAGGAGAAGACGAGGAGAAGATGGAGGGTAAACTCCTCACCCCATTTCTCTACCCATTTTCCCGGGTAGGGTGTTGCTTAGATACGGTCATTAAAGAAAGGGGATTCACAAGATTGACGCCTTAATTCGCAAGGGACGTCAAGGAATTTCGCTCAGAATCGCAACCGCTCATTTCCCCCTTGAATATAATAACACGGACGAGCAACACGCACTTCCCTGACCGGGATCTCTTGAATCTGTTCTTACCCGAAAAATATGGCATTCGCAGGCGTGCACATGCGTAAAATCTTTTATAAATACGCACTAGTTAGGTCGCAAAAGGGGTAACGGCAAATAAAAAGTTAAAGTACGTATCTCTTCTGGAGTTGCTGGCTTGGTTTCGTAACTATCACAGAAGATAAAAATATTGTCGATTTAGCTAAACAAAATATAAAATATATATAACATAATATAAAACTAGCGAAGATTTGCAGTAATTACAGTCAAGTTTGAGTTTGTGATTACCTGGTTGATAGCAATCGCTAAGAAGTTCAAATAATGAGAACATAGCTCACGTCATTTTAAAGGTTTATGGGCTTCATAAAAAAAATTTTTTTCGGCAACAAAAATATTTTTGCCTTTCTTTAAAAAATCAATTTTATTTGCAATCACTACTGAAATCTACAAGAAACTACCGATTTACTACAAGGGTGTCTATTAAGATATGTACCTCAAAAGTAACTGAACGAGAAATACAGGAAAATGGGGGAGTGGTGTAAATATATAGGAAGTAAGGTGAGGAGAAATATAAGTTACAAACGTCTACAAATATATACACACGCATTCATTTGATTAACTTCCTAAGCATTTTATGGTGTATTCCATTCTTCCGATTTTGAAAGTCGATTCGGAACTTTTGTATTAGTATTGCCTTTACTTCTTAATATAACGAATAGAATTTCTATAGAATGGAGTTATTTAGCGTTTCTTAAAATCCGCTAATGTAATCTTCTTGTTCGTCATCTCGTCCGTCCGTCCATCATACTTTCGTGTTCGGTGAACTACTGCTAAACCGTTCAAGTCAGAGCAACAAATTTTTGGGGGTTGTTCATGGCCATAAGTTATCCCTGCGGTTGAAATTCGGAGACTTTAGGAGTGTAGTTTTTATTTTTTGAAAAAAAAAAACCGTCCTTAATATCTGATTCCACCCTTACTTGTATAATTCTCTTTTTATTTGTCACCATTAGCGTTCTATCCGCAGACAGACCCAGGATAATATGTCAAACCGAGCTCTCCAAATTATTCTAGTCGCTCGGCTGTTGCATATTACTTCTTCATCTTCCTCTGCCTACAGGTAATCGCATCTTTAATCCTTTCATTCGTTCAACCAGCACATTTCGTCATTCCCGTACGATTTTACGCAGGTGGTTCGTTCGATTCCCGAACCGTATGGTTTTATCTTTTGTTTGTGTCTCCTGGACACGGGATTCGGACGCTTTTTTCCCCGCGTGGGTGCGCGGCGTCGATTCGGCACGCATTGTTTTTATTCGAAGGAATGCGAAAATCGCTCGCTAATTGACTCTTTCATTTCCGTCGCCGGCGCCGTAGAGACTAAAGAGGCCGAGAGAATGTTTTATTTTCCGCATTCGCATTTGACGAGTGTCCCTCGTCTGAAACCCGTCCATTGAAAGCTAACGCGAATTGTTTGTGAACGGCATCGTGTTTTTTTTCGTCGAGGGAACTTTTGGTTTATTATTTTTTTAATTTTCGCCCATTCATCGCGTCGTTCGACTTTTTTATTTATTTTAAATTCCGGGAACGAACAAGCCCTTAGCCCAGAAATATTTTTCGACGTCGAGTTATTTATTACTTTCGCATTCCCGATTTCGCCCGAATAGCATTGTCCTCGGCGCTTTCGCGATACAATGCGGCCTTTTCATTCGCGTGTTTTCTGCTTCTCTCTGTGACGTGACGCGGTGTGGTGTCGCGCGGATGACAATATTTTTGTCGTACGAAATGAGAAAAAAAACATTATTAGGATATAAAGGAATTGTTCTCGTGGCGTTGCAGTTGACATGCGAGTGAGGAATGTCGCGTCGTTTCTCGAGATGTAGGATGAATGCGGGAGCGTCGTGTATATCGTAATATTCTCAGTGTATTAATTACGGTTGAGATGTTCGCGATCGCTGGATAATATTCCAAGCTTATTGGGTGCATGAGAAACGATTTGTACGTGAAAAGAGAAAGCATTTTTCCCCGTGTTTTTTCGAGCCTTTTTTCTCACGATTATAATAAAGGCCTTTAAAAGCGTCTCGCCTCGCTGTCGAACGTTTTTATGAACCAAAAGTATAATCTGGTACCGAAGTTTTTAAAAACCTACTCAACCGTCGGTTTTATAAGTGGGAATTTGAATTGTTCCGTGTGTGTGTATATGTATATGTATGTATATATATATATATATATATATATATATATATATATATATATATATATATAGATAGATAGATAGATAATTTATTATAATAAAAGCCTAGATGGTGGAGTATAACGCTGACATCATCAATGGCAGTTTTTAACGCGTTTTAAGAAACATTCCAATTAGGTGGAAGGTTGAAATTTCGGAGGAATGTTTCATTCAGATATAAAAATTAAATTACGAAAAAAAACAAGAAAAAAGACCCGGGTTCGACTCCAGGGGGGCGATTTCTGTTTCCCTTAAGATAACACGCACAAATTGACTTTTTAAAGTCGTTTTATTCGTTTGGAAATTAAAATTAGAAAGAAATTGACCTAAGATTTTCGAATTTGAACTGCTTTAGGAAAATAATGAAGTTTCTTATTCTATTCATCTTTTTCCGCCTACCGTTCGAAACCTCTAATATTAAACATTAAAATCACATATTTTGGGAAGATATCGGCTTTTAAACGGGATGTTGCCTTGCCGACAACATCATTGTTAAACTTCGAGAATCAATTGTTGTTTCAACCCGCATTCGTGTATTATATACGAGTGCATAGATTGCCTTAAATTATCGTAGGATTTTTCGCGAAATTCAGTAATCTTAATGGGAATGGGATTTAGTTTGGATTCTTTTGCTTATCTAAACGATTATTAGATGTAGAGTAAGAGAGAGGGTGATTTGGGGAGGGAAATAGGAAGCAAGGGTTATAGAATGGAAGGTAGTACATAGAGAGTAAGGGAGGTATAGAATTAGAAAAGGACGGGAGGAAAGAGATAAAGAGGGAGACGGAGAAAAAGTGGGAGAGCTATAGATTGGGAGAGGAAAGAATGAGAGGGGGGAGATGGAAGAAAAGAGAAGCCGAGAGAGGGAGGGAGAGAGAAAGAGGTAAAGAAAGAGAGGGAGGTAAAGAAAGAGAGGGAGGGAAAGAAAGAGAGGGAAGGAAAGAGAGAGGGAGGGAATATTATTTATTTATTATTATAAATTCATATCTGACAAGGGACTCATCATTTGAGAAAACAAGAATGAGATAGAAATTCTCCCGAATCTTTATTTTGGCAAATTTTTGTACCGGCTCTTACTCAATAATTACAGCTGTTATTATTCATTTCTATGTTCCCCCGTCATATGACCGTCAATACACTAGTGTGTGTGTGTGTATATATATATATATATATATATATATATATATATATATATAATATATATGTACATACACACACACACACATATACGTGTGTGTGTGTGTGTTTGCGTGCGCGCGTTTGTATTTTTGAAATAAATAAAAATATATACAACTATATATATATATATTTAAACAAAACATACACAATTATTCAACATCATCGTCTAGCAGTCCGTAAATGGATAAGTAAATGGGTTTTCTTAACCTACATTTAAAAGCGCTCATTTTATCGCTGCGTGAAGGCATTCTAGCGAAATGGCACGACGCATTAGGAATGCTTGGCCACAAGAAGCTCGAAATAATGAATTTAAAAGAGAAGAATGTAAAAAATGTTAAAAAAGTTCGATCAATTGGCGGAGACGAAAGGAAACATTTTTCTCGCAAGAGCTATCTATTATTTTAAATGATCGTTAAACGCTCCCCACTTTTAGAAATCTTTCCCATAAGCACATACAAAAAGGAAATCAAATACGCACGCCAACATGGGCGCAATATTATTCTATTCCTTCATAACCAATTTTCCTCATCGCTTCTTTCATTATTTTGAAAAAAAAAAACTGCCTCCTCAACTTGATGTCCAGACACCCTCGCCAAATAAATGTAACTAACACACGCAAATTTACCAATTTAAAAGTTTCCGCATCCGTACAAATAATACATTAGGAACCTCACCACAACCACTCGTCGAGAGATGTCTCTACGATATCAAAGTACCCTTCCGCACATTCTCCAGGCGCACCATATTGCTCTACAAACCGCCCTCCTTCCTATCTTGCGCTCCAAGCACATTCGTTCCGCCTCATCGCATTTCCCATACCTCCCAAAAAGGGTGCGCGCACACACCTTGGGATAGCTCCATTGTTAATCCAGGTTTTGAATTCCGGAGCCTTGTTTGCACAGGGAAGGAGGAAGCATACCGTGCAGGATCTCACAAACCCTCTTTTCCTTCCCACACCTACCAAACATCTCTACCCTCTCCCTGATCCCCATCCTCCAACAAGGGATTCTCACCCCCCCCCCCGCATCCGACGCCATCGGCCTTTCGTAGCTCCCACAGCCCTATATCCACCCAGTCCAATAAAAGCAGATACGGAGGAATTTCAGTGTGTGAGAGGATGATGGGGAGTGTAGCATGGAGGGACAGGGGAAGGGGGTGAGGTCTTGGCTACCCGTTCTCTGGTGCATTCCCATGTATTTTCCAAAAGACTGGACGGTTAGGGAGGGGAAGAGGGAGATCGGGAAGAACTCGAGACGCTCACGCCCTAACGCTCTCTTGGGAATTTCATTCCGCAACCAGGAGTGACTTGAGTTTAGATGACGCTGCGGTCACCTTCGTGAATTAAACAAAATATGGGATCTGGGCGAGACGTTTAAATAAGCGATCTTTTTTTACTGAAAATCTGATAGAGAAAACGATTATCATCCGAGTTATTAACCTACCAAATATTTTTGTGGCAAAAACGTGAAAAAATTACGCGGCCAAGGACAGAAAAACTGCTGGCTCAATTGACTGGAGATGGCAATTAAATTTAGAACAAAATCATTAAATTAGATAAAGGTTGAACGGTTATTACGTCAGTCTGCAGAGCGGTGGGGTCGATTTCGTATCCTGGTGGAGGCCGATGTTCAGCTCGGGACTCCTGCTTGTGTTTTACAGAGAGGACATGCGAGTCCTCACTAGAACTTCAGGAAGCGCTTTAATCAGTTTCATCTCATGGCCATGTTAAATTTTGCGGATCCCTTTTTCATCGCAGCTTCGCGCCCTTGCTCATCCCTGAATTAAACGACACTCATCGTTATTAATAAAAATTATCGTTTCATCCACAAATTCGCCGCAACTTGGCACCTCAGTTACACACAGAAACAACTGACAACGACCAAAAAAGAATCCATCGAAAAGGAAACGTCATGAAAGGATTTCGGAGCGATTAAATCGACTGCCGTATTGTTAATGTAGAGCCAGCCTTCTCTTATCGTCTCACTCACAAACACATCGCGGCATGGTGCCCCGGCTACACACCGGCCCTCACCTCCGTACAGAAACAACTGACTACGACCATAAAAGATTCCACCAAAGAGGAAACTCATGAAAGGATTTCGGAGTGATTAAATCGACTGCCGTATTGTTAACTAAGAGCCGGCTTTAACTCCACGGGTGAATAAAATTAATCACCCGAGTAACGTAAGCGTTCCCATTATTGTATTTATTTTATATCCGGAAATACTGCGAAGGTGGCATTAAAAGAGGTCTTCGCGAACCTCTCTTTCAAAAAAGAAGTAATTGGAGAAAAGGTTCGAGAGAAGAGGAGGGAGAAGAAAAGAGAGAGAGAGAGAGAGAGATAAGGTCCATTAAATAAATATCTGTTCTGAAAAGGAGATTATTGAATGACGAATCGGCAGAGAAGAGAATAAATAACATCCTATTTTTCTCTTTTTATCTTTTCAAAATACGTAGACGGAAAGGGAAAGAGAGTCCCCTTATTCCGTATCTCCAGCCACCATCTTATCCAAGGCTCCGGGCCCACATGTGAAAGTACTAGCCGTGGAGTGGTCCCAATTAAAAATTACCGTATTTGCAAGATTATAGGGCGACCTCGAATGTAAGGCGACCCCATATTTCAGAAGCCAAGCAGAAGAAAAAAAATTCGGGATATTGATACGAAATATTTTTTCAAAATACCCGATCGGTTACACTTAATTTCCACAGTATGCATAATATTAACGAATAATTACAATAAAAAATGTACATTTATTGGCTTTCAGTGATCTACATTAAATAATTAGTTTCATTTCTTAAAACGTTTAATGCAGGAGAAATAATAAGAGAAATAAGCGTTATACTTTCCTCTAAGGGTTAAGTAGAATACTGAATATAGAGGATTGAATTTAAGTGGAGATGAGAGGGATGTAATAGAAGATAGCTTCGGTCGCGATTATAAGGCGAGTATGAATTTCTCGGCTTACATTTTAGAAAAAACATGGCCGTATGATCTGGCAAATACGGTATTCATCGTCCATCCTGTTATTTTGAAATCGTAGACAGGAAAAAGAACGTAGAAAATAGGATTTCCATTGTCGAGCAACGATTAAGCCCTCTCTCTTGCGCGAAAATCAACTATAGGTCGTCGAATGGAGGTTTAGGAAAAAAAAGGAAGACTTTGATAACAAGTGTTCACCTGTCGGCATGAAGTAATGCCTCGGTCTATCAAGCGGATGATTTAGTCAATCCGCGTTAATGGAAGGCCTCCGTCTCGCCGTATTCACGGCGCCGTGGTTGTTAGGTGGTTTTGTCAGTTTCTTTTCGTCTGGTTAATGCCAAAATAACCTCGCCGAAATGAGTGAAAAGGTCATGCCTTACGTCAGTGGTACCCAACGTTTTTTGTAAAGTGGGCCGCATTAGAATGTTTCTCGGCAATGGTAGGTCGCATTATTAAAAAAGCGGTGTCATTACGAATCTCCAGCATATAACAAAACGTAACTGTCGTACTTCTTCGTACAAGTTTTTCTCAAAGAAAACCAAGGAGCGGTACATCTGCTGGTCTCCTGATTTGTATGTTGGTCTCCTGATTTGTATGTAGGTCTGTAAATACACTATTATAGAGAATAAAAAACTATAGTAATATTATTAAAATATTTTCCAGGAGTCTATGTCGAAAGAAAACCATAGTATAAAATTAATTTAATGACAGAGCCAAGTCTTTATTAACTTTATCTCTAAAATAATTTTCAATGCTCATTTTCCTTATTTTATACACTTGTAAAACATTTTATTCTAAATATAATAACCATGTCTTCGATTTTATTCGTTCATTATTATTTTTCTTTACTTCTTATTTGTTGTTTCAAAGTAACGCTTCTTTTCAATCTCAAAAACTCTATTCCATTTCGAAATAGATTTTAGTCAAAAATTTAATAAAAGTGGTGATTGGTATACGAAATAAATTTATCAATTCATGTATTATTTAAAAAATTTCGTTATAGATGCTTTATTTGCCAAAACACGGTTTTTTGCTTTCATAACATTACAATCAGGAGGAAAAAAAAACAAAAAAAACGCACTGCGATAAAATGTGAATTTTTCTGGATTATTAAAATTTCCCTTTCATTTGCCTAAAAGGAGGAAGTGAAGATAATTTGAAAAATTTCATTTGCTGACTTAGTAGGACTCTTGCGCTTCCTTTTCTGATGATAACGTTTCAGTATCGGCTGCAAAATTTTAAATGGCGAGTATAAGGCTATCTTGAAGATGATTATTATCTTTTTATTTGACAATTTCGTCAATAAAATGCCGTAGTGATTCTGGCGGGAAATAACACTGGTCTTTTAATGTCTCTTAGACAAAAGAAAGAAATTGATGACAGATATTAAATTTCTATGATAAACCCGCTAACACTGCAAGAAAATTGTGAGAGACGTGAATTAGACACAATCGCGTAACAACAAAAATTCATAGAGTAGTCAATGAGCTCGAAGACAAAAAGTAAGCGATAGCCTGCTGAAGAAATTAAGTATTCATGACGTGATGAAGAAAATTCTTTATGGAGAAATTGTTGCCAGAAATAAAATTGCATATCGTATCAGAAAATATACGCGGTAACCTTCGTATTAAATCCGTTGAAATTTCGAATATCTTTCGCAAGAAAACGAACTGAGCTCGCAAGGATGTGGGATCTTTAACGTTGACTACATAATCGAATACGAATGAGACGGCAAATGAATTCCAATGCTGGAAAAAAGAACGAGCTAAACTGTACACAACGTTTCTCAAAATGGTAGAAATTTAACTGGTAGCTCATGTAAATATCGCGGATAAAGGAAATCGCGCTGCGAATGATCGCCGGCTTTGAGAAGTCTTTACATTACCGAAGAGGAAGGAAAAGAGTGGGAAGGGGGATGTTGACTATGAGAAGCTTCTGAGAGGAAGCGATGTTGAGGAAAACTTGGAAGTATGGGACGTGAACCGACACGACAAAAAAGTTATTTGGGTTAAGATAAAAAAAAAGCTTCCCGCTGTTTGGTTTGCAACAAAAAAACGAAATCGCCTTCGGATGTCTTGTAAAGAAATAGTACATAAATATTTGATGAGGGAAAAATAACAAATGCGCGTTGGTTTGCGCATACATTTTCCCAACGAAACGTTTCTCGTCTGGATATGTGATTGTTCTCCTTTTTTAAAGATACCGACGGTAAAAATAAACGGGAATTTAACATGAACGAGCCAAAATTAAAATCGTACTGGGATAATTATTCTTGAAGCTATCGTGCCAGCCAGCTTAAAGGTGAAGCAAATGATATTTTCGCTATGAATTTTGCAGATCCATCGCATATTCATGGGAAACTGGAAGCTAAAAATCAACGACCTACATCAACGATTATTTTTATACACTTAATTGGACATTTTAGTACTCGACGTTTATATTTTGGCTATAATAATCCAAGAGGTTGATTAGCCAGAATTATATACACAGAACGACGTTTATATTTATTAAAAAAGCGATATATAATATCGATATTTGTTTCAATACATTTCATCAATTTTCATCTAGAATAGTGTTATTCTTTCCAGTTAAACTTAACTAAAAGTGTATAAATAAAAATGCTTCTTTTATACTGCTTTGTTTGTTATTATCTATATTTTGGCTAATGTGTTGTTGTTCAAGTTCACCGACATTTACGAGAAAATGGCTCATTTCCGTGTGTCTTAGAGAGCTGAACGTCCAGTACCTGTTAATGTGGAGGAGGAGGAAAACCTTATTCAAATGGTTCAGCGAGGTCCACGTCTTAGTACACGAAGAATGTCAGCCCGCCTCAACCTTCGGCGAATGAGAGGATTACACGATGAGGGACTTGATCCATACCATATCCAGCAAGTTCAGCATCATCAACACGGGAATATGGCTAGGCGGTTGGAATTCTGCCGTTGGTTAAATGCACACCCCCGCCTAAACCGTTACATCTTGTTCACGGATGAGGCACAGTTTACTCGTGACGGAATAAACAAAACGAGAAACTACCATTTATAGGCTCGCGGAAATCCACACACAACAGTTGAAAGCAACTCCCAACTCCGTTATTCTATGAACGTGTGGTGTGATGTCATTGGGAACCAGCTGGTTGGACCGTACTTCTTCCCGCCACATATGAAAGGTGCCATTTATGCTGATTTTTTGGAAAATCAAATGCCTTCGAAGACATTCCTCTGCAAACACTTCAGATGTACTACCAGTATGACGGGGCACCCCACCCACTTAGGAACGCTACGCTGTAACTGTAACAAATTGGATTTAGGAAAGGAATGGGTACGAGGAATGCCATAGGGGTGGTAAGGACGATTGGAGCGAGGTAATTAGAACGGGACAAGGGTATCAATCTGTGCTTTGTGGACTTGGAGAAGGCTTTCGACTGTGTGAGGTGGGAAAGGATGATGGAGATACTGAAGGAGAAGAAAGTAGATTGGAGAGACAGAAGGATGATAAGGAATCTATACATGAGACAGGAGTCGGCCATGAGGATAGGGGAAAGCAGGACGGAGTGGTTCGAGATTGGGAGAGGAGTCAGACAGGGCTGCTGTTTGTCACCAACCCTGTTTAACATCTATACTGAAAAAATGATAAAGGAGTGTTGGGAGACGAGCACAGGAGTAAGCGTTGGAGGAAGGATTATATCGTCAATTAGGTTTGCTGACGACATGATACTGTTTGCTAAGAGGACGGAAGACTTGAGAGAAAAGCTAGAGAATCTGGCGAGCGTGGAGGACAGTTGAGAATAAATGGAAAGAAAACGAAATTAATGAGAATAGGGGGCGAGGAAAGGATGGAAGAGCAGGTGATGGGGGAGAGGATAGAGCAGGTGGAACAATACAGGTATCTTGGTACGTTGTTGACAGAGGACTAGAAATGTGAGAAGGAAATTAAGATGAGAACAGGTTTGGCAAAGGATGCGTTCAATAGGAAAAGGAAGCTATTTATCAGCAAGATGGATTTGGGATTGAGGAAGAGATTGGAAGAGTGTTATGTTTGGAGTGTGATGCTATATGGGTCGGAGACATGGACATTGAAGAAGAGAGACAGGGAGAGGGTGGAGGCAATTGAGATGAAGGTATGGAGGAGGATGCTGAAGGTAAAATGGACTGACAGGATTACAGATGTGGAAGTGCTAAGAAGAGTAGGAGAGGAAAGGAGTTGGATGGACACGATAGTGACTAGGTAATAAAGAGAAGAGAGGGATTATAGAATGGTGTTATAGAAGGAACGGTGGAGGGAAGAAAGAAAAGAGGAAGAAGAATTAAAATGTTGGATATTCTAAGGGAGGGAGGAGGGTATTGCGAGATGAAGAGAAGGGCACAGAATAGAGAAAGGTGGAGGAGCACCTGAACTTGCAGATATGCAGAACACTATTTATTTACGCTGTAACTTAACAAGAAGTTCCCTAACTGATGGTCGTGGCGGTGCGCAGGATTGGCCACCGAGGTCTCCGGATCTCACTCCGTTGGATTTCCATGTGTGAGCACAAATAAAAAAAAATGTGTATGAAGCCAAAATGAGCAGGAGGGAAGAACTTATTCAGCGAATTTTCGATGCAGCGAGGCGCGTTAATAACGCTGCAGTTCTTCCTGCTGTTTCACGATTCCTACTCAAACGGGTCAGATTGTGATTCCAAGCTGAGTGCGGCTATTTTGAACAATTATTGTATCAATGAATTAAATATCAATGTAAACGAATGAATATTTAAATTAAACATTTTTCAACAATTAACAATGTACACGAATAAGTACTTAAACAATACATTTTTTGAGTTATTAAGTTGGACAAATCAAACTACGAAATAATTTCAATTGCCCGTAGCTCTGTAACAAATGAGAATGAGACCCATGTTCATATGACATCTTTACTCAATATCACTTAATAAGATGCCGAAGTTATATCATAAAGTCGCCGGACAACCTGTGTGTGTGTGTATATATATATATATATATATGGATGTCAACAAGGTGTTGGGATGAGGAGTTCTCTCTCTGAGAAGGAGTAGTTCCGAAAGCTTTACGTTTGTGATGTTTCTGTGTTTTTGTGTTATTTTACGTGTGTCGCTTCGACATCCCCGGGGCCTCGCCAACCTGAAGTCGTCTGATTGGTGAGTGCTCACTGGGTTTCCTCATCCCAACACCTTGTTGACATCCATATATTCATTTTACCTTTCCTTTTCCGTAAGTTGTTATATATATATATATATATACACAAACACACAGACACATATATATGTGTGTGTCCAACCCAGTTTGCCTTCTTCTTTCTAATAGTCATACGCTTCTCTCCTATTCTTCGTAGCACTTCATCGTTTTTCATCCTATCTGTCCATTTTATCTTCAGCATTCTCCTCTAAGTCCACATTTCAAAGCTTTCCAAGTATTTGATGTCATTTTTCCTTAGCGTCCATGTTTCTGCCCCGTACTAAGTTATACTCCATACATAGCATTTTATCAACTTCTTGCTGATATCTTTCTTTATATTCCCCGTAAGTAGGTGTTCCTTTCTTCTGAAAGCCGCTTTTGCTTTTTCTATTCTAGTCCTGATCTCATCTGTACATTTTGCTTCTCTTGTTATGGTGCTTCCAAGGTATTTATAGTCTAAAACTTGTTCTAAAGGCTTTCCTCCAATACTTACGTTCAGATTCTCTTCTTTGCCCGATATTCGAATGACCTTGGATTTTTCTGTATTTATTTCCATGCCGTATTTTCTACCTGTTTTTACTAGTCTATTTATCATTTCCTTAGTACTTGATCATCCGCGTATTTTACTATTCTAAAAATCCTTCATCCAATTTTGAAATCTCCTGTGCCTTCTAACGCTTATTGCATTACACTTTCTCCATATATATTGAATATGGCTGGAGATAGGCAGCGGCCCTGTCTTACTCCTTCACCGATATAAACACCGCATGTGTCCGCATTCTCCAACCTGACCTTTACACTTGATTCTGATATAGATTCCTCATCAATCTCCTGTCTATCTAGTCTACAACTATATCCTTTAATATCTTCGTCAACATTACCCAATTTACTCTATGAAAGACCTGCCAGTCTACAAAACATACGCAGATATCATGACTGTACTCTATTGCCCTTTCTGATATAATTCTAACTACCCCTATAGGATCTCGAACTCTTCGTTCTTTTCTGAAACCGAATTGATCTTCCCCTAGCATTTCTTCTGCCTTTTTCTCCAGGCTTTTATTAAGAATCCTCGTGATGATCTTAGAAGTGTGTGACAGAAGGATTATCGTTCTGTAGTCTTTGCACTGTATTGCCTTTGACTTCTTCTTTAGAGGGATCATTGTTACTTCTAGGAGATCCCGAGACCTCTCTCACGTGTCGTAAATCTTATTAATTAATTTCGTGATCGCTTTAAGTCCTGATCCCATGACTTTAAGTATCTCAGCCGGTATTCCATGGCTGCCTGTAGCTTTCCCTTTCTTTACTTCCACTATCACTTTTTCTACTTCGGTCTCCATAATACTTGGTCCTAGGTTGTCTTCTTCAATGTTTTCATCATCTTCCAGTTCCATTTTTGCCCATTTTGCCTATTTGCTGTATAGTTCCTTAATGCATTCTTCCCATACCTATGCTACATCCTATGTTTCTGAGAGTATCGTCCCATCCGTATTCATAATTCCTTTGCCACGAATTCCATTAGACTTCTTATCTTCTAATTCCAGTGCCCTAGCGTACATCATATGGTACCGTCCTAACTTCTCCATTTGTTGTATTTCATCACATTTTTCTTTTACCAAATTTTATCTAGCTTTATCTGTTACCCTTCTCTTCTCATTGTTTAGTTGGCTCTACCTTATTCACTGTTGACGTTTTTCTATTTTCGGCTCTCATCCATTTTCTCCAGCATTTCCTTAGTGATCCATGGTTTTCTGATTTTCTTCTCTTGTTTTCCAAACTCTTTATCTAAGGTATCCTTGATACTGGTTTTAATTTCTTCCCATTCTATATCCACGGTCTTTGGTATTTTTTCCAAATTTCTTAGGCGATCTTCCAACTTCATGCTGACTACATCCTGCCTTTCTTTCATTTCTTCTAAGTCCCAAGTCTGTCTTTCGCTTCTCGTTTTTCTTATTTGTTTGAGCTTCGTACTTACGTCAACTATTAGAAGGCTGTGATCTGAATCAATGTCTGCTTCTGTTAATGCCTTGGCGGTCTTCATGCTGCTCCTGAATCTTTCTTTTACTAGGATGTAATCTATTTGGCATCTCATTCTATCTCCTGGGCTTTTCCATGTGTATAACCTTCATTTATGGTTTTTGAACCATGTATTAATCACTACAAGGCCATTATTGATGCAGAATCCTACCAGTATTTCCCCTCCTCGGTTTCTCTTCCTAAGTCCATATTGCCCGACAACATTTTCTTCCTGTCCTTTTCCGACTATGCTGTCCCAATCTCCGATTATTCATCTCCGATTTCTTCAACTTCATGAGCTGACGTTGGCATTAATACCTGAATTATCAACATGACCAATGGAACTGCTTTTAGCTTTATTGCCATCAGTCTATCGTTCGTTGCTGTTATCTTTGTCAAGCTTTTCATCATATCTTTCCTAAGTACCAGAGCTACTCCCCTTTCCCCACTATTTCCTCCAGAGTAAACTACCGTGAACTCTTCCGAGTCGAACTGTCCTTCCCCCTCCCATCTAGTTTCACTTAGTCCTATAATGCCAACTCTATTTCTTCCCATTTCTTCTCTTAAGTTCTTAAGCTTTCCTGCCTTTCTCGTAGTTCTTACGTTCCAAGTGCCCATTCGTAAATTACTTTCGACAAATGTTTTCCTCGAGGCATTCTCCGTCTGGAGATCCGATTTGGGGACTATTTTACCTCCGAATTGTTTTACCTCGAGAAAACTCATATTGTACAACCATATAATCATTACTAGGGATTGTAATGTGGTAGTTTCCCTCTTGGTTTCCACATTGCAGTACTGTAGTCGTTCAAATCGTCCCGATCACGACTACAGCTTTATTGGATCTAGACCCAGCCAACATCATTTGTTTTCGGCTCTATACCATACTGACAGTACTGCTGCCTACTGTCAGACACCCATTGATAGTTTTTTTAAAAACCTCCATTCGCGGGGTTTGAACCCCGGAACTTTGTAATGGGAAGCCGACACGCTAACCATTACACCACCACCAATCTCTTTATATATATATATGTTACGGTAAAGGTACGTAATCGGGAAATGTGTGCATTTAGCGGTAAATGTGCACATTTACCACCAAGCTCGGTAAATGCAAGTTTAAGTTTCCAGAAATACATATTATCCGTACATTTCCCGGTAAATGAGCACTTTTACCGATGTGCCTTAGCAAATGAGGAAATAAGTAAGAATGAGAAATGCTACACTTTAACGATTCCGTTAATTTATAACAAAAATCATCGAGGGTTCGGCTACACTGATATATATTAAGATGAACGCTTCCCAACCCGAGGGGGTAACAGTGAACGTGAGGAGGAACCAAAAACACTTCGAATAACCCAACCCGGTGGGGCATAGTAAAATTTTCCTTCATGTTCAAATTTAGTTTAGTTAGTTGTGCACATTTACCAGGAAATGTATACATTTACCAGACAAAGCACATTTACCGTGTTGCGACATTTATTCACATTTACCAGTGTCTCTAGGTAAATGTATACATTTACCCAATCCAATCGGTAAAAGTATGTTATATTTACATTTACCGAACTTGGTGGTAAATGCGCACATTAACCGGGAAATGTACACATTTACCAGACTACGCACATTTACCGTTACATACACGCACGTACGCACGCACACACGCGCACATACACACACACATATATCGTCTATCGCTGTGGACGTCTACAACTTTCTGTAAGTGTTCACTGGCGCCTTTCTATCCCTTCAACCTCTCGTTGCTTTTATTATATATATGTATATATATATATTTATTTATTTATTTAACTTAAAATATATATAGAGAGAAATTAGTGCAGACAAAGTTCATTGTGGAAACACGAAACGATATTTCTTGATCTTGTATTTTTTTTCCTTGTCTTACAAATTTTGCCAAACACTATGATTTTGACAACCAACCTATATGAGAAAACATATATTAATAGTTAATTCACGCCTTTTACTAACCGAATCTTGATGATTAAACCAAATTAGCACCTTGCATATCGGTCAGGAGAATAATACTGTTGTTCTAACTCAGTGAAACAGTACATTTTTAATCTCAAATATCCTAAGCTGGTATTTCCAAATCTAGATATTTTTGGTTTCGTATAACTCTTCCAATCGCGTCCGTGACAAATATATTACCCATATCGCGAATGTAGATAGTAAATTATGCTGAAGGTACCTCTTGAAATTGTATAGGTAATGAAAACTAGAAAACGTTTAATTTATGAAATCCGAACAATATGCTGTTGCTTTTGCATAGAGACATTAAAAAAATGAATTTGCGAATTTAGCTTAAAGGTTTTTAGACATATGTTAATGCCAATTATGGACAAATTAAGGAAAAAAACATTAATGATATAATTATCGCAATAATATTTTAACGGTCAAAAAAGAACTATCTTATACTTGGTATAATTTGATATATTTCATCAATGTAGTAAATATTCACTTTATTTAACATGAAATATATAGAGAGAAAAATTAGACTTAATTATAAAGCGCTCGATCAATAGTCTTATCTCAAATCCTGATTAAAATGTGTTTTTCCAATCGGCAAAATATTTTACAACAAATAACAAATAAATATTAATCCTTAATCCCTCTTCAATTTTAACTAACGATTGCTAATTTATGTGCACCTTTTTTAAACCATTATATATAAATTGAAATTTACTAAACTTTAGTAAAGGATAAAGAAGCCAAAAGAAAGAGAACGGAACGATTCTTTCTGGATAACTTTTACAGAGACTGCCGAAAGATTGGGATCAGTGCATACAGAGGAGCGAAAGTGCATACAACGTCCATCTATCGGAAAAACCCTTGCAAGCAATCGAGAAACATTTGCTCCAGGAATACAATCCACGGGGTAGATGCATGGAAGAGGTAACAAAACGTTTTCAAACGACCACCGAAATTGCTTTCTTCCGAACCTCGAGGAACTCTCAACAGGATATATCCATGACATTAGCTGTATAGAGAGGCTCGTGGAATATCCCACCGTAGGTCGGCAAATATAATCTCAAAAACCTCAAAAGGGCTAAAATACACGTGTTCTCAAAACCACCCCAGAGCCTTGCGGTTACCTGATTGTCCAGAATAGAAGCGTGAGCTTTCCTAAAAGACGCATATTTGAGTGTAAGGAAATACCCTTCTTTTAGTCCCACTGTTAATGCAAGCCGAGAAATGGAACGAAATCGTAGGTAGGATGTAATATTGTGAAAAAAGTAAATAGGAACTTGAATAATATAATTCAGAATGGGTTTTTAGACGTATACTTTTCCATCATGGTTGAAAATCGACGCTTATCGATGACTATTCATTTTCGTCGAATTTAAATTTTTTTAAATATGATGTTTATCGACAAATTTATCGAATAATACCAACTTTCCCATAATTTTGACGGCACACCACCTTGTTCGAGAAACGATGGTTACACCTTAGTTATTATTCTCTTCATGTCGCAAGTAATTTCTCTCTCATACAGTACAAAATTACCGGTATAATTTATTAATTCATATTTCAATTTTATTAACCGCAAAATCCTGTTAAATGACCGAATATAAAAAATGCAGGGAAAAACAGCTATTGTGATAAGAACAAATTTCGCAGGACAAATTATTTGAATATAAGCTTCTCAATCGAATCATTACTGCGGTGGAAGCAGTCAGAATGAGGTGACCATTAAAATTTTATCTCAACTCATTATGTTCCTTCATCACGATGCGTAGAGCTTTTATCACTTCCTTCTTGTTGAACAATTCACGCGCCCAATCTTTCACTCATCGCGTTTTCCCCCGTAATTAGTGCTTTGAACCGGCGAAGATGGAAGATGCTTCGCCTAATTGCTCCCAAAATCTTAACTTTAAGACGATCCCGATTTGAAAAAAATAAGTAAAGTTCGTCCAATAGAAGGAAACACAACAGTCGTTCAAAAACACGACCGAATTAAGAAATAAAAGAAGTCATTAATTCATCCCCCAATCAAAGGAGGAATATTTTTTTCCCAGGAGAAGACTTGCTACATCGTTTTTTCCCACGACGATTTTAATCAAAACTCCTTCAAGAGAGAGAGAAACGGAAGAGGGTCGGGTTGCGAAATTAAAAGGAAGCGAGAGAGAGAGAGAGAACGAGAGACTTAATCAGAAACAAGGAGTCTTGAGGACTATGGCGAACGAAAAAAGAGAGATTTCAACGAATCGCTGTTAGATGATGAGCGTATAACTTGTTCGCGATTTAGCATGTCTGATTTTTTTATTTTCGTGTTTGCGTTCCGAGGTTCTCTTCTCCTTTTACTTTCTCTCCGTTTCGAAAGGTGAATTATGAAACGAGTAGCTCTTTATACACAAGGTATACCGTTAAATGAACCGGAAGTTCCGCAACATTTCGACGGAAAAGGGAAGAGGGAGGGAAGAAAATGACTCCGAAACCCGACTCCGAAACTTCAAAGATATTTGGAAAGAACTGAAAATCTCTGTTGACGGTAAAAACAAAACTTGTCATTCTTTTAACGAGCTATGACCCTTTTAATAGAAAAAATAAATGTCAGAATCGTTCGACGATGTTTAAGTTTGATTTATCTTTTGAAAGCATGCTCAGACACGGAATTCAATGGCTTTTTCATAATAATAATTCTGAGGGCGAATCGCAAATAAATATAACCTTTGAAACTATTAAAAAATCTTTTCAAAAGAAAGGGTAGAGAAGAAAGACACTGGTTACCAAATTTCCAGAAATACATTTGACTGCTAGTGTATCATAGAACTCTTAACCAAATCAAAGAAGCGGTGGAAGTTGTAGAAAATGATCAGTCAGTTCTGTCTATATCGAAAGTAGAAGAATTAGTGCTATCCTAAGAGGACCGAAAAGCGCTCACCTTTCAAACGAATACGAAATTTTTATTCGTATAATATAGTTACAGTCGATTAAACTATGGATTCAAAACGATGACGTTCCGCCTTGAGGTATTGAATCTTACAGTGAAGATACAGATACTACTAAACCATGAGCAAGATATACTTAACCGTCGATTTCATTAATGACTTCCCTTATAGTTTATTTCTAGTGAGGAATGACTGCTTGAATTTCTTATAATGATACTTTTTCCGAACATGCTCCCATGCGATCGTGTAGTTCCGCCTTGTTACGAATTGGCTGCCGGAGTCCCTCATGAACGTTTTCTTGTGGCGTATTTAAAACAAAATTATCGAGTGAAATGGGTTGCTGAGAATTTGGTGGCCATTCGCTGGCTGACGTGTTGCGTCAAATTGTAGTCCTGAGTAACATTTACCCGATGAGTAGACGCGCCATCTTGAACGATACAGTAATCGCTGTCAGGATACAAAATATTTCACTCTCGGGGAAGCTTTTGATCGACACATAACGAGCAGCGTTCATTTTAACACCTTAGATGTTAAGTATGTACGATTTTTCTCCTTCTGTGATACACTACAGGAGATCATTAGCTTATGCGAGAAACGCGACGTCTCATAGTACAAGTGTGCTGATTCGACAGTAATTTTCCTCTATTTCAAAATGCACTGATTTTTTCGGAATTTGTCAAAAATTTGTAACTAAAGTTTCTAGAACACACTATTTCCACATCACAAACACATGCACTGTTTTTAATAATGTGAACGAATCTGGTCTATCTATCTTCTTTGAAGTTTCAGAAAAACACGTAAGGTTTCAAACTTCGGTATTCGTATATATATATATATATATATATATATATATATATATATATATATATATATACTAACATATAGATTAAAAATAAGAAAGATCTCCAAGCTTTTGTAATCAATTTTTAAAAAACTATAGGAAAAAGAAAACGAACGTCTAAGAAAATAAAAAGACAACATCGACCTATCTGATAGATAGAATAGCAGCGACGACGCAATATTCCTCGCTTGTTTTTGTAACGCGATGCAAACATGGAAGATCCTCTCGTTCAAATTTAGTGCCCCTAGTGGAAGAGGAAGTCAATTTCAGAGGATTTCTCCCGTTAGAAAAGCCAATGAAGCGATTTCTTCTTTTGTTTCATTTCAAGAGAACTGACCGCGAGTAGCAGAAAAAACGGGATAAAATAAATTGAGGAGCATTTATCATCCAAAAGAGAGATAGAGGGGATACATTCGGATACATTTTCGTGGAAGCGGAAGCCGGTTTTAATTGGTTTTCGAACGGAAGGATCGTAAAACCGTTCAGAGCAGTTATTTGTATCGCCTCCAATTAGACCTCGATCTCTTGCAGAATGAAGAATCCGTTTGATTTTGAGATTTATCGGGCAGCTACAGACTAATGTCAGGGCAAGATTATTTTAGGGAGATTTAATACGGAAATATTATCATTAAAGCAGCAATAAATTTCTTGAAAGGTAATGTGCCAAAGATAACTAAAAATATGTAATAGTAGTTAACCATAGTAAAGAGTGACCACTTAATTTGATGACAGTTCTTTGAATGCTTAACCTATTAAATATTATTAAAGTCAGGATAAAATACTTAAGTGCAGGAGTGCCTATAGAAGCGTAGGAATTCCTTTGTTGGAGGATGTAGCGTTGGACAAAACTACGTTTTATATAATTCACATATAATGGAATATTTTTTATGGCCACCACATGACTTTCTCCATACCTGTAATATTTCTAAAAATTCCAAATAGGTTACATAATAATAAATATTTTAAGAAACTGCGAGAAAATTTTAGACTTTACAAAGAACAGAAATAAACTCAAAACCATAGCCTTCTGATATTGGATACAGCCACAAAGCTCCAAGAATTAAGAAAAGAAAAAGGAGCGTTACTAAGACGTAACTAAGCGTCAATTGTTAACAATAGTCGTCGGTATGTGGCATGGTGGTGGCAGCTAAAAATATAAGATATCTCTTAAACAATGGGAAAATGTTTCAAACAAAGATTGTAGAAAAATTAAATTTCCTACAACTTTTATTCCAATACATTTTCACACGTCAATTATTAAGGAATTATTTCAAAATAACGGAAATGACAAGAGTAAACACCCAATTCCAATTGACTGATTTTTACCATAAACTAATCAACTCTTGTGTCTTTCATGTTAAATATAAAATTTCGCGTTGACCTGATTAATAGTTTTTGAGTTCGAGCACCCACAAAAAAAGTATCACACGCACGCGCGCCCATACATCACCTTTTCTTGCAAATTTAAGTAAAGTTGTCTTCACTGGCACAATGCGATTAAATAATTAAGGGTATGCGTTTGGGCCTGGGGAATTTCCCTTTGAAGAATTTCAACACCAGCGAAGACCCATCGCAGACAAGACTTCCGCAATTTTCGTACTATCCACCTTAAAAATATAACTCTTCCATTTACGAAGTCGCTTTCACATATAGCTTGCGCTAATCTTTATCTCACAATACCAACAATGCTATTGACAGAAGTTTGTTTATTTACGTTACCATGATAAAAATAACAAACTCGCATACCCGGTTTTCCTAGTTCAAGAAGTCGGCAAGAATTGGATATACATGACAACCATAAGTTTTCGTTTAAAAAATGTAGAAATATATATATATATATATATATATATATATATAAGAAAACAAAACTTCATATTTCTGCGTTTCTGGGTTATAGGTAATTTTAAAGTCCAAATTAAAATTCGTCTACACTCATTCCCATGTTATTCAAATGGAAAAAATAGAAGAAAAACCTTTAAAAAAATAAAAACGGTCAATCAAATCGGCTTAAAAACCTTACTACACCACCTTTCTCTGCACTGCGATTAAAATGATACATTTCTCTTGCTTCTATAGAATCACACACACACACACACATACATACATACATACATACATACATGCATACATACATGCATACATACACTTACTTTTATAGATATATATAAGATAATATGTGTTCGCTTGTATTTCATTCGATTTAAACGACAAAATGTTTTAGATCTTGTTCATACGTTTCCCGTATATAATGATACCGCTCGCCCAAAACCTAAGGCTTCCTAACGTTCTTAATACAGCAACGAACGATCAACGATTCAACATAAAGACGTTCAAAAATATCTGAAAGCAAAAAAGAACAAACATTCGCATAATTCAACTGTATCGCAAAAGTTTATCTAAAGAGGACGGTTCAATTAGATAAGACAATTACGCAACTAATTTGAAACCGTGAGGTAAGGAAAAGTTTTCCGTAGCGCTCGAGAACTATTACATAACGACTACTCGGAGCAGTGTACACCACCAGATTTCTCCGTAAAAGACGGAAAAAAATTAATTTTTTTATTCGCTAATTCACCTCGAGAACTTATTCTCAAGAGTGAAAACTCCGGAGGAGCACCAAAAAAAACGGTGATCCATGACACTTCATCTCGAACGCCGCCATCCCTACCCTGAACGCGATCCAATTCAAAGTTTTTAAGCACCTGGTGACCTAGTTATCCGAGAGGCGGAAGGTATTGCACTCGGGCGGAGGATAACATCTCAGGAGATGGGTGGAAAGAGAAATACAGAGAGGAGGGAGAAGAAAGATGAAGCGATCGATAGAGGGGGAGAGATAGAGATAAGGGGAGTGGAGGGAGAAGAGATAACTATAGGGGAGGAAAAGCAACAAAGAGATGAGCATGAGATAGGCGGAAAAGGAAAGATAATTTAAGATGGAGTGAGATAGAGAAAGTAAACAAAGGCAAGGTAGTTAAGAGGCGTGGAGATGAAAGAAAGCTAGAAAGTTACAGAAATAAGAATAACTTGAAAATTAATTTTAAAAAAACTTCGTATCAGATATCAAAAGAAAACAAACTACAGTATCCGACGATAACAATCATCCGTTTATCTGTGGCACTCTGCGTATATGCTTAACATTTAACTTTTAAAGATTATGATGGCAGCAGTGCATACCTTATCTCCACTCCCATGGAAGCTAAGCAATGATTTACACGGGTCTAGGAAAATTCACCGCCAGCAATTCATCGCCAAGGAAAATAAACCGCCACGGAAAATTCATCGCCTTGGAAAATCATGTTGTTAACAAAGGCTGTATTAAAAATGCGTGTGCGGACTCTACGTCGACAAAAGAGTATAAGGGCAAATAATGCAACTATAGCAGTTTTAATAAATACGATAATGTTTCATTTTTTGACCGGAGACGAAATGAAAGTAGTCCACATTTACAAGTAATATGCCAGGGACGTTAAGCCGTCAGCCCCCGTGGTGTTCTTCATTAAGAGCAGGCTAAAAGCCGGCACCGGGTTTTTCTCCTCCTTTCTGGCTATTCATTGCACTACCTGTTAGATACCCATTGTGCGTAGGCAAGAGATGAATTGGCTGGGCTTCAAATTCAATGGCCTTAAATATAAAATTAACTTCTTACCGAAAATTGCGATATTACTGTATTTTCCGAAATGTTTTCACACATTATCGTACATAAGAAAACCCAGATTGCAGGATTCAAGAGATATTGTCCGTACAGACATACGGACGGACAGACAAACCGAATACATAGGCGATTAAATAAAAGAGCTAAAAAGAGGTAGATCAGACACGAGGACTATTACCTATCTAGTTGATTAATATCGCAAATGTAAAAAGATAGGAAAATTCCGGAGTTGAATATAGATTTTTATTTATAAGAAATTCGCAGGAGGGTAAAGAAAACAGCAACGTTTAAGTCCCAAGTATAATAGACAGATACCGGCGTCTCGTTCATTTACAATCATTATTTTTTTAAGGAAAAAACGTCGCCACTCGACGGCTTGCTGGCATGATGAGAAAAGTTTTAGCTAGAGGCGGGAAATTGATAAGGGAGTTAAAATAAAGAGCGCCCTTTGCTTATCTGAAATGAGGCCATATATCCGCGCGAAACAATGGCCATTATTTAACGGAGGAAAGAAAAACTTTCGGAGAATTCAAATTACCCCTCTCAATCGCTACCAATTGCCGCGCGTTTTATTCCATTTCTGCGAAATGCGAGTAACGACACATTCCGCCGACAAGTGGATGACCCCGGAATACGGACGCTTCACCTTAAAACGCGCGGAAAACATTCGGTTACACTAGGAATATTTATGCGCGAGTACAACAAATCCACGCAAATTACTTCGTGACGATTCTTCTTGTCCTATCGATTATTTATACATAACAAATCCTGAAAAAAACAAGCATTGCGAAAGGATCAAATTGCCTGAAGAGCAACTTAAACCAGGGGTGGACAAACATTTTCCGTGGCGGGCCGCATTAGCAGTTGCAGCTTCTTAGGCGGGCCTCATTAACAGATGAAAATGTTTCGGTGGACCATGTTGCGTTTCACATCGGAAGTTATTTGAGACAACGCGACGGATCCTGTTAGTGAAAATCAATAATAGACAATATGTTATCCCAATAACATCACTGGAAAGGTTTTCCGGCTACAAATATGAAATTATCTGTATTAAGGCTATCACGGGCCCGCGGTCTGTGATTTGCCCACCCCTGCCTTAAGCCCTTTCCAAAACACGAACGAGGTTTTAGAAAAAGACTCGGAAACTTTAATTAAAATTGTAGAAATATCGGTATTAATGTGTGTTTGTGTATATGTCTAAGTATTATGTATGAATATGTATGTAGTTGCATATATGTGCGAGTGAATATAGTTGTACGTAAAGCATGCTGTTACCACATGACCAGAATTACCAACTTTTAATATACATAATAATAACATACTTTTATTAACATGGGAATCAGAGAATGGTATATGTTGCGTGTGGTGCAATTCTGACCTTTCATCGAATACTTCCAAATATTTTCAGAAAATTGTCGAGCTGGCTGTAGGAAGTCACATACATTGTAATAGAGGATGTCCGTGGAACCCTGGTACCTCGAATATCCGCGAACACAATAAATGCTTACCTTTAATTAGCGGGGACATCGTTAAGAAATCTGATCAATTAACATTTCCGATATTCCGATGAAAACCCACTTACGCACGATGATGCGTAATGATGGCAAATAATTAGCACGCTCGAGAAAAAATTCAACAAATTCAAGTGGAAATAATGTCTGGAGTGAAATTAAAAATGTACGCAATCGATTCTTCGTGTTACTACATCACGACTATGGCGAACACGAGATTGGCGTATCGGACCAAAATTCCTGTCAAACACACAGCAGAATATTAATCACTCCACATTAAGAAAAATTTCGTGACATGTGAGCAACCTATTCTATATGGAGGGCAGCAATGGCGGTTGCGAATTCCTTGGCGGGCCGCATTGCAAGTTGTCAATGCTTCGGCGGGCCGGGTTAAACTTTGAATCGGACGTTAACTAGATATTCTGAGGTATCACACAAGTGAAAATCAAGTCGATTAGGTTTTTATGGTTAAGATTTCAATCCCAAGTGTTTTTATTGTTGTAAATTGAATGTGTATTATATGAATTTATTTATTTTTCAACATTGATCTACATCACCATCTATGATGTACCGAGCCTAACAAATAACGAAATCAAGGCGTTAACCTCCTCTAAACCAGTCTTCACCAAAGCGGCTCCAAGCAGAAGAAGAAGAGGAAGGGAGAGCATATATCGCATTCCTTTAGGCAGTCTCCACCGTCTCAAAGCCCCATACGTCGAAGTCATTTCTGCAGTTTCGCCGATAATACTACGAGTAAACCCATCGGCGCCATGACACAACCACGGATCTCCGGGTTAGGTGACGCGAGGCGAGAAAACGAGGGTGTAAGAAAGGGAGAAAATGGAATGGAAACGGATGTTCCAGGCGCGTGTCGAGCGTGATAAGAGACTCCATCGAAGAGAGAGGGAGGGAGAGAGAGGGGAAGGAGAGAGAGGGGAATGGAGAGAGAGGGGAAGGGAGAGAGAGGGGAAGGGAGTGCGAGGGGGAGGGAGGGAGAGAGAGGGAGAGGAGGGGGAGGAATTTGTATCTGTCGTGATCATCTATATTCCTTGATCTCTTGTATAGAGAGTATGCTGAGTCTCTTTCCCGCATGAGGGCGAGAATACTGTCGTTCATCCATGGAGTTGGATTGCTTCTAACTCGTTTAGTTTTGAAAGGAGCATGTTCGTCGTAGAGCAGAAGAAGGTTATAATTTAGGATACGAATCATATCGTCTACGTTCTGTGTTATAGATATCGTCAAAAGGGAGTTGTAATGCGGAAAGAATAAGGGAGTCATTGTTGATTTTCTTGTAATCTCGGTAGGAAATGAGAGGCGATATCCTCTTAGGAGGGCGCATCGCATAAATGAGGTAGATAATATCGTGAGGTGAGATTCCTGGTGCCGATACTTGCCCGTGCATGAGAGCTTTTTCGGAGTTGGATGTAATGATAAGATCTAGAAGTGAAGAGGAGTGTGATGTTGTGTAGGTGGCGACAAGAGGGATAATTTTTAAATTTTTAGATCAAGGGAGGTGAAAAGGTTGATAGTTGTTTTGAGACTGATGTATTATTGATAAGATAAGAGAGAGAGAGAGAGAGAGAGAGAGAGAGAGAGAGAGAGAGAGAGAGAGAGATAGAGACGGTTGGAAGCGTTTGCCCACGATTCAAACCGCGATTTCATGAATCAGAAGCTCTCCAAGGCCTAACTGAACGGGAACCTTTCCCTTCCTCGCGGGATGGAAAATGAGAGGGGAATGGTAGGCAAAGTGAGAATGAGGTGGGAAGAGAGAGAGAGAGGGGTGAAGGGGTTCAACGGACAGATACCTTGATAGGAGGTGGAGGAAGACGAGTTTCGCCGCGCGGAGGAAGGATTTGTGGAGTTAATGGAAGGTCTGAGATTAAATACTTCGAATGGAAAAGGGTCATAGAGAGGAAGGAGTGAAGAGGACGAGTTGGGAAGAAGAGCACGCTTTTAACATGCGTGAATGACGTCTTTCGGGAAGAAAGTTTTAGCTTACAAGTTTCGGAGCGATAAAGAGGAGGAGAAAAGGTACGTTAGAAAAGTTGTGGCCGACGAAACTTGGCAATTTACAACTTTTGGAACAGGATCGCGTTGCATTCTTAAGTAATGTTCAAATACCAATTACTAAGTGTTGACTTTATTATACCTCCAGCATCTTAGATCAAAGAGGGAAAATATAACCGAAAATTCGCGAGCAACGCTTTGAGAAAGGAACTTCTGAAGATATTGCCGAGATTATGTTGTATATTAACTTAGCAAAACTCCGAAATAAAGTTCTACGACAGTAAAAATGTATAATATTTGCGTATAATTCCGATTATCCGTGCTAGTCGGGACTAGGTTAAGCATGGGCAAGACTTACTTCACAAACATACAAACATTCCATGTTAACGACAATGGGAATTGATACTGTGCAATCTTTTAGTGTCATTTGAATAATTTTATATTCTCCCGTTATATTAACGGCGTCTTATTGAAAGACCGCAAAGTGAGGAGGAACATTTGACCGCCATTACGACACTCGTTCGTTTGACCCGGAAGGAAGGAAAAAATCTTTTCAAGCTACGACGAGGTGCGTCATGCGGTCAGGTGGTATTCACTGGATCGATGAATGGAACAGGAATCAGCTGTTTCAACACCCATTCATGAGATAGCGTTTAGAGCTAGAAAGAGCCTCTGCAGAAGGACAAAAGTAATTCTAGATAAACGCTGAATAGGTCCAAAGGAGGGTTTTATGAGGCATACCATGGGAAAAAAAGCATGCAGATTACATCTCGATTGCGATATATCGTGAAGCACGTAAGAAATAATTATCATATCTTCCATATCAGCGCAATAAAAAAATTTTCACCTAAATTAACACATCATACCATTACCAATTCCATAGATACCTCAGCATCGATTAAAGTTTTCAGCATAAAATTAATTTTAATGGAAATTTAGTCAAATTGCCTTGACTTTTTTATCGTAATTATTTTATAATAATTATATAAATGATAATATATAATTATATATATTATAATAATTATTTTATAGCCAAATTGTATATAACAGAACATTCAGACGGAGAGAAATCTCTTATCTTAACATATAACTTGGATCATTTGTATCTTTATCATTCTGTCTCTCACGCTCAAAAAACATATTAGCGCTAACATTTCTGCACTAATACAGCTTGATTTAAATTAATTACGGTGCACTCTCGGTATCCGAGCAAAAATTGTGCGCGATAACGGCTCGAGTTTGAAATCAGGAGTGTTTCATTTCTCCATTTGAATACCGTGGGAATGAGTGGTGTATTTTTTACATGCATTTAAAAATTAGTAATGATCATCGTAAAAATTAGGGACTTGAACCAAAGAACCCTCCCGTTTCTCTCTCCTGCTCTAGCTTCTATTCTACTGTCACCTCATCGTCACTATTTCGTCCAGGTCGGAATTGAAACCAGAAATAAAATGCCCGAAAATATCTAAAATTATTTTTACTGCGCGGAACTTCCTCGCCGAGATGAGAGGAGACGCGAACATCAAACACGAAACCGTTCGCAGTATTTTTTTATGAGCGCATACACTAGAGCCCGGGTTCCCAACCTGTGGGTCGCGACCCCCAAGGGTCGGAGAGTGTTTTCTGGGGGGTCGCCGCGGTTATTTTTAGTTGCAATTATTTTCATAGGAAATTTCACCACGAAGGTTTTCAACACTTATTTATTCCAATATGGCTACACTGCAATATTCTACTACTAGTGGTTGTAACACTGATTTTTGATAAGTGAAAGGAAGTGACTTAAGGTCTACCGCGGCGGATACTTAAAAAATATTAAAGGCCTGCCGTGTTCATACATATTAAACCTTTTATATTATTTTAATTATTTGCTATGGCGGGCCTTTAATATTTTTTCAAATTTCCGCCGCGGCGGACCTTTATTCACTCCCAAACCCTAAAATATAAAAATGCAGTGTTATCATTAGAATAAAATTCCGTTCCAAATAGTAAACTGAAAAAAATATTCACTATGATGCAAAATTCAACATCAAAATTCATTTTTAATCGGTGTCTCGATGTTTGAATAACACTCGAATACGGACCGTCGAATAAAGATGAGTTGCTCTCTTAGCGCAGTTGAAGATCACCCCGTATGTTTTGCTGACGCCGCCATGTTTGCAATGATGTAATTCAATAATGTCCGCGATGGACCGTCTAATGCACACTGGCGCGAACTTAGTTCGCCAATAGTCAACCACCTTTAGTTGGCCACTCGCTGTCGAGCGCGGGTTAGCTACTGCTTGCACTTTCTAAAATCTAAAGAGCGTCAGTAGGTCGTCATCAGTCCGTGCTGTCGGTCGGCTTTCTGCATCGCTATTATCGTTTCCCAACGTAAAACAATTTATTTGGGTTATTATTTAATTATAATTTTATTGTTATATTATTAGCATTAATAGGTGTATTATTTTAATAAAATAGTGAGCCAAGTGACTAACGCTAAACATTATTAAACATTTATTTAAAAAAATATTACAATTGATAAAATTCGTGAAACGCGAATAAATAATAAAAATACAGAAAGAATTTTTTTTTCTCGAAAAAGAATTAATTTTTATTTATATTTTCAGAAATCCGTACCCATGGAGAAGAAACGTAAATATTCAGAAGACTATCTCAAATTTGTCTTTACCACCTTGATCAGCAATGGCATTGAGAAGCCACAATGCGTTTTGCGCAATGTTGTTCTCGGTGCTGAATCTATGAAACCTTCAAAACTCAAACGTCACTTAGAGACAAAGCATTCAGAACATACTAAAAAGGATTTGGAGTTCTTTCGAAGCCATGAAACTGGTCTCAGACGTCAGAGACTTGAGACATGAGGATGGCTCTAACAAACACTCAGCCGCGAATTTTGAAGATGGTTGCCCAGATGCAGGTACAACCATTGCATTAAATATTAGGTTAGAATCATATTCTGAAAAAGCTATTTTTAATGTGTTTCGCGACTCGAAAAAGGTTGGGAAACACTGCACTAGAGAAAGGATCTTCCTGTTATACGTAGAAGTGGAGGAATAGAGATTCGGATGCCTTACCGCTATTTAGACTACTGTTTCCAGAGTTTTAAAAAAGAATAATTTCATGTATCGACTTTATATCAGAAACGAAAATTTAGAGTGTTGTTTATATATAGAGTATGCCAATAAAAAAGGAAAATCTAAACCATAAGACACAGAATCAATAGTTGTAAAACAATGCTATTTTAACTTCATTTTGTTAACATATGTAGTAATACAGGCGATAAGTTTTTTTTTCTGGATTTATGAGTCTGATGATAACATTTCATTAATTTGTAATGAAGTGTAAACGTCATGTTAACACAAATTCCAGAAGCCGTTTTTCTGTTTTCACGGCATTCTTAAATGAGTGTGACTATGGGTTTCAAATTTGCACATAAGAATGATAGTTTAAACTATTTCAACGTTCACAAATTAAATTAAAATGGTTGCACAGCTATAAGCTATAGCATATAGTATGTAGTTTCCTTTTTTTTATTGGCAGACCATGTATATATGTTACGGTAAAGGTACGTAAATGGGAAATGTGAATGTAAGGTTAAGTTTCCATAAATACGTATTATCTGTACATTTCCCGGTAAATGTGCACTTTTACCGATGTGCCTTGGTAAATGTGGAAATAGGTAAGAATGAGTAATGCTGCACTTTAATAATTACGTTAATTTATAACAAAAATCATCGAGGGTTCGGCTACACTGGTATATATTAAGATGCACGCTTCCCAACCCGAGAGGGGAACACAATGAACGTGAGGAGGAACCAAAAACACTTCGACTAACCTACCTACCCAACCCCTTGGGGCCGAGTAAAATTTTCATTCATGTTCAAATTTAGTTTAGTTAGTTGTGCACATTTACCAGGAAATGTACACAACGCACATTTACCGTACGTCTAAACTGCAACAGATGTTCGCGACGCCGCCATGTTGTGGCTTGTGTTGCGACGTTTATCCACATTTACCAGTGTCTCGAGGTAAATGTATACATTTACCCAATCCAATCGGTAAAAGTATGTTATATTTACATTTACCGAACTTGGTGGTAAATGTGCACATTAACTGGGAAATGTGCACATTTAACGGACTACGCACATTTACCGTCACACACACACACACATATATATCCTCTATCGCTGTGGACGTCTACAACTTTGTGTGTCACTGGCTCCTTTCTACTCCTTCAACCTCTCGTTGTTTTATTATATATATATATATATATAAATATATATATATATTTATTTATTTATTTATTTAACATAAAATATATATAGAGAGAAATTAGACTTAATTATTCAGCGCTCGATCAACAGTCTTACCTCAAATCCTGATTAAAATGTTTTTCCAATCGGAAAAATATTTTACAAATAGCAAATAAATATTAATCCTTAATCCCTCTTCAATTTGAAGTAACAAAAACACTTCGACTACCTTACCCAACCCGTTGGGGCCAAGTAAAATTTTCCTTCACGATCAAATTTAGTTTAGTTAGTTGAGCACATTTATCAGGAAATTTACACATTTACCGGACAAAGTACATTTACCGTGACATATATATCGTTGAAGTTGCGTTAGTTATATTTTAAAATAAAATAAAGCATTAAATATCAATTTAGTTATCTCAAATTCAACTATTCAAAAGACAGGTCAAACTTGATAAATTTCCTTTGTCTAAGAGTCAAAAAGATCTATCGAGCAAAATTATCAAGATTAAGACTAGAAGAGAAGATACTGGAGCGAGAAAGAGAAAGATGAGAAGAGTAATATATCTTGAGGAGGCTGGCGAAGCGTCTCTAGGTTCGACCACATCAAAATCTATAAGAACTAGATTCTCGTAACTCCTCCCCGAAGCCCTTTTGACTTTCCGTGATTGGAAGGGACTGGAAGGTACGAAAATGGAAGGGCAAAAGACTTCAACCTCTCTCTCTTAGAAAGAGCCAAACAGAATTTCGTTTGTTGTAGGTAGGGATCAAGTGGTTTTTAAAGGGACCGCGGGTGCGAGGGAAGGGGAGATTCAATCAACTCCCTTATCCCTTAGTGACCGCTGAAAGCAAAAAATAATAACTTTGGTACCATCTCCAAGGCGAAATATTGAGTTAATAGCACCTGAAGTTTAAAGGGAAAATGAAAGGCTTCGAACAAAGGTAGTGGAGCTTTCCGAGTGATCTATCGTGAATTGCTTCCATTACGAGGCGAAGATGCCGCCGATAGCAATTACTACTTCACATCGAACTAACATAAATGCGAAAGTCTTTTTCAGGTCTTAATAGAAAATTGTGAAATTGTACCTTATTTTATATGTATCTTTCAATTCATAATACTCCCAAACAACAGGATTAGTTTATTTGTATAAATATATAAACAAGAACTTTTTTACAATTTACAAAGCGGTCATTAGAGCAAGACCGGTTTCAGTAAGTCGTCGTGCTTTAATAACCGCTGTACAATTGCAAATATCTTTCTAAACTTTCGATTTTTTATAAAAATGGATGTTTTAAATGGACGGACACCAAGTATTTCCTATAAATTAAGTTATACAAAACGTTTATCTGAATCTCTTGCTACAGTCTCTGTGGTAAATTGACAACTCTTTGAACAAAACATTCTAAATAAAAAAACAACATTTAGATACAGCTGCTAAAACTATGGGCCATCAATTAAAAAAAAATGGCTTCCTAATCACATGCTCTCCACGGTCAAAATATCCCATATTTTCCATAATTCGCAGATTAAGCTCTAAAGCGCACATAAAAGTAGATACTTTTTCGTTATAATGCAATTAAAATTTTATTGAACATGGCCCCTTTAAATTCAAGCAGGATAAATCTATTATTTCTATAAAAACCTTGATAATGCAAGGTTTAATTGTAGAACAAAGCGATCGGAGAGAGAGTTAAAAGATTGACCAACAGGATTACTTCGAAATTCTTCAATTAAAAAATAACCCTTTCCTCTACAAAAACAGAAATAATGCCCAAAATCACGAATACACTAAGCGTCGCTCTATTACATTACACTTTTAAAGAAAAATATAAAACGGCAACTGTATACTTGACTAATCAACGTGAATAAATTTATACATCGAGATGTGACACTCATTAAAAAAACATTACCCTTGATGTATAAACCTGGAAGATACCAGAAAACTGCGAATTTGGGCATAAAACTGAAAACATCGAGGACAGAAATGGACTGGAAAGGAAACTCTCCTTCTTCAAAGACGAAGGCACTCGCTCTGAACGACCTTTTTGCAACCTCGGGGAGGAGGAAAACTCTTGAACGGGTTAAGTGCGAGATCTTAAGACCGATTTCGGGGAAGAAGAAAGAGATGAAAAAACGAACAGGAGGGGAAACGCTTTGGGCTTCGAGGAGACATCTACCCGAGAAGAAGGGAGCATCTGAGAGGGTGGGGAAGAGGAAACGGGAAGAGAGGAAGAAAGAGGAGCAAAAAAGGGAGGGGGACACGGAAAGGGGGGAAGGGGAAGAATCAGGTCGGTGTAGTGAGGCAAAGCGACAAAAAAGGGAATATGAGATATAAGATACTAATCTTTATTTGTAAGAGATTGAGACTAGACCAGTGGTTCCCAACCTTTTGGAGAAGTGCTATTCAAACTTTTGGTGCATGTACCCTTTGGACAATTTATACCATAAACCATCTACATGTTCTCGTAAAAAAAGAAACTGCCAAGAAAATATGACATCAAAATCATCGCGCTGAAGTGGAAAAAGTACATTTACTCTGTAAGGTTGCCAAATAATTAAGCAATTCCATGAAAGTGAAAGTTGAAGTAGATGAGGAATTGGGTATATGAGGCAACTAATATAATACTAAGATTTTGCTGGTACCACTTTCAGATCCTTCTGGTGCAACTTTGGGTATTGGCACCACACCTTGAATATCACTGTTTTAGAGTAAGCAGACCACATTGAATTATCAAAGGTGTGGCAAGGGCTGCAAATTTGAAAAACGAGAATAATATTTTAATTTCTTCCTCATCTAGATATCATGCGGCAAGAAAGTTGAGGTTCAGCGAAAAAATGAAATATTAATAAACTTGAAAAAAATAGAAGTATGATAATTGAAGAGCATATCAAACTACTACAGAATAATTCTGCAGAGCAACTGCCTAATGGTTTTATCACTCCTAGGTGTTAATGTGCGGAATCAAAGTTAAAGAGTGTGGAAATTGTGAAAACGTTAGCCTGAATCAGATTTTCGAAAATGATATGTTGCCCTTCCGCCGTCGAATAAATGCAGTTTATACAAAAGAGCTGATAAATTCAACTTACTCGTTCTAAATAAAGATATGGTTAATTGTTAAGTAAAACTTTACAGATGCAATATGCCATGCTTTTTCATAACGGTTAAAGGTACTCATACAAGTAATCACTCAATAACCTATTTCTGCCAAAAGAGCTGAGGGCCGCATAAAATCATCCTTGGGGCCGCATGCGGCCCTTGAAACGCAGGTTGCTGACCCTTGGACCAGACGGCCGCTTCTTCATCCATCTAACCTACGTTCGATTACAGACACAACGCTATATAAGCACTGACGCACGATTAGTATAAGCGGAAATGAAAAGTGAGGGTTGTTTGTTTGTGGGGGAAAACAAAAGATAATTAAGTAGTTAAAACTTAGGTAAACCCTCTCTGCAGGAAAACATCCACACAAGAAGGGGGCGGGTGTGACAAACCTGCGAAACCCACTAATAGCATTAAAGATGGAGAGAATCACGACAGAGAAGTACACAAAATGAAACAGAGAAGAGAAAGAAACGGCTAATGCAAAGGCGGATAGGGAATGCGAGAAAACAGAGAAACCAAACCTTTCTTTGGCTATTGAAAAGGTGCTGCCGGGAAGAGAGTGATGCAATGGCTAAGACAGAAAACAAGTGAGGGAAGAATTACAGAGCAAATTACATAGGGTACTTGATTCACCGACTGCTATCTTTGCACCGGAGTAAAGAATCGCAGACGTTATGTATTGTCTGTTGCCTACATTTATAGCAGCATGTACTCTTAAGCGATTTTTTCCGATTACTTCCCAGCAGCTGATTCTATATCCACCAAATTCATACCATATATAGCCCTAATATAAACTATATATCTTGGAATATTAGCGTTTGTAACTTACGCCATTGTTTGAATTATTTTAGATACGACAAGACGGGCGAATGAACCGAATACATAAGAGATTTTTAAGAAAAAAAAGCGCTAAAAAGAAAATCACGGACCAATTCTAGCGAGAATAGGAATAATAAACAGCTAGAAGCAGTAACAAAAAAATTCGGTTTACCTGGAAAATTATCTGGACAAAAACTCGAATACTATCAAGCAGCTCTCAAGAATCTGACAACGTACGCTGAGAGTACATAATTTCAAATATAAATGAACCAATAAGGAACGGCCGCCAATGTTGTCACCACGCAAAAATGCCATAACATCACGTACGATTTTTTGTCGTTTTATCTGTGTCACGATATAATCGATCGGGTACAGATTCAACGACAACAATGGCTGGGACATTTGCGCGAAAGGAAACGAAAAACGTAGGCGCTTTAGATTACGTAACCGGAATCAAAATGGCAGCGGATGGTTATAATAAGGCAAAAAACCAGGAAGACGACGACGAAAGAAAAGACGGTCGAACGGACAAAACTCTTATCGCCAAGTTCTGTAAAAACGAGCTCACCGCAATAAAAGATGAATAAATATTATGATAACTTTCCTGCGCCTTCACATTCAAACTACTAAGATATCCAATACGACCATTTGTTAGCACACAAACAGAATAAATTACTTTGTGCCTTCTCGGACAAATTCAATTACCGCGAATGATGTTTCAGGTCATCCGAAATTTCAATTATAGGCTTAACCAACGAACCCAGCTTATAGTTTGTAATAAATTCATAAAATAAGATGATAAAGGGGCCTCGGAAGTTTAACTTACACGTGCGCTAATTGCATCATTCATTAATATTTCAACATGATCCAAATTATCATCACGGAAGACTACTTTTCGGAAAGGCACGATTCATTGACCACATATATTTTCGTCTACAATGCTTAGCAGTGATATTCCCATCGCTATTTCATTCCTTGCTGGAATCACATAGCTAATTTTTTTTCTCTTTACTTATTACATTCACATGCATACTGCATACACGTATGTGCGGCTATACGAGTTTCTAACTTGGCATGCCTGCTACCATACAAAAGCAATACGAATTCTTCTGATCTAATAATGCACATGCAATGAAGCACGTACTATTCTTCCCGGATAAAATTGAAACATTTTCCGCGAAAAATTAAGACACATCAAAAGTAAATCAAGGGCGTCCCCAGAATCTGCCAGAGATAACCACGGAAGGGAGTTTCGCACTATCGCGCTGATTTCATCTCGTCCCAAAAAACTACAAGTTACGCCTCCCATCACTCCTCTTTATCTCTCTCTCCTTCGCCACCAATGTCAGTCGGGTGGAATGCTATTCACGATAAACACCTCCGGAAAGAGCGTTGGGGAACATCAGCCGTCCTTTGGCCTATGTGTGTGTCTCTGAGAGAGGCACCCTATTCCGAGCAATGCAATACCCGCTGCCAGCAGCAGAAGCGGGAGGGAGGACTAATGGATGAACAGCCAGACGATCCAGGATCGAGAGAGAGAGGAAAGAGAGCGTAGATGAGGAGGGTAAAGATAAGGAGAGAGAGGAGAAAGAAGAAGACATAAAAGGAGGGAAAAAAGGATGGTTGGAGGGAGAGGGAGGAGAAGGGGGTACTGGGAAGGGAATGAAAGAGGGTGAGGGACAGAGAGAGGCAGAAAGGGTGGGAGATAAGGAGGGAGAGAAGTAGAGAGTTAGTGAGGGAGGGAAAGAGGGGGAGAGAGGGAGGGTGAGGTGGAGAGAGATAGTGTGTGAGAGATAGTGGGTGAGAGATAGTGGGTGAGAGAGAGGGAGGCAGATAAATAGGATTGGGGAGAGGAGAAAGATAGGGGAAGAGAGAGGGAGAAATTAATAGGAGTGGGAGGGTGCAAGAAAGAGGAGAGGGAGAGAGAGCGCAGAGGGAGGGTGAGATAGAGGGGGTGAGAGAGAGGGAGGGTGAGAGAGGGAGGGTAAGAGAGGGAGGGTAAGAGAGGGAGGGTGAGAGAGAGAGGGGCAGGGAGGGTCAGAGAGAGTGAGGGGCGGAGAAGATGAGAGAGAGAGGGAGGGAGGAAGAGAGAGGATAAGGGAGAGAGATGGTGATAGTGGAAGGGAGAGAAAGGGAGGCAGATAAATAGGGAAAGGGAGAAAGAAAAAGGGTGGGAGAAATAGGGGTAGGAAAGTAGAGAAACTGAGGGGTGGATAGAGCGGAAGGTAGGTAAAGGGGAAGGAAGGTAGACGGGAAAGGATGTATAGAGAGAAAGATGAATGGTGAAATAAGGAAAGAGAGGGAGTTATGTTTTTTCCAGTTCCCGTAATTTATCTGATCGCCCCATTGGAAGAGGGAAGGAGCGTTTGCCTTTGAAGGCACTGTGATTCGGGAGGAACAAAACGGAGGGGTGGCATTTAAGTTCCATTTTCGTCACTATCTTCCGGAGACAGTCGTTAACCGCAAAGCGTAATGCTCGCTTCAAACGCAGATGTTTCGAAATATTTTTCCCTCTCCATCTCCTCCTAGGTCAAACATCTTTTTTCTGATCTTTGACTCTCTCTCTCTCTTTCCTATCTCTTTTTTCTCCCTTCACTTGTTTCGTGCAAAGCCGAGCGCGACTCTTTTATTTCCATTAATTACCGAGAGAGTTGATAAGGGTGCGGGGAAATCCGGTCGGTATAGTCGCAAGACCATGTCCTAAAGATTCAAATTTTTTATTACTCGTGCTTTTACTGCAACCATGAAAATCGATTGTTTAAGATAAAATACTCAGCAAGGAATTATCAAACCAGCCTTAGGGATAAATTCAGATTGAAGCTATGTGTTTCTCCGATAGCGATAAAAATATTAACGAAACCAGATGCGCATTTAGTTTACAAAACTGCTGCCATCAGTGGTGATTCACCTATAGTATACACTAATTCTTTATTAATAGTTTCTAATTTTCCTAAGTACGAGTCCATTAAACCTGTGTAAATACTAGCAAAATATGAGATATGTTCGATGAAATGTTTCAGCAACACAATTCGATTTTTAATCCAAGTTCAGATAAATGCCTTTGATATATATATAAACCCGTCTCAAGGTGTTTTTTTTACAATTCAAAACTTCGAAAAAAACATTACTTGCAGATTGGTGAGTGCGTCTCTAACGCAAATGCGACAAATATAACGTCAATGTAATTTAAATAAATTTTTAGTATTCAACGGGCTAGTTCATCCAATTACTTTAAATGCTTCTACTTGTAGTTCTTAATGATGCAGTTTAATGCTCATATAGGAATTAAGTACGACCATCGACAGCAAAATGACTTGATATTTTCACATCGCATTCAAAGAGATTATGTAGCCACGCATATTCTTTGAATTTCAATCCCCTCCCCTCAAATTTTCTCCTTCCGGACAACCTCTTCTGCAGAGGGCGTCTGCGCTCCATCTTCGCGCGTCCAAAGAACCGACGTAAGCAGGGCACGGATAAACGGAGGGGAGAACCGTCCATAAAGAGTTTCTAAAAATAGCATTCGAAGGCACAAAAGGCCATCTGTAAGGATTGCGCGGAACATCACGCTCGCAGCGCGAGGGATTAAATCACGTCACTCGTATTTACGCCAAGTGTCGATCTGCCGCATTAAAAAAAAACGAACTATCCGAGCTTGCCTCATAGTTGAAATATATTTGATGATTAAGATGACGCCAAAATCCATAAAACAGTCGGCCATATCAGACGCGAATTACATCTACATAACCGGCCGGCTTTTTTTACATAGACTTTTGGGAGTTACTTTAAATGCCACTTATCAAAATATCGGACTGTTTCTTACAAACTCCCTGTAAATTATCGTTATATTTTTACATACGAAGTATATTTAGTATCACGAATGTGAAAAAATCCCACTAAGTCTATGATGAACATACCTACAAGTTTTCTTACACCCGTGTCCGTAAAAAGTGGTTTGTGTGTCCGTCCGGCAGCAGTTTGTCGTCCTTAAGCGGTTAGTGGAGCTGAACGGTTCGACAAAATCCGAAGATATCTCCCATTTATGAATGGTATCACCAGGGGTAGAAGCATTGTTGAAATCAACCGTATCACGCAGCAATGGAGGATAGAGAGATAGATAGATTCTTGTCAATTTCCGCAAAATTTCGATTCACCCAAGGATAGCGGGATGGGTTTTAATTAAACTTGGTCTACTTATAGAGATTAACTTCATAAACAATAGTAAAAAAGCTCTATCTAAAGAAATACCTAACTATATAGTTTCCAGGGACACTGAAACATCAAGTTTCGCGCTCGGCTACCACAAATGTCTCCCCATTAACAACATTATTGCTACGAGATAAACCTCGTAGATACAAATTAGTGTAACCAGTGACATCATTGTTTGGATTAGAATTACGTTCATTTATGGAGCGTGATTTCATAAATAATAATACATGAGCTATACCTATTTATTAAAACACGGCTTCCATTAGCGTTATAATACGTCGAATCTCACATCCAGGTACCGCCTAGCTGTCCATATGATAATGCAGCGGTTCAAAAACATTACAAAGCCGCATCCCCTTACCAAAAAATTAAACAGTAAATATATAGATTTAACAAGGAATTATCGAGCACGTCTAACGGCTGAAAATTTCAGGTACAAGCACTTACGGCTATTGGAGATACTTACCTGAGATAAGTATTTTTAAGTGTTTATTTTTTAAGTAAATACATGTCAAATCTTTTGCGCACTCGCCTCTGATCAAACCAGTTTGGAAACCACTGCGTAAATGTAACCAATGACGTAATTGCAGAGGGACTAAAATGCGTACGGATATGAAATGATTTGTGCAGCGATGTTGCTCTGATTTTCCCCACCCACTCAGAAATAATGCGAGCTCTGTCTTTTCATCGAAACCCTCCCTCGCTTAGAAGTTCCCATTGTTTTCGACCGTCTCCCCTATTCCCCCCAAAAAAATAGACTGGTCCTCTTCCGGGCACCCTACAGCGAACTTGCCGTGCTCATACCTCCCACTCCTATCGACACCTTTCCTATAATCCCCCACAACTCCTCCCGCCGCCCGCCATCTTTGCCCTCACACACATCGACATAAGAAACACACGACCCAGTCCACATCCTCACCCTCCAAGAACAAACCGAGACGTCCTTATCCCAGCTTTCTCGACAGAGCCTTATTTAGCAGAAATAGTGCAGTGCCCGCCTTCACCTTTTCCTCCTCCCTCTCCCTCTACGGCTTTCCCCCTCTCCTACTCCTCCTCTCGACCGTTGGATTGATGCTTCAGCGAGATTTCGCTAGTTTTTTTCCTTCCCGTTCGTCCCGGCAACGGAACAAGAGGCAGCGGGGAAGGAATAAGAGAAAAAAAAGGCGATCACTATGAAAATCTCGCCTCTTCGAGAGCTCGGGGGAGAGCGCCAAATGCGGCGGAGAAGTGAACGTAAGTTATAGAGGAAGGAGAGATGCGCTATAAAAACAGTTGCCTGCTTAGGAATAGAACAACGCTATGCTTGTTTTCTCATTCGATGCTTTTTGGGAAGGAATAATTTTAAGCTTAAGGTTAATTTACTGAAAAAATGTTTTAAATTTAAGCGAAATTTTCCCGTGAAAAACAGCTAGTTCAGCAACGCCATGGTTCATGAAGAAATCCGGGTAACTCTGTGAATAACGAGTGCTTATACACCAGACATGCACGCAAACGATGTTACGAACCTTCGCACTACGAATGGCTCAAAAATCACTGATGAAGTCTCTTCTCATGTAAATGGCACGGTTGCATTTGGGAAATCAGAATTTCAAAAGGCTATTGAAAATTACTATAGAAACAAGTAGCAGCATCCCAGCTGAATCACGAAGTGATTGCACATATTGTTGATTTTTTTAAATTCATGATACGCGAAATGACGAATGAAGTGAAATTACACGTACAAAAAGAAACATCAAAATACAATTTTCCCCGACTCATCATGGGAAATCTCAGGCTTCCAACAAATTGTGAAATGCTGCGAGACCTGGAATACCTTAGTAAAAATGTTTAAATAACCTCGCAATCTGGAAAATACTAAAGCGCGAAAATTATAAACCAGCATAAAAATCTCATCGCGTTCCACTTTACTCATCATGATCACATAAAAAATTATTCTCTTTTTTCCTGCGAACATGATAAGCTTTAAAATAGTTTTGAAAAATATCAATAACTGAAAAGTATAAATAACAGAATAATAAGATTAGCATCGTAAAATTTGAGGGAAAACTTCCTTAAAAGAAATAATAAACCCGAGCTCTGAGATATTATGCAATACACATCTATGGATAAATAAGATGAGAAATAATTAATCACAGAAGGATGATGGAGGTAAAAGTACTGACAGCGCAAACATACTTTTATTATACAGAACCGCAGAATGACGCACCATAAAATGTCGATGCAACAGGTCCGTGAAATTTTGCCAAGGCTTCTTCCCATCGAAAATCTAACCCTTAGAAATAAAGACTGGTAGGTACCGAAAACAAGTAAATTTATCCGTTAAGACTCCATCTATCACAGGATGGCTCGAGTAGAACAGCATAAATACTTCGACCCGTCACGAGTCATCCAGAAAGTCGAAAAATAGAGTAAGTTTATCGCAACAAATGACAGCAGCTTGCGACTCTAGGGTTGAAGTCTCCGACTTGCACACCGCCGTCATCAAGAACACTTAAAAGATTCCAAAAATAACGTGGAAACTATCTCTCTCAAACGCAACAGCGATCAAGTAGGAGAATACTACGGTGATAATACGTAACATGTTTAAGTTCATTAACTGCTTAAGATTTATCGATACCTTTCATCATGATGTAACAATGCGGTGGCGTGGGTGGCCAACTGCCTCAGGACCCAAAAACTCGGAGGATCCTAGGGGGCCTTCAAATTTTTCCGAATTTTATCGCAAAAATTAAGATTTTTTAGCTATTTCTCTTTTTTATTTAAATTTCTGAATGACTTTCCAGTTAATCATTATTTTTGGACAGAGTGCAACATGACAGACTTTACAATGGGTTTCAGTTTTAATTGAACATTATATATATATCATTATATATCGACGTTTCTTACAGAGGAGGAGGAGGATACTTATGTTTAGGCGCTTCCAGATGACCTGGAGATTCGAAATTTTTTTCTTTGGTAGGATTTTGTGAAAAGCCGACCAGAAAAAAACGAAAATCTTGAAAAAGTGCAACAATGCGGCCGCAAAAAAATCTCAATTTTCAAGGTTTATGTATTTTCGAATGTTCTACGGAGCTGAAATTTTTTAGAGATAGGAATTGTAAAAAAAACGAAATAGGGATTATACAAATTTTGATATTTTAATTTGTTTGGCAGTTAAAAATTCTTCAAGTTTAAACAAATAGGTAAATGTTTAGATACGACGGTGAAAGTTGGAGCGCTGAAACTTTCAAGTTTATTAGAGTTTAGCCAATTTAAACGAATAAACATTTCAATGTATCTATGAAATTCTTATTGCGGCAGTTAAAAATTATTTAAATTTAAACAATTAAATAAATGTTATTTCACTTCTAATTGTGCTACAAATTTAAAATGTGGCATAAATGTGTGGCATTATTAACCCAATGTGGAAAACGTATAATACTCATACAATTGCAATAATAAGCAATTGTTTTACTCCATTATTGTTCCATAAGGAAAAAAGAAATTTGGTCCATAGGAGAAATCTTTTGAATTAAAGAAATATTTCCCATGATGAAATATTTTCTAAAAAATTAATGTTTTTTCAAGGTGAGATGAAATGCTTGCAGTATCATCAACCTCCCCACATCACCCTGTCATTCCCCGCCCAATGTGCCACTCTCAGTTACTCTATCGCTGAAGAAGGGCATAGATCCGATAAGCTTGCGTGTTTTTTTGTGTTCGTGTGTTCAACGTGTCTCTTCGACGCCCCCAGCAGCCTGCCATCTTGGTCCCCGATTTGGTAAGTGTCCGCTGGGATTCCTTCAACACCTTGTTGCCACCCTCATCACTACCTTTTCATTCCCTTAAGTTAATATATATATATTTGTTGGTTGAGGGGGTATAAGAGAGAGGCTACCGATAATATTTTGCCGAGGGCAACGAAACGCTTACGAGTAACTAATGACCCCGAAGCGAAGATTTCATCGAACGCTTTGGTTCATGCTCTTTATGTCTGTTCCTTTTGTGAGACTGGGAGGGAAAGAGAGCTGCGGGTGTTCTACGAGAAGGAAGGGAATTCGGGAGTCCAGCTGTACGTTGAACGAGCGCTAGTGTCTCATAAAAGAACGGCGGAGGCCGAGAGATACGCTTGATCATATTTTATTCAATACCGTGAGGCAAAAATATGAAAAAGGAATTCTACCCATCAAACTGAGAAATGGTCCATGGATACCTAATGCGAGATCTCATAAAAGCGAGGCGTTAGTAGTCATTTTTAATTCATGGTAAATCAAGCGAGTGCAGCAGCCTCCAAAATTCCTTTTCCTTTATTTGTCAGCAATATAAAACGCTCATTCTGTCACTCTGTTTGTAACGCTTTCCCCGCTGTACGCACCACCGTCGGTATAAGGTCCACGGGCATCTATATCTATATAAAGAATCTATATAAATAATGAACTACGTTTAAAAAACTCTACCGCGCCGAGTTTGTAATTCTGTCACGATGAGAGAGATGGCTACATATCTGCGGGGAGAGTGAGTCTTTTGTCTCAGATAAATCCTTCAAGAATTTTAATAAATACTATATTTTCGTGACAAAGAGAAGATACTACTTTCTTAGTCACCGAGGTAAAATAGAGCGCGGTTTATAAATTATTATTTTGTGGACGTCCAATCTTCCAGAAAGAAGTCTATTTTTTCAACTCTGGCCCTCATAAAACAACTTGCAATCCTAATACGGCCCCTCCAAAACATTTACTGCGTTAATGCGGCCCTGAAGCCTCTTCGACATGTCTGCCCTAATCGGTAAGACATCATACCGCACACTTCGCTTGGAAGGAATGCGAGGGACGGAACACTTTCCCCATCTTCACCACCTCTCGAGAGGAAACAGCTAAACGAATCCCACCGATATAGAACGGATAAAAAACACTCACTTCCACTCCCACGCACAAAAATCTCCTCTCTCAGAAAAACCGATGTTTGTTTATCGCATTCGAGATTTTTTTTCCGTCTCTTATTTTCTCATCCGAAACACGCCCGTCCTCCCACACCTCATCATGCATCGGCCTTCCAAAGTTCTCATATCTTCCTCCAATACTAACATCCGCACCCCTCTGACACATTTGATCAGCCCACTCTATCAATTCCATTTCCCTCTCCGTCAACCAGGAACGCTTAAATCCCACTCGTCCGTCTCTACCACTTCTCTCTTCACTCTTTCACCTCTCTCCTCCTCCCTTTCTCTCTCTTTCTCCCACGAGATTCATTCCACATCCTTTACTCCATCTCCTTTCCTTATGATATATCTCTTTCGAGACATCTTTTTATCTCTCTCTCCCTCACTACTCTCCATGGCCCGGAATATGCTGAAGAACCATCCCCTTCCTAACTCCTCCCTCTCTATCTCCTCATCTCTCTCTCCAAATCTAAAACACAGCTTTATTATTACAGGTCCTTCTCTTCGTTCCCACCTAGGTTACTCCTCAATCTTCCACGTTTTTATTTAACTTCGCATCACCCCACTCTCCTTCGAACCGCTCCCTTTTCCTATGCATCTCTGCTTCGTCCTCGTACACCTCGAGGGTGTGAGAGAGTAGAAGAGGAGATTGGAGTTTATTTGGTTTTGATTCCTCTTTATATAAGCCATTTCAGAATATTCTGACTGGTAAATTACGTGCGTTAGAGGCCGGTTGCCGCAGGACGCGCTTAACTTGCTAGGCTGTACGTTTTTGGGGATATTAGACAAACACATAGGCCATATATATATATATATATATATATATATATATATATATATATATATATATATATATATATATATACAGACACATTAAGTTAGAGAAAATTTCCAATCTTGGCAAAAATATTAACGCTATATAGCTGGATAAAATTCACACGTAAATGTCACCTTTGCCGTGTTTTCTAAAAAATTTAAAACTGTTTTTCGAAGTTTCGTTCAGTCTACGTCATCCTTTCTCAAAAATATCATCAAGTTATTGACGTGCAGCACCTTGTAAAGATTGTAAAATATATAACATAAAAATAAGTAATTCACCTATGTAAAATCGATAACAATGACTACCAATTTCTGCAAGAATTTGTCTCGAGCGCCAACCATTTCTTTGTTTTCTCCATTTCTGTAAATTTAAAAAAGTAACACTTATTGATTTAATATGCCGATTTTACAAAGTTGTAGCGATGATACTTTATTTAATTATTTGCTCTCCGTAACGTAAAGTTAAAAAGTAAATTCCGCACACTCGACGATGATCTTACTAGCCAATTCCTAAAAATCCACAGAAGTTAGGATATTTTCTGAAAAAGCCGAGTAATTTTTTAATCTTTGGCTAAAAATGGAAAATTAACATTTATAGAATAGTTTAATTAAGTCACGTCGTACATGCACTAAAAAGTAAAAAATAAGATTCATATAAATGAATGTTCCAAAAAGTAAAAATTGCTTTGGGCATATAAAAGTTGTGTAGCATAATGATTAACAAATAAATCTACCTAAATATTTTTGCCACGCAGCTTTTATATGACCGAAACTATTTTTGATTTCCGATATTTATTTCTAGTGCATATAAAAGTTTGTTTCCTTAATTTTTCATTAAAATTTTGTTTTAACTTAATACTATACTACTTATAATCGTTATTTTTGACGGGCAGTTAAACTAGTAAATAAATACCTAAATAAAAATCTACAAATCGATTAAATCGATCCATCATCTTTAAGAAACATTTACGGATAGGATGTATCTAAAGATATGTATTTCAAAAACACAATAAGAGTCACATTAGTTTGCAAACATAGATCTGTTGCTATGATCGCGATGCGGCAAGATAAAAAAATAACACCAAGGGTAATAAAAGGGCCACGAAGCAAGCTTTTTCCTAAAAAACATCCAGCGATCGCGAACGGAACGTGTGGGACGCATCTTTTTTATTTACTTTATTTCGGAGGGTGTGTTCCTCATCCACTTCTTGATGAAAAGGGATTCCTTCACTCCCAATTCTCTCCTCTTTTTACCCCTTACTTTACGCGACCGCCACCAGGGCGGCGCCATTCACTCCCATCGACCCCCCACCAGCGCCACCCGCAACGAGTGGCTGGGATGGTAGAAGGGAATCCGGAGGGGAAAGGGAAGGAGAGGAACAAGAACGAGGCACGCAACAGCCCCAACCTCCCTTTTCTATTTCGTTCCATCTCTCTCATGTCCCTTCCTCATCCTCAGAACACACCCCTTCCATATATATACTCCGTTCCCTTCCCACTCACACCGACCCACAATCCATGGCTCCAAACACATGGGAAGGCGTGAGGGCATTCTGCCGCACACGTGCCCGGAATACGGACTAAAAGACTGACACGGTTCGGCTTTCCCTCCCACGTAGGGCGGCATCTTACGAAAAAGATAGACGGCTGTATAAACGACTTTATTGGGACGTATTCGAGGCAATAAGTAAGGCTACTCCTACAGCCTGTCTGTAAAATTTCACGTGGTTTAATAAGATAAAAGCATTAACATCCTTCGGGACAATTATTGCTAGCGAAAAACTGCGATGATAATTGCCGTGATAAATCTGCAATTTTCGTCCGAAATCGTACCAGGGTGGAATGAAAGTTCAATTGCAACCAAGAAATGCTACCGATGACAAGACAAGAAGATCTAAAACTGAATGTTGTCTTACGATTTTAACGAACTTGACCATCGGTGTAACTTAACGATAAGAACGCAAGAAGGAACCCCAAACAAAAAGTTGAAATTTTCGCAGGAAAGGTAAGTTCAAGTCCAATAAAATTTGAACAGCAAGCTATCTATACTCATCATTAAAAGGAACAAGTTACATCATCGTAAAGATCGGAATATGATAAAAAATACTTTATTGCTGAACGTCAATTGCGCTTCTCGAAGATAACTGGGAAATAAAAGGATTTGAAAAATATTACTCATAACCGCCTTAAGTTGCCAAATAAACACGCAAAGAAAGCTTGATTGTCGCGAAAAGGTTTTAACAAAAGTATACTTAAAAAAACCTTTAAAATTTCGCATGTGAAACGTATCAATTTTTTTATACCATTATTGGCGTAGTAATAATAAATATAGTGAATAAAACGTATCCAGACTCTAAACCCTAAAGCTTCTATATTACGATATTTAAAAATAGCGCGAATCACCAATTGCGGAGTTCCACCCACAGAAAAATCGCCCAAGGAAGGGAAAAGAAATAGCGCCATAAAACAGACATAATGTGTTTCTATAGTTAAACTATCATGCTATTGAGGTCTGAAAATGCATTAAACCGCAGGGGAAACTCAAAATATTTTCCAAGGCAACGGAAGCAGTAATCCGTCTTGGCCAGCAGTCCGCGAGCTTTGGGCTATGATGATAATTAAACGCCATTTACACTTTAAGCTATTAAAAGGCGCGATTTGGGCCTAGTTAGGCAGCGTGCATTCCTAGAAACTCAATTATGGATCTGAATTCGTAAATTATTCCAACAATTTCAATAGACCATTTGTGAAATTTTAAGAAAGAGATAATTTTTTTAAAGATGTACGCAAGACTTAATTTTCGAGAGATGCGGAAAAACAATGGGCATTATCAGTCCCAGTTTAAAAAGTTTAAAATTTCCTAACAACCATCGACTCAAGTTGGAAAAATTATATATATATATACACTGGCAGATAACACAATCATTTTTCACGCGTCTTGGAGCAACCGTAAAATGAAATTTTCCTGCACTCAAGTCGCGATCCAAAACCGTGAAATACGAAGCAGTGAACTAAAACACTAGTCAGAAGATAACATAAACAAGATTGTACCAGCGACCGTGAAAACGGCGTCAAGTCTCTTTTACCACATTTTTCCGAAAAAAACTGCATGTTAAACGCTATGGAACGATTTAGCAATTTATAAATGCAACTTTAACAACTCTCACTCCACGACACTACTATTTTAGATGGTAAACAAACAACAAATGACACCACTCTCGTTATCCGGTCTTCCACATGCTGAAGTGTCTGGCCAACGGCAAGTCTATGTTGCATACACCCTCACCCTTTCTTCCATCTTCCAACTTACCTTATTTTCTAAATCTGATATCACCTACAGACAGATACCGCTTCCTACCACCCGCTTCCCTCTCTCCCACCGTATCTCCATGCTTGTGAGATTTCCATCTTCATTCTGACAGACAGTAAACGGACACGGACTCTCTCTCTGGAGAATTCAATCTCCTAATTGGTCCCTCCCAACTTTCTGCGCCTTCTTCCTCGTTCGCGAAATCCATAGAACTGGAAACTGGAAACCGATTGTCGCGACTAACCCGCCGAGCGAAATCTCTTCGTCGATTGCCTCCTCCAGTCCTTTCTCCGGCAGCTGCCCTCCTTCGTTTGCGACACCAAACACATCCTTCTCCGCCTCGGTGGGCTTTCTCACCAACTCCCACCGAGCACCACATCAAAGTCGCTATTGACATCTACTCCCTCTGCATTAATTACCTTCTCCCGACCGAGCGATTGCTCTCCGTGCCTGATTTTATAACAGGTCACACCGTGAATTTTCAACGGAATTCCTCATCAACCTGACGATAATGGTCGCAAACAGGAAAACTTATTGTTCCAGATCAAACACGCCTTGTTTTTGTGAGTGTATACGCACGCAGGAACGCAAGCAAGAGCACACATTCGTTTATCACTCCTGAAAATTAATTAAGAGAATTAAGTGCAGAAACATCCAGACATTTGCAGGATATTAGCTTGCATGAAAAAATTCCATACTTAAAAATACAAAGATTTGAGGATAAATTCAGATTTTTACCTCGAAAACATTACAGAACGTCTGCGGAAATGAGAATAAATATTCAAATTACACGCATAATATCAACGTTTGTGTAGAGAGTCAATATGGAGTGGAGTTTCAAAATTCAAGATACTTGGATTAAATACGGACGCCATCTCTTAAAGGATTCAGCCAATTCACCAAAATTACAACAAATAGTGATATTAAATGCAGAAATTACAAGTTCTGCAGGTTGTTTACGGTGCGGAATACCAAACTTCACGGCGTATGCAAGAGAATCAGTGGTTCGAGTTCGGTAATATTTAATAATTAGCGAAAACCAGATCATATTAAAATATAATGCGGAAGTGTTAATGTGTAAGCAAAATGTCCGACACGACGGAAAAAATCCACTCATAAAAAATAAATTCAGATGTAACTGTTAAATATTTAAAATAATATTGACGACTCGTTCTTAAAGATCGAACGATTATAGGTTTCAAACAATAACGTATTATTCTCATTTTTACTTTGGAGTATAAATTACCCAAGCTGATAATAATCCCACCAGAGGAAATTCAGAAAAGACATTTTAAGGAGAAAAATGTTAACCGGAGCGACACTTACTTAGAATAAGATGCTAAGGCCCTAAGGTAGGCAATAAAAATACAAATAAATAAAAAAAATAAGGCCCGTAAATTGGCGAAAAAGTTGTCTCCAAAAAGACAAAACGCACCAAATAACCAGATTAGAGCTCTCTCACTCACGAGACCCTCGCTGATGCGAATTTGCTACTTCATCTCCGCCAGAGCCACGCAGAGAGTGGAAAAAAACCGTCGATAAACCATCGTGCAAAGCTGCAAACGACGTGCAACATCCATAAATTGAGCTCTCTCTCTCTCTCGCGAAATAAAAAACAACTGGAGCACGATGAAAAAACAAACATAAGACGAAGAAGCTCTCTACGAGGGCCGACTAAGTGGAACCCGTGTCTTGGCGAAAAACATACATCCCGGCAGAATGGAAGGGTATATACGGAAACGAAATTACCGAAAAAAATAAGGCTGATGTATGTAAAAAACAACACGCGAGAGATGAGTGCATCCGCGGAGTGGTTCCCCCGTCGGGGAGAAAATTGAATCGAGCGTATGCTACTAACCTAGAGGAGTGGGAGGGAGGGATAGGGAAGGAGGGAGATAGAGGGAAGGAGGGAGATAGAGGGAAGGAGGGAGATAGAGGGAAGGAGGGAGATAGAGGGAAGGAGGGAGATAGAGGGAAGGAGGGAGATAGAGGGAAGGAGGGAGATAGAGGTGAAGAAAGGAGATAGAGGGAAGTAAGGAGAAAGAGGGAAGGAGGGAGAAAAAGGGAATGAGGGAGATAGAGGAAAGGAGGGAGGGAGATAAAGGAAAGGAGGGAGGGAGATAAAGGAAAAGAGGGAGGGAGATAGAGGAAAGGAGAGGTGGAGATATAGGATAGGAGGGAGGGAGGGAGATAGAGGGAAGGAGGGAGATAGAGGGAAGGATAGGGAAGGAGGGCAGGGTATGGAAGGAGGGAAGGATAGGGAAAGAGGGAGATAGAGGGAAGGAGGAAGATAGAGAGGAGGGAGAAAGAGGGAAGGAGAGAGATAGAGGGAAGGAGGGAGATAGAGGGAAGGAGGGAGATAGAGGGAAGGAGGAAGATAGAGGGAAGGAGGGAGATAGAGGTGAAGAAAGGAGATAGAGGGAAGTAGGGAGAAAGAGGGAAGGAGGGAGAAAAAGGGAATGAGGGAGATAGAGGGAAGGATAGGGAAGGAGGGCAGGATATGGAAGGAGGGAAGGATAGGGAAAGAGGGAGATAGAGGGAAGGAGGAAGATAAAGAGGAGGGAGAAAGAGGGAAGGATGGAGAAAGAGGGAAGGAGGGAGAAAGAGGTAAGGAGGGAGAAAATTGGAAGTAGGGAGAAAGTTGGAAGGAGGAAGATAGAGGGAAGGAGGGAAAGAGAAAGATGGAAAGGGAAGGAGGACGTGAGGGAGAGGAAAGGAGGCAGTAAGGGAGAGAAAAGGGAGGGAAGGGTGGAGGGAGAGGGAAGGGTGGAGGGAGAGGGAAGGATGAAGGGAGAGGGAAGGATGGAGGGAGAGGGAAGGGTGGAGGGAGAGGGAAGGATGAAGGGAGAGGGAAGGATGGAGGGAGAGGGAAGGATGGAGGGAGAGGGAAGGATGGAGGGAGAGGGAAGGATGGAGGGAGAGGGGAAGATATGGAGTGAAAGAAAAGGAAGGAGGGAGGGAGAGAGAGAGGGAGTGAGAGAGAGGGAGTGAGAGAGAGGGAGGGAGAGAGAGGGAGGGAGAGGGAGGGGGAGGGAAAGGGAGGGAAAGGGAAGGCGGAAATAAGGAAAAGGGATGGAGGGAGGGAGAGGGAAGGAGAGGGTGAAAGAAAGGGAAAGAGTAAGTGAAGGAGAGGGAATGAGGGAGGGAGATGGGAGAGATCGGTTGGGATAGAGGGAGAAAGAAGTGAAGAGAGGAAAGCAACAGATGTAGAGAAGAGAAAGCAGGAACTATTGGTAGAGTAAGGATTTATGAAGGAAAGGAAGGGAGAGGAGGGAGGATAAGAATACGAAGAGATGAAGGAGGGAGAAAAGGAGAGGGCAAACGGATGATAGATAGAACTGCAAGAAGAGAGGGTTGAAGGAAAGAGGAATAGAGAGAGAGAGAGAGAGAGAGAGAATAGACGAAAAGAGCAGGAATGAGAACAAGTAGAGTTTGGAGTTGAGAGGCGGAGATGGAGGAAAGTTTCTTTTCTACTCGACGAAGTGCGAAGGAGGTGAAGAGGAGGGAAAGTACGAGAAGAGCGGAAGATAGAGGGAGAATAGGATGAATGAGAGAGAAAGAGAAAAAAGTTGGAAAAAAGAACGTCTTCACTCGATATCAAGAAAGTTGGAGAGGCAGAGACATGTAATCAATGAAACAGTACAGTTCTAAGGAGAGGGATAGTAAAGAAGGAAGAGAGAAAGGGAAGAGGGTCAATTAATGAGAGAAAACGAGGAAAGGAACGAATGATAAAGAAAGAAAAGTGTATTTGATGATGTTCAAGAACAAGCACTTAAAAATACTTGACTCAGCAATTTCCAAGGTTTCAAAAACCCAGATACGTATTTCGGCTACAAAGCAGCCGTCTTCGGCGGTAATTCACCGAAAATAGATTCAGCAGAAGCCGTATTTAGGGTGATTGACCGGAAATAAGATTCTTTTAGAATATATTTTCTGTGAATTAACACTGAAGACGACTGCCTTTTAGCCGAAATGCGCATCTGGTTTTTTATAACCTTGTTGTGATAATTGCAGAATTCTGAGACAAGAATTTTTTTAGCGCTTGTTTTTGAATTTTTCAGACGTAAGACTAGCTCGATAATTACCCGTAGAATACTTTTGAGAGATATATTGATAGATATAAGTCTTTATTAGGCCAGGATTGAGACTAGTAAGTTTCTTCATCCATCTATTCCTGTGGAAAGTAAAACCAATAAAAGAAGTTTAACATGCATAATGTAGTAAAATTGAAAATGAGAAAAATTATATTTTGGAGGAATAAATAAGCAGAAACAGACTAAATTTACCATAGGAAAAACACAAAAGAAGGGAGGGGTGAAAAACTTGCGAAACTTACTGATAATATAATTAAACGTTTGAGAGTAATATGAATAAATGTTCATTCTTTTGGGGTATTATCGCAGTAACTTACACGCCTCTACACAAAAGCGAGGAGGGAAAACCAGTGCCAGCATTAGCCTACTTTTTACGAAGAGCACCAAGGAGACCAACTGCTAAACATCCATTCCAAAGGACGGAGTGCTGACTTGGGCGTTCTCCTCAAACCATACAAGTAGGGTACGGGGTGATCCCAGGTTGAAAAATCCGACCACTGCCGGATTTGAACCTGGGACCGCTGCGTGGAAGGTCAACGCTCTAACCGCTCCGCAACCCCTGCAAGCGTTAGTATAGAAACAGAGAGGAAGAAATAGAAGGGAGGAGGCGGAGATTTTAGAGGGGGAAGTAAATAGAGAGAGAGAGAGAGAGAGAAAGAGATAATCTCACTTTCCTCCCAACCCTCTCCCTACTTCCGTTTCTTCCTTCCTTTACTCCTACGCAATCCCGCTTGATTTCTCCCCCACCCAATCCCTTTAGCTCCTTCTCGGGAGCAGGCCGCTACTCAGTATTCAACAACTCTCTCGGGAACGTCGTTCCCCACCCGTCGCACACACGCACGCATGGAAGAGTCCTCCTCTCTCTCTCTCTCTCTCTCTCCTTCCCCATTCAGGTCTAAATTCTCCGACGAGAAGGCTTCAACCCGGTTCGAGTTGACTCTCCTCTCCTCCACCTCTCCCACCCTTCCCTCCCCGCCACTCGAACTCATTTTTTCCATCACCGCCTCAGTGGATGAGAGGGCACTGCACTTCCTCCATCTCCTTCGCGATCAACCCTTCCTATCTCTCTCTCTTGCCATGACCGCACGTCGGCTTCTTATGAGGTAAGGACGTAGAGAGAGAGAGAGGTTACGCAGCGCACGCACGGAATATATTACATTTTCACTTGAAAACGCAGCTTTAAACATGAGATGCGGTACGGATTCGCACACATAATAAACTCGCGGTCCGTCCTTATGTTTCTCCGGAACGCATCGCCTTTACATTCTGGAGGTCTCGTGTAATATTTACATCGTGTTCCATAATTAATCGTTGACTTTTCTGCGAGTGATAAATACGTTAATCGTAATATTTATATTATCTGTAGATGAAAAGATGAGTTTGACTCGGTAGCGCAGCGAAGGGGCCCCCTCCTGGCAATTTGCCCCTCCCAATATCGAAAATAACACCGTTCGACAATTTTTTTTCCTCATATGGTGAAAGGTCTTTCTTGTGTGTTTAAATGGTAATTACAAAAATGACCTTGGAATTGTTTCTATCACGTCTGGTTTTTGAGAAATGTTCGGTATTTTGCATTGGCAAAAGATGCTTTTAGGCAAAAGAAACAGCTCCCACGGTTAAAAGCTTACGAACTTTACTTTGGCTGCAAAATAGGAGACCAAGAAAAATCTTGGGCACCGCATATTTGCTGAGCGCGTTGTGCAGTGACACTCATAGCATGCTTAAATGAAAAAAACGCGTTCATAAGAAGTTAATGTAGCGAGTTTTAACATTATGATAATTCCCATTAACTTAGCCAAGGTACTAATTTAAAAAATTATAATTTAATTGGTCGAATACTATCAAACTGAAAGATTATCACGAAGGAATATTTCCACTTATTCATAAATAGACCTGAAACAAAAAAAAATTCGAAAAACTATACGCGAGTAGAAAATGAACCCGTTTCACCAAACAGGATTAAGTAGAGAGTGCTGATTGCTACCTTAACGAGATGATAAAGGCAGAGAGTTGCAGGCACGAGGGTTTGGAGGCACGAGACACTTACATCTCCGTGGTTAAGACGCTTCTGTGTCGCGTCCCATCCGGTTAGTTCCGAACTTGTATTTTAGCAGAGGCAAGAGCGTCGCTTCATTTACTGTCCGAAAAAACCACATCGCAGCAGTGACACGAGGTGGCGCTAGACGCGCGTACGGATTGAGGTCAAGACGAACTTGTGTGGCTGAGGTCAACGACGAAAGCAACGTCAACTATCCGGGGAGGATACGTCCTTGAATAGACAACGCGGTTGACACATTTTTGCACGCAAAAATTAAGAAATTTAGCAAACTAAATAAAGAAATTATATGTACGTATATGTATGTAGTATGTATATGTATGTATGAAGAACGGGTAAAAAAATAGGATAATGTATTTCTACGCGACTGATGTGAGCTTCCGAAATGTGAATCAACAAGCAACACTTTAAATTTCGTCCTCCTTACTACACGGTTTCTTTTCTGCCGATTTTTAGCTGGTTATTTTCCAATACTTTAATTTATTGCCAAACTTAACCCTAACGATCATTAATGTTACATCACAATTGCAGCTTCAACTGTCGTCAGCAACACGCGTGTGCTTATCAACCCATTGCATCGAAGGAGAATTTTCACAGTAAGATTGACTCAACCGTAAAATTAAATATTTAGAGACATAATGAGAAGGAAAGTAAAGAAACAACAGAACAATGTGTCAAAGTGTAAGGTTGAACAATATTAAAAGTTAATGATAACAAAAATACAACCTTAGAGGTTTAGGGGTTTTTATTCCTCGCCAGGGACTTGTTTTCACATACAAATGCACTCACCCAATCACTCTAACACAAATCATAAAGATGGGAAGGTTTTGTGTTATAGTGATTGAGTGAGTGCATTTGTTAATGAAAACAAGTCTACGGCGAGGAATAACAACCTCTAAAACTTTAAGTGTGTATTTTTGTTATAAATTATTTTTATTGTTTTTAAACCTTTACTTTTAGGGTTCGTTCTATCATTTCCATATTTTCCTTTTCAGTGTGTCTCTAAATATTGAATTTTACGGTTAAGGGATAAATTTTACTTGAACGGCATTTTCACCGTCGTCTCCACCATTATTTATTTAACATTTTTTACAAATATTGTCATTCTACTTTTTAATTAATGTAAATCATTGAGCTTTCTTTCATACTCTCCGTTAAAATTTAAAGCTGATCAAATAAAAATACTTATTTTAAAATAAATTTCGTGTTACTGGTTAAGTACTGTTAAGTTACTGGTAAGAGCACTGTTTCGAAGAGACGCACAAAAATATTTAAAAAGTTTGTAATTTAATATTCCTTTGAAGGTAAAAACAATTTAAAACGGCATCCGTACTTGCATCTACGCAACCTATCGTTCCAAAAAATCACACATTAACGGGGCAGTGAGATAAAAATATTATATTCAACGTTTACGCGTATCCCTTTAATAACTCATCGCAAACCCCCGAGGATACGCATGCCCCTGGTCGAATAGCGCTGTTATAGGGCATCTGTGCGAAAATACATCGCCCGCGGTTCTTCAGTCAAGGATACTTAGCGTGACAAAGGTTCTGAAATGATAGGAAGAGAAACAACACCGCTGAAGAAGAAAAGCGACGAATTCGATTACCCGAGACTCCCACGCGCAACGAGCTAAATATATACGATCGATCGGTTGGGCAGAAACCGCAGAAAAGTCCAGGGACAAAAAAATAATATTGTGCTGAACGCTGCCGTTATTAGTTGGAGCATATTACTTTGTGGCGAGGGGGACCACTGTGCCCTGGCCTGCGAATGCGCCGCAGGGCGAAATTCCTCTACAATGGTCGGGAAAGGCACGGGGGGAGATTAAAGGTCATTAATTAGACGATAAGTGAACAGAGAGGGGGAAAAAATAATGCGGTGGGAGGCAAAATAGGTCCTGAATTATTCGTTAGGTTACCGACATAGAAGAGCAAATCGTAAAATGCCTACTTGGTTGAAAATCACTACACCATGATGACGTACAGGGGCGGACTGAGGGATGGGTCAGCCCCCCTCCCATCGCACTACATCTACATATAACCCTGCAAGTCACCTTGACGGTGGATGGCAGGGGGTGCCGCGCACCAAGTTCCTTACTAATTATTATTCACAGTTATCTATTGTGGTCACGTATTGTCCTAGGGAAAAATGACTCCTTATACCTCTCCGTCCTACGATCTATTTCGCGAATCTTGTCCTCATTATCCCTCCGTCCGATATACGTTGGTTGTCGAATAATATCCTTCATTTCATTTACGAATATCTCCGACCTATATTTATCTAGAAGTTTGTCTCGCCTGTAATCTACGATCTTTCAACGATGGCCAACTCAACTCTTCAATGAGTAACGTAACGCTCTGTTTTTTATCGTAATTCTTTTTCACGAATCTAGCTGCTCGCCGCTGTATTTTTTCTAAATCCTTTATGAGTCCTCTCTGATATGGATCCCAAACAGCTGCTGCGTATTCCATTTGAGGTCTAACCAAGGATAAATAACAGGAATCTCTCACCTTTTCCGTGCTTTTCCTGACTATTCTACGCACAAAAGCCAACTTCTTATTTGCCGCACCTATCACTCGTCTTATGTGGGTGTCCCAAGACAGGTCACGATTTAAGGTTACCCCGAGGTATTTCACGGATTCCGAAACAGGAATGCTCTCACCATCTATCGAGTAGGTAAATACGGACTTTACCAAACGTTCCCCATTGCTTAATTACGCAAGCGATGTAAACATTAACATTTACTATTTTATGTATTGTACTGTCAAGTTTTTCCATTAATATAATTACGCACTAACGTCATACATAATATTCACATGGATAAATGCACCGAAGCCTTTAAAGCAGCAATACAATTATATGGATTATTTCGATACTATTAGCCAAAACGTAAACAATAAACAACATCTTGGTTACCGAACAAATGTAAGTAGATGTATCGATTTATGTTGCGATAAATCTTTCAATGTTAATGGTAAAAGATAACAACGTTCTAATATTCCTTAAAAATCATGACTCACTTTTAAAATATTCATATAGACTATATTTAGGCATGAATCCATTTGCACCCTTTATCTTGGCGTTGGCTATTCTTCCTCTAGAGCGCGCCACGGCGTGGATTTTCTTGCATTAATCTTTACGTGGCTATCTCCCTTTGAAGAGGACAACAATTAGAAAATATAGCTTTGTTGCGCCTGGAAAATGGTAATCTAAACCGATAAATTTTGCGCTTAAAGAAAAGCTTCGAGCGATTTAGCATGTAATACCCAAAACATGAACAGAATTAAAATATTCAGTCTTTCGTGCGTAAAATAAGCCATTTACCGTGATCGTAAATTAATATTTAGGTATATTTATATCCACATCAGTGAAGGGCTGCATGGCATTTTGTGGTTTCTCCACACCATTTCTCATGCATTCTTATGGAAATAGTATTTTTTTGACACCATGGGGTATAAGAGACCCCACGGTCTGCAAACCTAGACCAAGTTCTTCCTTTGGTCCATTGACTACCCCATGAAACCTTTGAATTCGATAGCTTAAACGGTGTAAAAACGTATAAAGAACATAGACAAACACACATATACTCTAAAATATTTATAAGATAGCTACGAATCTTATAATGATGGAATTATTTCTATCAAGCCGCACAATCTATAGAAAAGCACTAATAAGTAATAAATAAATGAATAATCGCGGATTTCATTCCTCACTAATTGGAGGCCATCTTGAGAAAACAGGCATATCAATGGAGTGTGAATTTGAAAGAATGTAAAAAATGGCAATCACTCACTGCTGACGATAAGTAAAAATCGTTTCATAGCTGAGATAAGATTCAGCCATTGATTCATTACGTGCGGACGCTGGTCACTTACCTGAAAAAAGGAAAACGATTATTAAAATTGGCGAAAAAATAAATATTCACAGGAAATTACTGACTACAACAAGTACTAATAATATTGAAATCAATTAATTTAATTATACCATTACATACTAGGAATTGCTTTAATTTCCATAGTGAATTAAATACTTTAATAATAAAACTGTTGCCTTGTTTTCTTTTCCTGCGCTATGCATAAATTAATTCCTTAACCTATAGGCAAATAAAATGTTTTATTGAGGTATGTTTGTGACTATGGGTCATATTGTCCTTTGAAGGACTGAAACGATATCTTACGTCAACGTTAAAATATATTTTATTTTATAAATTGAATGTCTTTATAGTGATCATTTAATGTTGCGTTGATCCAATTTCAGAAACTTAACACAAAAAATATTTGCAAGTTAAATGCACTACGACTGCAATACATATTTCAGTTTTTAAAAAGTTGTGCCCCTGGTATATAGATAATACGCAACACAATATGAATTCTGGGTTGCCTATCTTTAGGGCGTTGGGAAAGATTATCTGACTAGACTTTTTTCAAAATATAGATTGTAAGCACACAAGGGCCATATGATATCAAGTCCTAAAAATTGTATCGAGAAAACGTTAAATTACTGCAAGTTAACGCTAAAGTAGCACAAACATATTTTATAATAGTTAAATAATGAGTACACATATTAAACATCGACGATAAATATTTAAGTTAAAGGCATGAATGACGCAAAAGTAATTTTCATTTCATTGCACACTTAAAATAAAACGCAGTTGTTATTGTTACCTTTATTATTTTAAATATTTCAGGACATAACTCAGCTTTGAGAAAATAAATTAGACTTTCTAATAAAATTAATAGACGAGGCCGACACTTAATGGAATTGCATAATATGGATGAAATGTGGAGTTCTTAAAATTAAAAACAAAAATTAAAACAACTGAGTTCTATTCCACATATGAGGAACAAGTCGAAATGTTTTATTTTATTTTTTAATTTCAACAACAGGTTTCATTCATATTTTCCAATAAATTGATAGTCTACTTCAATAATTGACCAGGTGTGAATTCATCCATATTCGAATAGGTATAAAAATGTATGTTTCACTTGTGGATTTTCAGCGGTACTAGAAGATACATCGCTTGTCATTGATATTGTCTCACCTAGAATGAGCGAACGGATCCGTTTGACTTTGTGCATGAATGTTGTTCGGGTATAAATACTTTAGCGATTCACTTGTCAAGATAATCGTTGCAGAAATCCTGGAGAAATACTTAAGACTGGTTATCTCGTATATATGGTAAGTAGGAGTGTTTATAAGTCGTTTGAGCAGTGACGTGCGCAGGAAGAGGTGAAGTGCTTGTCTTCTTAAGAGAGAGAGAATACCTTTGGCACCTTACGTGCACTAGAGCGAATCTGAGCGGGGAAAGATAAATGGGTCGTCTGAAGGTTGGGGATCGACGCGGAAAACCGCTGCTCATATGGGCTTTGATGTAAGGCCTGCAGTGTTTACAGGAGGATACCCTGAACTGGAGTCCAATTTATAAAGACCAAAACGAACGTCAGAACGGGACGATCCATCGATTGGCTGAACGCCACACACAAAAAGAGCATCATTAATAGACGATTGAGAGAAGACGGGTAGCGTTTTCGACGCTCATCGCTCCGTGTACATCTCACACCATAATATCCTGGTCAGTGCAAGCAGTGTGTCAATATAGAGCAGAATGGCGTCGTATAGTATTCAGTGGCTGGTCCCGATTCTGTTTGGGAGCTGATGACGGGCGCATTCGCGTCTGGATAAACGCTTGGGAAAGGGGTAATGCACCCTGCATTAGGAAATGAAAAACCGCGCCAACGGCATGGGAAGCCACAACCTACGGCAACCGCAAACCTCTGGTCATTATTGAAGGCACTTTGACGGCAAAACGTTATGTTGATACCATCCTGAGACCTGTGCTTCCGCCATTCCTACGCTTCATCCCAGACACTATATTTCAACGTGGCAATAACCGTCCACATATCCCAACGATGTATTCGTGATATTTACGTGCTTCCCTGGCCCGCAAGGGAAACGAATTAGTATTCAATAGAACACGTCTGGGGAATGATAGGGCGTACACTCACAGCAATGCATAAGCCAGGTCCGACTGTTGTCCAGCTTAGAATAGAAGCATAAAAAGCGAGGAAAAATAACCCATAGGATGACATTCGTTACCTTTTTAACTCGCTACCTGTATCACCGCCCGTGGGGACCACACGCAATATTGATGTTACTAGCATGCTGTTAGTAAATTAGTTCGTTTTGATTTGCAAATTAATCATATCTTCCTTGCATGACTACCTGTTTTAATGAACGATTTCAGCTAAATGTATCCACTCCTGAATTGGGTAGTTTCAATGGCAAGCAGTGTACCTGATTACATAGATAATCTATCACCTAAGCTACTACATCAGGAGGAGGATATAACAGGAGGATACTAATGTCCAGCCCAAACTACAAGGGCTAGAGAGCTGAAAGTTTTAGTTTTTGTAGATATGATGGAGAAACCTTCAGATAAAATGAGACTTCTTACCTAAGTGACATGAGTTCGACTCCAAAAATTCCGAAAGTTGCGTTTTTTCCTATAAGAAAAGCATTGCGCCATTTTTGTAAATTTATTTTGGGCACTTGCCGGTAAGCTAGAAAAATGAAATTTTCAGCGTTGCTAGACGGCCGCAATATCTATTGAGAATAATTGTTACTTTTGCTTACAGTGTCCTGGGTTCGACTCCAGATACCCCGGAATATCTCCCATGAGTTAGCATGGGAAAAAGTTATCCCAGTGTGTAGACCAATCTAATAGCTTTAGGATGCTGAAATTTTGCAGGTCTATATAATTTTTCTCATAACCAACTATAAAAATCGAAAATTTCAAAATTGTTAATTTTTAGGGGTTGTTTTAACCCCATTTGTACTTTAAAGTTTCATAATTTTTATCTTGGAAACTATATGCTGTAGGTTCGAGTTTTTTAAATAATTTTGTAGAAAATTATACATAGAAAAAAATGAAATTTTGAGAAAGTTAAAAAATTCGACCACTAATAATTCGCAATTGGTTAAACATATTTTTGAGGTTTATGTATTACCGAATGTGCTACGCAGCTGAAATTTTTTTTAGAGGTAGTTTTTGTAAAAAAACGAAATAGGGATTATAGAAATTTTGATATTTTAATTTGTTTGGCAGTTAAAAATTCTTAAAGTTTAAACAAATAGGTATATGTTTAGATATTACGGGGTGAGTTAGAAAGCTGAAAGTTTTAAGTTATTTAGAGTTTAATCTATAAAAACGAATAAACATATCATTGTGTCTATGAAATTCTTATTGCGGCCGTTAAAATTATTTAAATTTAAACAATTAGATAAAAGTTATTTCACATCTAAATGTGCTACAAATTTAAAATTTGTCATAAATGTAGGGTATTATTAACCCAATGTGGAAAACGTATAATATTCATAAAATTGCAAAATTATCAATTGTTTTACAACATTATTGTTCCATAAGGAAAAAAAGAAATTTGGTCCCTAGGAGAAATGTTTTGAATTAAAGAAATATTTCCCATGATAAATATATCTCTAAATAATTAATGTTTTTTCAAGGTGAGATGAAATGCTTGCAGTATGCAAGGACCATCTACTAGTTTAATATAAAAATATTGACCCTTCATTTACAATGGGGGACTGTCAAAATATTTAATTATGTTTTTTTTAATTCTTTGTAGTTGACTTAATTACTCCCTGTGAACATTTCTTTTGTTAAATCGTCTAAATTATGCAAAAAATATTTAAAATAGCTCTTTTAAATAACCCGCGAAAACGGCATCTTGACTGGAGAGAGAGTAGTAAGGTGTACGTGACGTCATCGCATGTCACTCGTTTAAACGTACTACGACCGTACTGAAAGCATACGGTTTTGATACTTCGTCCTGTTCCTAAAACGAAGAATATGGAACTTAGGAAGGGTTATAAGTATTGTCTGGTACCTCAATGCTTAAAATACAACGATTAAAACCCCAAGAAAATTGTTCTTCACGCTACTGAGCTCCTAGGGAAGAAATAAGAAGCGGAGAATATTGTGGTTGAAAGTCATGAGGAGATACGCATCTGATACATCGGAATGTACAACTGCATTTGTCTGCGAAGATCATTTTAATCTAAGTACTAGTTATATGTAGTAATTTTATTGCTTCGTATTTTAGTTTATGACTTATGTCGGCATTACATTGACATGATGCATATATTTCTGGAGAACGTTGAAAGAGTAAATTATATTTTTGTTTCAAAGATTAGCATGTATATGTTTTAACAAAACCACCATAATGTAATATACCTATTCTAAATACGTAGGATCAAACTTACGAAAATCGCTGGGCTATGGGTTTATTAAGCAAATAATTACTGTTGCAGTGCATATATTTAAGTATCAAGTTTTTAAGCAAGTACATTTACAAATGTTAAAATGTTACATATTAAGTTAGTTCTGTAATTTAAATATTTTAATAAATTTGTTCACATAATATCCACGACACCATGTTATTTTGAAGGACCATGTTTTGCTAGGGCAGTCATAACACTCCACAGACGTGACTAAATCTTCTTCTTCATCCACAACTACACTCACTTCATAGCCTCTTTCTTTTAGTCTGTGTTCAGGGGAAATCTTGCCTTTAATAATACAATTTTTTCCTTCTCGCTTCAGTTTAACAAATCTAACAGCATTACTAACATAGTATTTCCTCATTGACCTCAAAGGGAGAAAAAAGTCATAAAAGCAACGATGAAATTCGCGACATAAACAAAAGAGACATGTAGTTATGACAAACACTTCTACAGTTTTTCTTTTCACAAGTATAGGTAATAACTAAGGCAGATAGACACTTAAAACAACAAACTTCACCACATTTCCTATAGACAAGACACACGGAAACTAAGTTTATTCACATTCATTTTGTATAATATTTGTCAATATTTGACCTGACGATTCTGTAAAGGCAGATGATGGTGATTATTCACCGAAACCGGCCACGTTTTACTTAATATATTTTGTGGAAATTAGCAAAAGTTTAATATAAATAAAAAATACTATCTAGCATTGTTCATGTTATTTTATTGTGGAATTCCACGAAGTCTCGGCCTCATCCATTACCTTTTGTATACTTATCTATATTTTACTTACTAGATACCAGGACAGCATGGGAAACAATACATAAATAAATATTCTATAATATTAGTTAAAACTAGAGTTGTTTTATTCATTTAATATGGAAAAGCTGTTTTAAGACGTCAATCTATCTTTTACATGTCTTCTGCGTGTCAGTCGAAATAATAGTACTATGTATTAAAAACAACTGAAAGTAAAAGCGCTACATCTAACTTGTTTTATCAATGAAATGTAATGCAAACCTATCCGCCTTCACTCCACGCATTTCAACATCTGAATATTGCTCCCTACGACTTCCAATGCACAGCAAAAGCATGTACAAATCAACGTTGGGCAAATTATCAGATCTGGCTACACAAAACCCTTCAGATGCCATTTTGCAAAACACAAAGGGAAATAAATGCAGGAAGGTGCAGTACTTCTACAGATATTTCTTATAAAGCGGCGTATAGAGGAAAACAACAGAATTATGTCTTTCAAGCTTCTACTTTAATCGGCACAATGGCTTCATGGCTTTTAGCACGGCTAGCATGCTTGTGACATGCACTGGCGTCAATAAACACTCGGAAAACTTCGGCTACCAAGCGGATGTGATTAGGTTCGGTATTAACTCGTCCGTTTTAAATTGATTTTTTATAAATATCTGTTAAAAATTTAACGAAAAAACTTTATATTTGTCTATAACAATAGCCATACAATACAACTTCATAAAATTTTCGGTAATTCCAGATATTTGACAGTCCCCCATTATGTACAGAAAAAAACAATTATGCGATAAACATTTGTCAATGTACATATTAACGAGAAAAATTATCTTTGGAACAATCAATTTTGATATAAACAGCAAGTTTTCGATCGAAAAATTTCTTAATTACACTGCTGCACTATCTAGTGCCAGGGGTGGCCATCCTGGCCAAACTGTCTAAATAATTCAATAAAAACGAAAAAATATATTTTCAAAATAACTTTTATATTGACGTACTAACAAGGGAAAAATACCAAAAAAAATTCGGTGAGATGAATTTCGATTTTGGGATTCCACAATCGTAGAGTTCTCAATTTTAGAGTTCACTAGTAATAACAAATAAAATAAAAATTTTTGGGCACACCTGAAAAAAATCATGGAAATGAAGTGGCCAAAAAATGTTTTATTATTTCGAACACTAGTGAAACCCAAAATTGAAATCTCTATGATTAGATAATTTACAGAACTCTAAAATCGAGGTAACAAAAACTTCTTTTCCTTTATTAAAATTATTTATTTTTGAATTTAATACGAATAGTTTTTCAGCAAATGACATTTTCTTAAGACTAAAAATTTGAATGCAGAGTTTGCTCGTAAATCATTAGAGCTGCTATTTTAGGCGAATGCTGCATTATCGGCGGGTTTAAAAACATCTATACATACTTACATGTACAAATACGAGAGTTAAGTCAATATAAAAGCTACTACACAAGCTGTCGTAGTCTCAAATTTTAAAAGAGGAAATCATTCCTAGTTTTAGGGAGAAGTGCCACGAATTTTTCTCAGTGAAATATTAAAGCGATGCTGAAAATAAATAGGAATTTTCAACACTTATCGAGGTGTTTCTATTCCACAATGGCGAGCAAGAAGCGCGTAATTTGTTTCAACTGAAGACAAAATACGCGTCCCAATGAGAGAAGTAAAACGGAGGAAGTAAAGAAATAACAACGCGCGAATCAACACGCCATTGTGGGAAAACTTGAGCAGCGTCGGGCCGGGAAAAAATCAGGTCAATGAAAAGTTTGCAAAATGTTCGAATATTCGGTTCTCGTGTGAAAAAAAATGCGAACGTCGTAAAGAGCTCTGCCTCATCCACGCAAAAAAACGACGCCAAAGTGAACTCTTACGATGAGAAGAAACCCATTTATTTCCCAAAAGATGCCGTGAAGAGCAAACTCGAGGGAATCCGCCGGCGAGCACACGCATTCCACACGCGCACAAACACACGAACGAAACTTCAACCCAGAGTTACAGAAAACTGTACCCCAACCCAAAGTTTTTTTAAAGCGCTTCACAGGAGGGCAAACACGGATTTTTCCGCAATGGAATCGGTGCCATTGCGCGACTAGTTCGGAGGAGTCTCATGACAATGTAGGCCATGCCTGATTTTCGCCAATGAAAAACGAAGTTTTATGTTCTATTCTTGGATGTGTGTTGAAAAAGACCTTAAATTGCGTGCATCATCCTTATTTACCTTCGTGGTTCATCGAAACGGATTATTTCACAGTATTTTCATTATAATTTAGGCACGTCTTGACTTATTTTGTTTATATAAACGCCTGTTTCTCCACCAAAGGTAAAACGATATTGGAACGAAACCAAAAGAAACTTCCAATGCGTGGTTCACATTAAATCGAACAGTTCGTTGGCGATGAAATTCGTTTGCCGAATGGAAAATTTCTATGGCTCTCCAATAAGAATAACTTCCGAATTGTGAAGGATTTTTCAATTTATAAGTTATATCATATACTATCGTTTAAATACGATCCACTTTAAGAGTTTGTAGTCTACCTTATGATGGAATAAATTTTGCTTACACGCAATCCAAGTGCCAGATATTTATACAAAAAGCACTATTTACAAGAGGCGAAAATGGTCTCGGACTTAAATAGGGAATCCAAACTATTAATCAAAGTTTAAATGTATAATTGCTTGACTTTTGTGACGGATGATACTTTAAGGTCTGAACAAGATGTTTCTGGTAGGGAAATAATGAGTGGTAGATTTTTCTGCCAAGAATGACTTTCGAAGAAAAAATTGCGAACCATGTTCATTGACTTAATGTGTTTACTTTTTAAGTGCGAACTTATAATGTATAAGTCCTGACCAAAATTTTCAGATTTTGAATGATAAACACGTAACGTATGGTAATTCTGCCATCTACATTAACCTTCATAAATAACTATCGTATCAAATACATCCATCCCTCACTTTGCATTGTACATGCATTACCGGAAAATACCGTGCAAACCATATCGTGCAAAGTACGGTAGATTTTCTTGTAGGAACACTTGTGATTGCATTTGAGCGCCGTCTCGAGCTTAGCATGTAACAATCTAGTAAACATATCCCCAGATTTACTTCCTTAATCCTTTCTAAAGACCTCGAGCCGAACCCAACATTTAAATACTTTTTTAAGTTCGGAGGCCGTTCCAAAACAGTGCTCAAGCGAAATCGACGGCCGCGCAATTCGAGGTAGTCCAAAACCTAAAACGCGTAAAGCGAAACCACGCAATACGAGCGACGAGTCTTACGCCAAGATGTTTTCCCATATTCCAAACCCGTTCGAACGAAGTACAACACCATCTCAAGTGTTCGGAGGCCGTTCCAAAACAGTGCTCAAGCGAAATCGACGGCCGCGCAATTCGAGGTAGTCCAAAACCTAAAACGCGTAAAGCGAAACCACGCAATACGAGCGACGAGTCTTACGCCAAGATGTTTTCCCATATTCCAAACCCGTTCGAACGAAGTACAACACCATCTCAAGTGTCACGGCAACACGATGACGCAAAACCATTCGAAAGTTTTATACACACACATATATATATGTATATATATTTTGTAAGCGTAAGACGCAAAGGGAAAATGAAAAAAACATTACATTCACGACCGTCATGCATCTCGCAATAAGCCCGAGACCAAAAAGTAAACACGGCACTCGCGCGCGAGAGAAGCAGCCCGTGGGTGGAATGACGCATCCGACTCGACCCACTGCGTTGGTTCGCAAAACAAACGAAGGCGAAGAAGACGTCACGCGATTCCGTCTTCGGGAAACCTCCGATCGTCATCGATATCGGTATATATTTTTTTCGGGTGCGTCGGAGCTAAAGAAGGAATCCCAGAGTGCATCAGGTTAAAGAAACAGAAACGAGGGGTAACCGAATCGCTCCCTTTTCTTCCGCTCCCCTGGCAAAAGAAAAACCTCGACGTACTTCGCGGCGCCACGAGGCACACGTGTGAGAGCAAGAAAGAGAGGAAAGGGAGCGCCGCTTCGCGGATGCGCATGTGTGTCTAAAGAAGAGAGGTCTCCTACCAGAAAATACACACGCGAAACACACATTTCACGCACGCAGGCGCGGCTCAAGGCTGTATTCCTGCGTTTCCTTTGACGTCATCCGAGAGAAGGTCGCCGGTTCGAAAGAAAGCTTTGAAGTAAAGGAAGAATAAGATGCCGGCAGCTTTTCCAGTCGCCGAGACAAGTTATTTTTTTCGAAGCGAGAGAGTGAGGTGCGGGTTGGAAACGCGAGATGGAATGCAGCGACTGGAATGAGGATTATAAAACTGTGACGTCGCGTCAATTTACGTTCCGTAGGTAAAATAAGCGAGTGCGTTCTGAGGTTCGAATTATTCTTTTAGATCGAACATAAAGACAAATAAACATTAAAAATAGCCACTGCGTGCGACTCGATGAATCTATAATTTTTTAGATTCTCGATGCAAGAATCATTCTCGTCGGCCTTGGAGGTCGGGTATGACATTATCTCGCACTAAGAATAAAATCTGCCGAAGAGGCCGTAACTTTGTGGTATTCCAAAACTGTAGGTAGCAATGGATGTTAAATAACAATAAAACACAAAATTAAAAACAAAAAACCTTTGCAGATTACAAAAACAGAATGCTGTAATCAGTTAAAGCTTCGTGTGTTTTATCAATACAATCAATACAATATCACCTAAAGCTCTCTCGATTGGTACGATGGAATTATCCCGCCTCGTTTGAATAAGTTTTCCGACACGATCGTGAGTTAAAAACTAAGGTAATGCGCGCTAACAAAATTAAAGACTAAAGAATACTCCGTGAAAACTAGTGTTGGGAAAGAAAAGAGCGGAGTTGGGAAAAACCCTCGATAACCCACAAAATCAACTCATTTTTCAACACTAATACACTCACTTTCCGAAGGGAGCAATGACAACATAATGACCATACAGATTATTGATATAAAACTAACTTTATTATTATAGAATCGACATCGAATAGAAGGTGTGGGGAGTTATTTGTCCTTAGAAAGGGGTTCTCTTATTAACCCCCTTGTTCTCTGAGCGATTCGGTTACATTTTCAGGTAAGAATTATCATTTGATTTCTTTTCCATGCGCAAGTTGCTTTCGCGGTTCACGAGTACAGATAACATCAATCATAGCAATGGAATTAGCTACCAGAAAAATTAACCGCCCCGGTACGATATACCCACCATGCCAGAACTTTTCTCATCGATTTCTTCGCTTATTAAAGATGCGACATTGCTTGAGCAGAAGGCGAAGTATGGCAAAGGTCATGCAAGAGAATTTGCAAGATTTCGACGTTGCCATATCCAAGAAGTGAATCCAACGCGGAAAGGAAATTTTTGCTCTCGAGTGATCGACTGTCAACGCCTTTCCGAAGATCCGTGCGTTGAATTAGAATAAAATGGCAACTATTCAACACTAAAACTAAATAAACGAACTAAATGCGTACATAACGGTGCTCTTTTCAAGTTTTCGCCGAAAGGCGTCGCCGACAACAAACTGACAGGTTATTCACACGATAAGCATCTTATTGCCATTAAAATCGGACGCGTATTTCGGCTACAAAATGTGCCAACCTGATTTGATCCGTAGGACTAGCTCGACAAACTCAAATGTAAAAAATAAATAACGAAATGCCAAGTTCTTCCGAAAAACACGTGTATTCAGCCGAATCGTAAGCGAATGGACTCAGAGCGAATTATGCCATACAAACCATAAAAAATCCGGCAACTTAGTCAATTCTCGAAACGTGAAGAATGACTTGCCGGAAACTTCGAAGCGATGGATCCGAAAAGTTTTTAGCGCGATTTCATCCCGGATGAGAGGTCTCCGCCGTGTATCATAACAAAAGACAGAGGAGAATTATCCGCCCCCAACTTTCACGTCTCCTGCGAACCATCCAAAGCAACGGAAGCAGTTGTGAAGAAAAACTCGCTGGAAAACAGCCTGCCAAAGCTACTGCGTATAAGAAGGATTGAAGGGGAAATTCGGATTTGGCAGAATTTTCGCGACGGCCGAAGCATTGAGATCTAATTAATCCACGCTCCATCCCCCTTCCCCTCCAGCCTCCCTGAACTCACCGAGATTTTGCGCGCGGCGTTCGTCGGGTGTCTTTGCTGTACGGTTCTATGCGCTCTATAATTCAAGTATAGGTCAAAGCGTAAATGAATGGGACGGAATTTTGTAGCTTTAATTTTTCGTTTGCTTTTTAATTCGTAGAGGTACTACTCGGAGCGGGGCATTGTGCTACCAATTCGGGTCATACGGGAATATCGGATCCGGAAGGAATTTGCGAGGACAAGTTCGACGACCTGCGCTAGCATGGCCCGACACTGCGCCTCGCGTTAACAAATAGTTCCCAATTTCCAATTAGGTCGCTTTTTCACGTTTTCGGTTAGGCACGGTTTTCATTTTAGAGAACTTACTCGGATTGCAAGGCCATCGATTTGGCCTTAGCACGGTTTTGAAATGGTGTCCACGCATTAAAAATTCATAAAATGTTTCGGTTTGATCCATAAGTTGTAATATAATGCAAAAGAAGTAATTCTAAATACAACATAGTATAACCAAATTTTTACACGTCGAACTCAGATGGCGATAAAATGTAACCTCATGTTTTCCTGCGGCGAAATCTTTCCCATTTTGCACGGTTTCGCGTCACACGATATTTCTCAGGAGGCCATGTACCGCGCAAAGTGAAGGGTGGGTGTATTCAGGAAGGTTTGAGTTTTATTACGGTCAATGTCATTGTAATGATCCCATTTTGCCAAGTTCTAATGATAATGTTTCCTCTCGGGTGTCATCTCAAAATGACGTTATGGTCCGCGCCTTATTGAACCATCCTCTTCATTATGGCAACCGACAGTTATAACTTCTACGATGAAATGAAAAAGCAAATGAAAGAAAAACTACGTATCATAAACACGCGCCATTTTGTAAACGTGCATATGAATAGCACATTTCAAACCGTGATCATCTCAGTCACAACAGCCTTCCTTTCGGTTACCGGTCATACGAAAAGAAAGCGGACATTGTTGAAGGCGAACTAAAAGTTAACATGGGCGATTTTTTAAAAGAATCTCTAATTATAACTTCATTGAAATCAAATTGTCCAAAACTACGCTTATACGAGTTTTTTTATGACTCGAGACCTATTTTAGCAGATCACGAGTTTTCAGTATAAGCGAGTGAGGCAACATGAGAAATATATTCGAATTTTCACGCACTCGTCTGGATTTAAAATACGTGCGCCGCAGCTCGTTATTTTTTTCCTTTGGACGTCGGCGGTGAGGTCGAATCACGTCTCGCCGTTCAAAGGACGTTTTTCTAACGCTGCAGTAAAGTACGGAGACACAAGAGATAGAGGAACGGAAGAGTTAAATGGAGTTAAAATTAATACCGAAACAAAAGAAGACGAACCTTATTTTTAAGGGAAGACTTGGTAAAACATCACCGAGTATTCTTGGGTACATTAATACAATAGCTGCACTTTCTTCTATGTAAGGGATGCGTTCGGTTATTTATAAATATTGTTAAAAATAAAACGGGATATCCTAAACGGTTCGGTATTGATTTTAACCGAAAGAAAAAACAACACGATTCCGTGTTTACTTTAAAGAAAAATATTTACCTACATCTACATCTACATTATACCCTGCAAGTCACCTTTTTGGTGGATGGCAGGGGGTGCAGTGCACCAAGGGTCCATAGTTTTCCTACGTTATCTTTTTCTATTATGGTCTCTTATCGTCCTAGGGAAAAACGATCCTCTATATCGCTCCGTTCTACAGTCGATCTCGCGAATCTTATCCTCACTGTCCTGCCTTCCGAGATACGTCGGGCTTCTGATAAGTCCTACTACCTCATTCGCTAGTCCCTCCGACATAAATTTTTCCAGTAGATTAATTCTAGCCTGCAGCCTACGTTCCTCTAACGATGTCCATTTCAGATTTTCTATTAATGATGTTACGCTTTGTTTACTATCGTAATTCCTCTTTACAAATCTAGCTGCCCTGCGCTGAACCTTTTCTATCTCGTTAGTGAGTCCCTTTTCATAAGGATCCCACACAGCTGAAGCATATTCGACCTGCGGTCGAACCAAGGATAAATAACATAATTCTTTCACTTTTTCAGAGCTATTTCGAACTATTCTCCCTATAAAGGCCAGCTTTTTGTTAGCGGCACCTATCAAACGGCGAATGTGGGTGTCCCACGAGAGAACACGATGGATCGTGACTCCGAGGTATTTAATCGTCTGAAACTGGAATCTCTACTCCGTCCAACGAATAATTATTATTCAACGAGATACTCTTGGTTCCCCAGAAGTTGATGACGCAGCTTTTCTTTTGGTTGATCTCTAACTGCCATTCCTTACACCATGCAGAAATAGCTTCTAGGTCATTTTGGAGATACTGGTGGTCTTCCGGATTGCTTATTTCTCTATAGATGACGGTGTCGTCCGCGATAAGCCTAATTTTACTTCTGACTACTGAGTTGATATCGTTTATATAAATTAGAAATAATAACGGCCCAATTACACTACCCTGCGGAACGCCAGAGACAACCTCCACTAAGTTCGAAGATTTCCCATCTATAACAACCTTCTGCTTCCTATGATTTAAAAATTCACGGATCCAACTAACGAATCAATGCACCGGCCACGCGTCAAAATCGAAACAAATTAATCACAAACATTATCAATATAGTAATTTGTTTAAACTGCACGATACAACTTGCAAACAAAACGATATTTTCAACGTATGCGTGAAATATCTTTTTATTTGAAATTTTAAGTTGTCCATTATTAAAATGCATCGGAATCGTTTCTTTTCTTCGCTACGTGTTTCATTTGTTTTATAATTACACGAAACTTTTCACATAAATTTTCAATCGTTAATTGTCGTTGATGCGTTTCTTTCAATATAAGCTTAGTGCAAATGCACTTGAATTCCGAGTCTAACAATGTAAAAATCCGAGATGAACAATGCCTAATTTTACTTCTGACTACTGAGTTGATATCGTTTATATAAATTAGAAATAATAACGGCCCAATTACACTACCCTGCGGAACGCCAGAGACAACCTCCACTAAGTTCGAAGATTTCCCATCTATAACAACCATCTGCTTCCTATGATTTAAAAATTCACGGATCCAACTAACGATTTTAGAATTAACGCCTAAGGTTTCTAATTTCGTTATTAACTTCCTGTGAGGTACCTTATCAAAGGCTTTCCTAAAATCTAAGAAGATGGCATCGGCCTGCGTATTCTTTTCTCCGCTTCTCGGTAAACAATTAACAAAAAGACCGAGCTGGGTATCACATGACCTACCTTTCCTGAAGCCGTGTTGACAATCATCTAACAATAAATTACTATCAAGACATCGCATTATGTTGCTAACGAGTATATGCTCGAGAATCTTACACGATATCGAAGATAAAGAAATCGGCCTGTAATTTTCTGGGTTCTCCTTGTCGCCGCCCTTATGAATTGGGGTAACGTGCGCTAACCTCCAGTCGCTAGGGACCTCTGCGCGAGAAATGGATTTCTCGAAGATTATCAGAAGAAAAGGTGCTATTTCTTCAGCTAATTCTTTTAAAACGCGAGCAGGAATTTCTTCGGGGCCAGTGGCTTTGTTATGTCTGATGGAACTTAATTGCTTTGCTATTCCCACCTCAGAAAATACTATATCGTCCATCAGGTCCCCCCTTATTGCGGGTGCATAATGTACGCAATGGTCGCTGACGGCTGTGAATGCTTTTACAAAATGACCGTTTAACAGGTTGGCTTTCTCTACGCTATCATGAATAACGGCACCCGAGTCATTACGCAGGGAAGGTATTGTAGGGCCTCTACCTTGGACCTCTCTCACATAGGACCAAAACGCTTTAGGGTCCTCCTTCAAATAATTATTTAATACCTTATTCCGGAAGTTAGTAAAAGCCTCGCGCATAGTAGTTCTCGCTTTAGCGCGGGATTCCTTATACGTCTTAACTTTAGTTGCTCTATATTCATCGGATGATGTAGACGGCATATTTTTTATTTTCGCGTGGCTCATTCTCTGACGCCTAAGCGCACTCCTAACTTGCTTATTGTACCAACGTGGCTCTTTATTGTCGACCTTCAATTTAATTGGAATGTACTTATCGATACTCTCTAGCATTATATCCTTGAATAGTTTCCATGACGACTCAGCACCTGATCGTTCGGTCATATCACGGAAGCCAGGTAGTATTTCTCGTAGGCGCGACCTGAAGCTTGAAAAGTTTGCCCTAGCAAATATATAAAACTTTCTTTGAGGTTTAGGGTGCCTATCGATTTTCAACTTACACTCTGCATGATCACTTATCCCATCTTCAATGGTGACTTTGTTTATTCTTTCTGGGACGTTAGTTGCTAATAAATCTAATATGTTTCCCGATCGCGTTGGCTTTCTGACTAATTGAAGGAGAGAGTGCTCGCAGAATGTTTCGATTAATGCCTCACAGGATTCGCGTTCTTTACCTCTAGATTCGAAACATAGATTTTCCCAATCAATTGTGTGTAAGTTCAAGTCACCACCGACTATAACGATACCATCTTGATTTATCAGTCTAAGCTTTGATAATTGTTTCTCGAGACTTAAAATACAATCTACACCAGCGTTAGGTGTCCTGTAAAACGAGCATACGAACACCTTTTTGGAGCCATCTTTATCTATGCGGCACCAAACACTCTCGATATCCTCGTCACTTATCGGAATCTCACTGCTATCGTACTTATCGCTAACCGCTATGAAAACTCCCCCGCCCGATCTATTAGCGCGATCTTTTCTACAGACACGATAGACTCTAGGAAATATCTCCTGACTCTGAATCTCATCCGTTAACCAACTTTCTGTGCCTATCACGACGTCGGCATGCAGACTGCGAATAAGATGCTCGAACTCAGCAATTTTCCTACGGATGCTGCGACAGTTCAGTACGACGACGTTTAATTTCTCACTATCACTTCGCATACTAATCTCACCCTTGACTTTCTCTTCCACTCTAAAACTACATGCGCTCCCACCACAATCACTCCCACGACTGTATGGCGTCGCATCAAAATTGGAATTGCGACCCGTCGCGCCCTTTACGGAACATTCTATCAATGACCTATCGCGAAATTGGTGCTGCATGTTACGATCGGAGTATATTCTATCATTAGATAATCTTTCGGGATTCTTATTTTCTATAAGTGCATCGATTATCCCCTGACCCAAAACGGACCTACACCCTGCCCTACTCTCTAGCCTAAAAAATTCCTACTGTGCTCGAGAATCCTACTCGCTACTCTCTGAGCCTCCTATAAAATGTTTATCTCCAATTAAAAATAAAATTTTCGTGTTGGTGTTTAGCATGAATCATTCACGGACTAACTGATAAACTATATCCAATATCATTTAAAAAATAGTTTTTTTATTTGGTTTTAACCATGGGGTGAACTCCAGGATTTTATATCCAAGGATCAGATCAATCGAACCATTATGAAAAAACAAAATCAAAGATTAATGACAATAAATGAAAACCTCAATTTATAGGTAAGCAGGTAATGATTACTCAACACGAACTCATTCATTATCGATAAGCACGCCGTTTTGATCAAAATTCAAACATCATATCCACAGATTTCATAAAATAACAGCTGTCGCAAAACGTCGGGACGATTATCATCCGTCAACATGCACGACGATAAAACTAAACCGAAAACTGCAACGCAATGAAAATGTACCATCGGGATTAAACAACTAGAAACTACAAGACCTCCCTGCCAAATGATCCCGATTACATCTTCAAAATTCTACCCCATTCCGACTTCCGTCTCTCGTCCTCGCCCCTCCCAAGGTACTCCAAATACGCTTCCTCTCTTATTCAACCCGACCAGTAAACCCATAGAATGACCGAGCCACTCCCGGAAAGCCACCTCCTCCTTCCTTCCTTTTCGCCAAGCCGCAAAACACCGCTGCTCTGTGCGCCAACCCGATCCTGAACCCCTCTCTCTCTCTCTTTCCCCCTTTTTTTTCCTCTTTTTCTCCTTCCTTTTCGGTCTTCTCCTCTAATCATACTTTATCCCAACCTACCAGACCCCACCAGCATACATTCCTCCTACCTCCCACCTCTCCACGCCGTACGCCGTCAAGACCTTCCCATTCATGGTCCTCCGAACTCCATCCACTAACATACACACACACACACCTAGTAACCCACATCTCCCTTTTCTGCCGACCGCACCATTCGGGGCACCCTCCCATTCACGCAACACCACCACCGACGTCGGTCCCTTCACATCCTCGCAAACTCCCTCCCTTCCTCATCACCGTCCTCCCCTTTCTTTATTTCCAGCGTCATTAAATATGGAGGGATCATTAAGAGGAGACTTTCCCACTTCCGTTCGCTCGCGACGACTTTGCCTCCCTCCTTCCTCGGAGCCATACATAAAGTGTGGGGATGAAGGAGGGTTGGGTTGGCGGGATGGGAAGACGAGGGTGGGCTCGTAGTAGCAGAAAGGGAATATAGCGAGTAAATTGGAAGGGGGCGAAGGAAGGTTGTTCGGGAGAGGGTGTGGATGAAGGAGTTTCCGTGAGAAAAGGGATTTTTCCCGAGGAAAGCTGTGGCGTTCCCTAGAAGCACTCCTAAAAAGGGATGATGAGATCCCCCATAAGAGTCTCCTTCACTTCTGAAACACACTCGCCAATGTCTTTCTTCCCTCGTTGCCCTCCCCAACCCCCAATGCCTCCTCCTCATCTCATACGCCTGCCCGTCTTCTGATGTCTCGCCACGCCGAGGAAGATGGGAACGGCTACACTAAGTGATATCCAGATGGGGTCGCCTTATATGTGAAGAAGACGATGGGTTTTTTTCGAGCACACAAAAAAATAAAAACCTCTTGCTTTTTACTCCTCAGTTTCTTTTCGTTAGAGGAAAGAGGAAAAAACGAAGAAGTGTATTCTTTTGAGCCACGATAGAGGACGCTGATGATCGCCACTCGGCCCTTCCGACCCGAAAGAAGATAAAATAAAAAAACTTCTAAAACTGAACAAAATCGGAGATGTCTTTATGGGGCTTAATGTTTTGTGAAAATACCCACCTAGTTAAGAAGTCGAAATAAAATGAAAATTCAGACAAACGCTGAAATAAAATCGAGGAAAAAATAATGCCGAGATTTTTTCAATTAAAGATCTGATTAAATACGAGAATAGAATTTCGTCAACAATGAACGGAAATATAAGCAGTGTCCATTAAGAAAAGGTTCGTCGAAATGTTTTTTTTTACCTTTCCTGGATCATGCGTCATTAGAGACCTTAACGTTTCCGTTGAAGGTACACAAAACTTGAGCGTATAAACATACACATATAGAATAAAACAGCGGAAAATTTCACTTATTGTTAGATACAATAATAAATACGGGAAAGACATCCATATCCTTGCGTGGGCCAATCGAAACCATTTCAACTCTATTTCGTTGATGCAAGAATAATATAAAGAGCAATGATGAGGCATGAAAACATAATATGCTATAAACCTCAATGTATGGGATGAAAATAAACGCCAAAGGTTACTCGGACCTACTTACCAACTTCAGTTTTTAGTCCCGCTTTTTTTAAAAAAGAAATTTCTGAAATTTTTTTCTGAATATAGATATAATAGACGAATGTCGTCCTGCCATTTATTAACAGTACTAACTTAGCATTTATAATATAAGGAAAACATATTCTCCTCTATATTACTACAAAATAGAAAATTATTCATCATTCGATTATTCGTAGAAATTTTGCAAAAACGATAAAAATAAAAATAGGAGGTTTCAAACAAAATCTGTTGACACTATTATACGCTAAAATTAAAGTTAAATACATCCTGGAGCCTAGATGGAATCAAATCATTGAAGAAGAAAAAAATATTATTTCACTGTTGTATATACCTAATAAAAATTTCTAACATTCGAAAGGAGAACATTTTCCACGTGTTATTCATCGCAAAAATAATTATCGTAATCTGTCTAAAAAATTAAAAAACCAATAATAGGCAACGTGGCATCAAAGATATTTTTTACAAAAGGAAACTACCTAAAAAAGTTCTATACATTAGATCGACATCTTGTCCACACGCTTTGAAATAAAAATAATAAAATATATATATATATATATATATATATATATATATATATATATATATATATATTCTAAGAATGTGCAAAAAAGCCGACGCATGAACAAAGGAATTTATTAAACAAAATCAAGAGTTATGAGGCGTAGATTATTTGAAGGGAAATATTTATAGCGATATTCGCAGGATATTTTTGAGATCGTCATTAATATTCTGTCCGCAGAGAGGTTTTAGATTGTTGGATAAAACTTGTTTCTGGACACAGTCCCGTTCTCCGCAATCTTCTTCAACTTTTGGTCATGCATGGTTTTTCAAATCGTCTTTTTCTTCTTCTTAATTGTTTTGCCTTCAAGTTTTCCTTTAATCTCAACCCCATCGGATAATTTACAATCCAATTCTCCTTCCTTTTCCTATTAAATTTTACTATCAATCTCGTTCGAGACGAAATCGTCATATCCTAACACGAATATCGCCGAGCGCTAAAATTATGTTTAACATAAGTACCTCTTATTTAGCCTACAATCCCTTGGAAAGGGGCACATTTCAAAACCAGGATTCGTAAAAGAAAAAATAAGCAACGTAAACAACAATTCTATATTATTACTTAAAAAATAATAGAAAGCCCTGCCGGTAGGAAAGACACACTACAAGGTAATGGACGAACGGCAAAGGCGTACTTGGGAGTAGATGCAAGCCCAATTTCTCGGGCATACAAGATTGAATGAGAACAAAAGAACACGCTAGGCGTTTTAAGGCACCGCGTAACAGTGGCCGGGGGCGGAGGGGTGGGGGCAATTTAAAACGTCACAACCTCTATCCTGCAGGACTAGATAACAGAAGAAAGAACGATTAAAAGGTGGAATTACGTGAGATAGGAGAGAGGGGAGATGACGCTTAGAATGGGATTTAAGAGAGGGAGAAGAGGTGCAAGGGGGGAGGGGGGTTGAAAGAAGAACGCGACGAGTTACAACTGCGCAATCGACGGGTCACATTAAGACCGGATTGTTCCACGCGGGATGAATACCGAAAAAGGAGCGATATCCTTTGGGCCCTAAAGATAAGGGAATACAAAAAAAGAAGCAGAAAAAAAATAATTCCAGACTTTCTACGCCCGTTTCCAACTCCTTTTCCCCCCTCTCCTCCTCAGCCCCCTTCCGCTTCGCCCACTCCGCGAGAATAAAAACGAGAAGAAAGACACGAAAATACTCGAGAAATTTCCCATACTCTTGAGGAGTCGAGTGGAGAGCAGGAAGAGGAGTGGGGAGGAGTTGGTGTAGGAAGGGAATGGACTGCGAGCTGCAGAGAGGAGAGAGGGAAAAACGAAGAGAAACAAAACACGCTCGAGAGGGGGGAAAAAACAAAACAAACGAGGCCGAAAAAAATATGTAGCGACTCGGGTCGCACCCGCAGGCAAGAGAGGGCGTGAGGGAGCCGGACGTAAATCGGAAACCCCTCTTCCAAGAGAGAGAAAGAGGTCGGACGAAGGGAAGTGGAGCGACAAAAATAAAACGAGTTTTTTTTTATGTGCGGGACGGGTCGAGTGTCGCGAGTGAAGTATGGAGGGAATGCGCACAAAAAAAGAACAATTTAAACACACCGAGCGTTTTTCTCGACGGTATTTCACTGCCGATCGATTTCGGCTACTTATTATTCCGGCAAAGAATACGGTAGGGTATCAAAATGTACGGTAACAACAATATTCTTAAAAATATGATCTGACCAGCACATGATTTTCTCCACACAGAATAATGAATCTCTCGACATCAGCTTCCTCAAGAATAATTATCGGCAATTACGCTTATGAATAATTTTTAAACTGAATAATTTTCACAGTGAAAAATATTTTGAAATCCTTTTCACATTGGAAAACAATAAGCAACCAAAAATGTAATCTGTTACTATGGTTAAGAAATTATCGATGTGCGATTAAATCACCGTTGGCGGCGCTGGGGTCTCCGACAATATTTACAAGAAAGTTTGCTTTCAAAATAAGACACTATTTTTGATCGAAATTAAAATTACCCTAGTCGCTATAAGCAAATATAAAAATTTATCATAGCATCGGAAACAAAGATATCACTTGGCGACGTACTTAAGAAATTCAGACAAATAATCAAAATATCTCCGAAACAATCCGTTTTATGAAAATATGTTTCAAACAAATGTTGTAGAAAATTAGATTCTCTACAATTACGATAATAACAAATGTTTATGTAAACCAAGTCCTAAAGGAGATATTTGGAAAAACGGAAAAATGAAAAGTGTAAATCTCCACTTCCGGTAGATCAGTTTCATTCAAAACCTAGAGATTCTGATAAAGCTCTTAAACAAAGTTTTGCAAACGGAGTACGCGCGGAAAATATAGAAAATAATTCTACCAGAGTTGAACCAACGAGTCGGTATGTGATGCATGTGCAGCAGGAAAAAAATTATCTTCATTAAATCAGACAAAAATTATTAGGACAAATTGTAAGAGGGAAACAAAAAGCTTGCGTTCTCTGCGTAAGAAAAAGTGGTATGCAAGAGGTAAAGATTACAGACGTTAACAGGAAGTTTTAGAAAACAAAAATTAAAGTGAGAACGAAACTAAACGCCTCTTCGGAACAAGTTTCTTGTCGCGGAGCGTAGTCTCGAAATATATACCAAACTCGTAGATTTCGACTCAATAAGCAAGTCAACCTTTTAAAAGTAGAAGTTTATTCCCCAAGCACATAACCAAAAGCGAAATATATCGAGGAACGCCGTTCTTAGCCGCTACTGCTTTTTAAATCCCATCTCAAAACGAATAAATAAATAGCAAGAATTCCTAGGGGAGTGATAGAATATATTTTTAAAAGCATTTATAATTAAGAAAAGAAAGGGTCAATAACTTGCGAGAGAAATACGAAGAGGGACTTTTTTAACCGTAGGAATTTATATTGAGAAGCCTTGGATTAATTTGGGAAAAAATATGTACATTATTCCATTAAGGGGAAATTTGAGAAAATTCAATTAAATCCCTCTCATCCGCCTTATCGGCCGTAAAGAGAGGAATGTGGCCATGAAATATTAATCAACGATTAATATTTCAACTCGCTACGAAAGTAAGTAAATGGATTCATTTTTTGCCAAAGCACTGATTCTGCTCCTTATTCAAGTAGAGTAAGGCGGGAGTACAGGTTAATACATAACGCTGCAATTTTTAGGAGTTTAGGGAATTAAAATTCGAATGGGCGAGAAAAGTATCGTTGTATTATTACATTTATGTTAGAGCACAGATTTTTAACAGGATGATTAAAAATTGCATCCTGAAATCTATTTAAAGATAGCAATCTTTATTCTTATTTAAGTTTTCAAATATGACTGTGAAATCAAAGGTTGTAACGTCACGACTAAGAACAACGTCACAAAACGTTGTACGCACGTTTTTATGATGACAATGGAGAATTGAGGTGGGAACATTATTTCCCATCTCTTTCCAGAGAATCGTACTGAGCACTGAGTAAATTATCGAGAGGACATTTCAAAATGTATACTAAAAATAGAAATTTATATAAACATCACTTCTAAATATTTAAATTTATAAAATGAGACGCATTTTTAAATAAGTTCTCTTGACTTCATTGCCACTTTAAATCATACCAAGGGATACTCGATGATTTTAAAAAAATCCTGAAGACAGTGCATCAACAGAAAAGGTCGAAGAACCTGTTTTACAGCCGAATCCGCCAAACAAGAGCTACGAATCTCACATTAAGTATTTATTTCAATCAGGCACAGTTGAACAGAATTCGACGAAGAAAAGCTCTCAAAATAAAAGGCCGATATAGTTTTAAGAAAAACACCGAATTAAATACTTTATATGTATTATTCGTTTAGAAAATACGGTTTTATTGGCTTCATTCTTCCAGGTAATCCCGCGCAGGTCAACCGTATGGTGACGACGTTTCGCTGACGATCCTGTCAGCGTCTTCGACCTGAAGACGCTGGCAGGAAGTGAATGAACATTAAGCTTACGGATTCTCATCAACAAATTGTTCGTCCGTTGGTATTTTTACTTTAAGCTACTTATTCTCAAAGAGCAGTAAAAGATTATAATAATTTCGGAGGGGAAATAATACAAAAATTCTATAGCACGTCTGAATTCAGGGTGTTTCGATTCGGCGAAATAAATTTCATCTCCTAATTCAATGAGATAAAAAAATTTTCCATTCTAAAAAAAAACGTTGAATTATAATTGCACTCGATGATTTCAATCAGTCTATGGCAACGGTGAGAGTGAGCCATTGTTGGAGCGAAACCGATTTCTCAATTATGAGCGAGCCTTTGCTCAAACTCGGAGCCAAAACCAGGGACGCTACCGAGCACGATCCAAAATTCATGCAGAACACAAAACCATACGACCAAAGGAACCAAAATGGGATGCGGTGTTGCCACGTTCACCGAAAGGCAACGGTGGGTTCGTGCATATTCAGTCATTTAAACAAGCAGAGATTCCCTCAATTATTAATTTAATAATCGAAACAAGTCACGGGATCAACGCGACGGATCGTTTTCTAGAATTAATTCTTCAGACGAATATCTCCGTACGAAATTGAATTCTATGGCACAATCGGGTGGATCGGTGAACGCGTCGTGAATATGGATTCCTCGCCATGGGGGAACATCCTGTTTCAAAACGGGGTTAAATTGAATTCGTACTTTATGCAGCATGTTAATTGATGTGACCGGCACAAGAAATTGGGCGGGGATGCGCCAAAGCTAGAATAACGAATATCTTCCGACGATTTTAAAAAGTTATTTTTAAAAAATCTTGAAAAATTATTTGCTGTCGTATTATTTAAGAGGGAGACGCTTTTTAAAAAGGAAATACTAACTGGCACGTATACCATAAACAAGCCATTATATCTTCATCAATCCTTACCTAAACATATTAAAATATCAAGGTACAAATCTAAATATTTTCAATTTCAAAACATTTCGTTTAATGTAAATGGAAGCCACATAAAGGCCAATAAGCGAGCGAGATTAAATTCAGAATCGATTCGATAATTAACTCATTACATCGGCCTTCATTCTGATAAGAACGCATTAACCTTTATTCTACATTAGCATGTCATAAATTGATAAACACATCACGTATTGTTGATATGAATCAAGGCAACAATAAATGACCAAATATAATAGGATCAAATAACCGCATAAAGGGTATCGCCCTTTCACATATTTTTGAAACAAAAAAAAGAACAGTGAATATTTATTAATCCCTTTTTTCCGAACCTTTTTAATAAGAGGCACGATATCCCGGACCACTTTGGTGTGACAAAGTATCTCCATTTTGTATGCGCGCTAGACATCCGATGCCTAAAGATGACGCAGGCTACTTTCCCAGCTTATTGCAGTAAGCACGTGGATCGTAAATTTTTAAATTAGGAAACGTTATCTCCCACGCAATAGCCCTAACAGTTTGGAGTTTCCGCGCCTGACATCACAACAGAATATTTGAGGAAAACATCTGAAATAGAATAAAACACGATGTCGACGACCCCGCGAAGCTAAGCCGTTCCGAAACAAAGCGAAAGCGAAATAAAAAAACGTAAGATCTATTTCTGACAACCGTAATAAAGGTGTGTACGCGTATAAAAAGTTCAGGAATGCATTTATTTTGTTATGTAACTGTACGTAGTCAAACAAATATATTTCACTTAAGGGGATAAATATAGAATAAACTAGCGTAACTGTTCGTCAAAAGTGACGAGTGTGCATGAATAACGTATTAAATTAAAATACCTCCTCTCTATCCCCTCAAAAACGTACCTTTCTTTCTCTCTCTCTCTCTCTTCGTTGGCTTGGTAAGTAGTTTTACCACAAATATAGGCCGTCCCTCGTGATAACACCCACGTTCCCGGCCGGTCAGAAAGTGCTCAATTACAATGGGGGTTGTTAATTATATTTACATCATTTTAATACCTTGCTGATTTTGTGATTTGCTTATTCAGCGTCATACACACACATACCCTGTGGATCATATGCTGCCGGTGACCCATGCAATCGAACGTAACGGAATTACACGTACTATATCTCATCATTTAATAAGATATACGTATACTATATGTCTTCTGTTCTCCTCCCCTGAACGTACGACAATAAGTACGAGTCCGTTGTTTACTACCCGTTAACTATCCCTTTAAAATGAATTTTGCGTCTCGATAATTTTCTCCCTTTATTTCCCTTAATTGCACACATACACTCATGTATCAAAGGCACACATTACGGTTATCCGCACGTACATCGCTGGTGAACTTCATGAAACAAAAAGCGTAGTGATGAATGCGAAAACATGTTCGAGTCATTTGATTCTGTCCTAGATACCACCACCGCGTTAAAAAAACGGATTCCGTGAATATTTCTGAAGACGAAATAAGTCAAAGCGTCTTAACCCAGAAAGAGAGACTTGGTACGGAGGTCTACGACCTCTCCCCTGTTTTACATCGCGCTAAGAGGCTAATAAAAGCAAAAACGACTGATATATTAGCGAAAAAACAGTGCAAAGGAACTATATTTGGCGTGACAAAACATCTTGGGAAACAAAGGCGGAGAGCGTGGGAAGGAAAGATATTTTCACTCGTATGTCTCGTGAGTAATGTGTCTACCGCGAGGAACCGAGTTCAAATTTCCTCAACCAGGAATACCTGCTCAAATTTCTTCTTCTGAGTCACAAAGAAAAGAATTTTTTCGACCATTCAAAGTAGTATTCGATTCCATATCAAAACATTCGTCGTCTAAAAAATAGGGTAATATTAAACGACTGGATGAGAGTTCGAAATAATTGGACAACATTATCTTTCCTCTGACAATTCAGTTTCTATTACAAAAAATCTGTTTCTAGCCTTTGACACAGTGCTAAATTACTAGCGCACTTCGCTACGATAAGTCATCTGGATACGGTAGGAATAAGCGCCTTAATATTTATATGCTAAAACATGGCGGTAGTAATGATTAAAGGATATCTTTCTAGGAAGATTATAAATACTCGACTTGAGGACTCGAACCAGTTATTAACTGAATTTCTGATTGATGAAAAAAACTTCTAAACCAGTTCGACTCAAACTTTTGCCATTTGTCTCTTGGATAGTTTGATCAAATCATTGGTACCACCATCCCTTTTCGTTATCTAATCAATTTGCCCTCATACATGCAAATTCAATTTTGTTGGTACCCATTTGGGGATCCCATGGTACTAAAATTTAAACGTCCGTGTTCAAAACCATTACCGAATTCAATGTAATGTTAGCATGCTAATTTAATTTATTTTGAGGTATTCCGATGTTCAAGAATTCAAACAGGAGAATAATGGCCTCAACGGGCATTCGTACTCCATTAAGAGAGGTATACATACTTATAATAGTAAGAAAAAATTTAAACGCACATTGTACATAACAGTACTATTTTAGTGTTCCTTTTGGTATTTTCCCTCAAAACCAGCAGAGACCTGCATATTCAAGACGCCTAGAATTTTCAAGGAAGTATTTAGAGAGGAATATGTCGCTATGACAATTATTCATTTCTCCCAAGAACCGCATTTAGGAGAAGCAAACCAATTCAAAATTATTGAAACAGCTAAAAAAAACTTGAATATCTAAAATTAAAAAGTTTCCTAAAATGCACTAGGACAGTGGTTCCTAACTTTTACACAGACGTGGCACCCTTTCAAAGCTAGACAGAATTCTTCGCCACTCAAGGCTTGGAAAAAGGTTTTTATATTTTTAAATTCCGGTATTACAAGCTATGGACCTATCCATTTGTTGGTGCTACATCATAATAAATTTATCAGCGAAAACATTTTTGCCCTAGTTACCTATAAACACATCCAAATCGTTGAATTATTTAAAAAAACGTCCTCGCGGCACCCCTAAAATCCAGCTGTGGCTACCCAATGTGCTGCGTCACCCAGGTTGAGATACACTGAACTAGAAGAAAATAATGTTCACGTACTTTTTTATCTCCCCAACCGTTAACCTTTGCTTTTCGGCGAATGCCCTCGTACAACGCAGCCATTTTGACAGTTTTACAGCGCGCAAGTTACTCTGCAAAAGTTTTCGCATGTTTTCCTCGAGGAATCTTCTCAACAATGAACAAGAGAGGAAAGAAGAGAATTTATTATGTGACTTTGGCAATCCACAAAATACCGGATATACTCGCGTACCGCGCGCACCTTTTTTCCCAAAATGTCGATAAGAAAAAGGTCTGATTTCTGAACAGGTTATATAAATTGCGAGTATCGATAGTAAATTCACTGCAACACGCTTGCGTCTACGCTTACATTCGCAGAAGACGAATAATTCTACAAAGTATAAACGCGAAGTATTTTGACGATCGAGATGAGGTTATCTTCTATATTATCTATATTAATAAAATTGAAATTCTGTCTGTCTGCTTGTTACCGCATCACGCAAAAACGTCTGGTAATTACTTTTTGAAAAAAAAATCGTGGTTTGTCGCACATCATTTTAACGGTTTTTGAAGATCTGAATCTAAAAATGTAACTTTCTTATACGCTTAGTTACTTTGTCTGACCGATGTGCGAGATCAAGACGGACAGAAGTTGGACCAGGCGGCGGAGTGGGGGGTAACCACGCGCTAGCTTGCTGTGGCTCAGGGCTCAGTCTTCATCCAACCTCCATAATGAATGAATGAATGAATCGCTCTCTTAACTGATACTGGATTATTTTAAGCTATGTAATGGGACTCGATTGCAGGTGAAAACCCTCCAAAAGAATGTCACCGAAGTAACAATTTTAACGGGATGCGGTAAAGGGGAATCGGTCTTCATCCCCTGAATACCTCTTACACCAATGAATTGCCCATTCGAGTTCAAAAGCCTGGAGCTCTCTGTGAGCGTCTGTTTCGCCATGATAATTAATAAGGCAGAGGGGCAGACGCTCCGAATAGCAGGTGTTGACTTACGGTCAAACTGCTTCTCACACGGACAACTTTATGTGGCTTGCTCGAGGGTGAGTAGCACCAGGGATATGTTTGTTTGTGCCCCCAATGAAAAGACCAAAAATATCATGTACAAAGAAGCGTTGAACTAATGTGAACTATCTGACGTCCCGAGTAACGCCGCGTAATACAGCTAGTATTGTTATATACATAAGTCTTATTCTGTATGTTGATCCGTCCGTCCGTTGGTCCTCCGGAACGCTCTATGGAAATCCCCATAAGACAACACTTAAAAATACCTTTTGTTCACTTGCAAGTTTTTTTCTTTTGCAAAGTTAAATTAGAAGTAATTGACCTACGATCATCGGACCTGGACCATTTTAAAGAAAAATAAACATAGATTCTTATTCTTATCGTCGATTTTTGTCTTCGGTTCGAAATCGCTCAAGCTATACGTTTAAATCACATTTATTGGAAAATTGCAAGCTTTTTGAAGATATGTTGTCTTTCCGACCGTGTCATTGTTAAACCTCGAGATTGAATTGTCGTCCTTATACTATATGCGTAAGAAAAGTGTTTTGAATGCTTTAGTACGAGAGAGAAGGCGCCCGAATTATTTATAATTAAAATCGTGTTTTTCATTAATTTATTTTCAGTTAACTTCCTATTGAAATTTCTAGTAATTACCTATTTTTATAGTTATTTTCATAGTTTTTTGCAGCGCATCTTATAATTAACCTGAGTTATAAAATAGCATCGCATATATGAATCACGCAAAAAGCAATTCCTTAACATGCTGACCTTTTTCGTTTACATTTTAAAATATTTCAAGGATGAGGTATTTAACTTACATTAGTTATGCGAAGAGAAGAATTTAAATCTCATTCGTAAATCTCCAAAAATTACGTTTTAATACGATTTTTCATGTTTTCACGCATTTAGTTTATATTGGACCACTGTTGTCCCAATTGTTGAATTCTATTCTTGGCCACATAATAAATGCACCAATTTAGTTACTTAACACGGGTCAGTCTTTTATACATGGGTATAACTTATTTACTGAACCTATTAAGTAATTCGAGGGAGGAAGGAAAAGAGAATGGGAATGAGCAGAAATTGAGAAAGAGGAAGAGGACGTAGTATTTGTATAAGATTAAAAGGAGCTGCAGTACAAAAATAACAATAATAAATTATAATTGATTATAAAAAATGTTATACTATTGAATCATGCGCCATTGCCAAATGATGGGAATTCATAAAACTAAATATAGGTCACGTAATTTTCAATGGATTTCTTGAACTGATAATACAGCAAATATTTCGAACCGAATTTCGAATAGGAGTAAAAAAATTACATTTATGACTTTAATTTAAATTTCTTTAAGTAAAGTGATTTTTCTGAAAAATTTTCAAAACTAATATAGTTAAAAGAAAAATGCGATCTCAACATATAGTTAAACTCATTGCAGTTTATATAAGTATTTAGTTGATATTAAGTAAGTTACTACAGATTTATCCTTTGATGGTAAATTGACGGTTCGTTCACATTTTATCCTGTTTTTTACGAGTTAATAAGGGCAAAATAATTCATTTATTAATTTAAATTATATACGTTTTAACTTATAATTTGCTAAAATATTTCAAGTAAATTTCAGCTACTTCTTTATGCATTATATCTTATTATTTGGATTTTCCTCTTATTTTCAGCAAATATTTGGATAATCATTTGGCCTCTCTATTAATAATTACTTAAACAGTATAATTAAAACAAAGATAACTTTAAAAAACACTGATTTGATTGTGCATGAAAGCCAAACCAGATCATAGCATATCTTATTGATTTTTCATATCGAAATCATATATATTTGGAATACTTTTATGATAATCCCGTCAAATTTGATGGGCAATTACGCTAGTTTTTATAATATTAAAGTTGTAACTTTTAAACCAGTTTTAAGATTATTATCTTTACTCTAAATAAGCAGTTTGTCATTAAAAGTTTACTACCAATTTCTACCTATAATTTTGCTGGAATAAGTTGGCATCTGTGTTCGCCGAACTCATCGTGAACCCTTGATGCCTCGTCCAAGTGTTAACATAAGAGGGGCGACTACCTTGGAGGAGATTTCTTCTAGCATCGGCATAAAGAGATCAACCAATAAATTGCGTCACGCAGGGAGAAGATGCTTAACTTCGGATCTTGTTTCGGTGAAGAGGCCGACTTTTTTTATAAATCCCAAATGTCAACTCATTCGGCAAGAATTTTTTTTACCTTCGAACTGGCACAAAAATAGGGGTTCGTGTGGTACAAGGGGGCGCGGATTACACGAGTAATATGGTACTTGATATTTATGTATGGTATAACTATTTATCAAGATTGATTTTCACATATATGATGCTATCGATATATAGTAATACCTCTTACGTTCAGTAAGCATTATCCACAGTTTTGTTGCATTTGTATCAGAAGAAGTTCCTTCCATTAAGGAAAGAGTGAAGTGAGACCAGACGAATCCGTATATGAGAAAATTTGCGCAATGTATATTGTACCGGTTTTTCACCTTTTGTATTGAACGTCTAATAAGGCATAATGCCGCTCAATAAAATCAAACGAATTGAGACATGGTCAGGAACTCAAGAAGGCGTAGGTTAAATCCCATAACGTTAGTACATATAACTATTCCGGGAAGGTTCTCGGAAGGAATGATGTCCAGGACACAGGACACATTCCTGGAAACTAAAGAGGCGATGGGAGACCTTCAGGGTTTCCGCTCGCCATAGAACCCATTACTGCGAGCGACCATTAAGTAATGGAATACAGCGAGATGAGCGATACCCTCGTGTACCCTGATTATTCCCTCGGAGTCCAGGTAAGTTTTTTTTAATTTTCTCCCAAAAATGCATCGAGAAACTTCAACATATGGGTCAACGTCGCGTACCCCTATACCTATCCGTAAACTATATCGTGTATGGGTATAAATAGTAAAAAAGAATAAGAACAAAATTTCTTAGTGTTCTTAAACGATTTGTACGATCACTTCTTCAATGTAGAAAAATAATTTCACACTCCACCGTACTTTAGGTCAACATGTGCTTCATTTTGGTATTTTTCGCGTAGAAGCATTATAAAAACTGGATAGGCTGAGAATATACGCACTGCGGAAAGATAATGTCTTTCAATATCAGCCAATAACGCAACTGACAAGAAAAGTGATAAAACTAAAACTTATCTATCTAAAAACATACTAAATATTGATCGCAAGTAGCTAAGGGACAGTAGACTTTGCCATCACAATTATTACGCAATGCAATTCTTAAAATGTTAACACAAAATATTACGCATTCTTGACTTGAATACTGGATTTGAGTAGTTGATGACCCTTTCGTGGTCAATGAGTGTAGCATGTCGCACTGAATTATTCGCATCACAGGTTTATCAGGCGATTATAATTCCAGCATTTTGCATGCTGTCATCTACTCGGGACATTTGTGAACTTTGACAAAAACATTGGAATATAACATGGTGAACACGTTGACATTTTGACATTTTTCGGCTTCCCTAAAAATGAATACAGTAAAATTATCGTAAACCACTTTCTTTTTATTCAAATGTTCTATAAAACATTTTCTACCCCATTTTATTATTTTTGTAATTAATAATTGTAAATTTTCTAAATATCGATTTAAAAAATATTTTGTAACAGCCGGTTTATTGGCATGCTAAATAAATAGCAAATTTAAAACATAGGATACGAAACATAAACAAGTAAGGGGGTAGAATTGCAGAGAAAATTACATATGGAGCTTTATTTTCTTGTTTTGGGATTATTACGTCGTCATACGAGGTGTGGCAATTAAGTAGTGAGACTGCTCGCATATCCGGCGCAACGTTTCCTTGAACCGTGTGTGCATGCATAGGCTGGATGAGTCATTCCTGATCTATCGAACAATGCTCCAACCGTCACTGTCCGTTGCACCAGTCTCGCATTGTTAGCCTTTCCAAGTGGTTGCCGTTTAGGCACACGCCGAAAAAATGTGTGATAAATTTGTTGAACAAAGGATAAACAAAATATTTGGCGAAATTAAACGAAACGGCTACGGAGACATATGATTTGTTAAGGGACGTGTGTGGAGAGTCAGCAATGTCTCGATCTCCTGTGTTTGATCGGCATGAACAGTTTTTAGAAGGATGGGGAAATGCTGCTAATTTCCTGGACGTCCCACGACAATTAAAAAACCCGAAAACTTTGACATTAATAGAGAAACGGCTCGGAAATATTTGACTGAAGTGTTGGGATGAAGAAAGTGTGCGAAAAAGATTTTTCCAAAACATCTCACCGAGGAAAGGAAACTGAGGAAAGGAAAACACAGAGAAAAGACACTCATTTTCAGTCCGTGGAAGGCAGCTAAAAAAAATTCGGCATCAGTTCTGACGACGCTTACGGAAAATGACTTCCAGAAATGTTTCGAACAATGGAAACGATGAATGAGTTCGTGTATAGCCGCAGAAGGCAACTACTTCGAGGGTGCAAGTGTCAAAATGATTGACTTTGAAAAGAAATGTTTAAAAAAATCACTTAATTGCCACACCTCGTAAGATTACATCTTTGGTTGAGATCGACGGCCTTGTAATATAGTCTACTAGATGATTACCCGGCGTTGCACGGGTTTCTAACTCAAAACAAAAAATATTGAGGAAAATTTGAGAATAAAACCAAGTAATGAAACCAGGTTAATGTTTATTGTAGTGCTTAATGGTATGCAATACTTCTTGTCTTTCCATCTCTTTCCCAAATAAATAAATTTTTCCTGCATCCTTTACAGATAAATTGACGGATGCCATTTAACGAGATACGAGTATAAGTTTATTTAAGTTCTTTAATAAATTGAAAGCTCTAATTTACGGATGCAGTTCAAAATCACGATGGGGTAACAAATTTTAATAAGTATCACTCGTACTTAATTTAATCAAAATGCATCGAGCGGACTAATGGATCAAAGTTAGGGCAGACAGACGGACGGACGGACGAGACGTGCCCAAAAGGCATTCCGCTACTATCGCTTCGCTGGTAAAGAACATCTAAAAATCGGACAATTACTTTCCCTATTTTCTGGATTAAAAGCAATTGTTTAGCTCTCATTCGACATGGATTTGAATTCTACTTTTCAGAAACAGAGTCCTCAGCCTTTTAACTATAGAAAAGATCATGTTTCGAGCTCCTATTTTTTTTCAACTAATTCAAAAATGCAAATTTATGACGCCCTGCACCGATTTCATGCTTTCCTTATGGCGGGTAGAAATAAAACAAAGGGGTTTGAAAAAGACATCGATGACTCCACAGCAGCTGATCCTAGATCCACAAAATAAATGCAACATGTACCTCTCATGTTGACCACCCAATCCTGAAAATTTGGCCTCTGCAAGTTACAGGATTCCAAAGATGTTGACCGAATAGATGGATGAACGGACGGACGAACAAACAAGTCGAATACATGAGCGACTTTAAAAAAAGCGCTATAAAGCGCACAAAATAAAAAAAACACGAATAATTGTGATTATAGATGGAATTTGCAAACTGTTGATGTTAAATTCTATACATGCAGAAATGTGCTTTACTGGAAGAAAGTATGGAAAATTCAGCATTCTCCGATGATTGAACACGGTGAGAAATTCTAATAAAAACGACTTTGTTAAATGACAATACCTAATATTAAAAACTTGGCCGTAAACGGAGGAGAATTCAGAGAACCTTTCCTTTTCTCTTAAATCGACTCTGTAACCACATCTTTCTCAACTACTTTTCTCTCTTAAACGACCAGAAGGAGATCGAGATGATGCGATGGTACAACTGGAAACTATATATATATAAGGCACCGGCTAAAAAAGGAGGATTTGGAAAGAGAAAAGGAGGTTTCCCCTCACAACTGGTTTTAACCGGTGTCCAACGGCGAGAAGTATATCAGGGAAGGCGGACTCATTTGAGACAAGTCTGCCGCACATTTCTCGTCCCTCAAATTAAAGGAGAAAGAGGTACGAGATAGCGGGGAAAGAGCGAGAGGCAGAAATATGTAGCGGAGTGGGAGATTATACATATATGTGTCATCCTGAGATTTTATGCGAGAAGAAGAATGAGAAAACTGGAGAGAATAACAACGAAAAATGAAATAAACGAGCAGAAAACAACTGAAGATCTACCAGGATTCCAGAGATTTTACAATTGTTCGCGAACAAAAATTCGAAGTTAATAACTCGAAAAGTATCGATTGCTGCAAAGGAGGCACTGGAATTCAGTACTGACGGCTTAAGCCTGCTGGAATGGTTGTATTGGTCCACCTTAGTAAAACCTATGACGGCGGCTTGCAAACATGACGCGCGTATATGTAACCAAGAATGGTACCAAGTTGTGCGGTTATCCTATCGCCAAAAAAAGAAGAACTACAACGCCCTCCGTTAATTATCAGAGGCGGGGAATGAAAACCTTATGCATTGTGAAACTCAGAGAATTGAGAAAAATAAAACTTTTTCTCAATTTTCGTCTCCTATTGTTTCACTTCTACGATTTTTATCATTAGTTTTACGAATTAAAAAAAATAATTTCAAAAATAAGGAATTTCTACGAAAGGAAAATAGAAATAGGTAAACCCCTACGTTGTGGAATCCAATTATACAAAGACAAAGAGAGCCCGCCCAACCTGACACGTATTTCGGTGTTTTTCCCATTATAAAGTTTATTTACTTCATTTCAGGCAGAAAAATGTGAAATTCTTACTTAACTTTAAAGTACACTACCTCGCGAAATAAAAAAATCCATAGAAATATATCCGATGATTGGTAAGATTTTGTTGTTGTAATTCCTTCATTGTACGTGTAGAAGCGATGAATCTCCTTGACTAATTTAGTTGGTTCATTTGAAAAATAACATAGGCTTATTATCATTTTAGATATTTTATGATGGCTTGTCGAGGCTACTCTTGTGCATATGTTGTAATGTAATGCAAAGCAATGCAATGTAGTGCAAAGGATTACTTTGTTAAAGATAAGCACCGATAAAAAAGTAAGAGTGTTCAATTAATTATTTCCATAACTAGGAAAGTATATTAAAGCGTACGCGAGTCCGAATGATGCGGAAAATTTCCACGTCCTCCCATGTATATATAAGCACGTGTAGTCCGAAATTTACATGGACACGACCGCACGGATAATAAGAGACGACGTATCAGTCGGATGGATCACATTACTAGGAAACCGCCACTAGGGACGGCATTAGCGAAGGGAATTGTCATTTGCGCTGATTGATCCTTGTTCCGAAGCGAATTTTCCGCCGTGTCTTCCCCCATCCGAAGCGATGCAGTCAGATTGAATCCAGTGAGAGAGTTGGAGAGGAACAGCGGTGAAAAGAGAGAGGGGGAGAGAGAGAATGCAGACGGGGGTGGATCGATTGGATCTGCTAACTGCAGAACGGAGAGGGAGAGAGAAAAAGAGAGACAGAAAGAGGAAGATAGAAATAGATAGAGAGGGAGATAGAGAGGGAGATAGAGGAAGAGAGGAGAGAGGAAGAGAGAGGAAGAGAGTGAGGAAGAGGGGAAGAGAGAGAGGAAGAGAGAGGATGAGAGAGAGAGGGAAGAGATAGAGGAAGAGAGAAAGGGGAAGAGAGAAAGGGGAAGAGAGAAAGGGGAAGAGAGAGAGGAAGAGAGAGAGAGGAAGAGAGAGAGGAAGAGAGAGAGGAAGAGAGAGAGAGGAAGAGTGAGGAAGAGAGAGAGGTAGAGGGAGGGATAGAGACAGAGCGGGAGTGTGTATGTGAATTTTTGGCTAATCAACCTTTTGGATTATTATAGTCATAGCACACCAGGCACACTAACAAGGGAGGAGAGAAACCCGGTACTGGCATTAGCCTACTCTTAACAAAGAACATCAAGGGGGCCAGTGGCTTAACGTAAGTACGGAACGCTGACTTTGCGCGGTCTCCTCAAACATCACAAACGGGGCCGGGCGACCTTGGAAAAAATCCCACTTTCGCAGGATTCGTGCCATCTGCCCTTTCGAGCAGCAGGGGAGTAGCAACCAGCTTCCTAACCACTACACCGCCGGCACCCCTAGAGCGGAAGTGAGAGAGAATGAAATAGATAGGGAGGACGAGAGAGAGGGGGGGAGGAGAGAGAGAGAGATAGAAAGGGAAAAACAGGGGAGAAAGAGACAGAGAGGGAGATAGAAATAGAGTGAGATAGAGGGGGAGAGAGTGAAAAAGAGCGAGAGGGAGGGAGAGAGGGATAGACAAATAGGTAGATAAATTACTTTATAAGGGCGAGATTGAGGCCAGACAGTCTATTCTTCCATGAAACACATTGTCAATCAAGAAAACCGAAATAAAATGTTATATAAGTGCTAATGCAAAGTTAGCAAATTTGGAAATAAGAAGAGAAGGGAATTTGTTTGTGGAGAAAAACTAAGGAGGTAGAGCGGGAGAGAGAAATAGAGGGAGAAATTGGGAGAGAAATGGAGGGAGAAAGGTGGAGAGGAAACAGGAGGAGGAGAGGGAGTAGTGGATCACTAAAGATAATCATGTCCTCAGGCGATTCATATGGCGCAGTATTGTAATAGAGACTATTCGACAGTAAAACGTCCTGAAGCGATCCGATTCCGCTTTTGCAGCTTTGGTATAACGATAGGCTATGTATATAGCTCAAAATGGTCCAAGGCTTGAATCTTGATGTGGTTATAAATTATTCAATTCCGATATTTGACTGCAGGAGTGTCTTTCCTCCCTTCTATGTAAACGAAAAGGAATATGAAATATCTTTATAAGACGGATATAAATTGAGGGGGATTTAGACGTTGCTTTATTCTACCTTTAAACTGATCATTTAACTTTTTCTCGTATCCGGAAAAAATGAGTCTTGAGATTATGTTAAATTAATACGATATTCAATTGAAACTGTAAAATAATTCATATTAGATGTGCACAATAGAAAACATGTATTATTGTACGTATAACAAAATTGATACTATTATGACTATTTAGCATATTTCAATTACTAACCTAAGACATCTTTCATTGTTACCCGCCACTCCTGACGGCCTATAACTAACATTTAATTTGTAAAGTTCATTACATTTTTGACAATATGGGTCTTGGATTTTTTATCTGTGCTGCAATATTAAATTAACGCGTAGCCTAGGTAGCTATCGTGAACTATTTTAATTTCAATGTTACGTTCCATCTATGCCCACTCGTCATAATACTCGCAAAGCAACTTAATTCCAAATATTTGGAAAATGAGCCTAAAATCTGGATGTCTAATAACTCGAGTTTTGAGAAGATCTTGAGAGCACCTATTACGTCTCCACATCGATTCATCTGAAGCAGGTCGAAGAAGACCCATCAGTGCAGAATTAACCACTAATGACGCCGGGGAGAAAACACTCCCAGGAGGATAAACAGTCGAGTCGCCAAATCCGATAAGTTCGAAGAAATCGCGTGTACACGATATAACCCTTCAGACGTTCATATTCCTTTGAGAAATTTTTCCAGGAAGCGCACTTTTCGAATACGAAGGTAAAAAAAAATGATTTCTGCCAGGCTGTTCTAAAAATCTCTAAATAGATCGTGCAAAATTTGATTGGATGATTGAACCAAAATTAGAAACGTTTGCGCCATTTCTGCGTTCAACAATTATGTCGCCCAGAACGTACAAAACATCTTAACGATACATTTTAAAACGTCATTAATATATTTTTATAAATAAGTAATTTGATATCACATATGATTTTATCGACGCGGGATATCCCTGTTTCCTGTTCCATGACATAATAAAAAAACAATTTGCGCTGGACTAGTTTTATAAAATCTTATACGCATTTCCTTTCGTCATTTCATTTCATTTTATAAATTTCCAATCATTTCCACCGAAAACGGGCCGATACGCAAGCAATAAGGAGGCTCTCGCGTTAGGAATAAAATTCCTAGCCCGATCAGCTAGCTCGTAGGCAATGCCAAGCAAATAATCACGAACCCATTAATACAGCCGTGAAAAGATATCATGAAGTATCCCAGTGGAAAAACCATCATCCTCCCACATAAACGGTAGGGCGGATTATGAGCGTTGCCCCTGGAGCCAGAGCAAACATTAATAGCTATATATAAAGAAAGGGAGAGAGTGAGTGATGCGGTGCACATTAAAAATGGCGAGGCATTGAAAGCGAAGGAAGGAGATCCCAATCCTGAGGGAGAAAGGATGTTCCCAGAAACAGTTTCAGGGCGCCTACGAGAAATAACAAGGATGCTTGGGCAACCAGCGAAATTGAGGAGAGAGAGAGTGTGGGATGTGAGATATGGACGGGGGAGAGAAAGGAAGACAAGACCGGAGAATCGAGAGAAAGGAGGGGGAGAGATAGTGTATGCGGGAGAAAGAGCCTGATATTAAAGTATACATCTGCATGTCGAGAAAGGAGAGCATAAAAAGGGAAAAGTGATACGGTGAAGGGGATAATATGATCGACGGGACGAAAGAAGGCGAGCAAAGCGGAACGGGTGAAAATAGATGGGAAGTGACGCATATGCAATGAAAGAAAGACGACAGAATAAAAATGAGAAGAGAAACATGACGCAGAAAGATAAGGAACAAACGAGGGAAGAATTGCGGAGAAAATTACATAAGGCGAATGATACCTTTTTAACGGAGTAAAGAATATTAGACGTATTGTTGACATGTAAGTTTTATCGATTTTTTCCGATTACTCACCAGCAGCTTTTCCTAGATCCGCCAATTGTATACCACATTTAACACAGACCAATCTATCCTGAAAATTTGGCTCCTCCAATTTGCAGGATTCCACAGATGTCCGTGCAAACGGACTCATTTAAAGATAAACAGAATTTCGCTGTACCCCAGGTTCAAGAATAAATTTTTATAATTTTACATTCAACCTTTGGACGCGCTTATTTGTTGGAACAACACCATGATAAATTTATTAGAGGGACAATTTTTGCATTAATTACCCATAAAAGATCCATATCCTCGTTTTATACGTTAAACAAAGATTTTTGCGACACCCCTAAAAAGCAGATGTGGCAACCCAGAGTATCGCGGCACCCGGTTTCGGGACCATTGGTTGTGTAAAACTAGCGCAACGAGGTTTTGGCAAAGGAAGTCTTTTCGCCAGAAAATCCAACGGCCAGGTCGTACGAGTGACAAGCTGTATATAAGAAGCAAAAATGTTCAAAGAAGGAGGTGGAAATAGCAAGAGTGTTGATAAAGAATCACAGAAAGAGATAATGTGAAAAGAAACGGAGGAGAAGGAAGAGGAATATTAAGAAACTGTGAGAGAGACAGAAGGAAAAGAGGTGCGGGTAAGACGTAAAAGTTCGTATCAGAACATTAGCCGAAGGGATACCGAAGTTATAAAGGTATTCTGGCGCACGATGCCGGCGCTAAAACATAGTAGCCAGGAGCAAAACGACGATGGCAATAAACGGAAGAGAGTGGTGTGTAGCTTGGCATACACTGTGTGGACCTCTATCTTTTTCTTTTCAGGAGACCTGAAGAAGAAGAATACCCTCGAGGCAAAGAGGGCAAGGGAGATATAGAGAAAGAGAGGACGGATTTTCTTGCAGGGTGGCTACAGAAAAGGACGTGGATACTCGAAAGAAAAGATTGAAAAACCGGAGAAAGCGACAGGGAGCAATAAAAGACCTTATGTGTAAGGGGAAGGGATGTGGACGGAGAGAGTGCAGATTCTGCGTATTTTCTTCCTTTCCGCGAACACTCCCGTTTGTTGGCGATGCCAGTTGCCTATCCCTTCATGGAAAGAGAGAAAGAGAGTGAGGAATGGAGTGGACCCTATCCGCCTCAATTCTTCTCGTAAAATTTATTTTTCGAGGGAAATTATTTTTTCTTTGATAGTCTTCTCAAGTAACGCAAGATGAATACGACACAAGGTTTTGGCCACGCCGGAATAGAAGAATGGAGGGAATAACTCTCCCTAAAAAGAAGTGTAAAGGATTTTTTCCAGGAATTTCTAGGATTATACGCAGAGGCGACGAGAACTATGAGAGAAGAAAGAGTTGGGAGGGAAGGGAATGCGCAGGTGAATTTGCTGGGAAAAAAGGCTGCGGTGACGTCTCGGAAGCGAAAATAAAAGGGTATTCTCGGAAGTCCGAGACGGCATGTAGCGTCTAAAAGACACGTTAAACACACGAACAAAAAAAAACAAAAAACACGCAAGCTTATCGGGCCTATGCCCTTCGTCAGTGATAGAGTAACTATCTCTCTCTCTCTCTATATATATATATATATATATATATATATATATATATATATATATATATATATATATAGAGAGAGAGAGAGAGATAGTTACTCTATATATATATATACACACACACACACATGCGCGCGACAACGAGACAAGTCGTAAATTAAAGAAAACTTGAGCTTGTTCTGAAGAATGTAAGGCTCTCTAGCCGCAGGGTCTCCTTACACCCTTGTCCAAATTTCGCATTAACTACTATTTTTCTTCTGAAACAAGAAATTCCAAACTCGCACAACGATCCTATTGGCGCTGGATAAATATGACGAGGACTTTTCAATTTCAACAAATATTGCCGTCTACTATATTTACGCAGATACGCCAGTAAAATCGAGAAGGCCTCAAATTTCCTGCAAATGAGAGAAGAAACGAAAAAGTAATCATTCTAAAACGACTAAAGGGGATGAAAGGAACGGAATGAATATTGCGATGAAAGAAGGCAAGTCAAAATTTCTACGACAAAATATGAAATGTAAATAGAGAATAAGTTGTAATAAGATTAATTAGAAGCAATAAGATTTCTGAGTTTTGCTGGCATATGTCTTTCCACGGCGTTTAATGATATTTCAAACTGACGAAAAGTTAGGGCGAAATCGCTTTATCTTAATCAATTAGAGCATACATCTGAGCGAATGTAATCATAATCTTAGACTTTTGGTATCCTTATGGCATTAAAACCGAAATAAATAAACGGCGCAATATACATTGCACAAACTTTCTCATATATACGCATATACGTTTGATTTCACTGCACTCTTTGCCCCGAAATAAACTCTGTGTGTTTGGAAATTCACGGCCAATGATGTTAATAATGCGTAGCAACAGAACCAAAGCGACTGACACCATCAATCTCTCACATTTATCACTTCTCCCTAATAAGCGTGTGGCGTTAACAGAAAAGTACGGAATTTTAGACAATCGAATCCCCGGGTTTCCCCTCCCCTCCTCGGACGCATGCGCTGAGCGTCTTGTACAGAAATAATACCACTGGAGTAAAGTACCCTTAATTGTTACTCAATATCGTTCATCTCTTCTGAGTGTCGATTATGAATGATATTATCCACAAATATGAGATATCATTCGATTTAGTTCAACCCTCTAGGCTGTAGTAAGATCTTGGGTGGATCGCGGCGGAGCCGTGACGCCATAGGGCTTAGGTAAGGTAGCTTAGCGTACATTGTAATGCCACTGGACGCCATATAGTGGTTTTCTGAGACATATGGCAAACATCAGGCTCTACAATTGGATTGATTTTAATCAAATTCCTTGGAGCCATTTTTGAGTAAATCAAATTTTTCTAAAATTCGCCAAGAATAAACTACCCTGTACTTTTGTGCAATATCATTTTTATCAAAAAAGGTCTGCAAAAGATGATATATTGCATAAATACGAGATATCATTCGATTTTATGCACGCGTTTGGGCCCCAGAACCGCGAACAGACCAACAGACAAACTGACAGGCGGCATGGCGGAAACAACTTTTATGGACACAGGGACACCTAAAACGTATATTTACATCAAAATCTCGAAGTCGAATTTTTTCAATATTACAATACTTTTTTCAATATACTACGTATATGAGTAAGTAAAAATTATCTTTCTAAAATACCGATATAATTATTTAGGGTTTCGGGTGTATACCTGAAAATAAAAACGCTACGCGCATATAAGAAACCGTTGTTAGGGCAAGTGGAGCTGTACTGTACGAAGTGATGATCAAGGTAACTAATATAGATAGAAAACGGTTGGAAAACCAGATTATTCAAAGAAGTCATCCGCGATGACGATTCACCGACCGTTGACCCATCCTAGATAGCAAAATATATAATTAAAGGCCTACGTCAAATTAAAATTTTAGTATATTTTAGTTTAATAAGGATATCAATACGAAAAATTATATAGTGCCATAACATCGACAAAATCGGATGTGTCAAAATGACATTCTCCATACAGAGTACATAATGAATATGAATGCAACATAACTTACAAGTTGCTCTCGATATTAAAGTCCTCAATAATAATTATCGGCAATTACACTCGTGAATAAATTTTAAACACTTTGTATAATTTTTATAGTTAAAAAAACTTTGAACAACTTTTTACATTAACAAACAATTAGTAAACAAAATTATTTGTTGCTAAGGATAACAAAATATCGATGCGCGATTAAAATTTCCGTTGGCAGCGCTGGAAAAGTTTTAGATATTCACAAGAGATTTTGTTCACAAAATATGACGCTAGATGGCGCTGGGATAACTGAAACTACCCCTGGCAGCATAGGCATCGCTATCAACAATTACAAAATTTTATCATAACGCACGCAGTTCGGTGGACGACGCCTGGAAGGAAAGGCACTCTTCACGACAGACCTGCCAGAGTGGCTGCCTATGTTTCCCCTTTGCGAGGGGTTGGCTCTGGCCGAGGGTTTCCTGGGAATCTCCTTTCTCTATCTCTCTCTCTCTCCGCGTCCCTCGTCCTCTTTTCGTCCCTCTCTCCACTCCACCCGTGTCAACCCTCAGGGTCGCACCACGCCCCCCTCTCCTCCACGGACCTTTCTGCAAGCACCAATCAGGGTCCCGAGGAGAAAGGAGAGGGTGGGAGAAATATCGCCCCATTGCAAACCGCCCCGGGATTAGTTCTGGAGCTGTCCTAGTCCACCGGAAATTAAGTAGCGGGAGGGAAGGAGAAGGGATGTGGAGGAGGACAAGGGAGGAAGTTCCCTCTCTCTCGGCCCTGCGACCTCTCTATCCCGCATTCTGTCGTTCCCGTGGCCAGGGTCTTAACCATTCCCGTTACAGCGACAAAAATAAGCCCGGGTAAAAACTAAGGAAGGGTAAATCAGAAAAAATACTATATTTATTTCCCTACCCCAAAAGCATCGGTTATTTTGGTTGCGCGCGCGAGAAAAGTGCAACTGTCGAATATTTCCCCTCTTATACTTTACATGAAAACTATCCCAAAAGGGTGTGTGTGAGCGGACAACACAATGCATGTTGGCGCCGGACATCGCGACATTGAGTGCGTATGAGAAACATAAAGTGGCTTTCTTCCCTCGCTATTACCACAAATGCGGTTCGAACGAATCCGAAAATTCGCTAAGAAACGAAACATTCGAAGATTTCATGGCGCGAAAGTTGATTCGAAATGAAGACAGCAAATTTCAGCTACTTCTTAATCTGTCGAATATACCATTTATACCTGGGCAATCTTTTCTACATAGCATCGGTGGTTTTATATACTTCGGCGGGCCGCATTGGAAACTATCAATGCTTCGGCGGGCTGGGTTCCAGTTTGAGTCGGAAGTTACCAAAAGATTCTAAGGTGCATAAGCTAAATGAACTCTAAATAACGTTCAATAAAGAACATTTCATTATTGATTTATTAACAAAATGCGAATAAAAAATACGAATTTGAACGTGGAAATTTTATGGATTTCTTTTTTATCTTAGCTTCGCGAGCCGCATAAAATACTCGCGAGTCGTAAGTTGACCACCCCTGATTTATACATCAAGTGTTGTATATATGTAGGAGAATTAGGATGCATGCATTTCTCTCACACTTTGGAAGTAATTAAAAAAAGTATCGCGGACTCTCTCAACTCGTAACCATAATTTTAGATTGCTCGAACGAGGCATTTCTTCCGGCTAATACTTTTACATTTACAACCGGAATGCAATTGCTCTACTCTTATATAAATCTAACAGCATTTACTTTAACGTATGCTTACAGTTACAAAAAATTTCTGCCGCATTTTCCAAGAATGGGCGCGAACGAAAAGTCAGATATTTATTGAGGTTCGACGCAAAATAACGCTCGTCGAATTTAATGAGAGAGAGAGATTGCGGGGGAGTCAATTGTGTGAAGGAATTAATTCCGGAAGATTTTCTTCTTGGAAGTTCTTCCGCTGTAAACGCACAATGTAAATAAATGGAGGGCACAAAGGAGGATCTTCAGGGCCAAAAGTTTAAGAGATCGTTTTTCATAATTATGGGTAGAGGCGGAGTCGTTCTAGAAACTTTCCTAACGTCTGCCTTTGAGCTTTCTGTGTGAATTTATGTGCAATGGGAGAAGTGCTACATGCCCCAAAAACCATTAATGCAGTATTACGAAAGAAAAATGTTTCTGCCTAGTAGAGATTTAAAAAATTCAGAGCATTGCGAATATCTTCAATCAAAAATGTTTATAAAACAAGCAAAAATATAGATAAATATATTGTAAATTTAAAGTCTTGTCTTCTTTGTCGGGAATTTATACTGCTGTGTTCGTGTAAGTGTATATTTCAGCAAACAACAACATTTGCTAGCTACAGCACTACTGACCAACTGAATAAAATTAACAATGAAAGCACTATTCACGAGGTAACCTTCTCATGGCCACGAAGGGATTCGATTTTATTACAGTCAAAACATTTTCAAAGCTAACCAAAGAAAACTCGTTCATATACGCAAATCAAAAGGAGAGATATAGGGGTAGAGGACATCCTATACCTTCCCTAAGCGAAGGGCAACTATTTCTTGCTTAGTTAACGGGGTATCAATGTCAAACTCGACGACCCAACCCCCGGCCTTCGAAGGTGGAAAATGTATACGGCTCAGGAATCGAAAGCGCAATTCAAAGGACTGAGGAAACCATTAACCTGCGCCTGCGATGCCGAAAATATTGGGTCCCAGAGGAAGACTGTACCGTGCTTGCAAGCGTGCGACTGGGAGATTGGGAAGTCACGGCAACGCGAGTGACAGATAACAACAATCAGATCGGACACCCCTCAAGTACGAAACCTTTCATTGGAGGACATCAGAAACCGAGATCAAACGGTGCTTTTAACTCGCTTGTTAAGAAGTCAGTCGCGAACGAAATATTTCTTTTTAGGACATTTTTCTGATGGCTGATTGCAATTCATTTTATTAAGGGCGATTTAAAAAATATTAGTTGGTCACTGAAACTCCAATAAATCGCTTCATATCGATCAATAAATCGCTTCATATCGATCAAGAAATCACAGGAAATTTCCAGCGCGTAATATTTTAAAAAATCTGTTACTTTCGTGACCTCTGGTGGGATACGCTTGAGGTAATTTTTCCATGAATTGGTGCGCCGGGTTAAAATTCTTCGCGCACCACCTTGGGCACGCGTGGCATAGATTGCCCGACCCGACTTAAATTTAAACGCCGTTTCAAAGTCAACGGTTCGAGACAATGAAAGCCTCATAACCTAATTTCTTGCATGGATTTTTAGCCTGCTGCCTATATTTTGGGCCTAATCGTCATTGCCTGCCACCATTGTTATGATCTGCAGACTTCTACATTAACGTATGGTTAAATTTCATGCAAGATTGGAGAAATGAGAAGCTCAAAAAGAAGCGATGATAGATATCTGTTTAAAAATACCTGAAAATGAGCCACGAGGAGTATATATCGAGAGATGACAAAGAGAAAAGGTACTTGAAATAAAGGAAGCATAACAAAAAAGCTTAACGGAAAGAGAATCAAAGGGAAGGGAGAGAGAGGGGGATAAAAAAGGAAAGAGAAAGTGAAGTTAGAAAAGGGTTGGTGGTTTTTAGGAAGAGGAGAGTTTCGGTCGGGGTCAAGGGAATCGTTTGTGAACTACTCGCTAAAGGGTCGCGCGATACCCTACCTTCTTGCACCTCCAACAGCCCTCTTCCTCATTCCCCTCATAAATCCCTACGGGGATATGTACTCGACCCCCCACGAAGCGTGGTAACAATGCAAGTGGAATCATTAGTTAAGGCAGGCGGTCGAAAACAAAGTGAAGGTGGAGAGAAAGGAAATGAGGGGAGGGAGAAAGGGAGGCGGATGCGGCAGAGAGAAAGAATAGAAATGATAGCACAGAGAGAGGCAGGAAGGGAGAAATTGTTGGGAAGAGAGTTGCGAGATATAATGAGTAAGAAGGGAAGAGAAAGGAGAAGAGGGGAAAATGTGAGAGAGAAAGGAGGAGTGAAATAGGAGAGTTGAAGGAGAGTGGAAAAGTGGGGATGGGAAAGGAAGAGAGAGGGAGGAGAGGAGGAGAAGAGTTGAAAGAGAGGGGAAAAGAGGACAGGACAAGGGAGGAGATGGGAAAAGAGGGGCGGGGAAGGTAGAAGAGGGGGAAAGATGGAAGGGGAAACTGGGATAGGGATGGGAGAGGAAAATCCTATCCCAGTTTCCCCTTCCATCTTTCCCCCTCTTCTACAAAAGAAGTGAAGGAAGAAGGGAGGGAGGAACAGAGGAGTGAGAGGGGAGGGGAATAAGAGGAGTGAGAGGGGAGGGGAATAAGAGGAGTGAGAGGGGAGAGGAATGAGAGAAGAATGGAATAAGGGAGCGGGGAAGAAAGAAGGGGAGAGGGAAAGAGGGTTAGGGGAGAGGGAAAGAGGGTTAGGGGAGAGAGGGGAGTGAAAGAGGGTTAGGGGAGAGAGGGAAGTGAAAGAGGTGTGGGCAATGAGGGGAGGGATGAAGAGGGGAGAGAAAGAGGGACGAGAGAAATATGGGCGGGGTAGAGAGGAGGGGGAGGGTAGAGGGGAGGAAAAGAGATTTAAAGAGTGGCAAAGGAAAGACAGGAGAGTGAAAGAGGTGTGGGAAGAAAAGAGAAAGAGAGATGGGGAAAGAGATGAGAGTGAAAGAGAGGAGAGGAATAGAAGGGGGAGAGAGAGAGAAAAGGAGATGGGAAGGGAAGAGAGGAGGAGAGGAAAAAATATGGGAGGAGAGACGAAGGAAAGGGGAATACTACGATAGAGGTGGTAGCCGCAAGGTGAAAGGAACTGTCGGAAGAGGGGGTGGGGTTATATTTTACACGGTCGGCTGGTGCGAAAACGAGGAAAAAGGGATTTTTTCCGTGGCCCTATTATCCGAATATCGTCTTTTGACAGAAAGAGTGAGAGCACAAAAGGATATAAACAAGTATGGTTACATTTTAGGGAAACAAAGCCGTTTTGCTTTTGCTACGGAGGATTTTAACGCTGAAATTACCGGACAGGTTAATTATCCTTCGAAAAATGTTTACGATACGGAAAAAAAAAATATTTTTGGTTACTTCCTATTTTAATAATTTAGTAAATAATAAAAGTTACTTTTTCATTACAATGTATCGTTTAAGCGCTTTCAAAACGACTATTTATGTGTAGCCGCAAGGAAATGAAGTTTTCAGAAAAATTGCAAAAGTCAATCCAAAATTCAATTTGACATGGATTAGTAAAACAAGCAAAAGTAATAAAAGAATGACCAAAAATGACAACCAATTTCGAAAGATCAAACTGGTAAGGCTATATTTGAGAGGTTTGCTAAGATACCAAATATAATTAAAATTCCGAAGACCTGCTGAAATATAAAGATCCATTCCTTATGCCAGCGCTTAAATGAGCAAGCAGAATTGACATCGCTAATATTGAAGTAAATCATTCAAAATAACAAAAACCTGCAACCAACTCTTCAAAAATGTTACTAATATTAAATTTGAATCACGAGTGAGTCTTTTTCAACTGCCAATAAAGTTGGAATAAAAACAGAGAGGCAACTTGAACGGAGCCTATAAGAAGCTCGACTAGCAATAAAAAAAGCACAATCTACTTCTTTTTCCGCAAATATTCAGTACGTATCAAATATGCTAATTAGTGCGTTAACAACAAAATCCGATTTAATTACCTAACAAAATTCTCGAATAAGATCCGATTCAAAACGAAGAAAATATAAATCCTCAGACACTTTTCCTCTGTCTCGTAAGACCCTAATGGGAGCATTCGTAGAGAAATACCTTCCTCCTTCCAGCGAAGCGCCTCCGGCCTCCTAAGATTCAAAATATCGACGAATTAACGAAATGCGAAGATTTAAAACCTTTTCCTCCTGACCAAAAAGAGCACCGTCTCAACGATAAATTTTATGGCGACCGAAGGAGGGAGAAAGTGAGAGGGAGAAAGTGAGAGAGGGAGATGGAGAGGGGAGAGGATAGGGGAGTGGGAGATTGGTAAAAAGAAATAAGAAGAAAAAAGAGAACGGAGACCGCGCCAGAGTTACAAGAAAACCCACTCGAATACGGTTTCAAACGTGTGGCAGCCGATGCTTTAATTCCCAGGGGAAAAGATTAATAGAGTTCCGAAAATTTTTATCTCTAAATGCCATGAAATAAATCGAGAAAGATTAATGCTGTAATCAATTCACGATACTGATGAGATGTTTGGAAGCCGTCGTGTAACATGAGACGATACACTTTTAAACCAAGTCTTAACGCTCTCCTTCGCTATATCAAAGCATCGTTTCTATTGGAATTAACGTTGCCGATCTTTCCAGATGGATGGTTAGCGTGCTAGGATCTCGGGTTCAAATCTTGCCGAGGGAATGGTTGTATGTGTTCGTTTTTGTCGTTGTTTATACGCACATTGTAATAGGTCGGTAACAACTGTTATATGGGCTATTTAAGACAAGCAAATATTTAGAAGCATCGATTAATGAACTCGGAAGGAAAATTCGTCAGCTGCGAGAGATCGATGAGAAAAGAAAGAATGTTGAAAATGTATTGAAGTTCCGCGCACAAATACATGTTTTGTTTGAAACAACTTTAGAAGCTGAATTTCTATTCTATCATCGCCTATATTTCATCATAATTACTCGTTGACATTTTTTCGTCCGTATCACTTATTTTCATTTCATGTAACATGTACTGTAATTTTAAACGTTCAGTTCTTGAAATAAACAACAAAAAATATCCCCTATTAATCTACAATGTGTGCCTCTCGCAAGGTAATTGAGGAGATTGATATTTTGCTCTCTGCATCTGAGAACGAATCACCATCGAAACATTTTAAACCATTCACACACATTTTCCTTTTTCATTTCTTGAAAGAGACAACCAGCAGCACGAATATACTGCCAGATAGAATTCCACAGCATATACATATACAGATATACATATTTCGTCGGCAGGAAATTCCTTTTAACAGCGAAAGAATTTACGCGAGTAAAATTCTTACCCGCAGTTTGTAAATGCTAATACAACTTCAACGAAACAACTCGCCGAGCGGGTCCTTAATTTAACGCTCCGATTAAGGCCGTTCGGAGCGGCAAAACCCATTCCCATACCAAGAAACCGTCCACTTTCGTCACAGGAAAGATGATTTTTTTAAATTCTATGCGACGAGCGAAGGAATGCGTAATGTGACTCATAAAAGAAACGCTATTAAGAGTAAGCCGAAAAAAATACGACCTTTTTGAAGAAGTACAAACGAGATGGGAAGAAATGAGATGCGAGAGAGGTCGGTAAAATTTTTCGGGAAACGCACGCGAAAAATGAGAGAAAAATCTCTTCACTCTCGAGAGCGTGGAAAGGTGATGGGCAAAAGAAAAATGCGGTTTAAAACAAGGGAAAGATGTGAGAGTGGGTGTGGATGGAGAGAGGAGAGTGTGAGGCGCGAAGTGGTGGAGAGAGAGAAAGGGAAGAATTTAAATGGAGATGAAAATGCTTGGAATTAGGTGTGGACGCGGTGAGGATTCTTTGAAGAGGGTTTGCCAAGAGTAGGAAAAGAGAAAGGGAGAATTAGGGTGAAGGAAAGAGTGACGGAGAGGTAGAATGAGAGGGAGGAGAGGGGAAGATAAATATAGGGAGAGTGGGAAGAAGCAAGGAGCGAGGGAGAAAAGGGTAGAGTGAGAAATAGGAGAGAAGGGTAGAGCGAAGGAAGAGAGAGATAGGGAGACAGAGGGAGGAACCAAGGAGGGCGAGAAGGAGGGAGAGATAGGAAGGGAGAGAGAGATAGGAAGGGAGAGAGATATGGAGGGAGAGAGGTAGGATACAAAGGTGAAGTGAGAAGGAGACAGAGTAAGTGGAGAGAGCGATAGTAAGAGGAGAGAGCGAGAGTAAGAAGTAGGAAGAGATGGAGGAAGGGAGAGAAGAGAGGAATAGAAAAAGGGAGAGAGGAATGGAGACTGGAACAGGTGGAGGGAAAATGGAAGAGATTGGGGGAGTAGAAGAATTTGAGAGAGAGAGAGAGAGAGGAGTGGGAAATAGAGGGGGGAGAGAGAGAGAAAGAGAACGGTAGGGGGAGTAGGATTTCGAGGGAATAGTAAATCAGCAGAAAACAGAGGGTCGGCAAAGACAGGAGGGTATGTTTTTGCGGCGGGAATGTTTTTAGGAAGGAGAGAGGAGAAGAGAAGAGGAGAGAGGGGAATAGGAGAGAAGGGATGAGGAGAGAGAGAAAAGAGGGTGAAATGGAGGAGAATAAATGAAATGAAATTCCGAAAAACGAAGGGGATGGGGATGAAAGAGTGAGAAAAGGAAAGAGGGAACGCGCGCAGGAAAATCCTGGGATGAGCCCAATGGGCGGGGAGAGGGAAAAATAAAATAATCGAACATACTCGCAAAAAATTGGAAGAAAGACGCCACAGAATGAAATTTACCGGGGAAAATAGCTGATAACTATAAAAAATAGCACGACGAAAATTATAAAGAATGAAAAACGTGTAGTGAGATTTGTTACGAGATTTCCTCGCGGAAAAAACTTTTCTCTCATAAAATTCACATTCCACACTTGAGTGGGGGCCGCTTGATGACGTCGATGAATAAACATAGGCAGAATAATATTAAATTTAAAAGAACTTAAAGTCAATAAAATTCATTTAATTACAAAAATATTCTATTTTCAGTCAAATTCCGCCGGTCTTATGATATAGAACCCTGAAAAAAGCAACCTCATCAGATATGAACGGCTCGTTACAGCTTCATGTTCCTAAAAAATGTGGCATTCTGACGGAACACCGATTATCACCCAGATTAATGGAGGACATTTTTGCGTCTTTTCCGACTTTTTTATTACAAATGAATAACTATTATATTCCTACGCAACTTTTTGGAACGCTAAATTCTAGTCACCGCATTTCATGCGATTTTCTTTCCCATTTTTCCGCAAATACGTGGCTAAGTAATTTATTCAATTGGCTCAGAGAAAAAACATACCCTTGTCGCCGAAAATTTTTTATCCATTCGATACGCTAATCAAAATTCCATTCTGAGAAATATATGAAAAATTCATTCGGTTCGTTTTTTTAGGAATTCCGTAAAAGTTATTCGCGTACAATAAATAATCCTGAGGAAGCTTTCCATTGGCCCGTGGCTCATACCCTCCCGTGGTATCTGTTATTTCTGAGTTGCCTTCCAATGTGGCTTTACTCAACGTCGGGTATTAAATTACAGGCACCTCACCCGTGTATCATAATGGTCATTATTAATAAAAAGTTATATTCGCCGCTTTTTAGGAGGGACCCTATCCTCTTTACCTGTGGATGCCAATGCTCTCTTGTACTTGTCCCAGACCGACACTTTGTTTATTGCGAGATCGCGGAGAACGTCATTCGTTTTATTTTCCAGGGCGAGTTTGTATTTGTTAGCCAAATCTTTGGCAAATTCCCTGATCGTGGGTATCCCTAGCATTTCATGGACATCAACATTTCTACCCCATGTCCTGCCTATTCGGCTTAAAATTTTTCTCTCCGCGATCTCGAGTATTTTCCAGGATTTCTGCATAAGAAAACCCGTCCATACTGGTGCAGCGTACATAAGTGTCGGTCTGATCATTGCCTTATATAGGTGTGTTTTTAATTCCCTGGACACGTCAATTGATTTAAAAATTGGGAAGAGTCTGGCTCTCTTCCCTGCTGCTGCAAGGTTGACCCATTTTACGTGTTCGTCAAACCGTAGTTTCTCGTCCATCGTTACACCAAGGTATTTAATATGTTTAGCCCAGGGAATTTCAACACCTTCTACTGAGAGCTGTCTCGGCAAATCAGCATCCCTTTTTTGGAAGAGGATTGCTTGGGTCTTTTTGGGGTTTATCTCGATTCTCCATTTCTTATAGTACTTCGTGAGTTTTTCGGTTTGCCTCAGGGCGTATCGGACGGCCATTTCCGGCTAGAAGCTTCTTGTAAGTATCGCACAATCGTCCGCGTAGAGGGCAATGGTGGAATTCCAATCCCCCTCATCTGTCGGAATATCACCCGTGTAAATAGAGAATAGTAATGGCCCTAGGACACTCCCTTGTGGAACACCAGCTGCTATCTTCCTTGTCGAGCTTTCGGCACCATTCCATTTTACGGTGAATGGCCTGTCATTGATATAAGATTTTATAAATTTCACCTGCCAAGAGGGAAATTTTGCTATCAAAAGTTTTTGCAGTAGGCCTAAGTGCCATACTTTGTCGAAAGCTTTGCTTATATCAAAAGCTACTCCAACAGATACATTCCTCCTGTTGAAGGCGTCCGTGATAAAATCTACCACCCTCTGCAGCTGATGTGCTGTGGAGTGTCCTGCCTTAAATCCGAACTGCATTTGGGGGATCACACCATGCCCTTCCGCGTGTGTCAGTATATATGGGTAGATAATTTTTTCGCATACTTTCCCAAGGCAGGAAAGGAGGGATATCGGTCTGAAGTGAGTGGCTTTTAAGACCCTCCTTCTTACCTTGGGTATGCATATGACATTTGCATGCTTCCAGCCGGCAGGGTAATGTCCTATCCTCACCGCTGCATTGAGAATCGAGATAAGGTATTCTCCTGCAGAGATTGGCAGTCGCTTTATTAGTTCGTAGGGGATGTTGTCTTTACCTGTCGCCTTCCCCTTTGGTAGGCGTGCTATAACTTCTGCCAATTCTCTGATGGAAAACACCGGAGTGGCTTGATCCTCGATGTGCTGTACCCTTAGCATGGACTCTATCTCCTCCATTTTTATGTCTGGGGTGTATTTTGTTGCGTCATTGGGCGTGAAAACCTGTTCTAAGTGAGACGCAAGGAATTCTGCTTTGTCAGCAGACGTGGTAAGTTTGCCTCTTGGGCTCTCCACCAGGGGGTCACTCCTGGCAGAATCCATTAGGGAACGCGTATACTTCCATATGGAATTGTCGCTTATATTGAGGTCTGCCAGTCTGATGGACCATTGGTACCTCCTCAGGCGCCTCAGTTGATCCCTAATTTCTCTGTTTAATCCCCGGAGATCCCTCTTTTGGTCGGCAGTACCGTAATGGTTATACTGCCGCCTCACCCAGTTTCTTTTCCTTATAAGATTTTTGATTTCGTCAGGGATCTCCAGGTTTTCTTTTGATTTCCTTGCTCTTCGCGGAATAGCTTTTTCCGCTGCGTTGTTGATTGCGTTCCCCAACAATTCTGCCGTTTCCTCAATTCCCTCCCTGGTGGATATCGTGGGCACATCGCTTGGTAGTGACTCCGTAATTATTTTCCTAAAATTAGCCCAATCCGCAAGTCCATAGCACATGCGGTGGTTGTCCTGTTGATAAAACAATACTTGTGTACCGATCCTCAGAACCACCAGGTAATGGTCGCTCGTTAGCTCTGGGATCGTTTTAGATACTGTCCGTTGATCAACATTTTTGACCAGTGCAAAGTCAAGGACACTTCCTGTGTTCCTTGGTCCTGGTCGCGTCGTTGTTCTCGGAGCCACTACCCTAAATTGGTTATCTCGTGCCCATGTCTTTAAAAGATTACCACGCCTGCTATCTTTACTGCAGTTCCACGCCCAATGTGTTGCATTAAAATCACCCGCTATTATTACTCCATTGTCCATGCTAAGGAGCCCGTTTAGGTCTTGCATGCGTAATTCTTTCCCTGGTGGGATATAGGTGCTTATGATGGTGAGGGTTCCCATAGTTGTATCCGCTCTGACACCCACTGCTTCTATCGGGCCAGAGCTTCTGTCGTCTATTTTTGCGCATGCAATACCTTCACGGGCAAGGATCGCCTCTCCACCCCCTCGAGTATTACTTTCTCGGTCCCTCCTAAATATCTCGTAACCAGGAACAGCCCAATCCTCATTCGGTTGAAGGTGCGTCTCCTGTATTAAAATAATCTTTACTGAATGTTTCCTCAGGAACTCAATGAGCTCCGGCGTCTTGTTTCTTACAGCCCCGTTTGCATTCCAGTGGGCCATGATGATCGCAGTCGCTTGGTTGACCCTAGCGTCCATTGCCGTTTTGTGCGGTTATGGCGGCTACTAGGGTCTGAATTAGCGTCATCATGGCCGTCATTTGCTGCTGGATTGTTGCAGTAAATTGGGCCATAGTCGCGACTAGTGTTTTCATATCTGAGTCGCTTTTAAAAGTTTTCTCTTCCCTATTGGGCTGCTCCTTGGTTTTTTTCTCTTCTAGCGGCGGAAATTCTTTTTCTTTTTCTTCGATCCCTTTGTCTGATTTACCTGGGAGAGTCCAGACTGATGGCGGTGGGGGGGGGGGGGGGACCTGGATGGTTTTGTGCGTCTTGTCATTTTTCTTTTCTTTAGATTTGAGCGCCTCTTCGTGTTTCAAGTAAACTGGACACCTACGAGAGAATGACACGTGCTCCCCTCCGCAGTTGCAACATTTAGCCTTGGTTTGAGTTTTGTCTTTAGGGCAATCTCTCCCTTCGTTGGCCCCAGCGCATTTGTAGCATCGAGGAGATGCGGTGCAATTCTGGGACCCGTGTCCATACCTATTGCAGCGGAAGCACATCTGCGGCCTCTGGTATTTATAAGGTTCTAAGTGTACCCTGTGGCTGCATATTTTTTTAATTTCTGCCATAGCCGTAATCTTAAAATTTTCGTTTTTTTCGATTGTCGCGACGTATAAGTCTTTCCTCGTAGGTGCCAGTTCACGTACTGCGACGCACGGTATACCTAGTTCTGATAACTCATCTCTGATAAAACCCAGGTCCATCCCCTCATCCAACCCTTTGATAAGGTACCTGACAGTAGTATTCGCCTTTCCTGCCCAGGTATGCATCTGGGTGCCAGCCTCTATTAGGTATTGTTTAATGATATCGTATTCCTTCTTGGTGGTCAGTTGAAGTCTTGACCCGTCCTTCGTCTTTATAATGGTAAAATCATTATTGCCGATCTTTTGTCTAATTGACTTAACAAAAGCGGTATAATTCATTATGTCGTATACAACAATGGCCGGCGGCCTCTTTTCTTTGGGACTTGGTCTAGAGGTATCTCCCGGTACGTCTATGAGCGGGTCGTACCTATTATTGGTTCCCAATGTCGTTGAAGTAGAAGTGTGCGGTTCATATCGTCGTCGTCTTTTCTTTGCCCTCTCCACGGTTGTGAAGATGGCCGCGTCATCGTTATTAAAATCTCCGGCCGAGTCAAGCCCTACTTGATCCTGACCATCCTTATTACTTTTGGCTGGCGCTGCATCGTCCTTTCCTTTCGTCTGGTCTCCCTTGTTACTTTCCTTATGGAATAAGACGTTCCTAATGGCAGAAGGGATCGGTATCCTTTCCCCTACATGGGTTGAGGTGCCTTCTTCGCTCCGTGGAGCTGCTTCCCTATTAGGGGGCGGTGAGCGGATCATTCTGGGGGGGGGGGGGAGTTAGGCCTGTCACCTGTCAAGATAGTAAAAGGGCGAGCGGGTAAGAAGGTGGGACAAGTTAGCCACCCCCCGCAGAAGGAGTGGGGCCGACCGTGCAATGGTAGCCCCGGGGTTAACCCGCTCGCGTCAAGGCGTGCTGCCAACTCCCTGGTGGCACCTGGTCGAGTCCCGGAAGGCTCTAGGGAGTCCCGCAGCGACTTACGTACTTCCCCCCGAATGGGGGTTTTCCCGCACCAGGCAGACGAACTCCCACAGAGTGTTAGTTTTATCCTGTCCTATCGAAATAGAAAAAGATCGATCGGGTGAGAAGGTGGGACAAGTTAGCCACCCCCCGCGGAAGAAGTGGGGCCGACCGTGCAGTGGCAGCCACTCGGGATTGGCCCGCTCGCGTCAAGGCGTGCTACCAACACCCTGGTGGTACCTGGTCGTGTCCCGGAAGGCCCTAGGGAGTCCCGCAGCGACTTACGTACTTCCCCCTCGTGAGGGGTTTTCCCGCACCAGGCAGACGGACTCCCACGTTAGTAGCTAAAATGAGAAAATTTAAAAAGAATGATCCGCAATGTGGAGAGTATGAGCCGTGTTTTAACTATCGGTTGTCGGTCAACCAATCCGGAGTCAGAGACCTGAGTTAGATAGGCTAGGCTCGCTAGTCATCTGCACCAATCTTCGAGTCGAGTCGAATTCCATTCCATTGGAGACTCGTTCCGTCAGCTGATATACTAAAATCGGTACGATCAGTGGCACAGCTAGAAGTTAATGTGGAATGCAAGTAATTCAACACATTATTATATGTGCACTTGTTTATTGATGTATCTGCAAGACCCTTCGTGTAATGATAGAAGCTAATGAATAAAGGCACTTTATTTGGACGCCATCGACCCAACTTGTTTCCATCTGATGCTCGCAAGCTCGACACTTTTGGTTAGATAACCTCCAATCTTGGAAGATGGGGGCAAATGCAGGATTGCTACCCTTCAGGCTGCGCCACTGGGTACGATCCGTTAAAAAAAAACGCTCATATTCTATTCAGGTTCAACAATGGAAACGATAAAGAGTTCCATTCTCCTGCGAAAATCGTAAACGCGTCTTCCATCGCTTAAACACCGAAATACCAACGATAGGAAATCTCAATCCTGACTATCTTTTTCGCAGGGACCATTCTCGTTTATTTTGATAGGACCTTTAGAAATCTCAACTGAAAACTTTGCTCAGGAGGATCGTTTCATCTTTTTTCTTTCCCTCCACAATGCGCTCAGTCGACGAAGGAATATTCTCGACAGATGACACGAGCGACGTTACATCGTGCCCGAGAGATATTCTGTTCAAATTATCTCTCGAGCGTTCCGTAAAGGATCCGAGCTGCCAGAAGTACTCGGAAGGTTAGTCGCGAGGGAAAGATGAACGTCTGGGAAGAGGCTTTGAGAAAGATAAGAGGGAATGGGGGACGGTATGGTAAGGAGAGGGAGGGAGAGACCCTACTAAAACTCTCGCGGGTTTGGTCGATATTAAGGAGACGACGCTGGAGAATAAATAAAAGATGAAAGAGAATAAAATGAAAAAAATACCTCCGCAATGAAATGAAGAGAATCTCTTTAGGGAGGCAGATGGGCCGAGGAGATAGCGGGGTGAACACGGGTAGCGTCCCTCCGCTTTTTCCATTAGCGACACATGGCGCAGGGATGGGGAATGGAATGCAAGCGACGTGGGGATGAAAGGAAGGGGGTGGCTGAAATAATGAGCGGAGGCGTCGGGGATGATGCGGGAAAGGAGGAGGCAAATGGAGAAATGGAGGCTTTGACATGAAAAATGAGTCGAGGAGGTAAGCTAAAGAGCAGAGGGCGGCCAACCGGCGACTCTCGAGATGTTAACACGCGTCTCTTTGAAATTTTTGAACAAGCTTACAATGACCAGCTTTCGTAAATGGCATTCATTGTACGCTTAATTTGTGACCGAAGCGTAGGCGTGCCGTAAGAGCTAAATGTCCATGGTGAAACTGTATTTAAGGAGCCATAGTCATCCTGCGAAATTTATTTATTTTATTTTTTGCCTGCCGTTGGAGACAGGAGACGAAACTGAAATTGCCTGGCCAGCGATTCAACATACAAACAATGGTAAATTCTGGCTCCATTTCAGGCTCTGGTTTGACCACTTCTGGTATAGATAAGGAAATACAGTCAAACTCGTTTATAACGAGCACGGTTGTAACGAGGTCACGGCTATAGTGAGCAAATGCTACCTCCAAGATAAGTTTACGAGCATTTACATACAAATATTTCACGTATATAACGAGCACGCTTCACGGATATATCGAGCAAACGTTGACCGCTTCTCACTGTCTCAAACGCGGCGGCGGTCTGCCCCTTCAATCCTCATAGTGACCCAAGATATGTATCCTTGTGTTCTCGAGTCCAGCCTCTACACCCTATCCCTCGGGGGAGGTTAAAGACCGCGGCGTTGTTGTTAAAAAATAATCCCTTCGTCCAAACCAAGAATTCTCAACTTGCAGGTACAGTGGCACTCGCAGAGGTCCTTTGTCCTCTCCTCCCAACCCCCAGCTCTTTTACAGCCAGGAGATTGTGATTGGAAGGGGGTAAGGGGCTGAGGGCATGTACAATGTTGCCCGCCCCCGTCGCTCAGCCGAATGCACCCAACACCCTTTCCCACGTAAAGATGGGAAATCCCACGTTTAATCAGTCTCCTCATTAACTCTTCCTGGAATTGGTATGCTCACAGTTTGCAAAGAAAGTTCGTAGCGTTGATCACAAAAATCAGTTGAGATTTTGCCCTTGAACGAGTAACATGTCCGTACATAAAAGGAAGTGTTTGTCTATTCGCGAAAAGGTTGATATTATTCGAGTTAGAACGTGGTAAAAAAATGTTGAAGTGTGTAAAAAATTTAATTTATCGTCGTCTACGGTTTCAACCTTATGGAAAAACAAAGAAGCGATTTTATCTGCACTAGAGAACAACCTAACAACGAACAAGAGAATGAGGAAGTGTGACTTGGGTACTGTTGATCAAGCACTTCTGGATTGGTTTAAGAGGCAGAGAAATGCTGGTTTCCCCATCAAGGTACAGACAGATAAATTTGCAAAACAGTTAGGACACGAGAACTTCACATGCAATAACGGGTGGCTTGATCGTTTTAAAAATCGGCATAACATTGTTTATGCGAAAGGCCTTGTCAGCAGATTCAAAAACGGCAAGTGAATGGGTGAAAAGTGTTTGGGAGGAGTGTCGAAAAGGTTACAGAAAAGAAGACATCTACAATGCCGACGAAACTGGACTGTTTTACAACATGATGCCTGATTCAACGTTTAAATTCAAAGGTGACAAATGTGTTGGTGGCAAAAGACCTAAGAATCGTTTAACAGTTTTAATGTGCGCAAACATGAATGGGAGTGACAAAAAAAACTTTTTGTTATTGGTAAGTCACAAAAGCCACGTTGTTTCAATAATGTAAAGAAGCTTCCCGTTGAATATGCAGCTAATAAAAAGGCATGGATGACTTCTAATATTTTTCAGAAATATGTAAGTCAGTGGAACAACTAGTTACGGAGGAAAAATAGAAACATTCTATTCCTTGTCGATAACTGTCCTGCGCACCCACATATGCAGGAGTTATCCAATGTAAAACTGGTGTTTTTGCCTCCAAATGCGACTTATATTTTGCAGCTAATGGACATGGGGATAATTAAAAGTTTTAAATGCCATTTCAAGCGATTTTTTGTTCTGCAGTTGATTGAAAGGAGGGAAAGAGGTTTAGATGGCAACGTCTCTGTATTGGATGCAATTCATTTGATAACAGATGCATGTTTCACCTACAACGATCATAAACTGTTTTCGAAAGTCTGGTTTAATATCGGGAGAATTTTCGATTGATAACCATAACGTTGATGAAGATCAGAATGGCTTAAAGAAAATGGAATTGCGAATTTTGACCATGTAAATGACACTGACAATTTTGTTCATGTTGATGATGATTTGATTACCAGAGGAATTCCTACGGAGAGTGAAATAATAGAGACAGTAGAAAGCACAGCAAACAGTGATGAAGACAATGTTGAATGTGTCGAAGACACAATCCTGACGAAAGCCGTGCCAACTTACTCAGGATGCCGTGGAAACATTAAATGATTTTTTTTTAAACATTGACATTTCCGATGGTGTTTTAGTGCACTAAGTGTAATAAGAGGAAACTTAAGAGACTTCAAAGTGAAATCTATGAAACAGGCTACTATTCAAAGTTATTTTTGTAAAAAGGGGAGTGATTAAGGATGCAGCTGTGAGTAAATTTACTAAATAAACTTTCTGTTTATATATTCACTTTTACTTCTTATGTATTATTTCACCATACGCATGCATGCTTTTGCCTTCTCGGATATTAAGTTTAACAGCTATAACGAGCAAAACTAAACGGTCCCGTGGCGCTCGTTATAGCAGAGTTTGACTGTAGTGAGAAGGAAGAAGGAAAGGAAAAATGGGATGTAGTGAGTAAGATGAGATCAAAAGAGGAAAATAAGGAAGCGAATGAGAGAAATAAAGGAGTAGTAAGAGGCTCTGAAAGAGAAAGGTAAAGATGAGGATGTAGCGTACAGAGGAAGAAGGAAAATTAAGAGAGGCAAGAAAAAGGGAATGTGGAGTACAACCACATGTACTTGTTACCTTTGAATTCGCCAAAACGGCGGGTGTCAAGGGTGTTAACCTTCGCAATTTTCTCTAGCAGATTTTACTCTTCTATAATGATTTTTTATTTCGCAAAGGAAACAAAACGAGCTTCGATGCCTCTCTGGACTAACGATCTCACGCGTTTTACCGTCGTGATAGTCATGATATCAGCCGTATGGGATCCATGCAAGAAGGGTCTCATAAATGAGATAGAAAAAGTGCAGCGCACGGCAGCTAGATTCGTAAAAAATAAATTATGTTAAAAGCAGAAGAGAGCAGGAAAGTATGGAAGAAAATTGACGATATTAGGCGTGACTCTGTGGGATCGTTCCATAACGTAAACACGGGAAGCGCTTTGAGATTTTCACTATTTTATTTTCTACCCGCGATGAACTGCATCATCATCAGGCACTTGATGATGATGCAGTACATCGAAACCCCGGTCGTGAGTAGAAAATAAGAAAGTGGAAATCGCAAAGAGTTTTCCTTGCATACATTAAGTACAGAAGCATAACAAAATAAGCATCGGAAATAGGAGGAATAAAGGACCAAAATGGGAGAAAGGATGAGAGCGGCGCCACGAAGTATGAAAATCGAAATCTTTCACGAAATTCAACGCTGGTGTCTCGGAGGGGAGAGGAAGGATGAAGATTCGTTACTCAAAGAGTCGAGGCGGTAGCACAAAGAAAATAAGGGAACCTCGGTGAATGCACCCTTTGTAAGTTCAAACGTATCGATATTTCCCAAGCCGTATATTTTGCATCATTACCGAGTGTGAAATCGGTAGAAGAATGACGAACAAAACGAAGTGACAGCTGAAGTGATTTGGCATCTTGGCATCAACTGCTAAAGCTGCTGATACGAAAAAAGTTGGTAGCAACGTCGAAAGAGTATTATACATAATAAGGTCATTTTTCGTGATAGGAAGCATTTACGTTGCAGGAAATTGAAATTTTAAACTTTGTAATAAGCTTAAAAGTGAAAAGGGCCACTTTTAACATACCAGCGACAACCCATTAAATTGAAATGTATAGACATTTAATGACACTGCAGAATATTATTCAATTTCTTAAAAAAATAACTTTAAGTGTGTAGGTTGATAGATTACGAAAATATTTCCTCATCGTCGTCATCGCAATAATAAATTAATTAAGTGATTTTCAGCATTTTTTTATTTTCTGTTGCTGTTATAGTTTTTTGCCGAAAAGATAAAAAACTGATGCATGACAAAAATAAAAGAAAACATCGAATTAAAGGCATGCTCATTCACTTCGCTACGACCGTTAGAAAACATTGAGGCTGAAAGAACAATATCACTTCAAAAAAGCGTTTAATTTCAAATACAAAAAACAACGAAAAAAAAGACCGAGGTAAATTGCTGTTGTTAAAATACAACAACCTCCGTCCATCCTCGATTTCTTCTGCGATAACATTTTCAGTCAATAAGCACTAACCGGACGGCTGGCCTCTTGCCTATAAAAGAATCTATAAACACCTAATAAAGCAATACATTCAAAATTATAGGTCGTTATAAAAATCCCTATCCCAGATGAAAAACGCCAAATAATACACACAACCGGATCGATATACAAGGTCTTACTGATTCGCCCTCGTACACGGAAACATCCGCGTAAAATACGACAAAACACGAGCGAAAAGGAAACGAAACTATGGCTTTCCCTTTTTATTATCCCCGACCAAATGGAGTGCGTCCAACCATCGCCATTTCCTTTGATTGTAAAGGCGAACAATCCTCTTGCGCGGCCTTCGAAAAGGCAGAACGACATTACCAAAGCCGTTGGGATCGAAGCAAAAATTACGGAGAGAAGGCAAGAGAAGAGAGAAAGGAGGAGAGATACAGATGAACGCGGGACGATCTGCGTTACCGACCGGGGAAAAACGAAAAAAAAACCGTGTAGTACGTGAGAAATTGGAGTATAGGAAGGGAAGTTGTGAACGGATTAAGTGTCCCGAGAGATAACCCATCGGGAGGAGGGAGGGGAGAGTCATAAAAGCGATGATATGCCCGTGCAATCAAAAGCAGGCAAGTTACGCGTCCTAGTCCCTTTCCTCTCTATACAACATACCCACATAATCCTTCATCCTATCACCTCGCCCACCTCTGCAGATCTCATACCCTCTCTTCCTTTCTTTTCTTCTCCGGGGAGTTGAAACTGTTGGAACATCATCAGTTCCACCCTTTTTTCTCCCTCCACCAACCCTTACCCCATTCAATCAATCTTCCGTTTCCTTGGAAACAAACTTCCCATCACTAATCAATTCTGTGTAGATCTTTCTTTCACTTCGACCATTCTCCCTTTCTCTTTCTCTCAGCATTCTCCGCTCCTTTTTCACCGCAGTGCCCGACCTACTACTCTCTCTCTCTTTCTCTATATTCTCTTTTACCGACCCCTCCAATACTTTTTACGCTGGATTTATTACCTATCACGCTCCACCTATATAAGTCCTCGAAAAATCTCTCCGAGTGTGAGAGAGAGTGAGAGAGGGATAGCTATACTCCATGCAATGTTCCAGATCTGAGGGCGCCTGTGTTATATGCCTTTCGTACTGTGATTGGCCGGGGATAAATCGTGGACAAAAAGAGCGACTAAAGTGTTAATTTTTGTCCCTCCCTTTCCATCTCTCTCTCTCTCTCTATCTTTGTCTCTCCAAGCTGTCCTGACACAAAGGATTTATAGACACGCGACCAAAGAAAAGGAATTTTTATTGCGTCCTGTATTTACAAATGGCAAGGCATAAATTAGTGGCCAAAGTTGAATAAGGAAATGAAAGGGGTTAGTAATATAAAAGTTGCCTTTTTCCAAGCACTTGGTGAAATTAAAATAAATTTTTAACGGAATCGACTTTTACAATGCATATCAAGGGTCAGTACACAATTATAAATGGTTTGATATACCATCCTTCATATTCTGCACCTCTGAAATGACGTATATCTTAGACAACCGCGGCAACGATTGTGGCTCAAATACTAAATACAAAATTTCCTACGAGAATAGTAACGTAAAACTCTCTTTAAGAACCGACCGAGATGCAAAAGAGATGAGAAAAATCACTATTGATGCGACTTAAAGAGCGCTTTTTTAATACTCATTCAATCTCATAACAACACTGCCATCGGAAGTCGAAAGCAGAATATCTACCCCGAGATTCTTTTAACAGACTTCAGAAGACATAAAAGAATATATTCTCCGAGAATGGCAGCGGCAATTCCTCGAAAAATATAACCGTCGCGACGAGAAGAACTAGCAATTTTAAGGACGACTATGCGTGTTTTTCGAGAGGGAGAGAGAGAGAGAACGAGAGTTTTACTTCCAAACCAATTCACTCCAGGAGACAAAAAAAACGTCAATTCGCCGCGAGAAAACTTGGCAAAAGGAAGAAGACAAAGGGATCAGGGGCCGTGAGAGACGATGCAATTCTACGAAAGCATAAAAATAAAAAGTGAGATATAGAGAAAAAAGTAAATAAAAAACCGAAAACGACAAAAATAAATTGGAGAAATGTGGGAGTTGAGAAGGGCGTACACGGCCCCATAAAGACGAGCGCAAGACGACGATAGGGGTTAGAGTTGAAAAAATTACTGTGACGGAAAAAGAAGAACGATAGAAGATTGAAGGGGGGATGGGTGGCGAAGGAGAACAAGATGGTAATATACGACGCGGAGAAGAAAGAGTGAGAGATAAGAGGAAAGATAAAAGGGAGGAGGGGAAAAACGAGAAGTATGCCGGCTTTAATTGAGTGGCACGACGTGAGGAAGAAATCGAATTCGGAATGACAGAACGTGAAAGACAACAAGAAAGCGTGGAGAAAGTTATAGAAAATACGGCAGAGAAAAAGCAAGAAATGACCAAGGAAGAGAGAGAGGGCCGGTTGAGAAAGTAAACGGAATACACAATGATGGTATGCGAATGAAATTTTGCACGCAGTTAGGCATATGCTGAACATGAAGATATGTGAAAAAACGGGAGAAAAATCCTGATTTGATCAGTAATCGAACCCGGGTCTTCCACTTGCCGGGCGGACATTCTAAGCACTTAACTACCGAGGCAGACTGATTCTCCCGCTTCAGAATCGGGTATTTCTCGCACTGAGGTCAGGTCAGCCAAGCTGGTCCAACTTTCCCCAAACGAATGTCCTCAATGAGGAACGCCCAAATAAAACCCATTTACAACCCAAAGGTGAGATGGCCAGATAAACACAAATGAAAGTGTCTGTGAAGTCTATATGCAGATAGGCATATGCAGGACATAAAGAATTCTGAAAAACTTTATGGCTATAGGGGAAACACAGTTTTTCAATTTTATCTTAGCCACAATCTGAGATGAATTATACAAGAGAATACGTCATCATCCAAAGAAATAAGGTCGAAAAGGGTGGATGAGTACGATGTAAGGGATACAATGCAGAAAACCAAACAAAATGGATAAAGAGAGAAATCGATAATATTGAAAATCTAAAAGGGATGCGGAGGGAAGAAAGGAAAGTTAGACGAGGAATTAGGATATGAGAATGGACAGACAGTTGAGGGAAGAAGCAGATGGAGAGATAGGAAGACATAAGGTTAAAGGGGTGATGTGAACGTGAGAATACATAACGGACGCGGCGCTGTGCCGCTAACTGGCGCCGCGTAAGCATGGTCTATAGTTTTTATAGTAAAAACGAACTTCCGTCGCGTCGCACGGTCGATAAACTCCTATTCTTAAAAAGGTGCAGCGGAATAAAATACAACCAGGAAATGAAAACGATGCCGCGAGACAACTCGGCAGCTATCCACGCTCAATTTTTCATATTTCAACGCCGCATAAAGACATCGAATTTCCATTCAACTTAACTGATTAATCACTCGTCGTTTGGCTGAAAACAAATTCCAGTACTCAAACTCAAGTACTCCAACGACCATTATAATCCTTTTATGGCGATTGAAGATACCCAGAGACAATTACTTGATTATTCAATTTCTGGTACAGGTGTTTATTCCGGAATGACTGCAGTTTGTATGACTGTGTGCAGTATAACAAATTAAATATACCTCATCGATAAAATAGTTTAATTCACATACTCTTCGAAAGAAGGGTACGTGTGCGTTTGATACAATTTTTATCAGCTCAACATGTGAAGTATTAGTATTGCGCGAGAATTCCTTTAACTACTAGAGCGGAGGTTCTCAACTTTTCTGGCAACACAACGGAATAATACTATGACGACACACCGCCATAAATCACATATCTGTACGTAAAGCCGCTTTATGTGTCACTAGGTAACAACACTCATAGTCCCACCTTCGCCATATTCTTTTATTGCTTTCGCGTTATTTTTTTAATCACCTACAGCATAGCAATATTCAATATAATTATCACCTTTTTAAAGTGTGGCGATATGAATGGGAAATCGAAATAAGGAAATAAGTACTCTTAATGCATTAGCTGTCGACCTTAGATTGTCGGATACTTGACCCATACGCATTAATCTCTCACATATAAACCTGTTTTTTAAAGTTTTGGATTTAAAAATAAGAGAAAATTATAAAACTGGCGAATTATTAAACCCATAATCAGGCATAAGGAAAACGTCCAACCCTTAACAATCCTGAGCCGTAAAATAGCCTTTTTCTTATACACACAAATTACTTCTATCATGAAAATGGTTTGAGTCATAGAGAATAATTCGAATTTACATACAATATTTCTAATTAATGAGGCTCGTAAACAGGTCATTTCAATGACAGATAATAAACATTAAAACCTGCTTATATAAATATCACGTCATCTCCGCATCTGCGCGATTAATTAATTTTTAAACATAAGTTTAACACTCAGGTTTTATGAACAAGAAATTTACGCTTTAGGTAATTATTTTATAGAATATATGCTCTGGTAATCAATCAGTCCATTCCGCCAATTAACTGGATTGACTGAACAAAACGATTATTTTTTTACGTCACGTAAAATGAAATTGAGAAGTAAAATTTTACGAGAGGGACTCCACTCGTGAAATTTGGCGATCAAATATTTGTTTCTTGTTTTCCAATTCCAAATCCCGCCTCGGAAAATTACATTTACAATCACAAATATATTTACATCAGTTTTAAATGTATCAACTCTCGCCTAAAATATTTCACCACGAGAGGATGATCGGCTCGTGATGGCGTCATAAACACTGCAGCCTGGGGAAAAATATGACGGAAAATAAGAGTGTAGAAATATAAGGAGAGAAAACAGATTAGCCTACTCACGGTAGCCCCTACGCCAGGTTAAGTATAAATTTACTCGCTTATCTACTTAAGACTCTCGGTATTTAAGCTAATTTTAGTTAGTTATATTTTAAAGGAATTTGAAGTATTTCAAGGTATCCAATGCCCTTCACTATGTGTATTGCACTCTAAACTCTGCAAATGCCAAAACGCCACGGCCGAAAATAGGGTTAGCACCAGTGTTGCCAATCGGGGGTATTTTCAGCTAGATTTAGCTCATTTCGTTGGTCATCTGGGGTACAAAATCTGTAAAATCCGCTAAGCGGAATTTCTGGGCTATTTTATAAATGAATTTTGCTCACTTGTTTACAGAATTTAAAAAAGTTTAAACTTTCTACAATAATTTCAATCTTCTACTTGAAGTTCATATTTTATGTATTTAATAAATAGCGTTTCCAAAAAATTTGTGAAATTATGCGCGCTTAATTTGTACGGAAGATAGGAAAGTGACGTGAATAAAATTCCTTTCGTCTAAATCTAGGATATTTTTACAGCCATTTAGCTTATTTATTCTTTAGCAGCTGGCAACACTGGTTACCACTTTCATAGAGGCACCACTCGCGGCCCTGAAAAGGGCCCTGGATCACTGTCTCAGTTTAATTGGCCGACTCAAAATTTTGCACGCCACGCGGCCGCCGAACGAAACGGGAGGAGGCGATGGCGGGCGAAGAGTCAGGAGGAAGAATTCGGGAAAGAAAAGGCCGGGAAGACGTACAAGACGGAGGAAGAGAGAGGGATAAGGACGGCAAAGTGAAAGAGAGAAAGGTCGACCTCGACGTCTCCCAAGTATGATCGAGGTTAAAAGGGAGCGAGTCGCGTTTTTTATCCCTTGCACCGTCACACGGTGAGAGATAAGATACGACGGAAGGGGAGGGAGAAAATGGAGAAACGGAGTGCGAGGTAGAGAGAGGGAGGAGCAGGCGTATTACACCCGCCAAGGATAGGAGCGTAGTAGTAGCAGTCGTCGGGGAAAGGGAGGAAGGTAAAGTGCTAAAGGGGAGGATAGGGAGAGAGGCTCAGGTGAGAGAAGAGTCAGGCAAGCTAGATGGGGACGAGGATGAGAGGAAAAGATTACATGGCACTATTGGGCTAAATGGAAAGGAAATGGGTCACGCCCTCCCCTATCTCACGTTTCCTTCGCCTTTCGTTTTGGGTCGAGATCCCCGGGCTCTACTCCTCTCTCTCGCCTGCCAAGTCCGTGGACTAGGTGCGACGCTGTTCCCTCGATGCGCAAATTACTTTTCCAGTTCCGGAGATTTATTTCTTTTTTTGGAAGAAACAACCTTGGGTGTGGATGGGGGAGTAAATGGCGGATGTAAAAATAGAGAAAGAGATAGAAAGGATTCTTTTACGGTTAGTTTCCTTTTGGGAAAGAAGAGGTATTTCTTTTATACGGTTTTCTACGTCTCGCGCAAACAAGGATACGAGGCGTCCTTACTAAAGGCGGCGATCGAGCAAATAATTAGGACAAAACTACTGGACAGATTAAAATCCTATCTCTTTCCCGCTTGCCGAAAATTGACGCGGAGTTGAAATAAATCGTTCCTTCTTAAAGACTAACAAAATATTACTATGTAATTACGGTTTATGCGACCTAAAAAGAACCGGGATAACCATCATATAGCAAACGTTTTCTCGCTGAAAATCTTTTCTTGCCATGCATATCCTTTGTATAATGGCACCGAGCGTATAATTTTGATAATTATTCATTGTTATAATAAATAATGATAAACCTAATAAAAATAACGTGAGCAAAAAACTTATCGGGCGATAAAAATTTAGGCAGCATTTAATAGCATTTCAGAGGACAGTCATACCCGGCCGCAAATAAATTGAGCCCATAATCTGATTAGGCCAATAATCCGGCAACTAAATTGAGCAGGCAAAAAAGGGGTTTGGACGATATTGGGTCCTAGTCGGAAAAATTCTTGGGAGAAACTGGGCCCTCAACTTGTAGAAAGAAATGGAACTCGGTTGGGTCAGGGAAGGGAAATTTCAACATGGAGGAACATTCGACTCGGCCCACCGGGTTGGGTCAACTGTTTTTGGTTCCTTCTCACGTTCACGTGTTCCCCTCCTCGGGTTGGGTTGGGTAGCGTTCATCTTAATATATCAAACTATTTCACCGTTTTTCCTCGTAGAATGTTTTACATACTTGTTACTTCCCTACTATGACACCTGAACTAGGTTCGGACGAAACGGCCTTAATTAATATGACGTTAGTGACAAGTGACGGACCGACCTGTACTGACTGGAAGAGACGTGTCGAGTCGTGCTGTACTGCTCACTATCAATAACTGATACTTCTTGATATACCACTGGATCAGTTAAAATGGAAAAAGATATGGTGATACTGCAATACTTTAAAAGGTAAATAATTATAAAATTCACGTTGCACAATATGGCAGCTGTGTACAGCTGTAAAATCAAGTAAAAAACCGAATAATCATTCCAAAAGGTAAAATAAAGGAAAATAAATTAAACCACCAAATGAAAATCCTAAACAGTTTCTAACGCAGACAACAAACGAACTATGACTCCGTTACGACGCAAACTATATTGTTAAAATTAAAAAGTTATTATTATTATTATTCCAATGAAGAATGCTTATTTATTTGCCGGCTCAACAAATGAGATGCCAGTATCATTGCAGTCCGTTACGATTCCAGATGCGAATCGCAGTGAAGAGCAAAATGTTTACGACGCATTGGCGGTTATGAGTGCTTCGACGGGTCGCATTAGTTCACACAGTAAGTCACTTAAGAGAGCGAGGGATCCTATTAGTGAAAGTCAATAAAAAATAATAATGTTACGTGCTTAAACATCCCCCTTCAGGTATGAAAATTTAAATACTTCAATTTTGGGTGTAAATTACAAAAAAACTAAAAATTTCTTTTTAAAATATTGTCATATACCGCGTCGTAGAATTCAAGCTTAGGCACTTAAAATTATCACTTTGCTTTAATAATGTAATCATTTGCGCAGCAACTTATGTGTTACCACATAATCAAAGCAAAATATCGCATCCAACTAACGGCAGCCTTGGACAAGTAGATCCGTCGATAATGCGTTTGTCGTTATAGTTTAAATTTCTCCTCGTTAAAAAAAACTTGAAAATTCTGCCTGCCTGTCTAAAAAAATTTACGCATATTCGTCAAGGATTCGATTTCTCTCTTCGACAAAAATATATTTTGTTAATTTACGCGTACGAGCTTTTGTCGCAACTTCGTAGTTTAATTTAAGAAATCTTAAAATGAAATCTAAATATATTCTACACTCAATTATATGTTAAATAAATGAAGGAAAGATATAATCTTTGAATTGAACGAGTCCCATCCCTGAGTCTTCTCGCGAACCCCTAGGGGGTTCGAGACCCACAGTTTGGGAACCTCTGTGCTAGATGATACTGGAATATAATTTTGATCGCGATTAAAATTGCCCTTAGTAGTGTAGGTGTCGCTATCAGGAATTAGAGAATATTATCATAGGAAGAGAAAAAAGCTGTAACAGCTACGTGCTTAACATAAATTCATATGGATAATCGAAATATCTCTTAAACAATTCATTCTATGAAAAAATGTTACAAACAAATATTGTATAAAATAATATTGTCTAATGAAGATATTGAGCAAAAACGAAAAAATGTCAAGGCTAAACTACCACTTCCGATTGACCAATATTAGTCAAAACATAAGCAGACTTTTATTTCCTAATTAAACTCTTAATTATAAAGTTTTGTGTTGATTTGATAAGTAGTTTAATGAGAAAATAGAGAGAACTCATTCAGGGGACCTTATAGTGTATTTCCGTTGAAATCTCGAATTCGATTTTTTTTCACGAAAACAATATTATACTTCGTCTAGAGAAAGTAATGCCATCCAGAATGTGGCGCGAAACAATTAAAATACTTACGAAGTAACGTGACAAGGAAAGATAATTTCTCTCAGATCGTAACATCTATAAGGAGAATGTTTATCAAAACGTTTAAGCAAAATGAAAAAAATAGTAAATAAATTAATGAAATTTGAATTAACTAAACCATTACTGGCGTAAGATGCCCGTCAAAAATCGTCCGAAGAAATAATCTCGGCGATACCAATGAGATAAAAAGGGGAAAACCGAACAAAGACGCGCCCACGCGCGCGATTTAACTTCAGTCAATTACCTAAATATCTGCTCGGAGTATTTCGCAATTGAAATCGATCGACTCAAAGGCAAAGAGTGGACGGCCTACGCGCCAATTGAAATTCAAGCCTTAATGATTCCATGGGAATTCAGATCGAGGTTCGCTAGAGGTAATTCCGCATTAAAAGGAAAATAATAAGAACACTCGCTGAATACGAATGAAAGGAACCGAAATCCCAGAGAGAAATTAATTGAAAATGGCGTTTAGAAAAATAACTGAATGAAAAGCACGTGGATTTCCGTTATATACCTAATGCCTAAAACTCGGTCGTTCCAAATTCTCGTAACTACGGTTAAATACCACTACAGAATAACGATGCAGTGTACTTGATCTATCAAACTGCGCCTCACAACCATTTTAAAGGACAAGTGACACATTTTATGAGCCATGACAATTATAAAATACGAGTCCTTTTCTGTATATAAGAAACTGAATCCTAAAAGATATTCTTTTCATCTTTTTTTCGGAATAAAAGGGAGATTATTATCGATGAACGATTCAAAATGAAGAAAATGAGAAAAGTGGTGCAAATCTCTTGCAAATTTCTCCGAGAAAGATTTAATTAAAACGCGTCATACATAGATGATAATATATTATTTAATGATGTGGAAAAAGGAAAGTTGCTTAAAAAGGACCAGACTACGTAACTAATCGGTAAACGATCACAACACTATTGAACAACTATTTGAGGAGAAAATTTAAGAACGACATAAACGAGGATTAATCGCGTAAAAAATTATAGGACACACAGGCATAACTTTTCTCCATAAGCCAATGGGCGAAATACTTTTCGATCGTTCCCACATACTCTCCTTTTTATCATATTCCGACTTCATTATTTTCCAATTATTTTCTTCTATTATTGTGTTGTGTTGCAATACATAAAGCTCGAATTCCACAGCGCCGCCCATAGGTTAAGTTTACACCTATTTTACATTCCATCTATGAGAGTATAAGAAAGAGTCGAGTGTCATGCTGTCTGGATCCAAGACTTTCGAGAGCAATAATATATGACTAAGACGCTACAAGGAAACATTGTCTACAATGTCACTCCGAAATTGGAGTAAACCGTATCGCGATATTGCATTATTTGAATCATCATCGGAACTTCCTTTATAAATATACCTAGTCTTTTATAGAATAATACTATCAGTGTATCACCACTGCATCTGGTTATCCCAACTCTTTGAAGCTATTGAAGAGACACGGTTTTATGATTTCACGCTGAAATTTCAAGTCCAAATCAAGCACACGGAGAGACGCTTTAATCAGTGTAGATACTTTGCATATCCGCCATTAAACTTGCTATCTCGGCGCCACCAATTGCTAATGTTAGTCCAGCATCCAACGAATCGGTTACGTTCTCGTGAAAACTCCCCAGCGTAAACTTTTATCCACGCATGCACGACATCCTCTGGCGGGCGCTATGACACACCAGCAAAGGAATATATAACATTACCATGCAAATCTGGGTCATGTGTAGGCACAGCAGGTTAGAAAAGAACTGAAAAAGTAGATTTCAAAAGCGCACTCGTATAATGTAACACTGCATTTTCATCATAAATTTAGCATTAAAACAAAACGCAAAACCTAAAATCAATCAAAAGTTATTCAAAACATACCTCACCGCAGTTAATACTTTACAATGTGATATTTATCTATTTTCGTAAGCATATTGAACATATTTACGCTTCGCTTTTAATGTTGTAGCAACGTAAACAAAACGGAACTTTACCATAGTAACAGACCCGTATAGGCACTACATAAGTTTTCTTTTTTTAAATCTTGCTGAAAGTTAAGCGGACGGACGAACGGAAACCAAAATCAATAGGCTTCATGTTTGCCACCGGCCAAAACTATTCTAAAAATCTTAGCTTCCCGGCCCTTCTCGCCGCTACAAAAGTTTGCGCACGGACGGAAGTGAAAATGTAATTTTCAAAAAGCTATAAAAATATATTATGCGGGTAAATATAAATTTCGCGCAGTATACCGGAGTTCTATTAAATACACTTCCCAGAAAAATTAAAGAGGTACTATGCGAGGAAAAAACATTCAGAAAAGAAAATAAAGCCGTTTTTGGCGAGGTGTATCGAGTGGTTTTGCGTGGGTAAAGCGAAACGCCGGCAGGTCGCGCACGCCACTTTATTGATGCATGCAAATGGTGTGGGAGGGGAGGTACAGTGGGAGGTGAGGTATAGGGGAAAAGAGAGAGGGGGGAGGGGAGGAAACGGGAGTTTACGGTCAGAGGGAGGCGATGAAACACATCTAAAGCGGTAATTATCGCCACGGACGGAGGCGGTCGCGGCCACCGGATGAGGCGGCGAGAATGTGCGTGTGGCGGAGGCAGCGCCGAAGGAACTAAACAGTGTGTGCGCCAAAAGGTACGTGGATGTATTGTGGAGAAGGTGGCTCTCTACGAGTGACGCATAAAATCGATTACATTTAAATTGAAATTTTAAGTATCATTACATTGGGGAGAATGATGGTTTCCGACTAGGGCACAAAGGACTAAAAACGGCAGCCTCATCAAATGGAAATTTGGAATGAGGAAAACAAAGTAAAACGTGAAAATGCAGAATAATGTTGTTGTATTTTCCAGCCAAAACTTATCACGTACTCCTCTCTCCACTTACAAAGCAAGATACACAGGGTGGAGCTTTGTTATGATAATTAACTTCTCGTGCAATTCGATTTTCGATGAAGGAAAGAAGACTTTTTTGGGCTACTTTCGTAACGCCTTTTTGAAAATGCCGTGTAATTTCAGTTTTTTCGTCTTTCTGGAATAAAATTTTCCTTAATTTTATAAACAGACAATTTCCTGTTTAGCTTTTAAAATATGCGGTTTTCGGATTATTCCGGTTTTTTTACTCAGCACTATATCACCTTCACACATTAAAAGATCAATTTTTTTGATCGGCGTAATATTTCATTTTATTTTTGATGACCAAGTACACGCAGATCACTTCGATTTCCTTCTAATACATGGCATAAATTCTACAAGGTAATTCACAGCGATTAAATTAAAACGGATATCATTACACAGCTAATGCCAACCAGGTGGCGTAAGTTTGCCTTAATCCGCGCCACAATTGCTTTTTCGTAGAATAAAGCCTACCGTGGAACTTCGAATTAATTTTAAAACGTTTTTAGAGGATTGACGCTCAAACATATTAGTTCAATGCTAACCTGAAATCTTAAATAATCCAGGAAAAGCGAATTCTAACGCTAACCGTCTTACCACGCCGTCTGAAAATTGGGCAAATATTACAACATCGCCCGAGACCAATTCTCCGAGAAAAGCGTTAACCCAAAGGAGATACGCAAAGGAAAATGTGAATTCGATATAACAAGCTCTTGAGAAAGATCATCAAGAAAGTAAAGAAACGAAGCGTGGTGAAATGTGATAACGACCGAGGAAGCAACTGTTGATTGATGACAAAAGAGATTTAGAGGACAATGAAAAACAAAAAAGCTAACATGGCAAATAGAGGATAATTCAAGTGAAGAAAATATGACCGATACGGGCGATTTGAAAACTTCTGCCTTCATTTCGCCATATTTCGTCGGCGTCGGTAGAAGGTCGGTTAGGGTGTCCAGCTCCCAATGCTATGAACGCGGGCTCAAATCTTGCCCAGGGCATGGTCGTATGTCTTCGTCTTTGCTATAGTTTTCGCGCTCATTGCTGTAAAGTGCTGTTTATCATGGTATGCGGCGTATCACTCTTTCGAGACAAACGTCAAGTTTTTTTGCCTTGGTTTTTTCATTCCATGCCAATATCAATGGAATTTTAAAACAAAAAGTACTCTATAAAAAATAAAAAAACGACTTCCATACGCCTCCTACCGGAATGTTGCCGACTGCAAAATCTCAATTAGGGAACCGATTTTAAAAGCGTTAAAAAAGATTCAAATCGCTCAGCGATAAGTCTAAAATTGCTTGGTTTTTGTTAATTATTAATGCGCTTAAACCGGTCGATCACTAGGATGGATTTGTAAAAATCGATATAATCATTAACTTTTTATTAAGATCCGATCGGCCCATCTCATCGATACGAATAGAGAAAAAAGAGAGGAGTTAGTGAGAATGAGAGAGCGCTGTTTGAACAAAAGGAGAACGCGTGATTGAGGGAGTAGATGGATGGAGAGATGAAGATTATATATATATATATATATATATATATATATATATATATATATATAGAGAGAGAGAGAGAGAGAGAGAGATAGAGTCATGGGAGAGATGAATGAGGGGAAGGGATGAGGGAAGGGATGAGAGAGGGGAGAGAGAGGTGAGAGAAAGAGGAGTGAGAGAGAGGAGGTGAGAGAGAGGTGAGAGAGAGGGGTTGAGAGAGTGGTGAGAGAGAGGGGGGATGAGGAGAGACGTAAGAGGGGGAAGGGGGGGAGAGAGAGAGGGAAACGGGAGAGAAAATGGGATGAGATAAAGGGTAGAGAGAAATGGAAGAGACAGGAGAAAGAAAGGAGGCTGGTACATAAAGGAGAAGAGGATTATAATGAATACGAGAAGGGTTAAGAGCTAAAGGACTTGAAGAGAAGAGAGGAAGAGTGAGAGAGGAAGATTGGGAGAGAAAGATAGAGAGAGAGAGAGAGAGGCTAGAGAAGAAAGGTGGGCGTTTTTCACTCGCGGCACGGTATTCCGCGACCGGATCGGCTGTGGTCGCAGATGAGAAGAAAACGACTTGGGAGATAGATCAAAGTTCAAACACCCTCGGAACAGTTTCCTTTGGTGCACAAGAGAATTATTCCCGGAAGGAAAGAATAGAGGGAGAGAGAGAAAGCGAGAGAGAGAGATAGAAAGCGAGAGAGAGAAAGCGAGAGAGATTGGCTAGCCGAATCATCAAACAGTTTCGATCGTTACACTCCCCCTCTCACTTCCCCGTTCAACAATGCCCCTCCGTTCTCTATTCTATCTCCCCATCGCTATGCGAATGATTTTAGGTTTCACGGAGAACCATGGCAACCGTTTTTCCCACTCCATTGGCGCCAGGTATTAATTAAAATGATCGCTCTTTAGCTTCCCGGAGGAGACCTTTTGTCGGTTCATGATGAGACGGCTCGTTTCGAGAGAGGGGGTCTCGGATTTCAATTACTCTCGCCTGAATTAACTCTTTCCCTCTCTCATTCTCTCTCTCTCCCTTTTAAATGTGCGTGTGGGTGAGTGAGAGAGACAGATAATCGGGTTGGCGCTCAAAAGGGATGGACAAGGGACGGATCCTCGCCTTCCGTCTCCTCATCGAAAGTTGCAGTCACTGTATGCGGTTGAATAATGCAAAAATAAAAACGAGTACGAAATTTGAGGAGGAGCGCTCTAAGCCCGCGTTGCGGATGCTAATTTTATGTAATCTCCCGAAGGACACGAGTTAAGCGATCATATTTGTCGAGATGCCATAGGAAATATTCATATTCGTTGGCGTCCCACACAAAATTGGATGCGTGAGAAATACTTCGATATACCGAACGTTCATACAACTCGAATTTCCAGTGCGTGACGAGGTATACATATGTTAACATATATATATTTTTTTCTCCGTCGTATTCGTAAATGAATAACACAGACGTTCTATTTTTGGCCATGGTAGGGGGTTCTTAGCGTGTCCAATTACCAATCTAAGGGTCGCGGGCTCTAATCCTGCCTAGGGCATGGTCGTATGTGCTTGTCATTAATCTATTATAACACATGTAATTGGAGAAACCTGTTTGTGTTAAAGAACTCTCTTCTCTCTTTCATTGATTTTCAGGTAATCAAGGTCCGACTATATGGCATTCACTGGTATTTCCGATCAACTTTTACAATGAATAACTAATACTCAGCAACTGATCTTTGCCAAAGATAAATATTGATGCACCAACAGATACAAAAATCCGCGTTTTCGTATTTCGATTCTGTCAACATCGCAAAGCAATTTCATTTCGTACATTAATGTGTTCGTTTGTTTTAATAAAAAGCTAAATCCATATAAAAAAGGAAAAACGGTGCGATTCTTTCGGAAAAGGAGCGAAAGATAATGGTTTTCAACGAAAAAAGTAATAAATCCAGAAATAATATCCATTTCCTTTTCTTTATAAATCCTAACCTTTCTAGAGTCCACAGATGAAAGTAATTCCGAAATTAATTTTTCGAGGAGCAATATCTCCGATTACTTCCCTCTTTTAGTAGCCTTTTCATTTTAAGCACAATCGCTGCTTCTTTTCCCATAAAATCATCAGTCTGGTAGAAGATTATTCCTAAACGGTATAATTCAATATTTGAAGAAACACTTAAACAGAAAGTACGAAAAGAAAAAGACTACCAAAGGAGGAAAATTTTAACGAATAATAAAAAATAATAATAACAATAATGAAAAAACACATACGGGTTTACGAGATGTTATTCCACGAAATATCAGGAATGACATCCGTTAAACCTGTGATTTTAATTATTATCATTCTCTTTTATTGTTTTTCCTTCGGAATAAATAAAACAAAATATGTATGTAAAAATTCCACTATATTACTCAAACACACGACCAAGTTTCAACGTCATCATCAGATGTATATACCGCGTGTTTCACAGATTTATATACAGTGGGACGGTAAAATGTAACCAATGAAATCAGACCCAATGTATATTATCTGTGAAACATGCGGGACGATGACGTTGTTACGTTTAAATCTGATCGTTTTTTTAATTTCTCCATACGTAGTACAGGGGAAAGAATTGTTTTCATGAAAAAATCGATTTCGAGATTTCAAAGGAAATACACGTTTTGAGGTCCCCTGAACACGTTTTGACCATTTTCTCGATGATGTATGTGTGTGTGTGTGTCAGTGTGGTTGTGTGTGAATTGAGTTTTTTTTTGTGGCTGCTCTAACTCAAAAACTATTAATCAGGTAAACGCAAAGTTTTACATTTAACATTTTTATGACAGTCACAAGAACTGATTAATTTTTGGTAAAAATCGGTCAACCATAAGTGGGTGTTTGCTCGTCACTCATCCGTTATTTTGAAATATTTACTTTAATATTCGATATATGTAAAAACGTACATGAATAAACGTTGTAGGAAATTTAATTTTCTACAACCTTTGTTTGAAACATTTCCCCATATAATGCACTGTTTAAGAGATATCTTAAAACCTAAATATTTTAGCTGCCACCACCACGCCACCTACCGACGACTACTGTTAACAATTGACGCTTAGTTACGTCTTAGTAACGCTCCTTTCATCATCATGAGGTGTTCTGCCTCAAGGCAGATCCCTGGCACCAGCGTTGCCTCCACTTCTTTCTGTTCCTTGCCATTGTTTCTTAATTGTTGGAGCTTCGTGGCCATATCCAATATCAAAAGGCTATGGTTTGTTTATTTCTGTTCTTTTTAAAGTCTTTAAAATTTTCTCTCAGTTCCTTAAAATATTTATTATCATGTAACTTATTTGGAAATTTTACAAATAATACAGGTATGGAGAAAGTCATGTGGTGGCCACATCAGATTTTTTTGTAATATGTTGGATTTTTTACATAGTTTTTGTTCTATTAATTCCGAGGTAAAATGGAATTCCACATAGTTAACGCTTCCTAATTATTGAATTATACGGTAACCTCCTACCATATTATGTATTCTTCATTGTAGTCACCACCATAATCTATCATAAATCAACAGTGGTGAATCACCGGTTGCAGTGAATCAGCCTTGGCGATACCCGATTTTAGCAGAAATGGTAATCTGTTTTTCCCAATCTAAAATATTGGAGCTACCAAACTTATCAACTGGATTCCAGACACATGGCCGGATCGATGACTCTGTATTAAATAGGCTTCACTCACAACTCTAAAAACAAACTATTCGTTATTTGTACAGATAATTCATTGCCGCCGACAAGAGGTTACTACGAACGCGAATGCAAAACAGGCAAAATTCTAATTGGTTACGCGCAACACGTATTTTCAAAATACATAATGCGGTTCCGAAGAATTTCCACAAGACTTTAGTCCCAACTACGAGTAACTTCAAAGTAAAAATTTTGATATCAAATATTTATTTAAGCAATAATTTAACGACGAAGCATCCACATAAAAAAAGACTTTTCGCTTTTAGTTCAGTTTAGATTAAACTTCGTTAAAAAAACTGTACCACTCAGCTAGAGTCAACACATTCGTTCGTGTAATGAAAAATTCCTAGAAAAGCATAGCGTGGGACGCAGACTTGGAACTGCCTCAAATATAGGTCAATTTCAGATGTTTAGCGTCGAATACGTTGAAAAACTCCGTGTTAATATAAGCCCTTCTGTATCGTAGAAGAAGTTGCCATATTTTCGATCTTACGAGGAATTAAAATATCATCGTAAACTTCTGTTAATTATATATCTGCATATAACGGATTTTAAATTGCATTCCCTGAAAAAATGGACAAAGAAAAAATGGAACATGCTAATAGGAAAGTCAATCGCCTTGCATTTTACGCCACGCCATAAATTTAAGGAGATTCCCGGAGGAGATACTAAAGCCAAGAGGAAAAATAATTAGCCTGATGGGCATAAAGAGCATAGGTGAGCGTTCGGCAGCAACATGGATTCAGAAATCACAGCGATCATTTTCTTGATTTATCGATTCCATCTTTCTCTCTCTCGATACATAAATCGAGAAGTTTTCGGTTATTTTGAGGGCTAGCAGGAAATTTTCGACTGGCAAAGTAAGGTTCGGGTGGGAAGATTACAGCGCATGACACGGATGACGGGATGGAGCTTCGATCCAAGGAAACGTTCTTTCTTCGACCGCTTCGCGAAGTTGTGCAAAAGCGCATCGAAGCCTGACAAATAATTAAGAAAATTCTTTCTCTCCACCTCTGTCGTAAATGTTTAATTTTTACGGAAAGATACAATTAGCTAAAACCCTTTTATTATATCAAGAGACGCTCAGAGTAAGCAGGACATCTCTCGTTTCCCCGTTGATGAAGGAAATGAAAAGTTATAAAAAAGGCTGAAATACGGTGGAATTGACGAAAGAGAATGCGACAAGCCTATTTCGGCATCCATGTCGGTCTGATCATCTTGCGCAGAGGTCAATAACGCGGCGATCGCGGGCGCCATGCCCATGGCCCTTCAATTTTACGGACAATGATAAGTCTGTTATTATTGCAATCTACTTTAACATCATTAACACCGAAGACTTAGAACTGTAAATAATAAATATACAGAATAACATTATTTTAAAATAACAGCAGAATGATGAAAACTTTTGGAATTTAGTTGATGGAAATCCCTTATTAAGAAAATGTGCCCTGAAAATATATTCTTACTGTGCTTCAACATACTCTTTCGAGTCCCTTTTTTCCAGCATGGAATATTTGAAATACAAGTACCAATCCAGGCTCACCGATTACAATCTAGACAACTGCCTAAGAACAGGAAACTTGAGTTACGTGCAGGGTTATATACATATATATATATATATATATATATATATATATATATATATATATATATATATATATATATACACACACACACACACACACACACACATTGTTTTAATAAACATTGGTACATATCTACTCGTTGCTTTATGCGCCATTCACGACCCCAATAATTTAAGCTGCGCTCTCATAGGTGAAAAGGTTACCGACCACTGATCTTGCGTATCCTCTTTTTGTTAATTTAACCACAGGGATCACTAGCGACCCCGCCCAAAGTACGTTCAAGGGGGTGTTTTGATTGGTCAATATGAACGAAAACTGATAATCTCAGTCTCATAAATATCAGAAAGCGGTGCGTGAGATGAAAGGTACGGGAAGAAAAGGCGACTTCCTCCATATGCTTCCACTTCGCCCTCTGCGCGCAAATAACTCGTCATAATCATGCATTAAAATTATACGAAAATGAAAAAATATGCGAAGTGATACGTAGCATAAAATTCACGGTGGTGGGCATAATACTGTGGAAATGTTCCATGATGAACAAATACAAAGTAGTTATTTCATTTGTTCGTAACGTACGTAGCATATTTAAAAAGGTGAGTCGCTAAAAGAGGGGCAGGTATGAGAATATAAAGGAATAAGGCCTTTAATGGGAGAGATTGGGTCGGACGAACTTCAAACTAACCGAGAGATAGAAAGTCATTTCAACGTACGTGAGTGCGAATGAGTGATATTGTACGCTTCGAACGATACGAGATTCGAATTCTAGAAGTTCGAGTTATGGAGGTCCAGCTTTAGTTGGTACATTTGGATTCCGTAGTTTCAATAACATGTGGAGATCCTACACATACCACGTCTTGGACCATCAAAACACGCATTCCCTCACGTCTACCTTGATTGCGTCGACGACTCCGAAAAAAGCACCTCTTTCGTTACCTAGAAGTTTCCTCGTTTTCACCAGGAAAGCATGCCTAGCGTATAATCAATTTTTTTTCCGTTTACATTCCCTCCACTGTTCCTCGAAGTACGCCACCGGGGACAGGATCTCCACAACTGATTTAAACCAGATCAAATATTCAACCAATTTATTATTTTTTTATTTTTCATTATTGTTTCACCGCCGAAGAAACAAAACTGGGGAAATTTCACCGACTACGGATCCGGGTGAGGATCGAGTAAGAAGATAACGAAAAAATAAAACAAAAACGTATTCCGCGCGCATCGAAACGCGGCGCAATATTCCTAATCTAACCAAGAAATGGATCCGAAACAGCCCCGAGGGAAAGAAGGGGATCTCTCACCCCTTAGGAAAAATAAAAACCTCAGACTCGCGCGCCCTCTAGTGAAGGAGTGGGCGTGCGGAGACGTAGACCGAGCCTTGAGAGGAATGAATGAAAAAGGAAACGGGGAAATGGAGGAAATTGGGGGAAGAGGAGTTGGAAAATGGTAAAAGAGAGAGCAAATTTTGCGGCGTTTTATTTTAAATGTTACAATTTCGGCGGAATTGAAAATTTCCTCCAGTAATATATTCAGGAATAAGACTCGAGAGGTAGAGAAAAGGAGGATAATGAAGGGGAGAGAGGGGAGGGGAGACGGAGGGGAGGGGCGAACAAGTTCTCGCACGTGGCGGAAAATCTATGCAGACGTCGAATTAGGTACGAACGAAAAGGTTTTTTTAATAAAAAGTAGTCGAATGATATTACGCGTCGTCGTGGTGACTAGATCACCGGGACGTATGGATTTAATGTAATTATTATGCACGCTTATATGAAGTAAGCGTGACCTGATGATGGAAAGTACTAATGCCATAACGACCCTCCGCCATTCCTCTCCTGCATCACCGCTATCGACACCACTCACACTAAACTTCAGGATAAAAAAAAATGAAATATTCATGCTTTCACGAAAGAAATATCGGTCATGGCTGAAATCGAAATGGCGAACTATTTCTCTCCAATAGCCGATAGGAAAAATAAAGAACCGTCATCAACGGTAAATCACCGAAGGTAGATAATAAAAATACTTCCTAGAATACCATAATATACCATGCTTTGTGTATTATATATTTTTTTAACTCTACTATAGGCGAAGCACCACTGAAGACGGCTGCTTGGCAGCCGAAATGCATGATTGTTTTCCAGAGCTTTTAATGGCTATTGCAAAGATACAGTTTGCCAACATTCTTATACTCAAATCATAAAAGAATAATAATAGAATCAACTCTACCTCGGATAAGACATTTGGGAGAAAATACATCAACAGCTAGATAAAATAATTCCAATTGTTGTCTAATGTAAATGTTTCGACGTTAGTTTATCGTGAATACATAAGCCGCAACACTTTCATTTTATGGCAGCTAAACGAAAAAGTCGAGGAAATTTTATATCGTCGATTGTTTCTGCCTATTATTTAATTACACGCGCCCCTGTTATCTTTGGGTTCATGAAATACTCGGTTCCAAAAATGTTAAGAACCAATTTGATAGAAAAAATAAAAATAAGGCGGCTAAACGCAATTATGCGCTCTTTGGATGTAGATAGCACGAGTACAGTACGAGGCTGGCCTTCTCGATTCTTTTAAGATCAAAATATCTGCCTTAATTAACTCTAGTTACGGGAAGTAAAAATTACAGCATGACAGGTCTCGTTAATAATTTGAGATTCCAACCATGGCAACGATAAAAAATAACCATGGCGATGCAGAGCGTACGCCTCGGACGAGAAGTGAAATTATATTCCATCGCTTCGTATTCTAAGGGGCATACAAGGACTCAATCGTCCGATCCACATTTCTTCTTTTTTCGGGAGAGACCGAGTTGAATGTCTTGCATTGGCGGAGAAATTCCACCGAAGCCAGAAGACATTTTAATTCCATCATTTTAGGCTGGACGTAAAGCGAGGCCTTAAATGAACCCAACCCTTAATAAATGTCAATAACGGGTGTTTTCTTCTCAAAGGCTCGTGGGCTCACAAACAGTGCCATCTGGCGACCGCTAATAAAAGCAGCCAGGACGGATGACAAATTGACATTCATCAGGTGTACGTATTGACCCGAGCGAGCAAGAACGGTCACTTGCATTCCTCGAGATTGACCCAAATCGGAGAGGATAACATTCGGAGGCAATTTTTTCGAAAGGGCATTTCCTCCGCTAACTTCTGGAAAGAACGACGATGGAAAAGAAATTTAACGAATGGAAAATAAAAAAACGATGTTCCTGCTGAGAAACTTTGTTACGACAGCTGAGTTAACGTAATTACTAAGAGAAAACGGTCGATTTGAGACCAATACCTAAGCGTGTAAGACATGAAAATTTATAATTCGAAATCTTTTGTAAAACGGATGTAATTTCAACAATTTACTTTGCATTCCATACTCAACCGCTCTTCTATTTAGCATGCGCGGCGACTATATGGCTTAGCCATATTAAACGCAGCTGAGGCTTATATGTTGTAATTCACTGGAGACGTGCTTAATAAAAACCATTTTGTCGAGAAAATGTCCACAGAATAAACATCAACAGCCACAGTATTGGCATTTTAGGCGCTCTACATTGAAAAATAGGAAATTGGTTTAGTAACATTAGCGATGACATCTGCAAAAACGACGGCCATTTGCCTTGATTGCCATCCTAACTTTCGTCGTGCACAGAGTTTACTGACGTGCTTCCGAGTCGGAAAAAAATACGAAGGGCAACCAAACAACCGCTCCTTCCTGAGAGGACGTTTTTAACCCTCCCCGTTTTAAAGAACAAGTGTCCAGCTAAACGGGAAAAAAGAGTTTCGAGCCCGTGACCCCTTGACGAGCGAGACGCGCAATCGGCGTGTCACCGACGGAACGCGACTTGAGGGGAGGGATGATCCTCAACTACTCTGTTGACCGCAAAGGCGACCCGAAACGCACTGCCCCTCCCTCTTATTCCCCACTACCCATTTTTCCCCATCTCCTACTCACTCCTCGTTCTTTCAATTAACGACGGCCGTACGTAAGCCACGTGGCGCGCTCGTCGCCGAGAGGGAGAAACAAATGACGGACAGAGGGCGAAAAAATTAAGGATACAACCATGCTGTCGGGAGGAAAAGGACATAAAGAGGACAAGTACGCACGATTGGGAAGGCGGGAGGGGGGGGCAAGAGTGGAGGATGGAAATGAAAGCGATGGAACAGGAGTGAATCTAGGAGGGAAAGAGAGGGGAAGGAGAGACGGAAGGATTGATTACTCTTCGCCGTGACGTAACGTAAAGAAAGGATCAACGGAGAAGGAAGATTGGATTAGGAGTTTAAATGACCTATGGGAGGGATCGCAAGGGAACTCGATTCGAATGAAAATCATTGCAAATAGGATCACGTGGAGTGAGCCAAACGGAGATTCTTAGTGGTTGATGTTTACGAGGGAATTGGTCCAAGCATCTTGCCCAAGATGCTAAACTTTTTGATGCACGCACCTGTCTATATAGTAACTTATAAAATAAAAATAAGAATGAACGGGAAATGTTTTACTCGAGTTCTCGCCAGTTAACAGAAAGTGTCGTTCTAATTTCATCAACAAATTCCGAGAAATTTATTTATTGGTTAAATTTAATTTGAAGTTTGAAGTATTATCCATGATATAAAGACCACGTTCTCCGAATGCATACGTCGGCGATCGGCTGAATCTTACAACTGGTGAATCACCACGACGACGACGAGTGCTTCGACATTTAAAATGCGGAATACAACCTTTTAAGGACTATTGGATCTAACAAACGTATCAGTTAACTTATGTTAGATCATTACCTCTCAAGTGGTAGTAAACGCACTACTGGCACGCAGTCCATCAATTACTCAAGTGAGAAGAGAATTAGTGTCTTTCATTGCACTATGTAAAACAGTTTACTCTTCAAAAACATTTTTAACGACCTGCTGATTCCCTCTTGTCTACAAGCAATGGGTATCTAAGAGGTAGTGCAATGAATAGCTGGTCAATTTAAAAAAATTCAGGAAGAAATGTATTACCTTTTCTTCATTGTTTATCCTAAGAATTTTATTTGCCCTTCAAAATTATATCGAGATGAACAACCAATATTTTCATTTCAGGAATAATCAGTATTTGACAAATTGCCGAGAAAGAGATCGAATTTCCTATGATGTATTCACCTACGCGCTGCGGTACGACTTCATGTTTTATCATAACGCGTGTAGTAATCATGCGTTAGGAGAAAACATGTTGAAATAATCTTTGTAGAATCGAATCCCAAGATGCTTCTATTGCCATCTGCAGGGTGTCTTAGATATCTCACAGATACGTTACGCGTAGCACGACTGGGGAAGTTGCACGAATTGCTATTGAAAAACAACAACCGACCAACAAAAAGACAAACCGATGGACCTTTCTAATCACTATCTCTCAGTCCGCGACGTTGATAAACGATGCTTTTCTTGGGGAATTAGGCCACAAAACTTTGATTTTAAAACCAGCAACACGAAAAAAACAGAAGCGGTAAATTGAAGGGATGAAAATCACGCGGAATCAATGACGAATTTTAAAATACTAATATGATACGAAAATTTATAATTTTTCTACAAGGCCCAACAGAGAATATTTAGATTATTACAATATGCAACTAACGACTAGGGAGTGTTAAAAGGCTCTTTTCTTTCGCAACACAACGACTTCATGGATACCACCAGACACCCTGAAAGCACTAAGATGTAGAATATCAGTCGTCAATTTTTCAATGGATATTATCCAGTGAGAGTAGAGACAGAGAGAGAAAGAGAGAGAAATTGATTGATTGATTTGGTCTTTATTCTTCTTCTTCTTTTTTATTCTTCCACCTAACCCCTTGTCATGAAACAAATATAATAATACATAAAACAATACCAATGTAAATACGGGTAACAATAAAAATACAAGTATTTGAAAAGAAAATATGTGATTTTGTGGAAAAAATAAGGACTGCTGAATAATAGAAAGGAGAGAGGAGGGAGGGAGAGAGGGAGGAAGAGAGGGAGGGAGAGAAAGAGAGGGAAAGTGAGATAAAGAGAGAAAGAGAGAGAGAAAGACAGACAGACAGACAAACGACTTTATTAGGGCGAAATTGAGACTATGTAGTCCCTTCTTACATTTAACCCTTTCGTCATATAAGTAATTACAATATTTACAAAATAAGAGGAATTAATTACATACAGATTTTAACAAAATACAAATTAATTACAAGTTAATATATTTGTTAGTAGATAACAGAGCATTACCAAAGAATGTTAGTTTTGTGGGTCATAAAAAACTGTGTATCGGTTATGTTTTAACACAGAAAAGAGAGAGAGAGAGAAAGAGAGGGAGACAAAGAGAGAGAGAGAAAGAGAGAGAAAGAGAGAGAGAAAGAGAGAGAGAAAGAGAGAGAGAAAGAGAGAGAGAAAAAGAGAGCATCTAAGGCTCACAGAGAGAGTAGTACATAGTAGAGCAGAGGTAGGCACACTTTTTATGTAGCGGGTCGCATTAACAGTCGCAACTTCCTAGGCCGGCCGCATTAAACGATGAAAATCCTTCGGCGAGCCACGTTAAGGTACATATAGAAAGTTATTTGAGACAACGCGAAGGATCCCATTAGTGAAAATCAACACTTAATAGTGACATCAATGGAAAAGGTTTTCCGGTCATAATTTAAGCAACAAAAATGAAATTTATCTGTATTGTATGTTACAGTTAGCTTTCATAATGGCATCGCGGACCGCATAAAACGCGGACTGTCGTTTGTCCACCCTTGTGGTAGGGTGTCAGAAAGCATGCATGTCGCGTCTCCATGGTGATACCCATGCACCAATCCGATACGGACGGAGCATAATCCCTCGATGGTGATAGAATTTCGAGCGCTGGGGCGATTTGCATGAGAATCTCTCCCGCCGTATCTATAACCGACGAAGTTTTCTTTTTGAATTATTCTATCGGAATTCAAATGACCGAAACACTGACGCGGGCCAAGTTTTTGAATCGGCCTCGCGCGCAATGAAAAAAGGCGGCATATCTCGTCAATAAAAGGGGTTAGGGAATCTAAAAGTAAAAAAACGCGCATTAAAAAGAATTTTCGATGACGGCGGAACTTTTTTATTATTATTTAATGGGGGTCATTTATCCGCCATCTAACTGCTTGATTTCTTTTTCGATAAATATTTTTTAATACGATTTTTTGACCCACTTACTAAAAAGTTCTTCGCGACGGCTCTCGATAACCTCACAAATTCATCCCATTCGTTCTCATCGCTTGGATAAAACTCCTCTCCCTCCAACGACGGCGGATCCCCGCCTCGCTTCCACTTCCATCGCCATACCACGCTTCGGCCTTTTCCCTTTTTTTCCATTAACTTTTCACTCAGAAAAAATCTCCGACTCTCTCGCTTCCATTTTCTGCCGGTACCTTATCGTGCTCCGATTATAAATCTCTCGCACCGCTCTCTCTCGATATCATCCACTTATACCGTTCACCGCTCAAGTCGTTTTCTCAAACGCCCTTCTTTGAAATAAAAATAAAGCTGCCGTTTCCGCGCCAAGAGTCCGTAAATGGTATAAAAATGCTCTAATTTATGGCGACTTGTTTGTGCGTAAACTATAAAAATTTTCTCGAGTGCAAAATCTCGTAAAATACGTGAATGAATGACGAACGATGCGAGATGGGACGATGTAACATCTCAACGCTCAGAATCGCGAATCGAGGCGATGTTAACCCTAGGAATACGAAGTAATTTTCAGTCCCTTACATTACTAAGTGAAGGGGGGGGGGGGAGCCCAGAGGCCCACTGTCATAGTAACGCTTCTTAGGTATTGTAATATATTTAAAGATATCATAGGACTATAACTGTACAGTCAAACAAAGATTTAGAGCTACCGTTTGCCCATTACTGGCACTGGCGCTAAAGTGAGGATGGCAGTAAATCGAGGTATATGGTTGCTCTATGAAATCGTAAGGTGGAAGTACTGTTCACAACGATTAATGGGCAGTATGCGGGAGTGGCACTATATAGGGGGACGCTGAATCGGGGTCTGACTTTACAATTTTCATAATTAATCCGATATTATTTTGTATTAACGCACTATAAAGTCAGAAATATTTACGAAAGAACTTTTTTCCACACACCATGTTCGCATGTTCAGATTCATACTACATACAATAAGAGTGCAGACTACTCCCAAATCCACAGAAATAATAACAAATTAACAACAAAAACGATTTACTCCGAGTGCTCGGACACATCACACTTAACACATACAATTCATTTTCGGCCAACCGCACGCGGCCACTGCCGAAAATAATTTTACGAACTAGGAATACGTATAAAATCGATTGAAAAGTAGGCCTACTTGCTTATAAGATGTCTACGGACAACATAACATTTTTTCATAGCTGTCCACGAATAATGTTACGGTGAAATAGACGAAAAAAGAATTTCGGGTCTCGGAGGGTAAATCGCGAAAAAAATAGCGAATTCATGTATTCTAGAATAATAAAGAGGCGATTTCGGGAAAATATTCATCTGATACGATGATTTATTCCTGCGATTATGGATGCGCTGATAAGGGCTATCTGGGAGGACGAAGAATGCCTGCTTACTAACCTCTTCGTAGAACCGCAACTGGGGTATTGGCTCGTCGACCACGTTTTCGCAGTAGTCCTTGAACATCAGGTACCCTGGAAAATAAACAAAACACGTTAGGCAACTTTTCCACGCCAACATTTCTGATTAATATGGCGCTTTACAGCTTCGAACTGAACATTTTTAATTATTACCACTAAATTCTAATAAGGCAACATAGGCAATGATTGGCGGCAGAACTTTTGAATGAACTCAAGCTGAAAAAAGTAAAATATACTATCCTCGACACAAAAGCTATAAAAATTAAAGTTAGAGGAGAAATGTTTCCACTGCGGACGTTGATTGCGATTAAATTTTAGTGTTTTTACCTGGAAGGAAGAAAGAAAACGTTCGAATTATAAAAACTTGGCGTCGTAAAAACTTCGAATTAGGTAATGCATTTCGAGTTACAAAAACTTCAAGTTATATAAATTCATTTTATCGTATATGGATGCCCAGGAGAATGGACGACGTTACTGACTTTCTCTCGTAAATCAAAATAAAGAAAAGCCTTTTGAAGTGCCTCAAAATCCGCTGGCGATAGGTATCCATCGTTTTACGTGGCTTTCAACACATCTTTAGGACAAAGTAAAGAAAGGGGCGTGAAGTTTGGTGGCAGTGGAAGTCTCACTGGCATTTTAAATGGTGTGAGAAATGGTATAAACCATACTTACACCTTTACATAAAATTTAAGTAGATTAACTTTTATGTTCTGCACTTTGAAGGAAAAATTTTCGCCGAAATTTGTGGATATGGTCCAATAACAACAATTTAACAGATTGGTAGAATTTAAAAATATTAAATGTTTGAATATTAAAAATATTACTATATATTGAATTATTCATAACAATATTTACATTAGATTTCACAAAAAAATCAGGCTATAATTTTAGTGAAAAACGAAAGAAAAATATTTAATGTTTACCTGATTAATATAATGAAAAACAGAAATAATTCTGAAATGGCGCCCTTAGCATGAAACCTGGCAAGGGTAACGCCAAGCAAAAATTAAAATATTAACCAAAATTGAAATGTGACAGTTAAAAGATAAAATTAAAATAATTTTTGTATTATTTATATATTTTACGCTTAATAAAACTGCATCGGGCATCGGCTCATTTCCTCTACATTTAAGACATGTTTTTGCGATTAAAACTTTGATAAACGAAAATCGTTCTCCGTCAGTATTAAACAGCGAACTAAGGATATTTATCGAAAGGGTTTTTTTATGGATATCTGGAGAAGTTTAAGGGTATCAAGAACAATTATACAAGGTATAATGAATGAACAAATAACCAATTATTACTAGCAACAGAAGGCTCTACAGTAGAAAGAGAAGACTTACAAGGGTTAGGACACGCGAATAGGATGAAAGAAGGAACCTGAATGACCTCCACCAGGAAGGAAGAAAATAGGAATACCCCGGAAGTCATGGGAACTGAGATAGGAGAGTTGATGGAGGCAGGGCCGGCTCAAAGGGTTGTGCCGCCCCTAGCCAACTTTGCTTTGGCGCCCCCATCCCTTTCATCTAATTGTAAGGTGAGCAAGGTTTTTCAGTTAAAAAATAAAATGTACATTTTTTGATATAATTTTATTGTTTATTTCATTCAGTTCATTTTATGTTAAGTTAACTTCACCTTTGAAAAGCTCCGTCCTCCGCTGGCTACTGATACTGGAAACGTTACGAGAATTCTCAGCGCCACGAAAATATTTGCCAATGGCGCCGTCAAATTGTTTGAGCACATGAATTGCAAGATTTTCGTAGGAGAATAATTGCCTTCAAGATGGTATCGCAAATATTTTAATTCATCGTATAAATCGATGCCGGAGATATCTTTCTGATCACCATCTGTAAGCAGAATTTCTAAATCCATTTACGCAGCTCGTCGTCACACATTTCTGTGGCATAATTCACATTGTATAAAAATTGGAACTGATCGTTATGCTTTACGATCAACTCAAACCTGTCTTTCGATGACTGAATTGCGTTGTCTAAAATGTTGTTGAAAAAGTGAACCCTAAAAATTTCGTTCTCTATGGTTTCATCTTCGTGTTCATAATCAAACATACTTTTTCGGCGGCGATTTCTTGTTTTTTATAATTCTGGTTCAATTTCATATTCGATTACCAACTGTTTTGCATCGTCTAGCACGCATATAAATTTCTCATCTGTGTAATTTTTAAGGTATTCGTTTGATTTTGAAAGCCGGGAGACAGCTTGCGAGATATTCAAAATTATGTCTTGGAGATACTTGTGATGTTTATTTGGCTCAAAATGTCATACCAAACAATCAGGCAGCAATAGAATTCCGTTTTTTAAACTGTTCACTTATGTCTTGTTGATCGATAGCGATTGTTTGTTTTTCTTCTGTGGCTCTTTCGATTTTTTGGCGCCCCCTTGACTTCGACGCTCCCTAAACATCGGCGCCCCCTAAACTTCGGCACCCCGAGCCAATGCCACATTGGCTCGCCCCTTAAGCCGGCCCTGGATGGAGGAGAGAAGATTGAAAAATGACAAATAGAAGAACAGAGAAGAATGGAAATTGAGGACCAGCAAATGACAATAGAGTTGTAGATGCTGCATATATAGATAGGTAGATTTTCTTTATAAAAAACCGCTTCGTTCAGAGGCGTGTGCAGGGACAGAACATCCCCTGGTCCAGCGAAGCGAAATATCTGGGAGTCATCTTAGATTATGGACTCCGATGGCACAGCCACCTGAAAGCGCTGAAATGCAAGGGAATGGGGGTGGTGCGCTCGCTTGGCCCTCTGCTGGGTTCGCAGGAGACGAAGATCGAAACCAGACTGAGGATATACAAGTCCTGCGTGCTTCCTGTCATTCTGTATGCGTCGCCCATTTGGGCGTCGGCAGCGCCCTCCAACCTTAAGGGTATCTCCACGGTGCAGCATAAGGAAGATACTGCATCTACGCTGGAACAACTTCGTCACAAATGATGAGTTGCACAAAACTACTGGAGTAGAGCCTCTCCCCAACGTCTTACGTCAGAGAGTAAGACTCTTCTTTAAGAGGAGTGCGGTGAACAAATCACCGCTAATCAAAGCTCTGGCCGACATCAGGGTGATGCCTGGGGACCGCTACAAGCAACCCATTGCGTCCCTTGGACCGGAACATATGCCTCCTCCAAAGGAAAACAACTGAGAAGGCCTAACAACCCTTCCGGTTTAACAAGCTGCCGAAGGGCAAACGTATTAAGTATCGAACGAACTATGACAGTCTAATAGCATTGCTGGTAGACTGATTTCGGTAGCTGGTCATAAGAGACCGACTCCACGAGACTGCATCGAGGCGTGCAACCTGCGGCCCGCGAGACTTTGATGAAGATAGGGTCTGTGATATTTATTACAGATAATTTTGTACATTTTAAGTACAACTGCTGCCATAACACATAGCCTGGTGAAGGTTTAACGCTAAAAAATGGCTAAGACTTTATTTTAATTTTCAAAATCACATATGATCTCGATAAAAACTATAAACCGGCCCCGACGAGGTACTCGCGACTCATCTACGAATGCGGCCCGCCAATTAAAAAGGTTGCACATCCCTGGCTTAATCCAACGTCTGTATATGATTACTAAAACACGCAAAAACAAACAGGATTTCACATGAGACAAAATAATCTCACCCGTGACGATGTGACGAAAGCCAACCGAGACAAAATTTTGAACACAAAAGCAGATCGAGAGCGCATTCTTTCCTTAAACAAATCCTCTTCCTCGTCTCATCAATTAAAATGGCAAATAATTCTCATCAATTCCGATCCCGCGAATCCATCACTCATCTACAAAACATTTCATAACTTTAGGCAAAAATATAACCGTTCATTCTACTCCTGGCGCCATCTAGCGGGAGAGGTAACGCAGAGACGAAAGCGCGACGATTGAATATAACACCGCCGAAATTGATTCAGAAGCGATCCATTAAACGCGTCGGGAGCAAGAAAAATAAACGGGTACAAAGAAACAAATTACCTCGTAAACAGACGAATCGCCCTGTCACTCGGACGAGAGGGGCCTTCAAACGGATAGAAACTAATCGAAAAAAAAAAAACTAAAGAAAAGCCGCTCTGTCAAGAGTTTTAGCGGAAGAAGAATAGGCGGCGAGAAAGGCAAAAGAGGAGATAGGAAGATCCTTGCATGGAAACGGCGCACGCAAGAGGAGCGCGTCGAGGAAACGGAGGAAGCTGGGGAAAGGCGGAAAGAGTTTGGCGAGAAGCTAATTAAAGGAATGTATCTTGAGCAGAAGAAGAATGCGGTCTCAGGAAAAGAAGGGGAGCGAGAGAGGAAAAGACTGATCGCACCCGAAGCATGGGGAAGGAGTATCCATTTGCGACTTTAACGAGGGAGGAGGAAAGAAAGGAGGGAGATGGTAAGAGGAAAGAGACGAGGTGAGATAAATATAAATAAATATATATGTATGTATATATATATATATATATATATATATATATGGATGTCAACAAGGTGTTGGGATGAGGAAACCCAGTGAGCACTCACCAATCAGACGACTTCAGGTTGGCGAGGCTCCGGGGATGTCGAAGCGACACACGTAAAATAACACAAAAACACAGAAACATCACAAACGTAAAGCTTTCGGAACTACTCCTTCTTCAGCTACAGAGAGAGAACTGATGGCGGTGACACTGGGTGGAGGCATGGGGGTGGAAGGGTAGTACGGAAAGGTCGAGGATTGGAGGAAACGGAGGGGGTTGGGGATGGGTAGGGTGTTGGAAGAAGACAGAAAGGGTGTGAAAAGCTATCGAAGGTTGAGGCCTGGGGGAGTGAAGGAGTTTAGGAGATGGATATGCGAAAGCTCCCACTGACGGAGTTGGGGAGCCGAAGCATTGTCGGGGAGAGCGCGAATGACTCTCACTGTGAAGCAGTTGTTGAACTTTAAATTATGTTTGTTCGCATGAACGGCCACCGGCAGCGGTCGTTTGAGAATGGCGCTGTTGCGGTGGCCATTCATGCGGATGTTGAGGGGATTGCTGGTGAGGCCAACATAAAAGGCGGGACATTGGGTGCATCTCAGGAGGTAAATGATATTGCGGGTGGTACAGTTGGTGGTGGAAGTTATGGGGTAGGTGATGTTAGTTGTGGGACTGGAGAAGGAGTTGCAGGGGGGGTTTATTGGGCATGTTAGACATCGTGGTCTACCGCAGGGGTAAGATCCGGCAGGGTGTAAAGGCGTGGATGCTGGGGGTTCTTTCTTCCATAGAATATTTGCCAGATTAGGGGGACGGCGGAAGGAGAGCATCGGTGGTCTGGGAAATGGAATCTGGTGAGGGGAGGATGAGAGGATAAGGTGGGCGGCTTTCAGGATGTTTTTCAGAATTTCGTGGATGCCGGGGAAATACAGGGTGGTTAGGGTGAGTTGGAGGGTGGAATCGGTGGTGGTGTGGGTATTGAGGTGGGAGTTAGGGGTGGCGGGTGCGACTGCCCGCCGGATTTGGTCTCGGATCAGATCCGGCGGGTATCCGCGCTGTAAGAAGGCATGTTCGAGGGTGGAGCAGTACTCGGACAGGGAATCTCTGTCCGAGCAAATTCTCCGCCCTCGTCGGGCTAGGGCGTAGGGAATAGAGGTTTTGGTGTGGAGGGGATGGCAGCTGTTGAACTGGAGATATTGAAGGCGGTTGGAAGGCTTGAGGTGCACGCTGGTGTGGATTTTGTTTTCCCGGATGGAGAGATCGACATCCAGGAAGGTGATGTTGGAGGCAGAGGAGTGGTGGGTGAAGGAAAGCGTGGGGTGGGATGAGAGGCGTTGTAAAAAGGATTGTAGCGAGTCGGGTCCATGTGTCCAGAGAAGAAAAATATCGTCAATATACCTCAGCCATAGGAGTGGTCTGGGGGAAACGTCAAGAAAGCGTTCCTCCCATTCGCCTAAGAAGGCATTGGCATAGGAGGGCGCCATGCGAGTGCCCATCGCGGTACCTTTTATTTGTAGGTAGTGGCGCCCTCCGAAAGAGAAGTTGTTTTTTTGGAGCACCATTTCAGCCAGCTTCGTTAGGAAATGGGAGGATGGTCTTGTGTCAGGTGGTCTGGAGTCCAATAATTTTCTCAGGGCGGACAGTCCTTGGTTGTGAGGGATGTTGGTGTAGAGGGAGCAGACGTCTATAGTGGACATAATTGTGTTAGGTGGGAGAGGGGAAGGGAGTGATTTTAGGCGTAGTAGAAAGTGGTTTGTGTCTCTGATGAAGGATGGGATTTGACGGACTAGAGGTTGTAGGTGGGAGTCAACATAGGCAGAGATGCGTTCCGTGGGAGAATTAAAGCTGGCAACAATGGGGCGGCCGGGGATGTTGGGTTTGTGGATTTTTGGGAGTAGGTAGAAGGTTGGGGTCCGGGGTGTGTTGGGGATCATCAGGGAAATGGTGGAATCAGAGAGGCCTTCTTGTTTTCCCACGGAACGCAGATATGCAGAAATTTCGGAGGAGTGGCGGTCAGTGGGGTTGGAGGGGAGAGGAAGGTAAGAAGTTTGGTCAGATAGTTGGCGGAGGGCTTCGTCGTTGTAATGTGAGCGGTCCATTACCACGGTGGTGGTACCTTTGTCTGCAGGGAGGATAATAATTTTGTCGTTGCGTTTCAACGTAGAAATTGCGTGTCTTTCTGGTTTCGTCAAATTGTCGTTGTGGTCAAGGAGGTCGGGAAAGTTGGGCTGGGCGACTGCGTGAATTATGTAATTAGCATATTGCTCGATGGGATGGTGGGGAGGAAGAGAGGGTGGGATGTATTGGGAAGGGGGTTTGAAGGCAGAAAGGGATTGTGGAAGTGAGTCGGGGGAAGATGAGGAGTCAGATGTGGGTGGGGCGGCTTTGAGGCGGAGTAAGCGTACGAAGGCTTGTATGTCGGCAAGGAGACAAAAATGGTCAAATTTTATGGTGGGGCAGAAGGAGAGGCCCCGGGGAAGGAGGGCATTCTCGGCGGGGTTAAGAACATGAGAGGAAAGGTTCAGGACGTCATCTGGCTGGGAGGGGTTTGCGGTATGCGTGGGGGTGAGGTCCTGCGGAGAATTGGGATGCATCCTCGGTTCGCGGGTTGAAACAAAGGGAGACCTCCTGAGAGAGTGTAGTGGGGGTGGAGTGGGGATTCCCAAAAGGTCGGCCAAGGAGGGTTTTTGGGCGAGGAGAGGCGGGGGAGGGGGGATGTCGGACTTACCAGCTGGGAAGAAGGGGAGAGGTAGGCCGAGCTGGAGGTGGCGGACGCACATAAGGGAAAGTTTGCGTATGAGTCTGTATCGGTTGGCTGCGATATCTTCTGCAGCTCTACGGAAAATGGCGTCGAGATCAGCTGTGGAGTTTTGGGAATGATTGAGTTCGTGTATGAGGGTTAAACATTTCTCAAAGTGCATGTTAGAGAGTGATTTATAGTGGCGTAAGATTAGACGGACAATGTTGAGGGACATGAGGTGATATGTAAGGGCGAAAGATGAGCGGATAGCCGGAGGAAGGCCCGATAGGGGGATTCTCACGGTGAGACCTTTGGGGGGGAGGCCTAGTTCTAGGCAGCCATTGAGGAATTCAATCTGGCAAGTTAATGATGTATGTTTGCGGAGGTGATAACGGAAACGGCGGATATTTTCCATGGTGGAAAGAGAAGTATAAAGAATAAAAGACAAAGGCGATAGGAAAGTTGGTAAAAAGGAAAGGATGACAGACACGAAAGGATAAGGTAAAATAATATAACAACTTACGGAAAAGGAAAGGTAAAATGAATATATGGATGTCAACAAGGTGTTGGGATGAGGAAACCCAGTGAGCACTCACCAATCAGACGACTTCAGGTTGGCGAGGCTCCGGGGATGTCGAAGCGACACACGTAAAATAACACAAAAACACAGAAACATCACAAACGTAAAGCTTTCGGAACTACTCCTTCTTCAGCTACAGAGAGAGAACTGATGGCGGTGACACTGGGTGGAGGCATGGGGGTGGAAGGGTAGTACGGAAAGGTCGAGGATTGGAGGAAACGGAGGGGGTTGGGGATGGGTAGGGTGTTGGAAGAAGACAGAAAGGGTGTGAAAAGCTATCGAAGGTTGAGGCCTGGGGGAGTGAAGGAGTTTAGGAGATGGATATGCGAAAGCTCCCACTGACGGAGTTGGGGAGCCGAAGCATTGTCGGGGAGAGCGCGAATGACTCTCACTGTGAAGCAGTTGTTATATATATATATATATATATATATATATATATATATATATATATATGTATGTATGTGTATATATATGTATATATGTGCCAGTTATCGAAACGGAGTAACAGAAATACATTTTGACGCATAAGAGCACAAACCGGAAAAATCCACCTTCATAGGTCGAAAATTCGTGTTGTTGATGTTGGAGTTACTGAGGTTCGATTGTACTCTACAAAGGAAATTTGATTTAAAAACGGCCAAAAATTCTACGTATACCGTCGGTATGAATGACTCAAGCATTTATACCTATATGATAACGTAATCGGAATACCCTCTTTTCCAAAGCAGGTACGCACACGCTCGGAAAACATCTACCTTACACGCATGGATCAGTGACTCGAGATAGGTAGTAACACAACGGTCGGTTCATGTGCGTACATGTGAAAACCGGAGATTAAGATATATTGTATTTGTATTTTGGAATAAAAGATATCATTCTGTGGTCGTATTAGAGATATTCCGGGGTAATGTTTTAAATCTGTAACATAAAATCCAGTTTGGAAAAAAACTCATACGCTACCGGTATTATTGTCCGACAAGTTCTGAGCCGGAGGCTGGTCGGATTTTCGAATTTTCAGGATTTTTGGACCTTATGCATGTACAACACTTACAATATATAGGCCAGCCGCGTCCATATATTCGCATTTAGGCTATAACTGAAAACTTAAACGACATTTCATGAAATTGGAGAATATATCATAATTAACTGCGAAAATAACACGTTTGGGCTATAACGCTCAATAAGTGATGCCACTTTACAAAACATTTTATCTTTTATATCTACCACACATACATATATATTTAATATAAATATGGTGCATTTTTATGCGTTCTTTGCAAGAAGTGAACGCATTATTGAACCTCATTATTGATACATATAGGGGCCGTTTCCGCCTGACCGTATGTTAAAACTCGGGAACCGCTGAACGTATTTTAATGAAGTTTGGTATTGAGAAGTTTTGCTGAGATTGATGCACCGATTCCAATTTTGGTTAAAATCGTACAACAATTAAGACCACTTTACATGAAGACATACATGTAGTTTACAATGTTTCTTTGTTTCAACTCGGGAACCCCTGGACGTATTTTGATGAAATTTGGTAATGGGGAGGTTTGATAAAATTGGTTGACCGATTCCAAATTTGGTTAAAATCTTACAGCAATTACGACCACTTTACATGAAGACCTACATGTATTTTACAACGTACCTCGCTAGCTTCTCGTTAAATACTCATCTGAGCAAAAAATATTGAGAACATTGTGAAATCTCAAGGAACGCATTTGGAAACTGTGTACTGTGACATGGAGTATACCTTTCCAATCCTGTTGATAATCGATTAGAACAGAAATATTTCTATATATTAAAGTTATAGACGGTCAGTCGGTCGGCAAACTCTTAATTGGCAGAGAAATGAATATTGTATGAAACGTGTCTCTACAAAGAGAAATCCCAAAAATTGGGCTAGATATAATTTTCTAGCTTAAATATAGGTCGAAAGGAGGAAGTTCAGGGGTGCACACGGGCAGCGGACGAATTCGCCACGCGGAAAGAGGCACATGGTTGACGCGCGTAGGGGCGGATCCCATAGTATTATTTAAGATAATAAACTTGTAAATATAATCATTGTCAAATATTTACTTTTGAAAAAATCTGGTTTTTCTTAAATACAACAATTAGAAAACAATTAATCCGATCAAGTATTAAAAGCAGAAACAAATGCAGTTTTTCATGTTACCTACCTATCATATTCACAAAACTGAAATAAATAGACGTCTGAAAACCAATACCGGGGCTCTACTTAAAAAAAATAGCCGTCTTTAGTGCTTCTGAATTTTCGGGCGCCGGATAAGAGATGCTGCCCCGTGAATAAATGGATGAAGCAACGGTTTCAATTAAATTGATATCGTTGACCGTCAGACAACAATAAACGGCAGACAAATGACTAAATAGTGATAGGATTACAGGCGGTTGATAGCAACAAGCAGCATCTACTGCACTGCACAACGTTAAGATTATCTGCCACGGTGATACCGATCTAACAAAACCTTAGACGACGACAAACCCAACAAAAAGTATACCAACTGTCCGCGTTCCATAATTACACAGATTGTAAAATCAGCGTTATATCTCGCATTTATCGCAAGCATATTTACACTCCACCGTCTTTCATTAAAAGGCATTCAGTCCTTCAGTTGACTATCCATTCTCTACTTCTGCATACTTGTACTATCCAGAAGCGACTATTTACTATCTAAATCAAGGGCGAAGACAAGATATTGTCAACCCGAAATTTACTTGTAGAATATCTAATATTTTTAATTAAAATTTGTCTATAGATACAATACATAAAGTATTATAAATTGAACAAGAGGTGACGGATATATGAGACGCGGATGGTGTCTCAAATTTCGTTCTGTTTGGCATACGCCATTGAGAAAGGCAGGATATAGGGATGAGAGAGAAAGGGAGAGAGAGATAGAGGGAATGAGGGAGTAACAGAGGAGACGCGCTGAAGAAATAATGCCGCGTTCCGCGAAATACGAGGGATGATGAAAAGCGGTCCCCGCGCCCAACCCCAATGGAGGTGCGTAAATCACTTCGCGAAACTCTCGTTGAGTTATTCTGAAAGCAGCCAACCAAGGCGTAGTCGTGTATGAGAGGGGAGAGGGAGGAGAGCATTCGAGTAGTTGAGAGAGGGATGGGGATGGTAGAATGAGAGAGTGGAGATGGAGAGAGAGAGGGAAAAGGAATCGCTCGAGAAGGGTAGAAGGGGGAGAAGGAGAGAGGGAAGGAAAGAGAGGGAAGGAGAGAGAGGGAAGAGAGAGAGAGAGAGGGAAGGAGAGAGAGAGAGAGGGAAGGAGAGAGAGAGGGAAGGAGAGAGAGGGAAGGAGTGAGAGGGAAGGAGTGAGAGGGAAGGAAAGAGAGAGGGAAGGAGAGAGAGGGGGAAGGAGAGAGGGGAAAGGAGAGAGGGGGAAGGAGAGAGAGGGGGAAGGAGAGAGAGGGGAAAGGAGAGAGAAAGGAGGAAGGAGAACGAAAGGAGATAGAGGGAAGGAGAGAGGAGAGAGAGAGGGAAGGAGAGAGGAGAGAGAGAGGGCAGGGGAGAGAGAGAGAGCGATGGAGATAGAGGGAAGGAGAGGGAAGGAGAGAGAGAGGGAAGGAGGAGAGAGAGGGAAGGAGAGAGAGAGAGAGAGGGAAGGAGAGCGAGAGGGAAGAAGATAGGGAAGGAGAGAGAGAGGGAAGGAGAGCGAGAGGGAAGAAGAGAGGGAAGGAGAGAGAGAGAGGGAAGGAGAGAGAGAGAGGGAAGGAGAGAAAGAGGGGGGAGGAGAGAGAGAGAGGGGAGGAGAGAGAGAGGGGGAGGAGAGAGAGAGAGGGGAGGAAAGAGAGAGAGGGAAGGAGAGAGGGAAGAAGAGGGAGAGAAGGAGAGGGAGGGAAGGAGAGGGAGGGAAGGAGAGGGAGGGAAGGAGAGGAAGAGAAGTAGAGGGAGGGAAGGAGAGGGAGGAGTATAGAGGTGGGAGAGGGGACGAAAAGGGTAGGGAGAGGCGAGGAGAGGAAGGATACAGATGTGGGAGGGAGCAGGGGAGAGATGGGGCTACGGAGGGAGCGGAGTGAGAGCGAGATGAAAGGGGGAGGGAGCAGGGGAGAGAGAGGATACGGAGGAAGGAGGGGAGGAAAGGAGGCGAGGGAGAGAAAACGGGAGGGAGGAGATAAAAATGAGGGGAGGGGTACAAATGCTTGTGTGTTTATTTCTGGCTAATCAAGCTCTTGGATCATTATATAGAGGGGTACAGATATGGGAGGGAAAAGGGGAGAGAGAAGGATAGGGATTGTATGGGGTTGGAGTGAGATGGAAAAGAGAGGGGGGAGGGAGGAGATAAGAGATAGATAGTTATGCGTCTTTATTTGGGCGAGACTGAGACTAAAGTCTCTTCTTCCATGTAACCCATTTTCAATTACAGACAGAAAGAAAGTAACAAATAATAAAAATAAAGTAAAAGATTACATAAAGTACTACTAGTAGGTATATAAATACAATGACAAGTTAGCATTTTAGGAAATGAAAAGAAATGGAGATTTGTTTGTGGGGAAAAACTAGGAATAATTAATGTACTATGCTCTAGGGAAAATCCTACTGCAGGAAAACACCCACACATAAATATACAATATTTATAGATTGAGAGGATCATGAAAGATAAATACTTAAAATGAAATATACATAAACACAGTTATACATAAAACATTATAAAAAATCATGATTACACATTAAGAGGTACATACATATAATATCATCATCATAGGTAGTCTGTCCGTAGACAGGTCTGTGATTAATCATGGTTAAACCTGGTTCTCCATATACTCCTATTTTCCGCTGTCCTCTTTATATCTTGATAACTCTCTTTCCCTTTCAGATCGTCTATCAGCTGAAACCTTTTCCTACCTCTTTCCCTTTTCCCATCTAGTTTTCCTTCTAACACGTCTTTAATCATACTCTCTCTCCTCAGGTAATGTCCAACCCAGTTAGCCTTCCTCTTTCTGATAGTCTGTATAATCATTCGCTTCTCTCCTATTCTTCGTAGCACTTCATCGTTTTTCATCCTATCTGTCCATTTTATCTTCAGCATTCTCCTCCAAGTCCACATTTCAAAGCTTTCCAAGTATTTGATGTCATTTTTCCTTAGCGTCCATGTTTCTGCCCCATACAATGCTATACTCCATACGTAGCATTTTATCAACTTCTTGCGGATATCTTCCCTTATATTCCCTGTAAGTAGTTGTTTCTTTCTCCTGAAAGCCGCTTTTGCTTTTCCTATTCTAGTTTTGATCTCATCCGTACATTTTGCCTCTCGTGTTATGATACTTCCAAGGTATTTATATTCTGAGACTTGTTCTAATGGCTTTCCCCCAATAGTTATGTTCAGATTCTCTTCTTTACCCGATATTCGAATGACCTTGGATTTTTCTGTATTTATTTCCATGCCATATTTTCTACCTGTTATCACTAGTCTATTTATCATTTTTTGTAGCTCCTCTTCCTTTCTTGCTAGAAGTACTTGATCATCTGCGTATTTTACTGTTCTTATAATCCTTCCTCCAATTTTGAAATCCCCTGTGCCTTCTAAAGCTTCTTGCATTAGACTTTCTCCATATATATTGAATAGGGTTGGCGATAGGCAGCATCCTTGTCTTACTCCTCTACCGATATTTATTCCGCAGGTGTCCACATTCTCAAACCTGACCTTTACAACTTGATTCTCATATAGATTCCTAATCAGTCTCCTGTCTTTCCAGTCTACACCTATATCCTTTAATATCTTCATCAACTTTACCCAATTTACTCTATCAAAGGCCTTCTGCCAGTCTACGAAACATGCGCAGATATCTTGACTGTATTCTATTGCCCTTTCTGATATGATTCTAACTACTCCTATAGCATCTCTAGTTCCTCGTCCTTTTCTGAAACCGAATTGATCTTCCCCTATTATTTCTTCTGCCTTTTTCTCCAGCCTTTTATTAAGAATCCTCGTGATGATCTTCGATGTGTGTGACAGAAGGCTTATAGTTCTGTAATCTTTACACTGCATTGCCTTTGGCTTCTTCTTTAGAGGGATCATTGTTACTTCTAGGAAATCCTGAGGCCACTCTCCCGTGTCGTAAATCTTATTAATTAATTTCGTGATCGCTTTTAGTCCTTCTGATCCTATGACTTTAAGTATCTCAGCCGGTATTCCATCGCTGCCCGTGGCTTTCCCCTTCTTAAGTTCCACTATCGCTTTTTCTACTTCGCTCTCCATAATACTTGGTCCTAAGTTATCTTCTTCAATGTTTTCCTCATTTTCCAGTTCTATTTTTGCCGCTCCTGTCTGTTTGCTGTATAATTCCTTAATGTATTCTTCCCATACCTGTGCTACATCCTTTGTTTCTGAGACTATCTTCCCATCCGTATTCATAATTCCTTTACCACAAATTCCATTAGACTTCTTATCTTCTAATTCCAGTGCCCTAGCGTACATAATATCGTACCGTCCTAATTTCTCCATTTGTTCTATTTCATCACATTTTCCTTTTAGCCAATTTTCTCTAGCTTTATCTGTTACCCTTCTCAACTCATTGTTTATACGCCTATAGTTGGCTCTACCTTCTTCACTGTTAACGTTTTTCCATTTTCGTCTCTCATCCATTTTCTCCAGCATTTCCTTCGTGATCCATGGTTTTCTGATTTTCTTCTCTTGTTTTCCAATCTCTTTATCCAAGGTATCCTTGATACTGGTTTTAATTTCATCCCATTCTATATCGACGGTCTTTGGTTTGTTTTCCAACTTTCTTAGGTTATCTTCCAACTTCATGCTGACTACATCCTGCCTTTCTTTCAGTTTTTCTAGGTCCCAGGTCTGTCTTTCTCTTCTCGTTTTTCTTATTTGTTTGAGCTTTGTACTCACGTCAAGTATTAGAAGGCTGTGATCTGAATCAATGTCTGCTCCTTGCAATGCCTTGGCGTTCTTTATGCTGTTCCTAAATCTTTGTTTTACAAGGATGTAATCTATTTGGCATCTCATTCTATCTCCTGGGCTTTTCCATGTGTATAACCTTCGTTTATGGTTTTTGAACCATGTATTAGTCACTACAAGGTCATTATTGATGCAGAATTCTACGAGTTTCTCCCCTCCTCGATTTCTCTTCCCAAGTCCGTATTGCCCGACAACATTTTCTTCCTGTCCTTCTCCGACTATGCTGTTCCAATCTCCCATTATTATGCAGTTTACCTTTCCTCTTCCGTCTTCTTCGTAAATTTCATTAATTTGCTCATAGATCTCATCTATTTCTTCATCGTCATGAGCTGACGTTGGCATATATACCTGGATTATCAGCATGTCTACTGGGACTGCTTTTAGCTTTATTGCCATCAGTCTATCGTTCGTTGCTATTATCTTTGTCACGCTTTTCATCATATCTTTCCTAAGTACCCGAGCTACTCCCCTTTCCCCACTATTTTCTCCAGAATTCTTCCGAGTCGAACTGTCCTTCTCCCTCCCATCTAGTTTCGCTTAGCCCTATAATGTCAACTCTATTTCTTCTCATTTCTTCTTTCAAGTTCTCTAGCTTTCCTGCCTTTCTCATAGTTCTTACGTTCCAAGTCCCTATTCGTAATTTACTTTCGACAAATGTTTTCCTCAAGGCAGTCCCCGCCCGGAGATCCGATTGGGGGACTATTTTACCTCCGGATTGTTTTACCTCGAGAGAACTCATATTGTCCAACCATATAATCTTTACTAGGGATTGTAATGTGGTAGTTTCCCTCTTGCTTTCCACATCGCAGTACTGTAGCCGTTCAAATCGTCCTGATCACGCCTACAGCTGTATTGGATATAGACCCAACCAACATCATTTGTTTTCGGCTCTATACCATACTGACAGTACTGCTGCCTACTGCCAGGCACTGATGATAGTTTTTTTTTTTTTTTTATAAATAAAACCTCCATTCGAGGGGTTTGAACCCCCGAACTTTGCAATAGAAAGCCGACACGCTAACCACTACACCACCAGTGCATTTACATATAATATACAAACATAATATATATATTATACATATAGAGGAGAGGGAGGTGGATACGGAGGGAGGGGAGTGAAGGAGGAGAGGGAGAGAATAGGGAAGGAATAAAGACGAGAAAGAGGAGAGGGGTACAGATATGTAAAAGAACTGGGGAAAGAGGGTGATACGGAGGGAGGAAAGTGGGAGCGAGATGTAAGGATGGGAAAGAGAGAGAGGAATACAGAGAGTGGGGAGGAGCAAGATGGTGTTGGAAGGAGAGAAGGGAAGACGAGGGGAAGGAGGAGAGGGAGGGGAAGGAGGAGAGGGAGGGGAAGGAGGAGAGGGGGAGGGGAAGGAGAGGGGGAGGGGAAGGAGGAGAGGGGAAGGAGGAGAGGGGAAGGAGGAGGAGGAGATGGAGGATAAGGAGGGAATTAAGGGATGGGAGGGTGGGATGCAGGAAAGAGGGAGAAACGTCAAGGTGAGTGGCGTGAGAGGGATGCCATTGCAGAAGAAAGAGTGGAGGGAGCGGCGTTTGTTTTCCAAGCTAACCTTCTCTTGAGGAAGGTGGCGGGGAGCGTCTAGGGGATATACCACGCACCTGAGTGCTGCAGAGAGGAAAAACCATAGCGAAATAAAAACAATAATATAACTAGGGAGATGGTTAAAGTGGGCGGTCCGACAAAAAAGTCGAAGGGTGCACCAAGTCGAAAAAGCGTAGAACGTAAGTCGAAATAGGGAGTATCTGGAGTGGTGATTTGTTTTCTCTCTAGCAAAAAAATCCGCCGCTCAAGATAACAATCGGCGATCGTTAAACACTTGAAAAAAACCATATTTTTCTTAGAAATTTGCTCCATGTGTAGCTCATATTCACTGGCAATTTCCTGACGACAGTCTAGTTATAATTTAAACTACTAAAAAAACGATATTATTTACGAAAAAAATCAGCTTGGGTCACATTACAGACTTGAAATATATTGACTGAGAATGTAGAGCATAAATCACGAATCTTAAAGATGGGATGAAAAAACTAACGAATCATATGATATAAAAGGAAATTAATGTAAGGAAAGGGAATACCTAGGTAAAAATGTGACGTATGAATAATTATTTACCTAAGGGGCACAACAGAAATTTACACCCTTGAAGAAAGAGAAACTTCCGATAATTGTAAAATATTAAGAAAATCGATAAGTAGTGGCGGTAAAAAAGGTAATTATATATTAACATTTAATTTAATACTTGTGGAAAGCACGGAAATTGATATTTTTGTGTTTTTCTTGGATAGGGCTCTAGTTGCTACTAGTAGTCTTCATGCGGAAAGTAGCTATGGATAACGGGCATTTTTATTGGTTGGACTGGGTCTTCGATGCTGGAGTGGGTTAAGTCTGTTGCGTTGGGATGAGGTGGTTTGAGATGGTTTGTGTTGAAATGCGACTAATACGGAGAATAATATACACATTTGAAAGAAGTGGCTAGTAATTATTGCATTTTATTACTTTGGCCTGTCATTCTTCACTGTTTTTTCAAATCAACCCACCTAACGCAGGCAACACATTCAAATTCCGGCTACCCAAAGGTACCAGCGCCTTTGGTTGCCTATCCAAGAGAAACATAAGGAGAACAATGTCTGCGTAAACAAAAGATCCCTTCAATTACAAATATTAAATTAAATCTTCATATTTCTTTTCCCCCCTCCTAAAATTCATCTCCTTAATTATAGCCTATTCAATTTTTTTTTCTTCAAAGACATGTTTCTGTAGCGCCTCTAAGTGATAACCAAGATATGTATTAAACTTTATGCCAACTACTCTAGGTGTAGCTTATTCACCAATAACATTTCCATGCAGTGGCGGATTTAGGGGGGATTGCACATGGCGTGCGCCAGGGGCCCCATGAAGTAAGGGGCTTAAAAAAAATGTTCGTGTATACAATCTCAGAAACATTAAATGTTTTTATTTTAAAACCAGTGGAACCTCTCTATGATTCCATAGAAAAACGATCGTTAAGAGGTGTCACAAAAGAGGGTAGTCGTTAGGAGCGGTTTCGCTATATATTTATATTGAAGGGTCCCCGACTGCTTAGCGCCAGGGGCTCCAAAAATTTTTAGCGCCAGGGGTCTTAAATATTTATCGCCAGGGACCACAGGAGGCGTAAATCCGCCACTGCTTCCATGTGAACTTTTTGCGATCACCAGAACCCATTAATTATGCAACATTATTAAGATTACCAATCACGTTACTTACTACAGTAAAAATTGCGTCTACACGAATATAACGACTGCATTTCGACCGTTATTGTGAGATGAAGCGATTCTGATCCCATAAGAGCTTAGTTAGTATATCATTTAGACCAGTGTTTTTCAACCTTTTTGCTTTGGCGACACTTTTTAAATGATCCAGCTCCCCCGCGGCACAACATGAAATAAAAAGGTCAACTTTCGTTGTTAAAACACAACAAAAATACTGAAAATTCCTTATTTAACAATAAAACCGAAATATAGCAAAAATATAACAAAATGTTTTATTATGCACAAGAAAGACTAACTCTTCTTAACAAAATTTACTTTATGTTTAATATAGACGTTATTAATATTTTCGGCGACACACCTCCCAGCTCTTCGCGACACATCATTGTGTCGCGATACACCGGCTGAAAACCACTGATTTAGACATTCCGATAAAGTTTATTATTGACGATGAACATCTCTCATTCGATAACATTATCAAAATTCATATATTCGGGCGGTGAATAGAGAATGAGAAAGTAGCCAACCTATCAAACCGAACGTAATTTATGACTACACTCAACATTTTTTTCTTACGCTAGGAATAAAAAATATAATTCCATTTGGTGTCGTAACCCCATCAAAATAACTGCAATTCACAATAAAACCCGAACAAAAATCGACAAAACGATTTTCTGAAATCGACGAATCCTATACATACATTAAACCGCCATTAAACATTATTTTCGACGGAAGTAATTGCTCTGATAGCAGAACATGGTGCCCTTATCTCGTCCTAAAACCATAAAAAACGATTCTTCGGATTCAGTGCCGTAACTAGGGTATGGCAAATATGGCATTGGCCATAGATACAGCTTGCAAATGGCGCCAAACTATCCCGCAAAAAATACCGAATGCTTATTAATCCTTAAATAAGTATTAATTCAATATTTAAATGCTAACTTTATATTTAAAAAAACGCTAAATGCAGTAAAAAAATTTTCTACACAACCAAGATGTTCCCTAAATTTTTACCATAGGCGCCATCCATATATCGCATATATCCCGATTAGCGAAAAGAGAACGGTAGTTTCGACGCGTGACGTACCATAAATACTCGTGTATAAGACGCACATTTTTCCAAAACTTTTGTTCTCTAAAGCGGGATGCGTCCGATATAGGAATACATAATTTTTCCGAAAATGGAAAGACAAAAAAAACGTCACTAAAAAATCCGCCCCTTCCTTCAACTACTCTAGTTTGATGAAATACATCTCCGTCCTATATATGGGTATTTTCTGAGAATTTTAGACAGAAAACCTGCCTGCATCTTTTACATGGTTGGTTCCTATAAATAGCTATTTACGGTAATTTAAACGGATCACCGGGGTTCAGGAATAACCGACAATCTCCAGTTTTAACTGCGACGGGGAAAAGGGGCGACAATGAAAAATTCAAGGAACGCCATCCCTCCGTTCCGCCGCGAAAGGTTTCGAGGAGACACTACGCTTCCAAGAATTAATAAAAAATAATGGTTTTTCGTTAATGGATGTCGACAGATGAGACGTCGAACATCCGGTTACTTGATTTCCATTTTCTGCCATTCACCACCTCGCGCCTCCTCACCTCTTTTGTTTTCGTATTTAGTTCATGGCCCTTCCGCCAACCAAGGGGGTGGCACTGAGCAAACAAAGCGAAAAAACCCTTTCTGGATGCGTTTTTTACCTTTTCTTTCTCTGCCCGTCTTTCCCTCTCTCCGCTCCGTGGCAACCGAGCCGTGGTTCCTCTTCGCAAAAAAATTTTCCCTCTCTCAATTCGGTAGAAATATGGCCGTGACATTTCGGGCCTCTCGTTCTTCAACGCCCACTTTCGGAGGTTTTTCGCGAAACGAGCCTATAATTCTGGGATCGTTTCTTTCTTTTTTCACGCACCCGATATTTCGACGCATCGCGTCGGTTTTTGATACCTTCATAAGACAGCGAAAAACCTGTTCAAATTTATTCGGTTCCAATTAACCGTCGAAAAACAAGATCTATCGTCACGAAAATAATGGATCGCGCTAAAAGCAGTTAGCCAATAAATTCTGACTTCCGTACGGGTAAAACGTCCAACAGAGCATTTTTACTTTGGCGCCAGTAAAAGTATGACCTCGTGCGCACTCGTGTTGATCGTATATATCTTCATGATTGAAGTTTCCGAAATGTGTTCTGTGTCAAAAATTAAACCAAGTGTGATCTAGGCCCGATTTCTCGCTTTCTGTTATATTTCCTGGCAAAACACGCCACCGATTTCTTATTTTTTTTTAAATCCCCGGTGTTTAAACTTGGTTACCAATCCACTCCAACCTTCAACTCTCTAAGGTTCAAAATACCTTCCCTTTGAAATTTGCACACCCGACCTCTCCCCCGCGCGCGCAATGGGCAACCACACACAAATTCCCCGCCCCTCTTCCGCACACGCATAGAAATCACAGAAATATCGACATGCGTGTTATTTTCAGAATCTATCTGAAGACGGCTGCATTGGAGCCGAAATCCGCAACTGGTTTTCACAACCTGGCTATGGCTATTGGAAACTCCTGAGATGAGTGCTTACTTTTACGCTTTTTCAGTTTTTTTAAATAATGATGTGCCTGCCTTTTGTTGAATTTGGAAGAGGGAAATGAGTTTTGAATTTAATGTGAATAATTGACAAAATGTGACCGTTTCTCGCGATACCCTCGAACTATTTGATGACTCGAATGCCGGTGAAAACCTCCAGGCGATACTACAGATGCTAAGCCAATATTTGGAATTAATAATATGTTTAATACAGAAATAACAAACTTACGAAAAGTACAAAAAATAATTCTCATTAAAATCACATAAGCACGTGTAACATTACCAACCACCAACATTCTGTGTACGAAACACACACTGCAGTCAATTTAACATTATTTTATTTCAACAATATTCATCAAAATAATATTGTATAAAATATTGAGACTAAAAACAAAGTTCGATTAGTCGGCACACAAAATCATCAATACACACATCTTCCCAAAAAAAGACCCGAGCACTTTTTTCAATATCAGCTTTAACCCACCTTTAAAAGCCACCCTTTAGTTCTTTGTTTGACCGCTAGATGGACCGAATTTGAGGACGGCGAAAAAAAAAAACTTCCCCTTCATAAAAACATAAAATGGAGGAGATAGAGAGAGAGAAAGAATCAACAACACACACGCACAAGGAAGCAGAGAGGCGGAGGTTGAATGGATTGCAATCCGAGAAGGGTTATGAAAGAACAAAATGGGACCAGATGGACGGAGGACATGAAAAAGAGAAGCACAACGAGGGAGAGAGAGAGAGCCGGGACAGGGAGGGAGGGAGAGAGAGAGAAAGGCAGGAAGAGGCGGATGGAATAGGATGGGAAGGAAAGAAAGAAAATAACGATAGAAGGAGGAATGTGTTAGAGGTAGAAGTGAAAGGTAGAGAGAGAGAAGACGCTGAGGACCAAGGCTTTAACCCTGGAGAAGGAGGCAAAAGTAAGAAACTCGAACAATATTTACTTCCTCGACTGTTGTTGACTTCTGGTTCCAACTGGAATATACTCGATCGATCCCATCCTCCTTTCCCCTCCCCTCTTCCCCTCACCCCTCTTTCTCCCTCCCCTCTTTTCCCCTCCCCTCCCCTTCCACGGAGGACGCCATCTTCTCCGAAGGACAGTTGACATTGCCGTCTCGCCCATTACGCGAGAGGGAAAAAAACTGTTTATGCATTGTTTTTACATCTTCCGGCATTCGAATCCTTTCGAGATGGATGGAGAGAGGAACTCCTCTGAGAACATCCTAAAAATCCTTCCTAGAGAGGTTGGGATCGATAAATCGATGTTAATCGATAGGTGGGGGGGAGGGGAACTGGCATCCCTTCACTGAGGCTTCACTCCAATGAGGCTAAAAAACCGGCAATATCCTATTATTTTCCATTGTCCGCTAGAACCTTTAATTCCATTTGGAACGATACAAAAGCATACCTTATACAATAGGGCGGCAATTCTACGGTCTTTAGTTTTCAAATGTAGCGTCGGAGGAAAATGGAGGATAATAAACAAATATTTATAGTTATAACAGCGATCTAGGGCGATTAATTTTTTAAAATATTTTGATCGAATCTTTCCTAATCCAAAGCTTCAGCTTAAATGCTCGATTTAACTCTTATTTTACCACTTCCGGGCTCGTTATAGTAGAACTAGTGTACTGCCTACCAAAAAAGGCGGGTGGACACGAATTAAGTACAAAATTAGCATGAAATGGGCAAAAGATGTAGAGCTTAGCTAAGCGTTGCTTCATTTTAACGACAAAACGACAAAGTCCTGAGTATCTCAGTTTTGATAATTTATAAATGCAAACGAAAAATATACTAGAGAGAGAGAGTAAACTCTGGAAAATCCTGGAATCGAACCCATGCCCTTAACATGGACGGTTTAAACATTTTTTTAAACCTGCAAGAGAGCGCGCCGAGCACATGTCGAAAAATCCATCGAACTCGAACTGACAGTTCTTGATTTATTCGCATTAATTTCCAAAATCTTAAACACAGAACGGCAGGGCGAGATTGGTTTTTATTATAACAGGAGGTTAATACCTGCATAAATTAAGAAGTCTGCCTGCGTGAAAAAGGTTTGTGAGTCAGAGGTAGCACGTCTTCCGAAGCCATGTATCCATCACGCACGAATGATTTTCCAAAATAACAGTACAAGGCGCAACCTGCTTTGCAAATTAGCCCTCTTTTTTTTAGCCTAATCCTAGCCCTGCTCAAGACGATAGGCGTGTTCCACACGGGAATATAATATTCATGAATTCCTTTTTCTTGCCGGCGTTGCGGCAGGCGGTATAAAGCCAGATAACTTGGAGGGAAGGAGATTTCAAGACTCGATCCAAACAGAAATAGGTAACCTTGAAGAATATCCCACTGTTAAACACGCATTTAACAATATTTTTGGAGGAAATTATTGCTTAGAGTTTTCTCAAGGGAGTCGAGGTATTTTTAATGCTATTTAAGCAAAACATTCTCACGAGAACAAGATGGGATATAACTAAATTGCCATTCACATTCAACAATCCTGTACAAAAATTATGTTGCAAGATGGTCTGCCATCAAAATACTTTTGTATCTTACTCTATTATAGGGGGCCATAATCTGTAAATTTAGTTGTTCGATCTCTATTCGATCCGCAAACGTTGCTTGAACATAGAGAAGAGAATTATCTAACTCACTTTATGGCAGGAATCCAACCGACAACAATTTACCTCCAACAGCCTCAAAAAGATTGGGGAAACCAGATGGTAATTTCGTCCACAAAGCAATAGCCAACAACGTTGATTCACCTATTAGTAGACTCGGAGTAAATAACGGCTGCTTTGTAGGCGAAATACGCATCTGGTTTCCCAAAACTTTTTTATGACTATTGGCGCCGCATATCGCCTCATTTAATAAAAATCGCCTACGCATTAAGATGGACCGGTATATCGAAAACATCTCTAAAAAATTAAAGAAGCGCGTTCTTGTGAGGTGTAATTCCGAACAGAAACATCACAATACTGTCACATCAATAAGATAAATTGGTGAAAATAGCAATATTTAACGATATTTTATGAGATTTACCCGCACGCAAAATCCCCAAAAGGATAAAACGACGTTTCTGAGAATTGGAACATTTCAAAAACTTAATGGAGAAACCAAGGAGAAGATGATCACAAAATGCCTTAAAATTAAGAAACCATCCTATAAATCTGCTCAATAAAATAAGTCGTTATTCCAATCCTTTATACATATTTGCGATGCTTAGTCCAGCTACGATCCAGCCCATTCTTCACACGCTCCGTTTCCTCTACTGTCCCAGAAACCACGGTGGGATTGAAATCTTATTCTCAAATGCAACGACTCCATTTTGACCCCAATACCAACAAAACGTGCGAAGGACCTCTCTTATTCCCTTGCGTTATTGCACCAAACGAAAACTGCTTCAGACAGCCACTCCACTAGCTTGAACCACGTTTATACACCCTCTCAGGACTGAAATATGAAATATCCCGCAAAAATAATAATATTGAAAACAGGCAATTAGAGTTTCATATAATGCATATCATTTATTATTTTCTAAAATATAGACATGATTCCGCATGGATGAAATTTAGAATTAGGGTTATTAAAATATGAATACAATACAGGTACACCATACATAAAACGTAAAAAATGGTGCCGAATTAGTAACTATACTTATTTGATAAAATATAACAAAAATATAGTGAGAGCTGTGAGATTTTAGTCGCCAACGGCGAGCATGATTTTGCTCAGCCCAAAAAAAACTTTCCAAGATATGCGTGCGATCCCGACTACTCACATCTCATAAATACGTATACACACTCTCGAAAGAACACTTCCAGCATTAGCTATTGATTACAGAATTGTTCAAAACTTCCCTTACCAGATTGCTCTTGAGGAATCATACGCCCTAATTAGGCACGGACTTGGTCAGTCATCATCATCACCTTAGGCAATGCTATACACCCAAGTCTCGTTTTGCACGGTACATGGGCTTCTGGAAGAGACCGTGCAAAACGAAAGCGTGCAAAGTGGAATATTTTCCCATAGTAATTCATGGAATAACATATGAGCGTCGTATTGAGTTAAATATACAACAATTAAATTATATTGAATTCAGAAGTGCTACCTTCGTTCTTTATTATAACCTCAGAGTCGAGTCGAAAAATACTGAGATTTTTAATGCTTCGGAAACCGTTCTGAAACCGCGCCGAAGTGAAATCGACGGCTGTGCAAGCCGAGGCAGTTCTCTTAAAAGGAAAATCGCGCTAAACCGAAAACGCGTAAAGCGAAACCGTGTAATACGAGGGATGAGTGTGTATAACAGACAGCAACGCCTCGAAATCTTGAAAGAATCTCGCGTCCTACCCGATCCTCACTAGAAATCCGTTCGCGAGGAAATGAAATTTTCTTTCGTTCGCCTCCACCTTTCTGCTCCATCGGAGATTTCTTCTTCACAATGGTGGTTGGATAAACATTTCTCACACGGAACTTCGTAATATTCCGAGGGTCACTCCTCGTCTCTTTTTATTCGTATTCTTGAAGTTTGTCCATTGACGATAGCAAACCATTTGAACGGAAATTATTTCAATTCTTTTGAAAGAAAGTTGCTCCAGGATAAATCTGGAATGTATCAACCCATATTAAACTGGCGTGGAAAGCCATCTTCGGCGATCGAAACCTTCTCCGGTTTGAAATAATTAACGGTACCAAGATAAAATCCTCCGCTTGCGAGTGACACCGTAATTTTAAAGCAATTAAATTCTAGATACAGATAAATCATTGATACATTCCTTTGCTATGGAGTTGAGGTCTCGATATTTTATTGTATCTATCCAATATGATCATGGAGTAAAGATCAATTTTCCACTTTTGTTAAGGGAACTTTGATAAAGTTAAAAAAAAAAGATTACGATCGTTGTACTTCCTGCTGTGAAAGAATGACTATTTATGATTTTTAATACGTAATACCCAAATGAGTCAATTTGCGTCTCGGAGATTTTTAAAATTTAAATTTACGTATGGGCGTGTAACCTTCGGCCCGCGAGAGCATTTTATGAGGCCCGAGGCGCTTTGATGAGGATGCGGTCCCTGATATTTACCAGAGATAATTTCGTATATTTTAATTAAAATTGCTGCCATAAATCCTTGCCTAATGAAGATATAACGCAAAATAGTTTAGACTTTAATTTATTACGTATGGTCTCTAGAGTAAGTTATCGTGTAAGCTCTCATCCGGTCAGCCATGCAAAAAGGTTGCACTCCACTGGTCTCAACACCTTATGTAAATCTCCACTCTAATTTATATTTACGTAGTGAGTATAAATTCATTTGTATAATGTCGTTCCACAAAGTGAAACTTTACTTGGCTAATAATACCTATATACATACACTATATACAGATAGAAAGAAAAACTAGGAAGTACTAATAAGAATAGGAGGGAAGCTATAAGAAAGAGGAAGGCAAACTAGACTGTGAATTCATTACCTTAGCAGAGTGAGCATTATTAAATACTTGCTAGAAGGGAAACAGAAAGAAAATAGAGAAAGAGGTAGAGAAAGGTTCCAGCTGATGTGCGACATTAAAGGGAAAGAGAGCTATCAAGCCATGAAGAATATTGCGGAAAATGGGAATATGTGGAGAACCAGGTTTAGCCAAGAATAATCACGGACCTGTCTACAGACAGACTACCTATGATGATGCCACTATATACTTCCTATCAGTTGTAAAACGAGCCAATTACAACAGAACTAAAAGCTATTAAAAATAGTCATATATTCTGTTTAAATCCTGTAGAGAAATATTGAAAAGAAATTCAACCTAGATCTGGAATTAATTTAGTACAGTTCAGCATTCGCAAATTTTAAACGCCTTCCCTTCACAGCTACTTTATTTTAAAGTTGTTTGCACATTGCATTAAATAAATACCATTTATTTGTCTGTTTTATCGGGTCTGGAAAAAGGTAAATCCCTCCCCCTCTCTTCCTGTCTTTCTTATTTAAATTATCTAATGAATACGCAATATTTTCAGAATATATCACCCCTGATGATGAAAACTTGGCTCTTGAACACGTGTTTAGGCATTGAAAAAGTGCAATATTTAATTGCTCTCCGCTATTCCTCTGTGTTTTTTATTTATTTTTTCCTTGGGTTATTGTTAAAAAATTCTATATGTGTCAGTCGCGTGTTTGTGTTAATGCGTCTATACGTCGTGTTGCGGTCAAGAGACCCTTGACTTTTGTGTTGGACTATGTGTCGGAAGAGGTTTCTTGCGCTCTCTGGAAAACTGTGTTAATTTTTTTCCTTTATTTTTATTTAGCCTTCCTTTTATTTTATCCTCTCCCTCTATCTTTGTGTGGAACTCCACTAAATTACAGCATTGGAGTTTATTCCATTCTGTATAAAATCTTCGCCGTCGTCTCTACTTCTAATACATATAACAAAAATTACATTGATAGCTGAATTTTCACATATCCGCACTTATGCTATAAAAGATTTGGGAGTTTAAATAAACCACCGCAGGAATTAAACACGTTTCACAATGCAAGACAGGGGGGAAAACAAACGGAGCGACACCTCCCAGTCCGTCCATATCAAATCCGTTTTTAAAGAGGTAATTAAATTCCCGGCAGAAGACCACTCTAGACAGCGAAATGTGCTTGGGAATCATACACGAGAAAGAAGCTCCACAAGGGTAAGTCCATCCAATCTCAATTTAGGCAAGAGAGAGAGAGAGAGCGGATGGAGGGGGAGGTGAAGGTGTGGGAGGGAGGTAGGAGAGGTGAGCGAGAGAGAGAGAGGTGCGTGCCCAGAATTCAATGAGGAGGAGAAAGAGAGAGGAGGAGCCAATCCAATGTCGCACCGGAAACAAAAGGGAAACTTGCTCTGACGTCACTCGGCCAGGGAAGGGATTTTGGAAGTGGGGGAAGAGGGGGAGAAGGGCTATAAGTGGGAATGAGAAATGAGTGGTGGGAGGGGGAAGTCGAGAGGGACGAAAATAAGGGAATATCGAAAGAAGGAGATTTGATTTGCGAGAGAGAAGAATAATTTAACGTCCAAAAAGGGAGGACGAGGAAAAAGAATCGAGAGAGATGCTAAAGCCGTGGTCTTTTGCGACACGGAATACACGGAAAATAAAAGAAGGATCCTGACCGTTCAGCACTGCTCTTGGCGGCAGATTTCAACAATATGAAACCTCGTCGAACAGATAGGGAAAATTTCACTTGCATGTTTTCCCACATAACCTTTCAGTGATCCGAGTGTAATACAGGGTGTCCAAAACGTCACCGTGCACTACATTATTAAATCGTTTTTCAACAATCGCCGAAACGAAAAATTAAAACAATTAATTAAAAGCATTTCGAGAAAATGAAATAATAATATTTGATTAGCCATGCAGCTACAATAGCCCTACCAAATTTCGGAAAACCAGATGCGCCCTTCAGATACAAAGTAGCCGCATCAATGGTGATTCAACACAAGTATGCTTAAAAAAACCGAAACTAGAATCGCATGCTAAACAATATAAAGATGGTGACAAACTCAGTCCCAAATAGCCGTAAAAGGCTGTGGAAATATTTTTTATTTTTTTATAATCCAACGATGGATGATGCTTACTTTGTGTACGAAAAACGCGTCTGTTTCCCAACTATTTTATAGGCATTGAAAAAAAAAACAGCTTGTTCATTTTTTTATTCTAGGCATAAGGCGAACTCGATGATTGCACAACTTAAAACATTTTCAAGATAATCATGATTCTTATTTTTTACACAAATAAGTTTATATAAAATGGAGTTCCACCAAGTATTTCACAGTAATCTCGATTATACGGCTCCCATAATTCACTTCCAGCTACAATTGCCCCATTTTATCATCATTCCTCGAAGTTGAACTTATTTTAAGAACAGGACGGCAATCGAAATCGGGCGTAAAAAAACGACGCGCATAAAAAAGAATCGATACCTAAATAAGAAAGAAGGTTCAAAAACATAACCGAGGAATCAGCTACAATTTTTTTATAAGGGCGTAGTTAAAGGAAACACCCACATAAACAACGCACAGCGAAAAGATGGCAAAATAAAAACAATAAAACTTTCCTGTGTCGGCTAATTATTCGTCTCGGACGAGGAAGGGATGATGGCCCCACTCAATGGCCCGTCATTCGTGGGAGGAGAGAGTGCGTGTGTTTAGGGACGTGAGCACCCTTTCACCGTTAAGAGGACGGAAGGGAATAGGAGTGGCGGAGGATAAAACGCACACACACACGCCATAAAATAACCCCCGCAGTGCCATCTTCCTTTAAAAAAACCCGCCTCCGAGCCGCAAAATCCGCGTAAGCAGTCCCTTAAGGGCGGCGTTGACAACACCAGCGTCAAATTAGGGGAACAGTAAAGAGAATAAAAAATAGAGGGAAAGGAGGAGATGTAGAGAGACGGAAAGGGGTTTGAAAGAAGGCACACGCGTGCAAGAAAAAAGAGAGGACGCCTAGTATGCTTCGTAATTGGAATGGAAGGACAAACCCCCTTTTTTCTCGTTCCCCGACTAACGTTGCTACAACCCAACCACTGCTCAATCGATGGACGAGTAAAGGACTCTTCTCTCCACCACGCCCCCTCCTTTTCACTTATATCTTCCCTCCTCCCCCTCCCTGGTCGGCACGTCCGACACCGCCACGCCACCACCAACCCTCCCGTCCAAGCCACCACCGACTCTCCCCCTCCACGCCACTACCAACACTCTCCCGCAGGGGCGTAACTACTATGCAGCCAGGTCCGGCCACCGCGGGGCGACCAGAAGGGTCTGGGGGCCGCGAAGAATCTGGGAGTCCGAGACGCCGACCTCAGCATTTTTTAAAGTCATTACTAAAATTCTTATTTTTCCACCCACTGCAAACAGAGCCTAGCAGGCCGCTTGACCATATAAAGTTAAACATTTTTCCTCGAGATCCATCTGGATCCATCAGACCTATATGGAAGACGAAAGGAACATTTGTACTGTATTCATTATGCATGAGGATAATATAGGGAAGAAAGCTGAGTTCAGCTCTGTAGATGTGAATGCGTTTCCCCGTTATGAGCACGTTATTCCATGAAGTTTACCAGAAAACTTCGATTATTTTTCGGTGTTTTTGAGGAGAGAAACAATAATGTAAATTGTTAAGTATAAAATATAATTTGGTCATTATCTTATTACATTATAAAGTATTTATTCATGTATATTATATAATATATTGCTAGAAATGCAGGACTGGATTTAAAAATCGCGTGCCCCTGTTCAAAGCATCCCGACTTTCCTGTTTGCCGTAAGAAATGAAGTATTAAGCCATACGTACTTAAATATATGTCATTTGCGAAAGCTAGGATTTCTTGCAGGTGATTAACAGAAACTTAATATAAATTCTTTTTATTACATGCATATTCCTACCTAATGGGAATCATATTTATTGTTTTTCCTATTTATTTAGATGGAAAAGGATAATTCAAGTACAACTAGCGTAGTTGCGAAAAAGACAAGGAAATAAAATTAGAAGAACTAAAAATGAGGAACAAGAAAATCACTTCATTGAAAATGCCTAATGACTTGTAAATAAAACTATATATTAAATAGTATATATATTTATATCAACATTTTCGAAGCGAATGCAGGATTATTTTTAGTATGGTTATCCGCTCAAAACTTTTGCGGGGGGGGGGGCGGAATTTGTAGTTACGCCATTGCTCTCCCGCCACGCCACCACCAACCCTCTCCCGCCACGCCACATTCTCCTCCTGCCCCGCTCTCTTTCGCGAATTCCATTTCGCCTCCTCCCACCTACATTCTAGCTGGCTTCCCCCTCCGCTCCCCCCCCCCTTCCCATCTTTTTTCCCTCCATCTCACGTTTTCTCTCTCTCTTTTCTTGTTGCGGGATCTTCTTTTCCCCTCTCCTCCCGACCTTCTCTCCCAACCTCCTGCGAATTTCCATTTTCCATCTTTCTCCATCACCTTCCCCTTTCTCTCTCTCTCCGTCTACGCATAATTTGATCCTTAATCGCATTATTACTGGTGTGCTAATTAATGGTATTACGTATTTACTGTACTAATTTTACACTTATATGAGTTGTTGTTACATATTTAAGGTACCCAGTCGTTTGCATAATCACCGGAATTTTACATTTACCTGCAATATGGAATGCCCGAGATATCTTGGCGCCCCGGGCGAGAAACCACCCTAGCGCCCCCTTTCATAAACGTAAATTAAGTTATTTGAAAAGTACATACTAATTTATTCAATGATTCATAAAATTATCGATAGGGAAAGATGTCAAGAATGGCAGCAAGATTCTGGCCTGTTCGGAGGTTCAGGTAATGTATACATAGTTGGTTCCTGAATGCGCCGTCGAGACCTGGATGCCCCGGGCAGCCGCCCGGCTCGACGGTACCTCGGACCGGCCCAGCTTAAGACAGATAATTTTGGTGTATACTGTTTCAATCCTAACAATTCAGTATGTTTTAGGCATCCTTGTGTTTTCCTAAACTCTCTGTATAGTTATTATTTCAATCTCAGAAACTTATTCGTAGTTTAGGTCAGCGGTTCCCAACCTGGGGGTCGCAACCCCCTGGGTTTGCAGGGGGTGTTGCGAAATACGGAAAAGTGTATATGGAATAACTTCAATATTTTTTAAAGCTATGTTTTAGGATTTAAATAAAATTATTAGTATCTTAAAAATTGTCTTGCAGTAATCTTTCAGGATTACAGTATAACTAGGTTTGGTAGGATTCGATTTAAATCTATAAATGCCAGTAAACATTCATATAAAATTTAAACTCTACGAAAACGAATTGTAGGTATGTGTCGTTTTTTCGCCACTATTTTTCCACGAAATTATGCGACATGATTTTTAAATTTGGCTTACCACATTCACAAAATTTAATTTAGCTTCAAAGATCCAAAATGGAATAGAAAATCGGAATTCGTTATACCAGACGGCAACAATTCATTCGGTATTACTTATACTTGGCTTTCATTGTTTTATGGACTCATACTTGATTGTCGCAAGGTCCAAAGGCACGGGTGTGATACGAAACAATATAATCCGTTTATTGAACTCTGTCATTAAAGTCGATCAGATTCGATAATTCCTAAGCGCCTTGGATCATTTTCATGATATGATCAGCCGCCATATTCCATTTACGCAAACGTCCGGGAACACCTCACGTGTCTTCTTCCGATCTCCTTCAAGGTGAAAAAGGTTTTCCCAAACTGAGAAGAGTACCGACCGCCAGATGTTCCTATAATACATTCAAAAACATACTGACATAAACTTTATATATATATTTGGGAGTCAAACCCGCAATACATCCTCTGAGTGCACTAGCATTTCGCAATCTTTTTCTACATTCATCGTAGTTTGTTACTCAACAAGAATTTTTTTCTTCAATATATTAATGTTTGTACATTATATTAACGTCGCATCAATTTTGCTATTTAATGGTCAATTTTTCGTGAATACGTGGGGCGATTTAACAAGTAAAATAAACTTCGAAAACTACCAAGCCTAAGTATAACCACTGTGAAGCTATATTTATCTTTCAAATTTATGAGTAAGAATTTAGATTTGGCCTAAATTAGAAACTAATTAATTAATTAATTAAAAGTATGGATGTTTATAAGAAATGTTAATCTTTTGCAAATACAATAAATATTTCCAATATTTTGAAAATAATGCTATATTTTATATTAATTCGCAGATGGGTTGGGATAACGGGATCAAGATAAGGTCGGCTCTCATAATAGGGAGGAGGAAGGTGGCATAAAGGCTGAGAACCGTTGCTATAGGTTATTCTTTGCTGTGAATTCGTAACAAGTACTCGACTCCGTATGATTGTTTGGAAGATGGAGCTATTTTAGCCTCAACCTCGCAATAAAGCCATTTTTCTTACTTTCCCTTTCTCCTTCCCATCATTGCTCCCCCTCCCCGACTATAACCCGCCGACGAATTCCATTTCTTCCATTTCCCTCTCTTTACCCTCCCAACGCTCACCATCCACCCATCTCCCCATCCACCCTCCTCCCATTACCCTTCCAAAGAGCGCGTCACGTACCCGATATTAATAATGAATCCGGGGAGAGATGGAGAGAGAGAGAGAGAGAGAGAGAGAGAGAGAGAGGGAGTGGGCAAATGAATAAGTAAAGGCCCAAACGGGTCGTTAAATATTTCATCGCTACTCGTGAGCGACCGGGGCGGACAATTTCGAAGAGAAGGAACATCTGGGAAATTGCCTTTGATTTTCGATCGGTCGGCACGCTGCAAATCGAAAGGATGGAGTCTACGTACGCATCACGCGAACGCCTTGCCGTCGCCAACATCGCGTGCCATGCCGAATATTATATATATATATATATATATATATATATATATATGCATAACAACTTACGGAAAAGGAAAGGTAAAATAGATATATGGATGTCAACAAGGTGTTGGGATGAGGAAACCCAGTGAGCACTCACCAATCAGACGACTTCAGGTTGGCGAGGCCCCGGGGATGTCGAAGCGACACACGTAAAATAACACAAAAACACAGAAACATCACAAACGTAAAGTTCTCTCTCTGTAGCTGAAGAAGGAGTAGTTCCGAAAGCTTTACGTTTGTGATGTTTCTGTGTTTTTGTGTTATTTTACGTGTGTCGCTTCGACATCCCCGGGGCCTCGCCAACCTGAAGTCGTCTGATTGTTGAGTGCTCACTGGGTTTCCTCATCCCAACACCTTGTTGACATCCATATATATATATATATATATATATATATATATATATATATATATATATATATATATATATATATTTATATGCACTGGTGGTGTAGTGGTTAGCGTGTCGGCTTTCTATTGCCAAGTTCGGGGGTTCAAACCCCTCGAATGGAGGTAGGCAGCAGTACTGTCAGTATGGTATAGAGCCAAAAACAAATGATGTTGGTTGGGTCTATATCCAATACAGCTGTAGGCGTGATCAGGACGATATGAACGGCTACAGTACTGCGATGTGGAAAGCAAGAGGGAAACTACCACATTACAATCCCTAGTAAAGATTATATGGTTGGACAATATGAGTTCTCTCGAGGTAAAACAATCCGGAGGTAAAATAGTCCCCCAATCGGATCTCCGGGCGGGGACTGCCTTGAGGAAAACATTTGTCGAAAGTAAATTACGAATAGGGACTTGGAACGTAAGAACTATGAGAAAGGCAGGAAAGCTAGAGAACTTGAAAGAAGAAATGAGAAGAAATAGAGTTGACATTATAGGGCTAAGCGAAACTAGATGGGAGGGAGAAGGACAGTTCGACTCGGAAGAATTCTGGAGAAAATAGTGGGGAAAGGGGAGTAGCTCGGGTACTTAGGAAAGATATGATGAAAAGCGTGACAAAGATAATAGCAACGAACGATAGACTGATGGCAATAAAGCTAAAAGCAGTCCCAGTAGACATGCTGATAATCCAGGTATATATGCCAACGTCAGCTCATGACGATGAAGAAATAGATGAGATCTATGAGCAAATTAATGAAATTTACGAAGAAGACGGAAGAGGAAAGGTAAACTGCATAATAATGGGAGATTGGAACAGCATAGTCGGAGAAGGACAGGAAGAAAATGTTGTCGGGCAATACGGACTTGGGAAGAGAAATCGAGGAGGGGAGAAACTCGTAGATTTCTGCATCAATAATGACCTTGTAGTGACTAATACATGGTTCAAAAACCATAAACGAAGGTTATACACATGGAAAAGCCCAGGAGATAGAATGAGATGCCAAATAGATTACATCCTTGTAAAACAAAGATTCAGGAACAGCATAAAGAATGCCAAGGCATTGCAAGGAGCAGACATTGATTCAGATCACAGCCTTCTAATACTTGACGTGAGTACAAAGCTCAAACAAATAAGAAAAACGAGAAGAGAAAGACAGACCTGGGACCTAGAAAAACTGAAAGAAAGGCAGGATGTAATCAGCCTGAGCTTGGAAGATAACCTAAGAAAGTTGGAAAACAAACCGAAGACCGTTGATACAGAATGGGATGAAATTAAAACCAGTATCAAGGATACCTTGGATAAAGAGATTGGAAAACAAGAGAGGAAAATCAGAAAACCATGGATCACGAAGGAAATTCTGGAGAAAATGGATGAGAGACGAAAATGGAAAAACGTTAACAGTGAAGAAGGTAGAGCCAACTATAGACGTATAAACAATGAGTTGAGAAGGGAAACAGATAAAGCTAGAGAAAATTTGATAAAAGAAAAATGTGATGAGATACAACAAATGGAGTAGTTAGGACGGTACTATATGATGTACGCTAGGGCACACTGTAATTAAAAGATAAGAAGTCTAATGGAATTCGTGGTAAAGAAATTATGAATATGGATGGAAAGATAGTTTCAGAAACGAAAGATGTAGCACAGGTATGGGAAGATTACATTAAGGAATTATACAGCAAACAGGCAGGAGCGGCAGAAATAGAACTGGAAGATGAGGAAAACATTGAAGAAGACAACTGAGGACCAAGTATTATGGAGAGCGAAGTAGAAAAAGTGATAGTGGAACTAAATAAAGGGAAAGCCACGGGCAGCGATGGAATACCGGCTGAGATACTTAAAGTCATAGGATCAGAAGGACTAAAAACGATCACGAAATTAATTAATAAGATTTACGACACGGGAGAGTGGCCTCAGGATTTCCTAGAAGTAACAATGATCCCTCTAAAGAAGAAGCCAAAGGCAATGCAGTGTAAAGATTACAGAACTATAAGCCTTCTGTCACACACATCGAAGATCATCACGAGGATTCTTAATAAAAGGCTGGAGAAAAAGGCAGAAGAAATAATAGGGGAAGATCAATTCGGTTTCAGAAAAGGACGAGGAACTAGAGATGCTATAGGAGTAGTTAGAATCATATCAGAAAGGGCAATAGAATACAGTCAAGATATCTGCACATGTTTCGTAGACTGGCAGAAGGCCTTTGATAGAGTAAATTGGGTAAAGTTGATGAAGATATTAAAGGATATAGGTGTAGACTGGAAAGACAGGAGACTGATTAGGAATCTATATGAGAATCAAGTTGTAAAGGTCAGGTTTGAGAATGTGGACACCTGCGGAATAAATATCGGTAGAGGAGTAAGACAAGGCTGCTGCCTATCGCCAACCCTATTCAATATATATGGAGAAAGTCTAATGCAAGAAGCTTTAGAAGGCACAGGGGATTTCAAAATTGGAGGAAGGATTATAAGAACAGTAAAATATGCAGATGATCAAGTACTTCTAGCAAGAAAGGAAGAGGAGCTACAAAAAATGATAAATAGACTAGTGATAACAGGTAGAAAATACGGTATGGAAATAAATACAGAAAAATCCAAGGCCATTCGAATATCGGGTAAAGAAGAGAATCTGAACATAACTATTGGGGGAAAGCCTTTAGAACAAGTTTCGGAATATAAATACCTTGGAGGTATCATAACACGAGAGGCAAAAATGTACGGATGAGATCAAAACTAGAATAGGAAAAGCAAAAGCGGCTTTCAGGAGAAAGAAACAACTACTTACAGGGAATATAAGGGAAGATATCCGCAAGAAGTTGATAAAATGCTATGTATGGAGTATAGCATTGTATGGGGCAGAAACATGGACGCTAAAGAAAAATTACATCAAATACTTGGAAAGCTTTGAAATGTGGACTTGGAGGAGAATGCTGAAGATAAAATGGACAGATAGGATGAAAAACGATGAAGTGCTACGAAGAATAGGAGAGAAGCGAATGATTATACAGACTATCAGAAAGAGGAAGGCTAACTGGGTTGGACATTACCTGAGGAGAGAGAGTATGATTAAAGACGTGTTAGAAGGAAAACTAGATGGGAAAAGGGAAAGAGGTAGGAAAAGGTTTCAGCTGATAGACGATTTGAAAGGGAAAGAGAGTTATCAAGATATAAAGAGGACAGCGGAAAATAGGAGTATATGGAGAACCAGGTTTAACCAAGAATAATCACGGACCTCTCTACGGACAGACTACCTATGATGATGATATATATATATATATAGATAGATAGATAGATAGATAGATAGATAGATTCATTCGGGAGTTGAAACATAGTAACTGCACGAGCTATAACTTTTAAGCGTCGACCTCCATCACACGTTAATTCCAGCGGATCTCATTTTAAAAATCATCGGTCGGTCGATATACCATCGGTGGTCGATCCCGCTCGATGGATGAATGGTGCGTTTCGCAAGAACTTCTGAATAAATAAATGCGCCGCCATGGATTCTAATTACTAGTTCGACCGGGGCCACGTTAGCGCTCTCAACCAACATTTACGCTAAATACCGTAATTGCTAAAAGGCTTTCCCACGTAGTCCATAAAAAATGCAATTCTCACGAAATCCGATGCGATCGCTTCTACCGCTACCTTTTCTATTATCTCATCCTCAGCTTGGTGATATATATTTTTTTGGCCGGTGACACTAGATCCAAAAGCGAAAAAAATGAATCAAACAAATGGTTCTAATCAAAAAAATACCTTACTCAAGATCTTCTCGATTGAAACAAGCAAAAAAATGGGAATCATGTTACCTGAATACCATGGCAACGCAGTTTGAGCGCCGGTTTAAAAAGCAATTTCAAGTCCTGGTTCAAACGTCGAAAAAAAAAAAACAAATCACGATGATACATTCAAAAGAATTCGAAAGTCAAAAATGGAGGGAGAAAGTCGCACACAATGATGGAACTACAAGGCATTTTACCATAACGCGAAACAAGTATGAATAAAACGCCCGACTTCGTGGAATGTAGGGACACATCTGGCAAACCTCTGTCCAGCTGCGTGCCAAAAATATGCCTTTTTTATTTCAAATACCTATCAAGTACATCAATCAAATTCACGTGAAATAATGTGGATCCAGTAAAACTTTATAAAAAGTGATTCTTGGAATTAAACTCCTGATCAACCCTTTAAAACATCTTGTGGTTACAAAACCTTTTCAAAGTTGACGACAAGCATGAAAGCATTTTCAATTAACCTTTCAGTTTAACACTTAAATGACGCAATCAACGCGACTATTTTTCCGTCACGATCACTTTTATCGTTTCATTTATATAAAATAACATACCAAGGCCGAAGGCTTTTTCCAGAGGTAAGATGCTTCAAAAAACCAACAAAACTTGCTCATCGACTTCGCCGTCCTTTTACAAGTGCCACTTTTAACCCGGCGTCATTTTTTATCCATGGTGGCGTTATTTTTTTACCAATTGAGGCGTTTTTTTACCCGTCTAAATACTCGGCCTTTTAGTCATTTCCGCGAAATTTCGAAAAGAGCCGGGTGTTTTGGAAGGTCGGAAATAACTCAACCTCAAATTCCGAGAAGTCAAAAGCGCTACGTGCTTGGGGCATAACGGAGAGGTGTTCCCCCGAATTTCGAGGGATCGGATATGACAATGCTTCAACCCCAGATCACTCTTTCTCTCCGCCTATTTTCTGAGTGCGTGCGATCTTAAAAAAGTCTGACTCCGAAGAAGGAAAAAACATCCTCGAACACTTAGGCGTGGGCGTCAATGCTGAATCGGTTTCTGCCAGTAAGTCAAGACGCACAATGGCAGCTGTACCGATTAATCTCGAGCATAAGTTTTCTCTCCGCCCCTTTTCAAGTCTGTCCGGATAGACGCGCGCATTGAGTGAAAACGAAAGTTATTTTATTACTCGCGGGAGAGGGAGGGATAAATGGATGGAAAAGGGAGTCAGGTGGGTATAGTGGGTTAGAGGTTTGCGGTTCTGCCGCCCATCAAAGTGAGCGCTCGACGCCGCCGAGTAACTAACAAACAGCTCTATCTCCTTTGGCATCCCAGAGGAAGAAGGAATCCTTTACGACATCTTTTGTCATTACTTTTTTAAAAACGAAAGATGGAGTTCATTTTCTCTTCCCTCCTCTCACGCGAAAGAACAAGTGACTCGAGAAGCAGCGAGTTAAGAGAGAAAGGCGGACGAAGAAGTGTTTGGAAATATTAAAACGAGTGTTTCCTGCCGCGAAAGGTTTTGTTTTGCTTTATTTCTCTTAATTTGAACTCCTAAAACTAGCGCTATAGAGAGAGGGTGTCCCTCTTCCGGTCGCCTGACGTACGAAATAGTGCTGTATTAAAAGCTCTTAGCGTTACATCGGATATTACTTCTTTTTTTAAAGGTCTAGTGACCATATCTCGAATAATTCTTTTCTCGTGCACGCTGCGTGACCGTGGCTATCATTCTGGAAGCGTGCTATGCTAGCAGATGGGAGAGTTTAAAAGCGAATACTTTTTCTCTCTCTCTCGCTGTTTCTTTCTCACAAATGAGAGAAAGAAAGAGAGAAAGAAGGCAGTTTCTCTGGATGTCACGTAGCGAATGCATGGTTTCCAAATAGCTAGCACGCGAGCAAAAGAGAGGCAAAGAAGAGCCTTAAAAATCGCGCCTCTTCAAAATAAGATTCCGCGTTCAGCACGGGTAATTTGCGTGTAATGTCACCAAGACAGAATGGCAGAAAACAATCGTTTCGACACCTTTATTGCATATACGTTATCCCATCGATGGCTTGATGATTTGTTTTTCACGCATTCCATATATATATATATATATATATATATATATATATATATACGCAAATGTCAATAAAGGACGGACACTATATGCCAATTTTTCAAACTAAGAATACAGAGTGGACCAAAAGTCCTTGAACGAATTTAACGCCGAGTATAAAAATAACTATGCATAGCAGAGACGCGTTTTATATCGTTCGATATACCAACTAATTAAAAGTTTAGTAGAGAAAACATCAGTAAACTTTTGAGTTGTTTTATCGACCGTAACAATGAACGAGTCTCTGCTATGCATAGTTGTTTTTATATTCCACGTTCAATTTGTTCAAGGACTTTTGTAACACATTGCATAATTTTGTTCGTCGTATTTTAATTGTACGAGTTACAAGCTTTCAACTGCAATACGATTACGCAAAAATAATGTCGAGACGACCGTAGCGCGAGCTGATGCGGCGATTTTTAACCGGGAAACGATGCACGCTATTGCTGGAAAATGAAAACAAATACATAATAAACCAATTATGCAAAAAGCACTCGCCGATTAATTTATCCGAAATTTGAGGGAGCTAAAATAATTAATAATACGCAGTTCGTACGTATTTTAGGTAGGTATAATTTTTACCAAAGATAACTTCTCTTCTATCCATCATTCTAATTTTATATATTTATTCTTCTTCCCCATTTTCTCTTTCTTCTTTCCACACGTATGCTTGCCTCCCTTCCCTTTTCCTCCCCAATCTGGCAGTCTCTTTCTCTTACGCTAAATCTCTCAATTTCTTTGAAGTTTTTTCTCCCTCCCTATTTCTTGCTCATTTTTTGCCTCCTTTGTCTCCGACTCTGTCGTTTTTACTCTTTTTATTTCACTCCTGATCTCTTTCTACAAGCCTGTCTCCTTTTCTCTATTCCCAGCTAGTCTTCTCCCCTAATCCTGTCCCTCTTTCAGTATATCTTTTACTTTCTTTATACCAATCCCTTCTTTTCTTACCTTTCATATTTCCCTCCCTACTCTCTCTCTCTCTCTCCTAATCTTCCTCTTTCTCCACCCACGCACCCGACCACCATCTAACCGTCTCCCACTCTCTCCTTCTATTCCATTTCTCATACGAAGGTTTCGTTTCCCTCTCCCCTTTTATTAATATACCGCCTCCTCCCCTACTCACTCTAAAAAAACATCCTTCTGCAAACAAAAGGTTCGCGTTATTTCCGCGTCGAGGAAGAATTAGATGGAGGGTTTCCCGGTGTGCAGCGCCGGACAGAGGCAGGAGAGAGAGAGAGAGAAAGAGACATCGGCTGAGGGAAAAGGGAAGATCAGAGAAATAGAGGGACAGAGAGTTAATTCAAAGTTTGATTAGCATTATACACTAAACTGCTTAATATGGAAAAAGTTCCCGTAGTCGCCAAAAAATTAAAATTTCGAGTTAAAAATAAATTCTAAATGATGAATGAAATCATTCTGTTACATGTATAAGGCCGATATGCGGCTAATGGCGAACGCATTAAACACTTGATTTATTTTTTTGCATCAACAGGTAATAAAGAAATATAGGACAATATGAAAGCCAAGAATTTGAATGATTACAAAAGAGATAGAATTATAAGATAGCGTCATGAGTTTGACGTTTTAGGGAGTAAAAACCTGAGCAATTTGGCATATTTAGCCCAGAAAAAATTCTCACTGCAGAAAACCCCACGCGGAGAGGATAGGTGAGAATAACCAGCGAAAATTTTTTGCGTAGAGTGAAAGCGCTAAACATAAATCTGCATTGTCGAGATCTTCTCTTCATTACGACAAATGTTAATTGAAATTACGCGGTTGTACTTCTAATGAAAAAGTTAGAATAATTTTATTCTTCCTCGGAATTATAAGTTTTTTAGTAGTGTCGTAGTCTATTTGGAGTTTGCGAAGGAGTGATTTGAGGTCTGGATGTTAAAAGGAAAAGAGATATAAAGGGAAATATTGAAAGAAAGAGAGTAAAAGGGATGGAGAAAGGCGTTTCAGAAGAAATGGGGTCAAAGGGACGAGACAGTACTATCGTGTGCGCGTGCGTGTTTGCGAGCTCCTTTGATGGAGGAAATTCGAAGTTAAAGAAAATGTTGCCGAAGGAAAATAAAACTCGGAGGGCATGTTTTCCGAAGAGATAAAAAACAAAAACATTCCCAAGAGAGTTTACGGCGCCGCAGGATCCCAATATTAAGAAAAGATACGACCGGAGGAAAAAATACTCTTCTTTTAATGACACGAGAGCAGTTTATTTTTTAAACAATAATTGCACGAAGTTTTCGCCGCCACCCTCTTGCCGTTCGCGAGCGTGCACACGATTAGCAAATGATTCCGCACTAGCACTATCTGGAAATGCAGGCTAACCTACTCTAATTAACATGTTTAAAGAAGAAGATTCTCTCCCAGCGATTTCGCTGTCTCAGCTGATCCGATATGACCAAAAGAAGAGCGTAATTAGTGAGATGACTTTCATCTTCATAAATATACTTCTTTAACCAAAAATTGCATAATCATGTAAATAAGAAGGCAGTTCACAGGGGACAAGGGACTAAGGAAGCACAAATTTTAAATGACTCACTAAACCAACAGCAACAACTTCATGTTCGTGTGTGTATTTGTGCATGTATATATTCCATGCTTATACTCTTGGCAGATTTCAAGACTATCACGTTTCCAAATCCTTCCACAGGACAAATAATTACTCCCATAATACTAAAAGGAAGTCTCATAAAAATAATATAACACATGAGAGCTAGATAATCAATAAAGTTTTCCGTAAGCACATCGTTATCATTTTACGAACGTCAATCGTGATTTGACGGTCAAAAATGTTTCTCAAACCACACTAGTCATCCTTGCGCCGTCCAGCAATAAAAAAGTAGTTCCTTTCGGCCGAAGAAATATCACAGCTTCTTGCACTAATTATCCAAGAAAATAGACAGAACGGAAGGAAGAAGGGAAACAAGATGAGGCGATAAAGAAAAACAAAGAAAGATCGCGTGCCGCGGGAGTTTTTTTTGCAGAGACAAAATGGATTCTTAAGAGAGAGAGACGGGAGGTTAGGAAAACAAATGAGCGAAGCGGCGATCGGAGGGGAAAAAGAAGGAAGATCGGATAGGGATGAAAATAATGGTCAACCTTTAACCGCTTGGGGCAAAGCTCGAGGGAGGAGGATAGGCACAAGAGAATGAGAGGAAAGGAATGTGGAGGGCGGTCCGGTGTTTCTTTTGGCTTACACTAGAGGGTGCGTCAGAAATTAAACATCGCGTAGGGATAAATGCTTTCCTATCTCTATCTTATCGATAATTATCGACGATATGATTCTAGATGACAAAATTGGGTATTTGATTTTTGGATGGTGAGTAGTACAGCCAACGAAATGAAATCCTTGTCAAATATTTAAAAAGTAGGACCGATATATGAGGACTGTTCGTCAGCAGATAAACAAAAGGATAATTATATTACTGTATTTTGAATCTATGCTCAGTATATAAATGCAATAAAAGACGTTAAATATTTTTACAAATAATTTCGTATTTGTAGCTTATAATTATTGCCAGAAAACCTTTCCAGTGATGTTATGGGGATAACATATTATTTATTATTGATTTATACTAACAGGATCCCTCGCATTATCTAAAATAACTTCCGATACGAACCCTAACGTGGCCGACCGCGGCATTTTCATCTGTAAATGCGGCCCGCCTAAGAAGCTGCAACTATTAATGCTGCCCGCCACGTTAAAAAGTTTACCCGCACCTAGTGTAGAGGTTGGTAGAGAAAAGGAATGCATGAACCCAAAAGAGAAACGTGTGGAAAGTGAAAGAGAATCAACAAAAAACGAGAGACAGAAAGAAAGACAAAAAAGAGAAAAACAGATGAAAGGAGAGGATATTTAGAGAAAGAAATAATGATATCGAGAGTATAAAAGAGAATGAGAAAATGAAGCGAGAAAAAGTTGTAAATAGAAAGAAAGAGAAAATGGAGAGAAGAAACAGCCAATGAAGAGAGAAAGAGAAAATGGTGGGAGAAAAGAATCAGTAAAGAGAGAGTGAAATAAAAATATAACAGCCACTGAAGAGAGAGAAATAAAATAGTGGGAGATAAGAATCAGTAAAAATGAAAAAAGGAGAGAGAAAACAGCTGTGAAGCGAGTGAGAGACAAAATGATTAAATAAAAGAAGCAATGAAGAGATAGAAAGATAAAAATGGAGGGAGTAAAAAGCCGGTAAAGAGAGGGATGAAATGGAGGGAGAAAAGAGAAAGAGAGAAAAAGCGACCAACAAACATTGAGCGGCAGATATTTTTGACCTTGCGCCAAAAGATATATATATATATATATATATATATATATATATATATATATATATATATATATATATATATATAAAGAGAGAGAGAGCGAGAGAGGGAGAAAAAACCGACCCGAAGAAAAAAGTTTCCTGCTCCCAAAGCAAGAGAGAAGGAGCGCACGCCTAGGCGAGAAAAAAAATCCTTCCATCCCTCTCGGGCGCTTGCAGCCTCAAGGGACGTCATTACTGTGCCAAACGCGAGGGTTGAAGCGTTTGAAGGGACGTCATTAGTGAGGGAATCCCTCTTTCTCCCGTTCGGCAGCAACGAAACGGCGCGCGCGGGAGAAACTCATTCGTCATCGGAGGGGTGGCAAGGGAAGAGGCGGCGCACTTTAAAAAGAGAGGGAGAGACATAAGGGAACGCGGAAGAGGCAGAAAGTGAAACTGAAGGCGGGAGCGGTGCAACGTAACGGGCGATGCAATCGACGAAAAAAAAAGTCCATCACGTTTGAAAAATAAAATAACGAGAAAGAACGTTTCGAATGATTTTTTTAACGTGCCATCGCCCTTCTTTGATTTTTAGGGAAAAAATGGAAAATCAGGTTTAACCTTGATAAAAGTAAAGAAAAGATTATATGGAACGTTGAGTGGTGGACAGAAATATCCCCACAAAAATTAATAAAGAGCGTATAATACTTGAATGTAAAATAATTACACAATGTGAGCCTATGCAATCTCAAAGATTTGATTTAATAAGAGAAATACATACTAGAATCTTACATACATACATATACACACTTGAGGAAGAGGAAAAGTTAAATGATATATGGGTGGTAACAGAGAGAATGCAGCTAACGGCTAGCGACATAGCTAGTTGTCGTTCTTATATGTATATATATATATATATATATATATATATATATATATATATATATATATGTATGTATATATATATATATATATATATATATATATTGTTTTTCTCTCGCTGAAGAAGGGCGTGTGTTGCCCGAAAGCTCCAAATTACAAGCCTTCCTCTATCGCTGTGGACGTCCACCACCGTATGGTAAGTGTTCATTGGCTCCTTCCTATCCCTCTCAACCTCTCGTTGCATTTATTTTATCATATTATTTCTTTTTCCGTATATATATATATATATATATATATATATATATATATATATATATATATATAGAGAGAGAGAGAGAGAGAGAAAAGTACGGTGAAAGCAGATATCTTTTCTCTGTGACAGAAGAAGGGTCTGGTCTGAAAATCTTATCAATTTACTTTCTCCAAGTGCATCTCTCCGACAGCCCCAGCGGCTTTTCAAACGGTAAATTTCCACTGGGCAACACCTAGTTGCCACCCATATTTTCTGTCTTCCTTAAGTATATGTGTGATATTAAAGACTAGCTGAAACCTGCAAAACATTTGCGATGAAATTAAAACTTCATTCCAATAATACTTCTTTAAATACAGGGTTTTTAGTTAATCTTTAACCAAAGACTTTAACAGAATTAAAACTTCTTACTCTTGAAAAAGCTGTCCATGCGTAAAAAGAGGCTTAGGAATATATACACACAAACTTCATCAAATGTCTGGCCTTGTGACTTGTTTATAGTATGAAAGCCTAATTGGGAACTGTTTTCTTCTGAGTTTGAAAGGCAGGTTTACGTCTGATGGGGTCAATGCTATTCGAGGAATAAACACTCTATTTCCTCAGAATCTTCCTGTTATAATTTCAGCGTCTATCAACGAAGAAAACTGCTTTCTAACTACCAATCTATTTCCATTAAAAAGACTTTGTTTGGGACTCAAGTTCCGTAGCAACATTATAATTGCTCCTTCTTTGAGTCTAAGTTTGTGCAGCGGCATACCTATTGGATTTAGACTATGTAGAAACTCTAGAGGGTATAGGTTGTTGCACTTTTCTTCGTCTATAGATTCAACACTGAGGTATTCTTTTAATTCGCCTGACAGTTTTTCTAAAACTTTTTCGTTCAGTTCAACACAATTTGACTCTTCGGAGAAACAATTTTCAGGGATTTCAATCGAATTTCCCAGTTTTTCATCCCCTAATTTAAGAAGCCAATCTGCAAACACTTTTTCGTCGAGTGCCGCTCTCATGTTTTCTTTCAGTTTTAATATCTTTAATTTTTGCCATATACTGCTTTTGTTAATACAACTTCCTATAATATGCCCTCTCGAGGCTCTAGGAATAACTGGTAGGAGCTGTCGAAAGTCATCTCTCATCAAAACAACTTTCCCTCCGAATATAATATCGTTATTCATTAAGTCTTTAAGCAAACGATCTACCGTCAGGAAGCAATATGTCTCCATCATTGGCGCTTCATCTCATATAATAAGTTTTGACTTTCTAATAAGTTCCGCTTCTCTAGAATTTGCTTTCAATTTGCATGTTGAAGACTCATTAACTGGTATTCGAATTTTAAAGAGAGAATGTGCGGTCCGACCTCCAGTGAGAAGGCTATACCAGTTGAAGCACATGGCAAAACTACATCTCCTTTGCCTCGTATAATATGCATAAAAGTGTTGTAAACGAAGGTTTTTCCTGTTCTAGACGCTGAACTCTTTCTTCAGCCGATTCATTTTCTCTTGCTTCCCTTTTTCTCCTTTTATCATTTGCACGTTCGTTAGATACAGTTATTGGTCGTCTTGGCATTTCAAGAATTTTTACGAAGCACGTTTAATGTGTTGTACAAAATATCTATTATATTTAATAACTTTGTTGCTAAGATAAACAAATGATAATCTATAATTTCACTTCAATCATAGAAGCGCATAGAGCGTTAATAGATAGCACTACTGTATTCTCCGGACAGACAAAAGCTGTGTATTATTATAATAGATTGGACGACGAAATAAAGGGCGACGTGACCATCAAAGCAATACATAAACTACAATATAAAAGCGATACGAGTTTCGTGATAAAGGCTATAATTCAAGGTTGTAAGACTGGCGTGAGTACTCTTGTAGGAGAAGGATTCATATAAACTTTCCGTCATTGAGTTGCTAATTTTTGTTTCATATTCCTCACATATTTAGAGAGTCTCAGTAAAAGAGATTTGATAAAGAGACTCAAAGTGGCACCGATACTTTCCGGAGAAACTTCATCAGTAAAATATTGTCAATGATAAATGATTCGGAACGTTTAAGCCTTTAAGCGATATAATGGGTCGTTCCAGAAAAAACACCTAAGTCAAACAACTTAGGTTTACGTGAGAGTTAATTTAAATTTTCGATAGGAAATACCAAGCCGAATGCCCAGCTGTATTTCATGTTAAATAAACATGAACATTTCAAAGATCCCAATTATTACTACTGATAAAAATTTAATAAACCAAAAAGTAGTAGAGCAGGGGTTCACAACATACGGCCCGCGGGCCAAATTTGGCCCGCCGACACATTTTGTGTGGCCCGGCAGGATTTACTTCAGCTGGTGCTTTCCTTTTCCGTAAAAATACAAGTAAAATTTGTTATGGATATTTATCGCATGTGTAAATAAACATTCCCCCTTATGAAATTAAACAAAGCTCCATTACGTTCAGCACTGACAGATCAGAGTTTAAGAGACATTCTAAGAACAGCAACTACCAGAATTACTCCGGATATAAGTGGAATAGCGAGAGTATAACGGTGCAACATCTCCCATTGATTAAGTAAATTATATTTGTTTGTCACCTCATTTTTGTCGCATACAAAAATTGCGTGTAAAAGTTATTGCGGTAATTACTGAATCTACAGTAGTGTACTTAAATGTTTCATGCAGAAAACTTTCATAGCGTGGCTTGCCTAGGTCCAATCAAGGTCGATTTTGGCCCGTGTCAACGTTTGAGTTGTTCACCTCTGTAGTAGAATTATTTGTAAATTACAAAAAAATATTCGAAAATAGTAGACTCAATTATAATGGAATTTATGAACAATCGCTACACGATTGCGAGAAATGCTATAGGCGACAGGGAAAAGAATCTATTAAGTAATAATGGTAAGAAACCTTCTCAAAACAGAATAGAAAGTGCTCGTCCAACATAAGATATTTTCAAATGCGTTCCAGTTCCCTCATCCTGCCTCAATGCAACACACATAACACCGGTGATCATTGCGTAGCCTATACTTTAAGTATGCAATCCAAGTGTAAAACACAAGAAAAGAAATTTAAATTCCGCATCTTATCTATCTTATTCTATCTTATAGATGAAAGTATGAAACAATAACATTCAGGTCCTTTTGTTTTGCACGTCACCAACAGTATAATCTGCAACAGATCAAGGATTGCTGAAAATGAGCGAAAGTAGCTTTGACCGCCATGGAATTTTCTAGGAGGTAAGCTTGAAATGCTCAACTGGCAAAGGGCACGTCATATAATCAGGAGTTAATTTGTTACAAAATGCTATGAAAATGCGTTATAGTAGCTTTTTGAAGAAGAAAACGCTTAAATTGTGTCCAAGTTTTTGATTCAGGAAAAAAGACGCATTTTTAAAAAACGGAATTTTCGTTGAAAAACATACATGCACCACAGCATTTAAAAAAAATACACATACCAACCTATCATACTTTTGTGCGTTCCACTCCCTTATTATCTACAAATTAAGCACTGCATATGATACAGATAACTCCTACTGAAATTGAAAGGTTCAATGAAGCACGTGATCGTTCTAAAAATTCCATTCTCGCACATCATAATATAATTGTTAACAAAATTACACCGTTTAAAATTATTATCAATCGATTTAAAATTATTTGCAAGATCACTTTAGTGATATGTATAATACCGCACTCACCTGCCCAGCAAACTTAAAAGGTACATTTCTACCCGCTTGCGATCTCAAACAGGGTTGTAAAGTTGTATTGTACTCACCTGAAAAGATAGAAGGATAAAAATGTTTTAAAAAATTACCTAAACACACATTACATGATTAAATACAAAGGAGCTACAAAAAACTAATTACGAAAAAAACGAAGATGAGCGAAACGCTATTTACTAAACAAACTTTCTAAACAATGAATGAATGCTCGTATCACACTTTCGAGAACAAAAAAAAATAAAAGAAAAACGAAAACGACCGTCACACCAATACCCACGCGTCGGAGGACGACCTTTTCGCACTGGCCTCTCTTTTACGCCCTTAACATTCTCTCACGTGACCACCGAAGATTTACCTCTCCTCATAGAAATAATCTAGCGTATCGCTCTTGAGAGCAAGTCGAGCGAAGTCTTATGGGATTCTTAGGTAGCGTAACTCGAAACTTCTCTCCAAAACTGACCAACGTCTCCCGCCTCCCTCCTGGATACCCTCAATCTCGGAAACTATACACGCATGGTAGGTCGTTTTAACCATTTTGCGATCACCCGAAGGGCGCCTTGATTACGCTCAAGACAGCCATTACCCTCCATCGGACACGTGATGAGCGAGGAAAGCATGTGAGAGAGAGGGAGAGGAGAGAAATCAACCGTAGCGGTCCAGAGAGAGAGAGAGAGAGAGATTTGATTACCAAGATCGAGGTACGCAGACGCCCTACCCTCTCGCACGCATCAACGCTAGACCTCACCCTAAAAAGTAGGTTTCCAGTGTGGGCGGGAGGATCGCGCCCTTGGGAGCTCTTGAATTAAAGACAGGAAAAGCAAAGGAGATGGAAGGGAGGTTTGTGAAAAGAGGAAAAAGAGAGAGAGAGAGTTGGGTGAGAGAGAGAGAGAGAGGGGGGGGAGATGGGTGCAGAAGAGATAGTCGACCAACAGGGATTCCAAAACCCAACCCAACCTTCTCTCTCAAGAGAACCTAACCTTCTCTCTCAAGAGTAAGAGAAAGAAATGCAGGCATCTGAACCTTTAGAAGAACATTCTCATCTTCATCTTCAAAGAGAGCCGGAAAAGAGAAAGATCAGAGGGAGATACCAAGGGAAAGGGTGAATGAAACCTCCTCCGCATTCCTTCTATCACTCGTTTTCTCACTCTTCCTCCCTCGTTCTCCTTCCCATCCCTTATCGTTCTCTCTCCATTTTCCCTAATTACTTCTGAGGAAGCAAGCATAAGCAGGAGCGAGAGAGGTGAGCTTCTGGGGAGGGAAGACTTCTACCCCTTCGCCTTCGGGGACGACCTCTGCAGAGGTCAGGGGTAAAACATGTCAGGACGATCCGCTTAACTGACAAACGTGATCGATATAGAATACTGACGCTTCGTTAAGCGATGGGTTCTCATAATGTTGCATGGGTGAACGGTAAACGCGACAGATTTCGATCGAGAGGTGAAAGAGTGATTTAAACTTTGAGGTTAGATTATTAAGGTTCGCTTTCCAATGAAGCTGTACATCGGTGGAACTACAGTCCGCGGACCACATTCGTCCCGCCATGAGTTTAATATTTCAAGGGCACATTGTAACAATACATGAAAATAAAAAAGTTTATAATAACAATATAATCAATATAATTTGTCTTCGTCCACATATATATATATATATATATATATATATATATATATATATATATGTGTGTGTATTATATATATATATATATATATATATATATAATACAATGCATTTGAAACAAATCAGGTAACAATGACCAACATCATAAACGTTTAGCTTCCTAAAAGTTTTCTTCAATTCCATTTTCGTCTGGGAGTCGCCCGGAAAGAGCCCGTGAAGAGTGCAGGAATGGGTTAAGTGGACCTCGAGCCGAAAAGTTTGGCCACCGCTGGTGTAAACGATTACATAGTGTGAATGGAACCATGGCACTGAATTAAAAAAGAATAAAACTGAGAATTGGATTTTGATTCCTCTGCCGATGCAATCACTGTCATAAAAACCATCCTCAGTGGAGATTTTCTTTCAGGTCGGTTATTCATCACCTATTTCGTAAATTTACGCTTCGTTGTTTATGAGTTAGGGAAAATTACAACATTAGGTTGCGAAGAATATGACCGATGAATTAATGAAATATTAGTTTCTATCAGAAGGGTAACTTTAAAAATCGTTTAAGTTACCGTTATTTGAATGCCACAATTTGCCTGAAATGGGTATACACGTGTATGTTACTGTAAGAAATCAGCCGTCAATTTTGAACTGTAGAGCATTCTGATTTCTTAGCTTTGCATCAATTTCCGCAACGGTTAAAATTTAAACAACAGGTCTCCAAAAAGACGTCGTGTTACGTAATCGAATCATGTATTTCGTCTTGATCGTCGTAATTTCTTCAATTATCCCTATCTAAGCTTGCGATAGATTTCATCAGAAACTATATGTGAAATGTAAAATGCATCTCTGAGGTATGCGGATGTCAGCTGCATTGATTTAATTAAATATATGCCACGGTAGAGAATTGATTCGGGTATCCGGCACCCAATCCTGCTGGAGGTATGGTTGCACGTGATCATCTTTGCTTTCGTTATTACGCTCATCTTAAAGGCCGGTAAATGCTGTTTATAAGCTAGTTAAAATAAATACATATTGTCAATACATATATAGGTTAAGACGTCACGTGCATAAATTAATTCTCAAAACTAGCGCGACGAAATTTTATTCAGTAACGCGGCACGCGCAGCTGTTTCAAAATCCTCGTTTGACCCCTTTAACATAAAGTTCGGTGACCCCTTATTTAGGAGGGACAGGGGCAGAAACGAGAAAACGCGCGCATTAGCGAGACGGTTTTATACGGATCCCCATTTTCCTTTTCTTCCGCCGAGAGCACACCGATAAAATAAACAAACAACGGAACGGGGCCTTTAAGCTCACCATACAGATCCTGGTTAAGCCAATTATCCTTAAATAAAATGGGAACGGGGGCCTCCCTCTCCCCCCTCCGTCCCCATCTCCGTCTCCACCTCCGATAGCGTCTCTAGGATACCATCCACTTCGTCCCTTTCCCACCCTCACATCCCTCTTCAGCATAACGATAGAGGAGGAGAATGTAGATAGAGGAGGGACGGAATTGCAATCGAGACTCTTAATAGAAAAAAAACCCTGAGAGAAGGAAGGAATGAGAGGACGAAAACGTAACCCGAGATTCAAGTCGGAACGGTCTTTTTAATACTTTCATAATTTGTTTAAGTGAGATAGAATGAGATTCGGAAGCAGAGCAGGCCAAGAGAGTGTGTTCGCTGCCCAAACTCCTTCAATTTAGATTGGTATTTAATTTAATTTAAACGTTGAACCTACATCTCCTCCTCTCTCGCCTCGCTTATTGTCAATGCCTATCTCTCTTCCTCTAAACTTTACAGGGTAGGAAAGCTTCTGCGTGACGAATTGGAGTTCGCATAGATAGTTAATCGAGTTAATTGTGTAGGATACTATTGGAGAAAATTGATTTTAAAAGTGTTCTTTGAATGATCAAGTTTATTTTTCAGATATTTTTATTTATTAAAGCTACCTGCAGTTTTAGTTTTTATTCGACAATTTTACAAAATAACTGTATATTCAAGTTTGGTTTAGCGGCGAATCGTCCTGCGGCGAATCGTCCGGTGGCGAATTGTCCTTGCGGCGAATCGGTCGCGGCGAATTGGCGGCGGCGAGTTGTTCCATCCCGCATGCACACACATATACGAGCACACATATACACACACACGAACACCGAAGCGATCTCATAAGACTACTTTCCATTTTTCGGAAAGTAGGCTAAAAAAAGGGTTCGTTTCCATAATGGCTTTACTGGCCGCAGGAAAGCCTCGTGGAACTCATGCAGTCCGAGAGCTGTACTTTTTTCCTTCCCTGCTCTAATCTATTTAGTCGTCTCCCTCCGTCGTACTCACTTTCTTGTATAACATATATCTCCATCTCTCTATTTAGCCTTACCTTCCACCACGTTTCTCACCCCCTTTTCTCCAACCATTCTTCCTCTGTCCATCTTATTCACTCTTTTTCTCTTCCTCAAAACCAAACCTGAAAGGTTCACTGTTCCACCAGCGAAACACTCCTCTCAATAAAAGGTCACGGGCGGCCTGTTTTGCCCTTTCGGATTTATGATTTCTTCGCGGTTGTATGGATTCCTCTCACGGGAAAGAACCAACCCGAAACAAAAAAATCAAATGAATTCGAACGAAGGTGAAAAGGAGAAAACAAACGCTTTCTTTGCGATTTGGAAAAGGTTGGATCATAGAATCATAGAATTCGTGATTACGAATCGAGAATTTTTCCAGTAACGTTTGCGATTTTTTCGAAAAACTCATTTTTAGAAAATTAAAGTTATTGGAAATTTCCTATTGACCATCGCTTTTTATCTCCGCGAGACCAGCGTCAAAGAAGAAAAATATTGGCAGGCGAACGGGAACACTTGCAGCCATGCTGCTTTTTATTATCCTAAAGGACAACGTAATTACCGACCGATATCAAAGATCTCCGGCCTTTTTTATCCTTACCCTCTTCAATGCGAAGCCTCCCTCTCTTTTCCGCTCCCTCTTTTTCCTTCCCTCTCTCACTTTCCCCCTCCCTCTCTCTCTCTCCATCTATATCCCTACCTTTCTGCCTCCCTCCTCTCTCTCTTAAATGTAAGAATGGGCCTTATGGTCCAAATTTCGCCCGAATCTATCTATATAATACACACACACACACACACACATATATATATATATATATATATATATATATATATATATATATATCCCTCCCTATCTCTCTATCCCTCCCTATCTCTTTATCCCTCCCTATCTCTCTATCCATCCCTATCTCTCTATCCATCCCTATCTCTCTATCTCCATATCTCTCTCCCTCCTCTTTCTTACTCTCTATCTCTTCGGGATACAGTGGGAAGACAGATTCTACACCACGTCCCGTGGAAGTGGCGGGCTACCGGAGGATTAAGGACTACAGGGGAAATACGGGGGAAGGGAGGGAGAGGAGGGAAGGAGAGGATGGAGGGAAAGGGGATGACAGAAAAGGAGAGAGGGAAGATATTAACTCCCACGTTGCAAAGCGTACTTTTTCCGTGGGTTTTTTGCTGATTCGATGTAGAGAGCGAGAGAGAAAGGAGAGAAAAAAGCAGTTGCGGTGCGTCATTTCATCACTAAGCCCAGGAAGAAAAAGGCTTCCTGTATTACCATCATGAACGGAGAAAGGGAAACAGTCTAGAGATAACGCTGACACAGGACTACGAAGAATAAAAAGGGTAAGGTAATTTAGACGAATGCCGAGTGGCGCGAGGCAGAACGAGAAAGGCTTCAGACGAAGTTTTCACCGGATGGAGTTTTCCAAGCCCGGTATTTTCGCCACGAATTATACGCCCGATCTTTTGTAACGGTTTTTAAAAGTATTCTTCAATTATTCCTGATAAAGGGAAAAATGCAAGAAACAGCCCGACTTTTATTCCATGTTTTTGCAACACGAGAAATTTTATTTAGCGAAGGGTAGGAGCACAATTTCAGTTGTGATATTGATAATTTTCTAACACACTTTTAAGTACAAAAATAAATCAACACAAAAATCGGCATGGTGGCGCAAAATAGATGAGTATCACACAGCTAGGCTACCATACCTTCTCGTACTCTCGGTCCTCATTTTTGTCACTCAAAACACCGTCCCAACGGAATATTATTTTCCGGAGTTTTTAAGTTTTGATGATTGATGGCGTTTTCAGATGAGGGTAGGTAGAGAGCATATTTTAAAAAAAACCACGTTTCGCCCGAGTTGTAGCGAGCTTCTTCAAGAATGAAGTGTTTCGGCGGTGTTGGTACCGTGTTGTGTATTCTGGAGATTTTGTCCTTTCACTTTTTGGCCGTTGTAGTCGTCTCGGTCGTTTTGAGTCGTTACAGCACCTCCCTCTTTTTTGGCCGGTGGGATTTTGCTCGCTAGTTCGCCGATAAACAGTATCCACGTTTTTTTTTAACGGTCGTTCAGTGATTTCAATTGCCTCGCGGATTAAGCGTGGAAAATATTATTCCTTCCTCGCGAGTATTTTATCGAACCCGGACCATATGCTGAATGCTCCGCATTAACTGATCTCTTTCATCGTCTGTTTTCCGTGGCTCTCTTGTGCTCCTTCAGCCTGCACTCGATAGATCGTCCCGTTTTATCCGACGTAATTCCTCCCTCAAGTGCATGGCATCTCATACACACTTTCCGACAATAGAGAGGGAATGCGACTCTTTTTAAGTATTGAGTTATACGCAGATAGAATCGTTAGAGGAAAGTTTACGAACGTCGAGATAAAACTGTGCAAAAATAGTTTTTGTCTCTTGCCTATGATTATAAAGCATGTTACAGTTGAATATCGAGCAATTTAGGTGGAACAAAGTTATAACTCAGAATGCCATGCTGCCCAAACATACATTTTCCGTTTAACAAAAGAGGCAGTGAAGGTAGTGAAAAGTTATTGAACAAAAAAGATAATGTGAGCATAACATGTTTGTAAGTATAATTTATACAATACAAAGGTTACTGCTAATCTTTAAATCTATAAACTTTGTCGTTAGAAAGACCTCTTCTCCACAGTGCAGAATATCCTTCACAAAGCAGAACTGAAGAGTAGAGCCGGAACAGGACATTTTTGCGCCCTAAGCAAGGTTTGAAAATTACTCCTCCCTTCTAATGAAAGTATTCACCACACAATTTTACCTTTCTAAAGAGTGCTTTATTTACAATGTCGAGGTAAAATAAAATATATAAAATATATTTTATAAAAAATGTCACAGTTAAAAGTTCAAATTACCATTTGTGACGCCCCTAAGCGTGTTGCGCCCAAGGCGAATGCCCAGATCACTTAGCCCTTGTCTTGGCTCTGCTGAAGAGTATGAACTTTTAAGTTTTCATACTTGATATAGCATCTGTAATAATATCGTGAAGACAAATTTAGCTCCTTCGCCAAAATCCCCAAAACAATAAATATTCTCCGTTATTATTAAGTAAAACATCACTGAGTGAATTGCATTTCTTCAAGGAAGCCAATCCATCTGCTTCAATCTTTTTTAACGTGCCACCGAACAAGAGCAGTGATCGGAAAATGATACAGATGCTATTTTTTTCTCTTGCAGTCGAGAACGATCCAAAACCTACCAGTTCCATATTTCCATTTTAAAACATCCATTGCATTTCAGAGAGGCGGGAAACGGGATAAATGAAGGACCACGAGGAGATTTAAAAAAAGAAACGCGTAGGAAGAGGAATAAAAAAGGAAGAAACGGAAAGGTATTAATGAAAGTATAGGTTGGTCGGATGGACGCAAGGGGGTTGAACACATTGCCTCGAGTGAGTGAGTGAAACCAGACGAGCAGTAAAAACCCTTCGAAAGGTTGCTAGAGGCTTTTAATTTTAGTCTCCCATTCCGCCAGTGGCGTCACCAACTGGGAGGGAGAGGGAAAGAGGAGAGAGAGAGAGAGAAGGGAAAGGGGGGGAGAGAGAGAGAGAGATAGAGAGAAGGGAAAGGGGAGAGGCGTTGGATGGACACCTCCCTCCGAACCGAAGCTACAGATAAGCTACTGAGGGAAAGGAGATGAAAGAAATGATTGATTGATTTAGTCTTTATTTGGAGCGAGATTGAGACTAAGAAGTCCCATCTTCCACCTAACCCTTCGTCATGAAACATATACAATAATACATAGAACATTGTGTAAATACACGTAACAATACAAATATAAATATTGGAAAAGAAAAGATGCAATTTTGTGGGAAAAAATAAGGACTGCTGAATAATGAAATCCACTTAAAAACCCACTGCAGGAAAACACTCAGACAAGAAGGGGGGTGGGAAAACCGGCGAAACCTACTTAGATTCACTAAAGACATCGATAAGTGAAATTTAGAACAAAAGATAAATACATGAAAAGCATAAAGTTATACATCAGGGAAAATTTGGCTTAATACGAATAGATCATTGATGGAATTAACATATAAAAATGACAAAATTAATATATAACAATGTTATGACTAAACAAGATAGAGGAGAAAAAACAAACGAATAAGATAAAATAACAAATAAATAAAATAAAATAACAAAGTATAAATAAAGCACAATAAGTACTGTTTTGTCTAAATCGAGACTAAGAAACATTGAAGCATTAAGCGTGTTTAACTTTTCCTTTGAAAGGATAAGAGAGATTGATAGCAGTGTCATTTGAATGATGAGAGCGAGGGCAAATTCGTTATTGTTTGGGAAAGTTCGTTCCATAGTCTGCAAGCGGTTACAATAAAGGACTTGTTGAAAATTACTGTTTTGTGATGAGGAATAAGGAGTTTATGGCTACCTCTGGTATTACGGTTATGTACAGTGCCTATACTCCTGAATTCCGTGGAAAGATAATGTGGATTGTTAGAGGTAAGTAATTGGTATAGTAAGGAAAGAAAGTGGAGGCGTCTTCGGGACTCCAAATTTAACAAGTTTAGTTTCACGAGTGTATCAGAAATGTGGTCTGATTTCTTCAGATTAAAAATATATCTAATGCACGCGTTATGTGTTCTCTGAATCTTTAACGACAACCCTTGAGATAAATCTTGGTACGCTACATCAACATAGTCAAAATTCGGAATAATGAGTGAAATTACCAGATGCTTCCTTAGAGAAACCGGAGTACTGCTACTTAACTTCCTAAGTGAGTGAAGCGATGAGTTTACTGTTCTAAACACATTTATAACATGTGGGAACCAAGAGAGGGTTTCATCTATCTACAAGCAATCCTAGATTTTTTACCACTTTGAAATGGAGAAGCGATGAAATAAGAAAGCGAGGTAGAAGAAGAAAGACAAAAGAGGAGGAATGCAGAAGAAAGGTACGGTGCAAAATCCACAAACCGGCAACCTTGGAACTGTAAGGTCTCTGGCTTTTTCATTTTTTCCAATTTCTGGACTATATATTTAAACATACCGAATTAACCATGAATAAAGTTCATTCGGGTTAAGGAAAACGAAATAAAATATGAAAATATAGAGTGCTGTCAATTTATTTCCTTATCAAAACTCATACTGCTTCTCAGCTTAGGCAAGGGCTGTGCGACGAAAATTAACTTCTCGCCATTTGAGATTAAGTTGATGGAGATTAGCTAGGAAGATTATTTTGCACTACTTTCATGACCTCTTTTTTAAATTTCTGTTCATTTCAGCGGGACGCATTTCATTTGAAGAATTCTTCTGTTCCCAACTGCGAAGAGCGTTTTAAATGGGAATGAATAACAAACTGGACATTTTAGAAGTGATGATTCAATAAATTTATCAGTTTATTTGAAAACTTTTCATGAAAAGCTCATTTGAGTTTACGAAAAGCATCAAGGGTGCCAACTACTTGACGTCCCTTGCGCGGTCTTCTCAAACCACACAAGCACGTAGGTTGCCGAGGGACCTCGGAAAATTCTACTTTCACAGGACTCGTGCCCGGTGTCGCTTAACGTAGCAGGCCAGCATTTCGTAGTAATAAAGCAAAAATGGGATGGAAAGAGAGGAAAAAGGAAATCAGGAATATAAAGAGAGAAGACGAAACTTAAGCCAGGGAGATAAATAGTGGGAGAGACAGATGGTTGAGAAGGCAGAAGTCAAATAAAAAAGAACAAAGGTGAAATAGAAGGTGACTGGAGTGAGAGAGGTTAAGGGGAACCTTGAGGAGTGAAAGAACAGAAAAAGACAGCAATTAAAGGAAAACAAGGAAGATGAAGAGTGAGAAAGAAAGTCAAGGTTTCTAAGGAATGTGATCCATCCTGTATGTACTCTCGACAGACAATCTACAAATCTCACAACGAATGGATTGGATGTTTCAGAAGACAACAAAAAGGGAAGCCCACCGACACATTAACAAGTGTAAAGAACGTACTACGTTAACCAATCGAATCGCGCGTTGGATTCCTCGCTGTTCGCACTTTAAACGGAAGACTACATCTGCATGTTATCCCGAAAGTTGCCATATTGGAAGGTGGCAGGGAGTGCAATGCGCAAAAGAGTATCCCTAAAAATGTTGACGACTTGACTCTCCTTTTGTGATTCCCGATTGTTCTAAGAAAAAATTTGAACGTCAATATCGCTTTGTTCTGCGATCGATCTCACTTATTTTATCGTCGTGACCGTGTCTCCAATTATGCTTGGGTGTATCAACTATTCCTGCAACCACCTTAGCTAAACCTTTCTATATATACTTCTCCGATTGCCTTTCCTCGCATTCAGTCGGCGGGAGCATTCCCGTCATACACATTTGAAATCTTTTAACCCTAGAACTACCATGGGGGTGGGGGCCTCCGAGACCCACAACTTATTTTTTCGTATGTTTGTCTTTTATAAACAAAGAAAAAGTCTGGATATTTTATTAATTTATGCAGAGACTTGTGTAAAATAATTATCCGAAGTTTCTCATCAATGTATTCATATTTCAATTTTCTGCAAATTATTTAGGCATTGGCTGCATGCCTTGACACGCAGGTCACCATATGCGTGGAAAGCAGTGTGAAGTGCGCTATTTGTTTAAACTGTTGTGTCAGATGAATCAGATTAAATCATTTTTCTAATCAACTTGTTATTATTTCTGTAAATACAATCTTACTGCAATATTAAGCTGATCTTGAAAACAATGAGGAAGATTGTAAAAGAATTGTTCTAATGTAAATATTTGTCTTTATGAACATATAATTTCAAATAAATTACTAAAATTGTATAGCTGATTCCTATGACGTTTTTAAATATATAACAATAGGTTCGAAACATTACTATGACTTTTTATCGTATTTCAGATGTTGGGCCTCTGAGCACCCCCCCCCCCCCCTGGTAGTCCATGGTAGTGAAAATCGCTTGGTAATTCTAGGGTTAATGAAGAGTCAACCATTTGCTTGTGATCCTATGTATCATCTAGGTGACGTGCATGGAACTTTTCCTAACTCACATGTGGGTCTCATGTACTCGAAGTGTATCAATATTGTGGTCTAAGCAATGACGAAAATATTTCCAATGAGGATTTCCTTGAAAAAAAACAATAGCGTGCCACAAAATGGATGAGGAGTAAACACACTTCCATCGTCATACGCGACCGGATGTTCGCAGCAAATAAATCCCGTAAAAATAAAATGAAAGAAGGAAAATTGAAGCCATATTAGCCAAGAGGAGTGGATAAGTGAGACAAAGTATTAATCCGGAAAACAACGAAACTAGCCCGTCAAAACATACCAACATTGTCGTAAAAAAATCCGTTAGCCCTATTACTGCTTGATACGTGCCAATTATTCAATGGTTTCGAGAATTGCGGACAGAGTTTGCAAATTCAATCAACTTCCCTATGTTTTCGCACATTACTGCCGAGGGTTTCGCATTCTAGTGGTCTACCTCACGAAAATCCTCTTTTCCAGAATGACGCACAGGATCTCATAATGACATTTGCCATCGAAAAACACTTCCTTCAGCGAATTTATTTTACCTTATCATAGAATTAATCTCTCTGTAAACAACCGAATTTGACAAAAGTCTAGTAATTGTCTAAACTTGCAGTTGAAACCACTACCGTTCCAAGGGCAAAAATTCAATCATTTCAAAACAAAAACATTTCGCCGCAAACCTTTCGAATTTCCAACGGACAAGAAACCCACTAAATAAATCTTCATTCATCCCAACACACACGCGAATGCCTTTCAACCATGACAGGCAAAAAAAAGAAGGTTACGAAGACAACAAAATTCGTTGCCAAGCAATCTCGAGCAACATCCATCTTTCAGAGATGGGGTGGCTTAAAAAAAGGAATAAACGACTTTCGAGCTACCCAGGATTTCACAGAGAACACCAGATAAGAGACACGAGTATACGATTAGGTTCCGACCGCTAAACAGGAATTTTTCCCCGATCCATGACGATTAGATAACAAAAATACGAACTCGAAATACACCATATTATGCTTCTTGCCCACCCGTCACCGATAAACAAGCTAAAACTACCATCTTTCATCTAAGGTGTGATAGCAGCAAAATCACGGATTCGAAAATAAAAACTCTCGCAGAAGACACAAAACACCGCAGAAAAAAAAGACAAAAAATGGGTGCAACAAAGATCGCACCGACGACATTTGAAGAATCACGCCAATAAAAAAAACAAACGAGGAGAAACTTCTTCGCGGTGTTATGAAGATGGGCCGCAAAAAAAGAAGGGAGACCATGGCGGCGGGATATTGGGGGAAAGGGGAGGTAGAAAAAAATCATGGAGAAAGATTAGAAAAAGAATCCCGAGAAGGGCGAGAGGTCGGGTTGGATTATATGGAGCAAAGGAAGATATAGGTGGGGAGGGGAAGGAAAAAATGGGTGGGGGAACCAAAGCGGAGAAATGATTGATTGATTGCGCCCTTTCTTTAAGGGACGCCGAGGAGTTACCGGAGAAGGAGGGTTTGTGCGCAGGGCTCCTGCCAGAAAAGGATCCGGGTACCTCTTTTTTGCCGCATTCCCTCAGCTTTCTATCTCACAGACACACACATACACCCCCTCCATCATCTTCCTGCGGAAAGGAAAGAGAGAGGAAGAGAGGGATGGACGGAGTTGAAAGGATAGGGGAAGTATGGAGGGGATTTAGTGAGGGGAGGAATAGGTGCAACAAAAGGAGAAAAGGATGGAAAGAAAATTGCAGGAAAGAATGCTGCGGACGCTCGGAGAAAGGTGGGCGAAACGAAGGAACGGGTTTAGGGCCGGGATGCTCGAGACGTCGATCGCTATCCTCCCTCTAGGTTGAACTCTGAACCCTTTGCTCTGGCTTGCGGCCGCGGTCATATGCTGCCGATCGCAATGACTGTTTATTTCAGATAAATTACCTCTGTATAAGGAGACGGCAAACGGCGGAAGCACTGAGCGGGCAGGCGCTGATTAAAGGGAAGGCCCTGTCTCTTACGACAACATACATTTGTAATCAAACAATGCGTTTCGCTCTGGAGTTTAGTGGTTCTGACTGCTGTTTTTTTATGGTCCTCGAATTTGTTGACAAGTTCTTGTACTTTTCTGGTGCGTGTTGGATGGCGAATCATCCTCTTGGACTATCATCGCCGTAACATTACTCGCACAACTCTCATTTACGAGAAAAAAGTCACAAAACACAAATAATGTAGTCAAGACTACATGAAATTAATTCCAAGCATGTGCCTCCTCGTATGTAATAATTAAATAATCAAATAAATAATAAATAAATACGTTAAAACACATTGGGAAAGACTACTTATATGGTGCCACAACCTGTAATTCATTCATCCTATGCATAAATCCAGAGTGACAAACAAACATTATCCCTTCTACTTGATGATATGCAATGAATATAATTAAATAATGTATATTATACATATAGACTACATTCTTTTTAAGAAAGAAAAATCTTTATATAAGTGCATAATTAATCTTTGATGATTCATTGCTTGTAGGCCACGTTAAAGAAAGAGGTTAAAAGGTAGATCCCAAGTATGTACCTAAGGTCTGATCACCTATGGTTTAGGGGAAGGGATGTGGATTAAGGGGAAGAATGACGGAACGAAGGGAGGGAGGGAGATAAGGATGGGATGCTGCAGAGTAGGGCGGTACGAAGAAAATGGCCTGCGGGGACCGAGGATAGAAAGAGGGAAAAATAAAGGGAAACGACAATTAAATTACGTCACACTCGGATAGAGAGAGAGAGCTGAGGACCAATTCTCGCCACGTCCTTCATTATCCTTTTATTTTTGGCGAGAGTGCGTAAGCGCGGAAGGAATGCGGATAGAAAAATTAGCTTCTCGACTGATTACCGACCGCCAAGTAAAAGCTCTGATAAAATTTTGTGCGAAACGCGAGCGCTTTTTAACGTCAATCTCCAACGAGCAAAAATTCCTTAAGGGAACGCCAACATTATCGAGTTCTAACGCTTTGTTAAATGCACGGAGGATTTTACCACAGAAATTATCGCCGTGTGCGCATGCGCGAAGATATTTCGAGGACCTAACATAACATGCATGGCGAAAGTCGTGTCATCTTCGGAGTAATTGACGAGCCTCCCCTTATCACTCTTTCTACCCCTCGCCACCAAAAACTCCGTGTTTTCATCTATTCCGCCCTTTTCTACCGTTGGTTACCGATTCTTCGGAGCAATCTTCTTGAAAGCGATCCTTTAAAATATATCTATGGCACATATTTGCACACAATTTCACGATTGACTGACATGAAATGATAAAAATCTGGAAATAAACAATTTCTTTAATGTCGCTCTTAACAGTTTCTTTCTGTCTGCGAAGGATCAACAACTCGATCAAAGTTTCTACTGTGAAAGAAGCACGTTTGGATTTACGCTCGTAATCCCACCTGAAGTTCGGCTTGATTACAATTTTCCACGCGGAGGAAAACGAATTGAATAGAAACGTTTGGTGACCGTAATACTACGAGATATATACAGGTTTGAGAAAATGAAATTTAACGATTTTCGTTACGTGTTTACAATGATATTTCGAAGCCCACGTGAAATCCTACCAACTGAAAGCATAATACGTAATATTACGGTGAACACGTTACGATCTCCTCTGAACTAAGGACTTCGACGGATATATATTTTTCCACTTTGTGGATCCATTTTTCACGTCAGTTAACCTCCCATAACCATCGCATTGAACGGATCCTCGGTGGCGGAAAAACTTTCAGCAGGAAAGTACGCGACCGTTCTAAATTGCCATTTGGAGAGGATCATAAAAACACGCTGGTAAATTTATCATCCTCCAAGATAGTATTTTATTTTTAGATTGTCTAACTAAACGCTTTAAGATACTATACGCATCATTATGCGGTTCATGTCTGAAATTTCGGCCACTGCGCCACACCCTTGGGACGGTATCCTTTACTTCAGGAATGTCAAACTGGCGGGCCGCATGTAGCCCTTTTCGTGCCTCACTGCGGCACAAATGCGAATTTTCGTCTCAACTAAATCATTAAAAATTTTATGTAAATACTTGACTTGTGTGAAAAGGACACAAAATTGTTTTATTAGTTTCAGAGGTAGAATATAGAACGCGTTTCACCATTCATAATTTTTTTAGCAAAACAAACGTCCAATCTTCTGGAAAAGTTTATTATTTCAACTGTAACCCTCGTTAAACAACCGTAATCCTAACGACACTTCCATAGGATTGGATTCCTTAATGTGGCCCCGATACCGCTTCTAAAAGCATGCCTGATTTACTTCAATCGAAGCCTGCGAAAACGGGGTTAAGGAGGGAAGCAAGTCAATTTGGCCTCAAATTCTGAGCAAAAATAAAAAATTGAAAAAATTAATATTAATCTTAGATATCTTCAATAGCCATAACAAGTTATTTTCATTATCTTGTTATGGCAATCAGAGATAACCATTCAGGTAGTACTGATTTTTTTATTTCAATTTTTTTACACTGGAGTGCTTATTCTAGAATTTGTTTTCAGTCTAAACACGAGCTCGACGGTTCTCCGGCATGTCAAATTCTAGTATTTATTAAGCCTCAAAATTGGCGATATCATGACGACGTCACAAAAAAATTGTAGCGATGCCCAGCATCGCTTAACGTGGGCGTAATAACATCGTCACTTCCCGGGAAAAAAATTCTAGGAAGAGCGTTAGGATGATAACTTCTATTCCGCGAACTACTCGAATGGATAAGGAAAATTGATACTGTGTGGGAGAGAGGGGAGAGGGAAGGGTGGAGAGGGAAAGGGGGAGAGGGGAAAGGGGAGAGGGAAAGGGGGAGAGGGAAGGGGGAGCGGGGGGGGGGAGCGGGAAGGGGGGAGAGGGAAGGGGGAGAGGGAAGGGAGAGGGAGGCTACAGAGGGATGTAAGAGAGCAGCGATTGCCTTTTATGAAAAAGTCGCAATGGGATTCCTTTCCAACGGAACGATTCCATGAGTAATGCCGGAGGAGTAAGCAAAGAGGATTATAGATGGAGAGGGGGGTTTGGAAGGAATCTCACTCGAAGAAGGTGCAACCAAGAGTCGGATCGCGTATCCACGCCACCCACACTTCGCTTGCAAGAAATAAATAACTGCGGGAAAGGACGGAGGAGGACAGAGGAAGTAGAAACGAGCTTAGTCACTGCTGGGGGAGGGGGTGAAGGAAAGTGATTGGAGGGAGGAGGGGGCGCTAAGGAGAGTCTGTCAGCATCAATCAAGGGAATTGCCATCCACGCAGGAGAATGGAAAAGAAACCGAGTGTGTGTGTGTGTGTTTGTGGGCAGAAGAAGGAATTTCCACTCTTTTTGCAATGAAAAAGTACAGCGAAGGATTGATGGCAATTCTTCCCGAGACTGTCTCTTCCTTTAAATCTTCAGCGATGGATGCAATCGAGACTACAGACTTTATTACGCCACAGACATTTTTTTCGGTACGAGGTTTCACAAGTCGTAAGCAAGGGAATCGAATCCGTTAATTTTTTTACGAAAGAGAGTTTCGATTTACACGAAATAGAGAAAATCCGAATTTCAAAAATCGGAGATGATTTTTATTTTTGAGAAACCTTTTGAGGCTGAAGACTCCCGTCCGATATTTTTCGCCCGAATCTTTTCGACGTAAAACTTCTCTCAGCACATTTCACGCATTCCCAAACGCCAATGATAATAGCCTTCCTATAACATGTATATAAACAATGAAGCAAGCATCACAAATGCTCGTTCAAAGGACCTACTATTGATGTACCACATCTGGTGACGGCTGCTTCGTAGGAAAAATACGCATTGTGTTATGCGAACCTTTTCTTTAGCAAATGGGACTACCTTAAGGTATCAATTGTATTCCGGCCATTGTGCGAGCTCCATGATTCTTTATTGAAAGAATTTTTTGTAGGGCAACAAAACCTGTGTATCACGATGACTTGGCAAAAAACATGGAACTAAATGTAAACATGTATTTCGACGGAGAAATAAAAAAATCGAAGAAGTTCGAGACAGATTTATTAATTTTCTTTCGAGGAAATGGCTTCACCATCGATAAACTAAAAATTAGAGAACTGTAGGCAAAATTTCCTAAGGCATTCTTTTCTTTTTTTCACAAAAACTATCGTAAGTAAAAATTGTGTTCTGCTAAAAATAAACAAAATTTTTAAGAATAAAAAATTAGACAAAAATAAACCTCCGCGGGTTCGAATCCCGATACTTTAGTTGTGAAATCCGATGCACTATAAATTACAACAACGTTCCATACACAAATAATGTTTGCATTCTACAATGAAATATTCTCGAGTTCTGATGTAGTGTGCGAACGTATAACGCCGCTTCGGTCCAGGATTGAAATTCGGTCGGATGTGACGGGAGTGAGAATCGATTCCATTCCGGCCTCAATCGGATGATCCTCGTATTTCTCTCCCTTCCGCGATAAATCGAGAAACTTATCGAAAATGATAACTCGACCTGACGCATTTCTCGGATGCCTCGTACGTTCGTGGAACTTCCCATCTTCCACAAATTCTTCTTATATCTCAGAAATGTTTCCAACGTATGTTCCCAAGGGAGTAGTAATAACCGCCTCGGTTCTTGTTCCCGCGGCCAAATCAGGGCGATAACGAACACAAATGCACGCATTCGACTAATGGTGTTGGAAGGCGATGATGATTTGGGGAATTTCTTCAAGATATCAAGGTAAAAATCTCAGTGTTTGTTTGATTGGCATCAAATACGCCGTGGCGGTTCGGGTTTACGAAAGCATCTTCAAAAGCAAAAGTACGGTCGCGACCATTTATTTTGATATAATTGATAATACACAAAAGCTAAACACACACACACACATATATATATATATATATATATATATATATATATATATATATATATATATAATATATATATATAGGTGTGTGGGTGTATGAACACAAACACATAATAATGAGCATATCTGTGAGGCTGTCACGGTCATCACCACCGACGGTATAAGATCCAGGGGCACGTGACTCTATATAATATGATCTATCTGTAATTCCGTCAGGCTGAGGGAGATAGATAATTTTTGATGCGAGAATAAAAGGGAGTAAATGGTTGGGAGGGAGAGGAAGAGAGGAGGAGAGGGGGATGGGGGAGAGGGGGCACGCGAAAAAGTTCCGACGAGGAGGCAAAAGTTTCTCGCGCTCAAATGTAAAATCCCATATCTCGAAAACCAATGGAGAAATTGAGTTCATTCTACTTTCAAAAATCACTTTTATCTTTTATCACCATTTCATACGAATATATTACCAAACTATTCCTAATAGTACGTAAGTTACCAAGAGAGTGAAAAGTTCGTGCACTGATGCAGAATGTGAGAGCCTCGTTCGGTATTATTTAATTTTTAACAACAATGAATTGCATTACATGTGGCTTATGGAGCATTTTCGAAAGCTACAGAAAAATGTTCGGGCGATTTCAGCGAATGGACCGCGAGATTTGGCCGTTCAAATATGAATGCGGCGGAAGAAACTCGGAAGTTTCGATGAAAACGCGAAAACTATTGTTTAACCATACAAAAATGGCGATTTTTCGGTTTAAAAAGTATTTAGTTTATTTTCTTAGTCATTTTGTCAAATTCCCATCCTTCGTTAGGAGTTTACGTGAGTAATTATACCAAAAACGACGAAAATCGGGGTTTTGCACGAATTGGCAACGCCGAGAATTAGCAATATAGGGAAATAACATGGGATAGCCATTCTCGCATAAAAACACGTAGAACACGGACAGCGTGAAACGCACAATAGTTATAACGCATGTATATGGTTGGGTATTGATTGCGTGCTCTACGTTCGCTATCTGAGACGATCCAGACTTAATTGGAGGTCGAACACCCCTTTACAAAGTTCGTAAAAATATATTACCAGTTGAATGCAAATTTCAAGCCGAAACATTTATTACGGTGCCGTTTAAAACACTTTGTGTTTAGTTTACGGACGATAGAAATTTTCACAAGATACCATCGCATATTAACGGCCGAAATTTAAAAAACCTGATTTATTAGGGAATGAAAAGTGGGATAAACTTAACAAGTAAGAGTCGTTTATGGTTCCCGAGTTTTTGAGGGTGAAAAGGCAAGAGGATGAAGCAAGCCCATCGGGCAAAGATCAAAAAGAATGGCGGGATAAAGGAGAGAAAGAAAAACGGAAGATATTCGGATGGGCTCGACAAAAGGGGTAGAAGACGTAGGAAGGAAGTTTTTTGGAGTTCCCGGCAAGAATGGCAACCTTTTAACCTCACAAACACTTTTTTCTCCTCCAAAAAGATACTTTTCCGCAACTTCTACAGATAGCAAGATGGAATGTTGAGGAGATGACTTGTTATACATATTCGCATTAAGTTTCAACAGAAAGATGACATATGAGAAGGAGAAAAAATCCTGTACTTGACCCGACAAGTGGAGGACTCGGGTTCGATTCGCGGTCAAGTACAGGAATTCTTTCTCCTTATCAAATATCAAATTTCTAAAGATAGACTTTAACTCTTTCATTCCATTCCCTCTTACCTCCTTGGAAGAAGGGAAAAGGGGATAAGGATAAGATTTACGGGACTTATTCCCGATATCTTCAGCTCCCTTCTTTTCCTCCAGGGAGACTTTCCGACCGTATCCCAACACCGTTCCTCATCCCCGCCCCTGTCGTCCTCATTCGTGCTGCACACGAGCGCTTTGCTGGCGGCGGTCGGATCAACTAACGAGTCGAAAGATGGCGTACACACGAAATCCCAGCAATACCTCGCCTCGGAGAATTCGACATTTATACTAGAAGCAGCACAAGCGTTACTCAAAGAGGACGACGCTCGAAACGCTTTCCCAAACACAAAAGTGAAAGTTAATTGATGCTCACCATCCGGCCTCAGTCTCAAAGAAAAAATACAAATGTTCGAGGTGAACGATCACATTTGTCTTCCCACGGAAATTGCCCGAGTTGAAGAGTAACGCTCAAGGGGCTTTCCTTACGATGTTTTGTGAGGAGAATTCTAAAAATTACGCAGCTTCTTTCATTGAGCCAGGTCGGCTCCGGTAGAATTTATAGTAGGATAGTTCCAGTTTATTTAACTAAAAACCTCCATGCAAAATGATAGATATATATTGTATTGGGACTATTTGTCATTCTCACATTTAAAATGGGACAACTTTAAGGAGCGTTTCTTACCGAATGTGAATTGGTGATGTTTTTAATTTATGTAACGGCGTTGAGGTGAGTTAAGGAGCTAAAAAACAAAAAGAGTTTAAAGGGAGCCACAGATGGTTAGAAGTTACAAAACAATATGGTCATATCACATCTCCTCCATCCTACATATTTTGAGCCTACTTTCCAAAAAATTAAAAATAGTCTTATGAGATCGCCCGGGTGTCCGTGTGTGTGTCTCCTCCCTAACATCTTCATGAATGAACCGATTTTCACTAAATTTACTACATACATAGAATATGCACATAAATTAATTACCAAATTGACATATTTGAACCGAATCAAGAAAACAGGAGTGCCACAATTTCAATGTTAAACTTTGCGGTAATTATGAATTTGGAAGGAATTGGCACAACCGATTTCAACGAAATTTTTTATGAAGTAGGCATGCAACATACGAACGAAAATAACAAAATCAGGATGTTTAGTATAGATATAGAGAGCAGAGCTGCCACAATACAAGGAATAAAAAATATTTGTACACGTATCTGTTGAACTGTCCATATTAATTTTAACCAAATTTAATACTTATAATATGCACAAATATACAAAGCCATAGACGAACAGGGATGCCACAATTACAAATTAAACTCTTTCAGTAATTAAGGATTTGGCTGAATGGATTTAAATTAAATTTTGTATATAAGATTTGTACAACATATTAAATGAAATCAAGATATTTAAAGCGGAGCTAAGGAGCAAGGCTATTATAGTAAAAAGTTAAATAATATTTCTTTTACACGTATTTCTAGAGAACTGAATTAATGAATTTTAACCAAATATAGTATATTTAATTTTCATATAAATAAATAACCAATGTATTGTATTTTAACCGGTTCGACTAAACAGGGCTACCACAATATCAAGGGTAGAATTTTTCTGTAGCTATGAATTTGGAAGGTATTGGTTGAACGCATTTCAAAGAAATTTTGTTTGAGTATAAAATGGAAAAACGAGATATGTTTACAACGGATAAAAAAGCAGGGCTACCACAATATAAGGAAGAATAATTTTCTGATTTCAAAGTTATTATATTAATATACGATTATACTGCGACGATTTTCACGAAAAGCACTTCTGTATCACGGAAAACCTGTGTTGTGATATATTAAAATTGTATTGAAAGTAAAGTAGGCATATTAGTTCTTTCCAGAACTACTTGTTCTATTTTGTGCATGTGTACGAAAATATTTATGTTAAGAAGTGTTAAATTCGTTTACAAGAAGAGACCGCCAGGATATGTAATCCTGCAGTGTGAGTTTTCGATCACTAACTGATTAAAAGAGTCGCAGGAGGTCGAACTCTGGATTAACGCGTTTTAATACAAATTTTATATTATAACAAAAACTTTAGTTTATATTATTATTAGGGTTTTACTTATTTGTTTAGTTTTAATGTTACTTTCACTCATAGGGTTTTATATACATTTCTCCATAGTGTTTCTTTCTTTACCGAAAGAATTATACCAAACAAAATTTTCTCGTACATCTCACGACATTGCCCCATTGCATTT